>CM031237.1:700941304-702141304 GCA_018340775.1 Taxus wallichiana var. yunnanensis | reverse complement strand
CAAAACAGCCTTTTGTCCAATACCACATTTCCACTTATCTCTGTTTGATTAGTCCACATGGCGAGTGTGCACGCATCCATGTTATCGTGAACCTACATGCAGTCCCATATTTTTGCTAGATTGCTAAAAATTTCAGCATGCAATAACTTTTGCATACCTCTTTTTTCAACGTTCAATGTACTACTGGAAATCTCTCAACTTTCTTCTCCATAAGGAATAGGTTTAGGAAAAATTTGGAAACATCTAAAGTGTGAAAAATCCTCTAGATCACACCTCCCCATTGAGAAGGATTTTGTTCCACAAAAGTTGTTTTTCACCCATTGCCAATCATCTTCCTGCATCTCACAAACATACAAGATCCATAGAAATAACATTATAGGAAACATTTTACTGCAAATTTTTGATAAGCAAATCATCAAATGATCAGTGTAAAAATGGACAATCTACATGTCAACAAGAGGCTAGAGTCTAACTGATTTTCCTTGTGAATTTTCCAATCTCTGCAACAACTTAGATTAATTTAAAAAGACAAACTATTGCCAATAATAGGCGAATGTCTAATTGAATCCCTGTAGATCTGTCAAACCATAGTGATTGTAACTACCATCACAAAATTGATCATCTAAAAATAGACAATCCAACACCTAAAGAGGAAAGTGTCAAAATGATTCCCTGTGACATGGCCAATCACTGAAAATACAATTTCACACATATATAGATCGGTCATAACTAGACACCAAAATCCAATAACTAATGTCCACTAACCCTGTGAAAGCGCGGATCACCGTGCAATTGCAAATGTTTATCAAGTATTGGAATAGTTTATTTAAGTCTTAGTTTACCTCATATCAAGTTGGTAGTGTTTGTTTCATGTTAATTTCATGATAGGATAGAAGTTTGAATCTTTTTCTACTTTACTTTTCCATCACTTTTGTATTTATAATAATCCAAAACTTGGCTTGTTAATAATCATCATGAATATACATCGATTAAGGTCTTCCACCTACTTAGAACCATCATTAGTATTCATTTTATTTCATATGTCATGTCATATTGGTTAACCCCAAAGTTTCAAGATCTTTAAGTACCTCCTCCCAAAGGTTATTAAGGCCACATTCTCCCTTGAGTTATATTTCTGATTTTTCCATACCTTAGATCATGATTTCTAGTAGGGATCCTAAAATAAGTGAGATTAAATTCATGTCTTTTGTTGGAGTCTATGTAAAAACACACATTAACAAAAAATTGGTGCTAGAAGGGGGTTCAATATTTTTCTTATCTTGTGGTTGATTTTATTTGATTTGGGTTTGTTTCCTACCTTTGGTGTGATTTCTTATGGTTTGAAGTGGTTACACTCTTGTTTTTCTTGAATATTTTGTTTTGTGTGTTTAAAACTCACACTCATTAGGAAGCTCTTTCATAAGTTGGTACAAACTAGATTTAAAACCTCGCCCCATAAGGTCCTAGTTTTATTCTAGGATTTTTCTTCAACCTTTTCTACATCATAGAAAACCAAAATTTTATAAAGGTAAAACCAAATTTTTATAAAGGTAAAACCAAAGGGTCATAAATTGTCCCAAGTTCTCCAACAGATGTTCTTACAATCACTTATACTTCCTCACTCACACCACTATGAATGGATTAACATGCTAGGTTAGGAGGTACTATACTTGATATTGTAGGGTATATTCTTGGTTTACCTAGGAATCCAAAGAGGTATTTTCCCATGTATAAGCATGATGGTTACAAAACTATTGAAGAACATACAATATATTTTAACTCTAATTTAAAGTTGTTGAATGTTGAGTATGAAGATATTTCTTGCAAATTGTTTCCTTTTATTGGGAAAGATGTTGATTATTATTGGATCCTTAATCTAACACATAAACTATTCACAGTTGGATTGAATTTGAAAACATGTTTCTAGAAAAATTTGGGTAGGTCACAAATCATAGTGTTATATACCAAAATTTTGCTAGTGTAAAGAGAAAATAACCCATAACCAATCAAAACATTCAACTATAGGTTTTAACACATATTTGGAAGGTTCCCACCATTATACATACCTAATGACACCCGTATCTTGGATACATAAAAAAATGCATTTAACCTTCTGACCTCTATATTTGTTAGAAGAGATAATGTTTCCAATCTTACAATAGCCTATACAAAGTATATCATAGTGGAGAGAAAATTTTGTCCCAGGTTAATAATTCAAACACCATCCCACTATTTTTCCAAAACATATCAACTCTAAATCAAATCCCCATAATCAATCACCACTTCAAAAATCTAAATACTAAAATCCCAACATAGGTTTCGTTCCTATGGTTAACAACACACAAATGGTTCCTCCAACATATAATAGCTTTGAACAAGAGGGAATAAAAAAATGGTTTAAAACTTAGAAATAATTTTATTAGTCTATATAGACAAATGCACAACAATGATAACCAAAGAAAAAACATTTCCTGTCAAATATATAACCACCCTAAACCCAACAACCAAGAGCTTCCTACTAATAACAAGAGTGTTGACATCATATTTATGAGCTTTCCCTTTCTCACTGGTGCACAATACATGGAATTGTTAAACATGGCAAGTTGGAGTGTATTTAATTTTGTAATGTATTTTAATCCATTCACAAAGAGATTGATAAATAGGATCTAAATCCCAAGGACCCAAATGAATCTAGTTCTTCTAAAGTTAGCATTTCCATGGTATTTGATATTATGAATTTTCCTTCCCATGAAAAAATGAACCAAAGAAAAATACTAAAGAAATCCATGCTTTCCAACAAAACCAAAGGAATAAGTATTCCCTGAGAAGTAAAAAATAGAGATCCTAATACTACCTCCACACCTACAACAAAGGAATATACACCGCCTAACCTAAATGTTGATTAGAATCCATGTCCTTCTAAAGAAGGGGATTCACATGTCATAAATGAAACACCAAAAAATATGGACAAATTGGTTATAATATTGTTGAGGACATGAAGAAAAAAAAAAGAAAACGTTTCAATTCATGAGCTAGCCCAAATCACTAAACAAAGACGCTGCTGAAATACCTAACTGATAAACAAATTACTGCCAAGAAAAAGGGGCCTGCACATACAAATGTGGTCCTCTATAAAGAAAAAACTAAATTCCCACATTTCTTACTCATGGTTAAGATCTTTGGGAAGAATGTGCACTATTTTTTTAGAGGATTATGGAGCCTCAACCAATGTAGTTCCTGATGCAATTTGTAAAAAACTAGGATTGCCACCAATAAAATTAGACATGAGTGTGGTGTAATTAGATTAATAATAAATAAGAGTGATAGGTGAATTACTCAATGTATATATGAAACTAGCCTTTGAACCTAAAATTTAACACTTCATTGACATACAAATTTTAGACATACTTAAAGCATATGGGATGTTATTGAGTATGGGTTTGTCTAAATATTTGAATGGATATATGTCTTCTAATTTCTCATACATGTGGTTAACTTGGAGGGGTATTGCTAATCAAATCAGGATAGAAAAAGAGCCAAAGATGAAACACATTATTACTAAGCACAATGCACAAAACAAGACTATGTATTTTATCTCAACTGATATAGGATTATATGACTTAGAAACTTTATTTTGATGGGGCACATTATAAAAAGGTGTTGGTGTAGGAATAGTGCTTATAGATCCCTAGGGTAAAAACCACTTGATTTCCTATCACATTCAGTTCTCTTGCACTAACAACATAATTGAATATGAAGCTCTATATCTTAGATTGCGCTAGTTTTACCTCAAACACAATGTTAATGTGTTGAATGTGTATGTTGATTCTAAGTTAGTAATGAATCAAGTGAAGGGTAAATGTTATTGAAAATCGTCATACCTAGAAAATACAAACATAAAACATTAGATTTGATTGAGGCATTTGATGCATTTAAAATTATACCAGTTCCTAGGGAAAAACCCACTCGAAAATATGTTAGAAGCTTCTACTATAAACATGTTACCCACGAATGGGACAAACTAGATTTTTTTAGTGTAATTAATTCCCTACCACTCTGTACCTGAGAATATGGGGAATTTCCAAGTGTTTTTTGATGATCAACAAATAAATCAATTCTTAAATAGCTTTGATGTTTTTGAAACACAAATCATAGATGAAGAGGAAATAAATTGACTTTTAGGATAAAACAATGGAAACTAATCAAGAGTTGAAAGAGGGTGGTATTTTGAGATTGCAAGATTAAAAAACCTCAAGGGCATGGTGCCACTTGAATGGATATTTAACTAGAATACACTAGCTTTAAAACATAATTAAAAATAGTCCAATAGAGATGACACTAAATTGATTCATCCAAGGATAGATAAACAACTCCAAAATGTGAACACCAACTTAGCATGTACAAGTGTCGAAAATAAAATTTGAATTCTCTTATGATTGAGTACAAGGATTTCATTGTATGGTCATAGCCATTTCCTCGGGGATAATTTTGGGATCTATCCTTAAAGTTCCATTAGGTTGGTTAGCATTTATACTTATCAAAGAGATTTCATGTGTAGTATACTTATATTGCACATCTTACATGTTGTCACACCCTTACATTTTTCTTTTGCATCCCTTACATTCATCTTTTAAAACCTCCTTACAATATCACCTTTTCATCCTCTTGCGATCACTCACACATAATTTTAACACACTCACACCTTCATCATTTTCTCCCTTTAGCACTTCCGAGTTCCCTCCACCCATTTTGACCTTCTTATTTGACCTCCTCATGCCCACATTTCTCTCTCCAATGACATCAATTGTATTTAATGTTGTATGACAAGAACATTTCCTTATTTGATGGCATCTAGATGGTTGATGATGTAATGTTAACAATTTTTCATAGCCAATGGGATCTAGATGGTTGATGATGTCTCGTTAACAATTTTTCACAGCCAATGACATCGACCATGTTCGATACCATTAGGTACCACCAACTATTAATGTTATCCATAGGATACTTATCCTCTATCGTTGATCGCTCATTCCAAATCTCATATATCATTCATTTGGTTTGTTAACATTGACCAATCTTCCCTTAAAGTTGAGAAGGTATTGAATTTGGTGTTATTTATCTTCTTTGGATTTTGCTCTTGGAGGATCGGGTACTTAGGATATAAAAGCATAGGATTTACACTTTCCATGGTATACTAAACCTTTGGAATCATTGGATTCTTCTAGTAGAATTGTTCCTAAGTCTTTTTCTATTCTTTTCGGTCCCCACATCATCTCTCTCATAAGGTACTACCAACCATGGGAGGGAGTTGATGAACTAATGGTTTCTTCATGCAGGTAATTATCTCTAACCACTCTTGTTCCTTTACTTACATTTCATATTTGGATGATTTTGGATTTGGTCATGCATATATTAGGGTAGGGTAATATATTATTTTCTATTGCATTTTTTCTATCCATCCTTACCTTGTTATCTTGCACCAATCCTTGTGACTCTTAATTTGCAATCTCATGGATCTCACTTATAATCCTTGTAAATCTTGCCGAAACCTATTATATATTTTACCTTGCTAAAATCTTATTTTCAACCTTATTATCGTCACTTTACTATCGGGAGCTAGTTAGATTACACTACCTTATCCTATGTCTAGGCTTTTGAACACAATACCTCCCATAGAGTGTGGATTAATTCCTTCCTAGTTTCATATCTCTATCAAATTGCAATATAAGGTTTACATATTTATGATGGCCCCCATTATTATCCTAGTCTAGAATATCCCTATAGAGAGATGAAGAGGATTTTTATCATGCCATTCTTTAAATGCATATAAACTTCTAAACCCGATGTGAATCTTTATCCATCTTCGATTGAATCATATTAATGTTTCCTTTTCAATATTTTAGTGGTCATCTTCACCATCACTACACTATGGTGAATCTAACATGGATATTAATCCATATTTTGATTGAGTCATATTCATGTTTCTTTTTCAATCCTTTAGTGGTTTTCTTCACCATCACTACACTCTGGTGAACCCAAAGTGAATCTTACTCCATCTTTCAATTGAGTCATCTTCATGTTTTATTTTTCTATCATGTAGTGGTTGTATTCACCATCACTACACTTTTGTGAACCTGACATGAATATTACTCTCTCATTCTATTTAGTCACATTCATATTTCATTTTTATATCTTATATCTTTCTTAAACCTTTCCTAAATATTTCAAAATCATATTATGATTGTGTCATCATCTCTTAGGGTTTTTCTAGTGAGCCTCCAACCCATTTAGATTTTATATGGGATGATCCTCTCTCCCTTATATATCCACCATTAATTATAATCATTCGTGGTACAATTTTTCACAATCTCATCCATAACTAATTGCCCAATCTAACATGGACAAAGATCTACAAGATGATCTTCCCATCTCTTCTCATCCTACCATGGTTGAAGATCCAAAAGATAATCTTCCCATTTATGATCCATTTGAATTTACCAACTTTAACCTTTATATTTATAACAATTTCTCATATTTTCACCCTCCCAACTACCCTTTATTGGAAACCAATAATTGGGTGCTTCAACAATTTTCCAATTTTTCATCTCAAAGCATACATAATCACGTAAATTTGATGTTATCTGTCACTCAACTAAAAGGCATGATTCCATTCTGAAAATTTTATCTCTATCTCACGGCATCAACCTCCTAGCATAAAATCTTGATGTCATTTGGTAAAATTCAGACCTACTTGAATCCATCATCTACCCTTATTATATTGGGTATAATGAAATTTTAAATCCTTCTAATTCAATTGAATTTATTGGTCACCCTAATTACATCGGGTTTGATGTCATCTTAAATCATTCTACCTCAATTGATAGCATTAACCACCCTAGTTACATCATGTTATATGTCATCTTAAATCATTTTTCCTCAAGTAACTACATCGCCACCCTAATTACTTTAGGGCCAAAGCCATTTTAAATCATTCTACCTCAACTAAACTCATTGATCGCCCTAATTACATCATGGTTGATACCATTTTAGTTCATTTTGTCTCCGTTGAATGCATCGGGAACCGATTCCTTCATGGTTGATTCCATTTCATCTCATTCTCGTATCATATAACTATATCAATCACGATGATTTCATCATGTCCAATCTCTTCTTAAATCATTATGTCTTTATTTACTGCATTCGCCACCCAAATGATTCCATCATGGTTCATTCCATTAAGAATTATGATGTTGCTAACTCTATGTTATCTTACATCATCCTTAATTATTAAACCTCTTATTTTATCCAGATTCCCTCTTTGAATCTCTATTATGATTAAAAAAATTGTGTATCCGAAACCTTACACAACCTATAATAATCCATCACCTTACATTTCATCACTTTTTGGGGTATCTTTAGATTCACATCCTCCCATTTCATCACTTTTTATGGAATATATAAATGTATTTCCTTCCCTCATTTCATGTTTTTGTCATCTCTCAATGCTTACATTCTATTTCTCCTAATATCAGTCACTTCTTACTTATATCATCTTCTTACCTTTGGTGCATATTACAGTACCTATTTTCATTCATCCTCTAGCTTGAGGGCATATAACGATGCCTTCCCTCTCTCACTACCTCAAATTCCAACTAAAAAACTTGTAATCATTGAATCCAAACAAAATCAACTCTAAGAAATATTTGAAGACAAATACACATATTTTTTAGAGCATACCCCACCAAGGGTATGTTCTCTTTGTGCATTTAGATATGCATGTTACTCTACATGTCAAAAATACTTGAACTCTCCTCTTAATGCATATCTCTCTATTATCTTATCTTTCTCCCTTCCAAATTATATATCCCTTACTATACATAGCTTTCTTTTCTTCTCTTTTTGTTCCTAGTTTGATAAGTTTATCATAGTTTTTCATTTAGCATGTTTTTAATCATGGTTTATATACTAACATGGTGCTAACATTTTATGTTTCTTCTTATACTATCTTATGTTTTCACATTTTTCCATGTTTTCTTTATGAACCCTTTATTTTTATAGGTTGATTAATCCATTGATCTTACTCTCATATCTGTTCCTATACATCCTATCTTATTTTTATAGGCTAATTAGTTAGGTTGAACCCTAGTCTCCTAGTTAGTCCATTTCACCCTTTTATGATCATAATTTTTACAAGATGGTTAGCTTGATGATCTCATCTACCCCTTACCATCTTATAGGCATATTAGTTCAATTGATACCTTCTCTTTAAAAATACGTTCCATCCTTATCCTTCACATAGGTTTGTTAGTTTGGTTGATGTCATTTTTTGGAGAACATTATCGATTTGGGTGCATGTAGTTATATTACATCCTTATCATAGCCATTATGACTATTATTTTGATCGATACTTTTCCTACTAGTACCATCTACTTGGCTTTAGAGATTTACAATCTAATTTTTCCTACCTTTTGATTTTTTTATGGGATCATGCATTTTCACCTTTACGATATCACTACCTACTTTATGATCTATATTTTCACATCTCTTTCTTTTTAGCTTGTGAGTTCGCATTGTAAGACCTTTGAGCCCTCCTCAAAAGCACCCATCCAATATGATCACTTATATTTGGCTCTCTACCTTAGCTATGCATCCTTTTAGATAGGAATAGTAATGGTCAAGAGTACCATTTTATCTCCTTGAGTCAATTGTGCTTTTTGCATCTCAACTCTTGCAATCTATCTACTTGTCTTTTATTCACATTTTATGTGCTCTTGTGTTGAAAGTATCAAATTCATCTTATGTTATATCATCCCTCTTTTCAAATCACACTCGGGGCATCCCAAGTAATAGATTGATATTCTTCCTTTCTTATCGGGCTCACCATGGTCGTTATTGAGATGGTACTCTTTTCTACAGTGCATTTCTAGGAGTATCTAAGAATTATGGTTTGTCAGTTCTCCTTTATAGCATTTAGTTGTTAGCTCTATTGTGTTAGTCATATTTTACACCCATTTGATAAGCCTTTTGAATCCATATGGAAGAGGAAAATTAAAATCCAAAACAAAGCTGTTAATAGCCATTATCAAAGAAAAATCAATAAAAATAAACATAAAAAGGTAATTGTAACGACGCAAAAAGACAGCGCCACACTCTCGACAACGATGACGACGACACCGCAAACAAACAAACGTCCCGAAAATGCGACAAATTTTTTTGTTTCTCTTTGCAGGGTGAGACCGCATACAGGCTCGAACTACAAGTCACGATAAAGCTTCAAGGTAAGAGATATTTGAATCTATCTCAGTCGACGTTCCACAGAGATAAGTAGGGTCGTCATACGAGTAATTTGTCTAATGTCTGAAAAAAAAATCGTGATAACAATATATCTGAAAGGTAACCCAAGAGGATGATATAATTTATTTTGAATTGATTACATTAACCACTTCGATTTTTATTCTTACTTTATTATTCGGTTATATTACGTTATTTCAAAATTTAATACATTATAATATACATACATACATATATATATATATATATATATATACACTTTATCATTCGATTATATTACGTTAATTCAAAATTTAATACATTATAATTAATATATATATATATATATATATATATATATATATAAACACAATCAGTCTATACGATTATACATACATTTTGAAATTTGAAATTAAATGATCAAGGTCAAATCGGGGAGAGTTTTTCAACCATGCTTAATTTTGTTGGTTGGGACGGTGGGTATTCATTCCAACCACCTGTCCACCATTAAGACCTCCTCTCCTTGCGTGAAGACTGTTCTTCCTTGCTGGCCGCATATTTTCCTTGTTTTCTTTTCATTGATTCCATTAGATTTGCAAATCTTTTGTTTTATCAGTCGGCCTGTATGATAAGACTGTCCCGACAGCGTGGATACAGAGAAAGGGGTAGAGGAGAAGCTAAGGTGCGTGAGGAGGCGGGTAGTGGAGGCGCACAGCAGCAGGTCGTCCAACTATGATGTTATCTGTTCAGTATCGTTTTTTGCAAGCACTGCAACAATTTAAATATTCACTGTGGCGATCCAGTGCTTTGTGTATTAGGTTGTCTATCAGGCATATCTACTGAAACGTATCATCATCTCTTTTTTTTTTGTATTAGCAGTTATTCTCTTAGACACGATTAAAGGGGTGATGGACTGGTCTTGATTTTGAGACTAACTTCACATTTGTTTGGGCAGTTGCGAGGCCTGCCATGCAGCTTGATATTTGTGAAGCTAAGACCACTGTAGTGTCCTAATCTGTTAAAAAAAATGTTTAGACTATTGGTAAGCATTGCAACAATTTAAATGTTCGCTGTGATAGTCAGCGCCTTGTGTATCAAGTTGTCTATCAGGCATTTTTACTGAAACGTATCATCTTCTTTTTTTTTTTTTTATTAACAGTTATTCTCTTAGACCCGATTTAAGGGTGATTGACTGATCTTGATTTTGAGACTAACTTTACATTTGTTTGGGCAGTTGCGAGGCCTGCCATCCAGCTTGATATTTGTGAAGCTAAGACCACTCGCAGTGTTCTAATTTCAAAATCTGTTGTCCTAATCTCTGTCAGAAAATAGTATCTTTAAGGAGCTAATGGTAATAGTTCTGGCGAAGAGATTATGGCACTGCCACAGGTTTGCTTTGTTATAGTTCTATTTGCCAATAAGCACTCAAACTAAAGGATAAACAAGCAGGCAAAAAAACATGAGAGCAGAGAGCTTAAATCGGCTTGCCATGGAAATTCACTTGCCCTTCACAGTGCTTCACCTGCTGGCGCACAGATGGAAACGAGAATTTACACAGCGTGTAAGAAACAAACACGCATTTTCCTTGAGACACTCAAAAACTGTCAAAGCGACCTGCTCTATACATGGCAGTCGATGCATACATGTTTCATAACTGCTCCACTAATGGTATAGTTTCTAATAAGGGACAAACTTAATTCTCTTAGACATGTTTAATAATTAAAATATTAGTTCCCTTTTTATTGAAATGTGGTGGTGACTTATTAAGCTAGAAACTTTACCTGATTTCTTTCTTCACAAATCAATAACATAACATGGGTTTTCAAAGAATCGATTTCATTTCCCTTTATTAATTTGTAATGGATTCTTGTATTAGATTCATAAATGAAGAAAGCATAAAAGAACTAGATCTTACAAAGTTTCATTGTCATACTAAAAACTATTTGAAAACTTGAGTCCTTCCATCAAGTATAAAAGAAGGGATAATGCACTATTCTTTTAACCTTTCCAACATATCACTTCCAAGTACTTCAAACAAAATTTTAATATATTTTCTTTTGTAATTTCTTTCCAACATTCCACAAGAATTCAACAACATTTACAATAAATTTTTAGAGTAAGAAATACTATCATTTCAATGCAACTTTTCCTTCAAATCTTTTACAACATGTCCTACTTCATGTGGAAAACATATTTGCAATAATGGAAGCTAAAGAAAGCAAACAATATTACATTTTTCCTCCACTCAAGGTGGGTAGATGCATGATGTTTTTACATTGTCAACAACAAGGTTCTTGTGCTCCAAGGTGTTCTTCATCCATGCTCCAAGTTCCAAGTATTTCCAATCACAACCAAGATAGGGGGAGAGGCAACACTCTCCTCCCAACCAAAACTCAATGGAGAAGAGAAGCAATCTCCTCCATTGACCCCCGAGCCCCAAACACAACACAATGAAGGGTGGTCTCCAACTCAAGGCAACAATACTTGCTTCCACAATACAATTTCTTCACAACATTCAAAGTAAAATGAGGAAAACAACAAGGAAACACAAATAACACAATACTTTGCACAACAAGGCTTTCATCCAAGCCATCAAGAGAAGGAACTATGGGAAAGTTTTCCTTATGCCTCCCATTGAGATGAGATGCCCATCCAAAACCCTCCACAATAAAACTCAAGCCCCTATGACTCTTATGCCTCCCTCAAGTACCCCTTTTTCCTCCCATACTCTTATGCCTCCCTCCTCTTATGGCTCCCTCAAGAACAAGGTAAGAATGTGAACATTCTTACCCAAGATGGGCATCCCTCTCAAACTCCCTCCACAATATCCTATTCTACTCTTATGCCTCCCTCATGAGTTTTCCCATAGACCTCTCCTACACTACACATTAAGCACTCTATCCATTTTCACAATACACAAAAGTAAACATGCATTATTCACAATTTTAGCATAGAAGCAACAATAATATGAAAGCAAAACAAAGGAGAAGGTTTCCTACCTCTCCATTGGAGAAGCCTAAACCAAGAAATTTGTCCAAGCTCCCTCCAAAACAATCCAAGCATGCAAGTCCAAGCACTCTCTTTTTCTCTTTCTCCCAATTCTTTTCTCCCAAAAATAACAAAAGAGAACTCTTCCACAAAACAAAAACAAAACTCCAAAAAACCCCCAAAACAAGAGAGGAAATTTCCATAAATAGACAAGAGGAAGAGTGAGGGTGATGTGGCTCCTTGTAGGATGCCACATCACACATCCTCAAGACCACCTCCCTTTAGTCAACTCAAATCCCAAAACACCATAAATGGGTGGTTGGGTTGAATGACATCTTTAATCCAAATCCATCCCTTCCCCATGTGTCATAAGGCACAAGTAAATGCAAAAGAAGAAAAGTGCACTCCAAAGTCACATTTTCCTTCCCAAAACAATAATTAATCCCCTTTTTGGATTCCCAACCCATAGATATGGTTGGTAAGGGGTTTTGGGAAGTGTGGGACAAGTTTAACTTGTCCCACAAGTCCCCCAAAATTGCCCTCAATCTCAAATTCGAGATTCAAAGGATTTGGAGTGGTCAACACTCAAAACCAAGCATTCAATACATGAGGAAACACAAGGCTCAAGGAGCCAACCAACAAAATTAATTACACCCACTAGACTTCCCTCCAAAACTTAAAAATTAAAACAAGGTGTTAAATTAATTCTAAACATACTTAGCAAAAGAAAATTTAAAAAGATATCACAAATAAAACACCTACTAAAGTAAGTTAAAACAAGTAAATAAAATTCTTACCCCCTTGGTCACATTAGAAAATTTCCCCCTCATGGAAATTTTCTCAGCACATAAAAGAATAAAGGTAACACAACACAATTCACTAGTTGCCTTGACGACCAATTGTTGTGACCACCCGACATTCTGTTGTGTTTGGTTCCCAATCCCCCTCATGGTTGTGATCATCTTTGTGTTTCCTAAAAAACGAAATACCTCCTTCGGCCTTGCGGCCATGTCAAAATATCCAAAATAACCATATGCATGAAATTTATTAACATCTATACGTAATTCAATCAATCATTATTTCTAGGTCTAAATCACAACTTAATTATGCATTTCATCATTATCCAAAATTATAGTAATGTAAATTCAACAACTACATTCTACTCATCATGGCGAAGAAATCCAATGTTAGAACACATGTAATATATCCATATAAAAATAATATCGGTATCAATAGTAAATGTCCATGAGTCGGTGTAGATCATCACGAAAACAAAATCCAATCCTAATCCAAATGCATCTAGTCACAAAACATCATGCTAATCAACATAAGTATAAGTCATGTCCATATCCAAAGTCTGCATAACTCAAAATGATAATCAACTAAGTGTCGTAGGGAAGTGGGCATTACATCCCCCTCCCCTTAGACTAGACTTCCTCGTGGAAGTCACTGAAATAAGTGTGGAAGGCCGAGCTCGCATGATGATGTAGCATCCTCCCAAGTAGCTGCAGTCTCATCATACCTGTCCCATTAGACCCGAACCTGATCAATCTCTCTGCCGCGAAGGCCCAGGGTCCTGCGGTCTAAAATACACACGGGCTCCACCATCACCCGCCCCGATCCTGCACTGCAATGCAGTCAATCTAGTACATGAGAAGGATCAGAAACATATCTCCTAAGCATAGAAACATGAAAAACATCATGGATGCGTGATAAGCTAGGTGGTAGTGCTAGACGATAGGCTAAGGGGCCGAGGCACTCCAAGATCTCAAAGGGACCCACAAATCTAGGAGCAAGCTTAGAACCTTTTCCATGAGATAGGGCTCTTATGCGGTCGACACGAAGAAACACCTTCGTGCCTACCTCAAAATTGTGATCTGTCCTATGTTGGTCTCGCATACTTCTTACATACATCCTGTGCCTCCTGCGATCTCCGCTACGATCAATGTAACTTTGCTTTGCTCCATGTCTTGTAATAATGTTGGCCCAAGGAAACCCTGTCCTCAATCCTATCCCGGCCTAAGAGGTGTCTGCACTCTCTACCATATAAAGCCTGAAAAGAAGCCCTGCCTATAGAACTCTGGAAACTATTGTTATAAGAGAACTCTACCAAATAAAGATACTCCTCCCATCTCGACTGATGATCCATCACGTACATCCTGAGCATATCCTCCAAAATCTGATTCACCCTCTCTGTCTGTCCATCGGTCTCAGGGTGATAAGCTGTGCTGAAATTAATCCTCGTCCCGAGGGCATACTGCATGGTGGTCCAGAAATGGGAGGTGTACAAAGGGTCGCGGTCGCAAATGATCTTCCGCGGAATCCCATGTAGTCTGACAATCTCATCAAGATATACTCGTGCTACTGCACTAGCCGTGTAGGTAGTCTTCACTGGAGAAAAGTGAGCTACCTTCGTCAATTTATCCACCGTGACCATGATGGCGTCGTGGTGGTATCTCGACGTCGGCAACCCAACAATGAAATCCATAGAAATGGTGTCCCACTTCCACTCTGGTATGGCGTGAGGATAGAGGAGGCCGGCTGGATGCTGATGCTCGGCCTTCACCCTCTGGCACTCTAAACAGCGGGATACAAAAGAAGCTATGTCTCTCCGAAGTCCTCTCCAAAAGTACAACTGTCTCAAGGTGGCGTGCATCTTCTTCACCCCGGGATGGGCTGAATACGGTGCACGATGGGCCTTTGTCAAAATGTCATGTCTCAAGCCTCCATCTCTAGGAACATATATCCAACCTCTGTGTCTGAGAAGGCCATCTGCCTCTAAAGAAAATCCATCAAATCTCCCCTCAAGGGGTCTCTGAGACTCAATCTCTGCTCTGGCTACAAGGTAGAAACTATCATGAGGAAGCTGCAAGATCCTACTCTGCAAATCTGTGCCCACTGAGGTGGCCATAGCCACATGTCTCCACCTACTCAAGGCATCTGCAACCACATTCTCCTTCCCTTTCACATGCTCTATCTCCATGTCATACTCACAGAGTAACTCCATCCAACGTCGCTGACAAGCATTGAGATTGGGCTGCGTGAAGAGGTGGCGAAGGCTCAGTGATCGATCCCGAGTGTAAATCTCCGGCCAAGAAGAAAATGTCTCCACCGCACTAAGGCATGCGCCTCTGCTATGCAAGCTCAAGGTCATGGGTCGGATAATTGAGCTCATAATCTTTGAGTTTGCGAGACTCAAAGGCAACTACTCTACCTTCCCGCATTAGCACTCCTCCAAGTCCTGCGCCAAGGAAGCATCGTGCATACGAAAAACTCTCCATGAGGATGCAGCGCTGCGAGGATAGGTGCTCTCGTAAGGCATTCCTTCGAGTGTATCTTTGAAGGCTGCTCACATCTATCAGACCATAAAAACTTCTTCCCTTTCCGCTGAAGAGAAGTGATAGGGTGCGCAATCCAGAAAAATCCTGAACAAACCTCCTGTAGTATCCTGCTAGACCCATGAAACTACGCACCTCGGTCACACTAGTGGGTCTTTGCCAATCCATGATGGCTCAAATCTTGGAAGGATCATTGCGATACCTTCCCCACAAATAACGTGGCCCAAATCTTTGCACCTCGAGGTGAAAGAACGCACACTTCTCCAAGTTCCGTAAAGGCGCTGCTTTCATCGCGAAGACACCGAAGAACTTGGCGAAGGTGCTCCTCGTGCTCCTCACGTGTGCGTGAGTAAATCAGAATGTCATCAAGGAAAATAAGCACGAAGCGATCAAGGAAGGTCCTGAATACCCCATTCATCAAACTCATAAACACTGCTGGGGAATTCGTCAAACCGACGGTACCACTTTGTGAACTCGTAGTGGCCATATCTCGTGCGGAGCAGCTGTCTTGTGAATATCCATCTCCGCAATCTGGTGATGGTACCACGACTTAAGATCTATTTTAGAAAAGCGTAGCCCCCTTCATCCGATTAAATAAATCATCAATGCGTGGAAGGGGGTAACGATTCTTGATCGTTACTTTATTGGTGACGATAGTCAATACACAACCAAAGAGATCCATCCTTCTTCTTCACGAAGATAACTAGTGCTCCCTAAGGGGATACGCTGGGACAGATTAGGCCTTTCTCCGAGAAGGTCCTCTAGCTCTGACTTGAGTTCACATAACTCGGGAGTAGTCATCCGATAGGGTGCTTTCGTGAGATAGGCTCTGCGCTGGAACTAGATCTATATGGAAGTCAATCTCATGTGGGGGAGGTAATCCGGTAACTCCACGGGAACACATCAAGCAAACTCGATAATATGGGATGATCATCGAGGGAAGGTCCTCTCGACTCATCCTCTGATCTGTCACTGACCGTAATAGCAAACATCTGACAACCCTGTCGCGCACACCGCTTAAGCTGCATAGCGGAGATGGTGTGAATGGATACGGCCCTCCTAACTCCTGATATCACTGACTCTACTCCAAGATCATCTATGCAAGCAATAGTCTTATGGTAACAATCCACTCTAGCTCGTGAGCGGACAACCAATCCATGCACGAAATGATGCCATAAGATCCTAAATGAAGGATCCTAAGATCGAAGTAGTGGTGAAGGGTCCCAAATCCACTACACACTCCTTGACTAAGGAGTACAGAAATCTTGGCTCCGAAGCCATCTCAACATCCAACTACGGCCCGCCCTAACCGCCACCACCTACTGACACTCTACTAAGGATGGTGCAATGAAAGAATCGGAAGAGCTGGAATCAAATAATATAGAGGTGGAAATACCACCAATACTACTGTCGTCTCAATCACAAGTACTACGATGCTCACTGGCGGTTCTCGACCAGCTGCATGGGTCGATGACTCCGTGCCATATCTCCAACGGTAGGCTCTGAGCTCTTTGTCTTACCCTTGGTAGGGTTATGTGGGCAATCTCTCCAAATATGTCCAACAACACCACAACCATAACATCTGCCTGATCCTCTCCAGTGGGAAGCAGCTCCAGCTGGTACTCTAGATGACTGAGATATAGATCCCGACGATCCGGCATTTATGGATTTCTTGAGGTCTCTGCGACGAGCTACCTTGAGTGAGCTCTCGGTGCCCCTGTGTCTGATGGGACCCCACAGGAGGAGGCTCCATACTACGTCCTCTTTGTGCATCAAATCTCCGAGGAGGTCGGTAAGGTGGGCGGGTTTCTTCTTTATTCTTTATTCTTTGTGGTGGCTGAATGAAGCTTGCCCTAAACTCTGTCCACCCCGTGGAGGAGGAACTGACCCCTTCGACCTATTATCCTGCATCTGCTGAATATGGCTCCGAACTCTGTCTCTAACTAACCTTTGTGTCTTCCCCGTGTCTCCTCTGCAATATAGGCCTTCTCACGGCCTCTGCTAATGTCGTAGGCGGTGAATGCACACAGTGCCACCTAGATCCAAGTTCGGGCCCCGTATAAACACGTGAATCCGTGCACTGCTCATCCTGCATATAGTCGGCGATCTTTGGAGTAGGTCCAAAAATCGACTCTCATACTCAGCTATTGTCATCGATGCTTAACGGAGGTCATGAAACTCGTCTACATATCTTCTTTGAATAAATCTCACCTGGGTAAATACCGCTCCTGAACCGCTCCTCAAATAGCTCCAGGTGTAATCGTCTACGAGTTGACATGGAGCTTCGTTCCTCGGTCCTCCACCGATTTCTGCTCCATCCTTCAGAAGATGGATCGCAACATGAGCTTTCGTGTTGCTACTACAAGGACAGAGCTTGAAGCATCCGCTCAAGCTCACCAACCAAGCCTCTGCCTGAAAACCGCCTGTATCACCCGAATAGTGAGATGGTCGTAGCTTTAGGATCTCCCTGATATGGTCTGCAGCTGACGTATGATGAATCCTAGATCTCTCTGTATGCTCCTCCCTCTGTCTAGGGCTCCGAGACCTGTCCCTATGTCCTGAGATCCTGTCCCCATGTCCTCTCTGTGGTGACTCGCCCTAGCCGACTCGCACGGAAATTCTCTCGCTCTGTGCTCCTCGGCCGTGTCGAGGGGATGCTGAGCATCTGCGATGGCTCCAAACTATGTCTAGCAAATCGTCCTCCCAAAGGCTCTCCGCGTATAGCAGCATTGACATCCCTGGAGTGTCTGCAAAATCGAGCGTAGGAAGGGGCTGCTGACTGCTCTCCGGCGGTGGTATGTCTAGGTCTATGTGAAGAGACCCCTTGCCCAATCCGCGCCTCCTGCACAGATCAAGGCGAGAGTTAGTTCATTGTACTAGGTCTTGAGTCAGTTTTCAAAATTTGTTGTTTACTATAATTATCAACATTATGGCTTTATATTTTAAAAGTGTTAGTTCTGTATTAAGTTGAAAGTTCCTGTTCTGCGTTTTCCTGCGTGTGCCCAAGGGTCCCAGCTTCGAACCCTTGGCTCGATAGTAATTAGTACAAACAAAAAGTCAATCACAAAACAAAAAAGTCATGATATTACCATATTTAGCGTATATCATATTTTGGCTAAAATCTAAAACTCCATAGTTGGCCTCATCACAAGGCTTGAGGTCTTTGGGGTGTGGTAGGTTTTTGAGTAGGGAGGATGTCTCATATCTATCGTGCAATGCTCCTTCCTTCTCACCTCAATACCTAATCCTCATAGTAAGCCTATAGCCCCTTAAGTGAGGTCTTGAGGAACAAGTAAAATATCACGGGGAGGTAGAATTCATACTCTCTATCATATACTATCATAGTTGACATGGGATATCTTTATAATTCACTAGTTTTTCTTCAATGATGCCTTTATATTCGGGTTCCTCCACTCCTTGATGTCAAAAGCTCCTAGTCTTGCCCTCTAATTAGCATGTCTTTGTTTTGATAAATAACTTGTTTTCACCTTGGTGGCACCCATTTTCCCTCCCTTTTACATCATTACATCCCCTTGGTGGATAGGCTAGATTCTTGGTCACTCCCATCTCCTTTCTATCATTTTCTCAGTCTCTTTTTCAAACATGTTAACATTGAGATAGGATTAGTATTTAAGGACACTCCCTCATTGATCTTTACTTGAGTATCTTTTGTATCTCTTGGATTTCATGATGTAGTCTCTCGATCATTGTTACCTCCTCTCTCAATTTTCTCCTAGCTATATTAGGAGTTACGAGTGTTTTATCATAGTGACCTTTTACTATACATGACTACTAGTATGGTTGATACCTTTTCCTGACTAGCACCTTACATCCTTTATATTTGCAGGGTAGTTAGTTTGACACTCTTAGGTACTTTACACCCTACTTATTACTTATTGTACCATAATGACTTATTCACTCTCTCATCTTCTCATGAGCTCACTCCGTATTCTAGGGTTTATTGTTTATTTATCTAAAGTATCTTCTAGTTTGTCTTTTCAATCGTGCTTGGGTTATCATAGTATCTCTTTCTACACTTTGGTGATTCATTGTATGGCCACACTCATGGGAAGTAAAGTATACATGTAGGTATGCTTTATTTGATTTCATGTTTTCTCTATTTTCATTTTTGCGAGTCTTTTTCATTAGTTTGATTTTATTGTCGCATATTTTTTCCCAAATGCCATCTCATGTACACTTTTGTGGTTTGCAGTGATCTTGATTGGGGCATATGTATACACATAATTTTTCACTTTATTGATTTTTTTCTTCCCATGCATCATTGGTGCATTAAATTTCCCATAGTGATGTCCTCAAAGATGCTACCAAGAGCAAGGAATAACTAGAAAGGTTACATATATCCTTTGGATTGCGTTGGGCAAGTCAACAATGTTACTTATGTGATAAATTTGATATGTCGTAAAATCATATCACATATCTCGCATGTTTTCACACTCTTACAATCATTTTTTTCATCCTTTACAATTGTTTACAACCTCCTTGTGAAATCACCTTTTTATCCTCTTGCAAACACTCTCACACCTACTTTCAACACACTCAAACCTTCATCATTTCCTCCCTTTAGCACCTCTAAATTCTCTCCACCCAATTCGACCTCCTCATTCCCATATTTTTCTCTTTGAAGACATTGACCATGGTTGATGTCGTCTAGCGAAAGTAGATTTCCTTATCAATGAAAGTAGATTCCTTACACGATGAAATTGACCACAATCAATGCGGTTGAGTTAATAGTTTGTCATAACCGATGGCAATGAACATGTTTGATATCGCAAAAAAGAAAAACTATTAATGTTATCCCTAAGCTATTTATACCCGGTAGTTGGTAGCTCATTCTAGATTTCATCCATCACTCATTCAATCTACCAGCGCTTGCTAATATGCCCTTAAAGCTTGGAAGGTCTTGAGGTTCATCTTATTTTCTTCTTTGGAGCTCATAATTGGAGTATAGGGTACTTATTATCCATAAGCATAGGAGTTATATTAGCCATTGTCTACTAAGCCTTTGGAGTCATTAAACTTTAAGTAGAGGTGTTCCTGGGTCTTCTTCTATTCATTTGTGGTCCCCCATATCAACTCTTTCATAAGGTTTAACTGACCCTAGGGGAATTTAATGCGTCAATGGTGTCTGTAAACAAGGGAAAAACTTAATAATGGAGGAAAACATGCAATGAAATGCAAACCAAATCCTTCATATTTCCTTACAACCTTGGATGAGATGGTTGAAGCGTGGAGTGAAGTACCAAGCTTATTGAATCTCGTTAATAGATTATATGTGGATGCTCCAAATATAACTCTAAATGGAAGTATGCTTGTGCTACGAGCAAATGGACGAATGACGAGATTGATTTATGAGATTTTTATCAAATGAGTAGCCTAACGGTGTATGAATTCGAGTGGCACATTGATAGAGTAACACTGCAAATGCCTTAAGCTTCCAAAGATGTATTTGTGAGGAGATGAGCCTCTTATTTATAGTTGAAGGAGAGGCCATGGATTGAGGATCAAGATTTGATTGAGTTGTAGGTGAATGAATGCATTTTCTTGATTTAACATGTTGATTTGGTTTGTGCAGTTGGCTTGTTTGAATAAGAATTAAAGAGGCTTTTAATTTGAATAGTTGGCTCTTGAATTCTTCAATTGTACATGCAATTTAGCTTCCTCTTTTGTAGGGTTTTAAAACTTGAGTGAGCTAGTGAAGTGGAGATGAGTGGATATTTAATTTTTATTTTATTTAAATAGCTAATTAAATTAGCTAAGGAGTGCATAATGCATGCTTTATAGGTTGTAGAATTAATTAATTAATTCTAGTGGGATGTGGATGAATATAATTAATTATAATGGGATGTAGATGAATATAATTAATTCTAATGGGATGTGGATGAATAATGATCCAAATAGTAATGTGCAAAGAGTAGTGTGTATTTTTAGGGTGTCTAAAGTATCTTTATGTAGGTAAATATCTCTAACATTTTTTTTCCTTTACTTTCAATTCATATTTGGATGCGTGTGGATAAAATCATGCATAGATTAGGATAGGGTAGCATATTATTTACTAGTGCATTATTTATCTATTGGTTCTTACTTTATTATCTTGCATCACCCTCAATCCTTGTGACTCTTGCTTTGCAATCTCTTGGATCTTTCTATTAGATGTATGTTTTTAGTGTTCACATGTTGGGTGTTAGTACATTGTATGTAGTGTAATGAGCTATAATAACAACTCATATAGGTATGGCGTGCTGTAATAGTTGCTAAAAATAATGAGATGTAAGAGAGATACATTACATTCTATAGTTAGAATGTGATTATAGGTAAGTTGTAACTCGTGTTATTATTAGACACAAGAGGTTGAAAGTGACAAGTGTTGACTCCTTTGTAGGAAATCATTGCACTATATATGTAACCTCTCTCTATGAATATCAATCAACATATCAAGCGTATTTTGTGTTAAATCTTTGTGTATAACTCTACCAATCTTGTCATTTGATATAAAAACGATTTTTAAAAATATGAAGCTTTAATTTGTCGAGTCCCGGGGTAGCCACATTCCTTTTTGTCTCGGCGAGGATAGGAGTTTTAAGTGAATAAAGCAAGGTATTAATGCAGGAATGATCTCTAGTGCATCCCATTGAAGACTTTTGACATTTAAAAAGTCTTCCCATAATTAGAAAGGAAGATGTTGAAATATGTGTGAGTTCAACGTGGTTATTTCTATAGCGCAATCTTCCTTTGTGTACTTTTGAAGGCACTTATATTACTCGCTCAAAGTTGAGTATCCTCCATTCATCTGTTATATCTGGTGCATTCCAAACACTTACTCCCGGCATTGGCGATTTCAACACTTGGCCGAGATCTATTTGGAAATCTTAGCTAATCTTACCGACATTGGAAGAAATAGTTTATATTAGCATGCATTTGATTTGTCTCCACATGCACGTGGACATCATCCTTTGACAAAGGATTCTAGGAACGTCTGGATACTCGAGGTATAATGGCAATATTTGAGATTATAGGGTAAAAACAAGTGATATTTAGGATTTGTCTTGATGTTATAGATATGTCCTTCAAAAGTTTTATATATATATATATATATATAACACTTGTAGAAGTTAAAATTAGTAGTCATTTTTAGGTTAAAATTTGTAGTTCAATCAAGTCAAGTAAAATATGTCATTGTAAAATCTCATTAGTTAATTTTGGTTTAAAAGTTAAGTTGTGAAAAACAAAGTTATTAAATTTACATCTTCAATGTTTCAATATGATTTTAGAAGAAAAGAAATGAAAAATTGAAATTAAAGAGTTTATGGTTTTGTTATCAGAAGTCCATATAGATCGTATGTAATATGTTAAGTTGGACCTAATAGTCATTTTGTGTCGTATCCATTAGATAAAGAGTTGTATGTTGTCAAATAGTGTTATTTTAAAAAATTGAGTCATTCTGTGTATCGTAGAAGTGTAAAAATAAATTAAAAATACAAAATACAAAAAATCCCCATTTGTACAATGGAGGTTGGAAACTGCTAACGACAGGACCACACATTTGATATACTGGCTTGTTTTTTTGTGTATTCTCATGTTTTGTGTGGTGTGTAGAATAAGCCCCTATTGCAAACAAATGAATAGGAAAGAAGATGACTAGAGTGATTTTCTATTGTTGTACTTCTATAGTGATTGATCAACGAGAAGCCCTACACTCACGGGAATTGAAAGTGAGAATGATTGGGTTCTCATATGTAGGTGATCATTGGAAGTGAGGTTGGCTAGCAAAAATCTCAACATTCACCGGAATTGAAATTGTGATGTTGCATATATGGGTGACCTTGTGCGACAAATATCTAGAATAACATATTATAGTCCTAAAACATGTATGCACATATGTTTCTATTTCCAATTTTCCCATAGTGTGATTACTCCCCATGTTTATGCTAAGGGGGGGATTTTAGAAATATCTTGTTAGTGTTCACATGTTGTGTGTTTGTATATTGTATGTGGTGCAATGAATTGTAATAACAAAACATATAGATATTACTTGTTATAATAGTTGGTCAACATAATGGGGTGTGAGAGATAAGATGCGTTCTATAGTTAGAATGTGATTATGCGTGAGTTGTAACTTGCGTTATTTTTAGACATGAGTGGTTGAAGGTGATAAGTGTTTACTCCTCCTTTGTATGAGATCATTGAACTATATATGTAACCTCTCTTCATGTGAACATCAATCAACATCTCAAGCTTATTTTTTGTTAATATTTTGTGTAAGGCACTACAAATGTTGTCACTCTCTTGTAATATTTGTGATACTTTCCTAGCAACCTATTGGATCCTTTAAATTGATACAATAAGATTTCCAACCTTATCATCGCCGCTTTACTATCGAGGGCTAGTTACACGCCACTACCTATCCTAGATTTAGGCTTTGGAACCCTATACCTCATATAGTGTGTGGAGTAGCACTTTCCTAGTTTTGTATCCCCTCAACTTACAATTTAAGGTGTGTATATTTAGTATGGCCCCTTTATTATTCTAGTGTAGAACACCCTTGATAGAGAGATGAAGAGGGTTTGTTATTGGGCCATTCTTTATTTTCATACACAAACCGCCTGATATGCCCTGCGCAATGTTTCTCGAATTTGTGAGGTGTTATCCTTTATGCAAAGTTCCTTTCCCAAGTTGCACCACTTTGTTAGCACTCGTGATGGTCTTCTCATGATGTTGTATATTATATATTGTTGCAAGACTTTTTCCTTCAACTCCTCAATAGTATGGTGAGTTGCCTTCAATCATTTTGGTCACATTCTAAAGCAACGTTTCCTCTAATGCCTTCTTCTATTGATTCAATGGATTTGTATATTTTTTCTTCAATTTGTGGCATCTTCTGTGTCACCTTGCACTTGAACTTGTTCCTTAATTCTTGTTAGGCCACAAAAAGTTGTTACTGGTAACTTCTAATCAATTAATGCCTCGAGTCATTCCTACATCACAAGAACATTGTGATCACCTTGGAGCTCGTTGGCATAGCTGAAGTGGTTGTAGAAGTTAATGTTTCCACCCAATGTCAACATGCAAGTGGGTGCTAGCATGAGTACTCACCACTGAAGGATCTAACTACAAAGTGAAGTTCAAAATCCAATGCCCAATCCAATATCCTAGATTTTCAGTGATGAGGAATAATTTGCCACTTTTCTCTAATAGATTTTGACTTTCTTTACAAGTCTTCTTGCCTCCTTTCTTCTTTTTCTCTCTTCTTTTGTTCTCTACTTTTCTTCTATAAATAACAACTTGTTCTATCATCTATACACTTGGCCATTTTGGGAAATGTTTTACTATTTTTAGGCTCTTTAATGTGGCTTTTAGTTGTTTCTTCTTATCTCTACTATCTTAGCCTCTATGTTAATGAATGTAATGTGTCTAGGGTCTCTTTTGTAGTTTAATATAGTTTTGCATATTTTAAGAATTGGTTGATTTGTTGAGACTTATATCGACCCTACTTTTATTTCTCTTATTGTCTTTCCTATTGTTTAATATGTGATAAATTTATGGATAGATTATACTTGCGTTTGCTCAATATATTGTGTTATTCTCAAACAAATAGTGGAAGAAGATCCATGTTTATCTCTCAATGCATTGCCCTTCCCCTTTATGTCATTCTTCTTCTCCCTTGTTCCCATGTGGTGTTAGAGTAAGTAGATTAGTTATAACATTAGGAGTAGAGATAGACGAGAACTAGCTCTCTCTGGAGGTTTGCTTCACCGCACAAGTCCCACACTTGTAAAGCAATCACATGTTGTGCTAATAGCAAACTTAGTTTTCATATGGAATGATTTCAACCTCCAACAATTAGCCTAAAGGTTCTAGAATATTCTTATTGTTTTGATGACACCCTAACTTTATTAATAGCATGTATATTTTAAATAACATCGTTGGTTTCTTGGGAAGGCATGAAGTAGGCTAGAAGTTCCAACTAGCCTACACTTGTTATGAAAAATTGATCTTGAGAAAGCATATGGTAAAATTGAATAGGCGTGCATGATTGCAATGCTTCAAGCATTAGCTTTGTCAAAATTTTAAACATAAAAACATACTTTGTTGATGTTTTTGTTTGTCTCACCATTAATATACATCAATCTAAGTGGTATGTACTTTTCAAATCAACTAGACAAGGTTTCTCGTTTGCCTCTCCACTATATATTCTTGATGAAGGGTTTGGCTATTTACTAACCAATCATGCCTACAAAGGCATTGTCAAAAACATTCATATTTCAAGAGATGCAAGATCTTAGTTAATAAATGGACATTTTGTTGGTGACTCCTTTCTCGCTCTTGTTAAGTAGGAAGACTTGGTCTTACTAGAATTGAATGTTCGGGTATTTTCTACCTTACATCAAGCTCAAGTATGCAATAGGGCAAGACTTGGTATTATAAGAAAATTTTCACCCGCATCCCTACTTAGTTTGGTAGATTGGGATGGAAATGGATAGACAATGGAGAGTTGTTCAAGGTTTTGGGCATTCCTTTGCATTACAAGTCCCTACTTCATATCTCTTTAACTATTCCATCAATAGGGTTGAAAACAATATCTCATAGTCGACCAAATCCATCTCCCTAACATATGACTATTAAGTTTGTGCAAAAATGTGTTCTTCTACCCATGTTTACTACTCTTCAAGTTGTTCTTTATTTATTGTGGCTTACAAAAAGGCACAAAACTTCTCGAGAGACTTTCTTTGGGCCAAATTTGGAGGAGGCAAGGCTTCCAATTTGTAACTTGGGACATCTAGGGTATGCCTAAAGGGGTTAGGGGGATGCACATGATTGATGTAAAAATACAAGGTTGTGCCCAAATGCGATGTGGATTATCAAATCTCTCGAGGGCAAAGAAGAATGGAAAATTCTTAGTAAGCATTGCATTGAGTGTGATTGCCCTTAGGGTAGATTGTAGAGAGGTGTTCGCCTAACTTGCATCCTCATTGCCTATGTGCCTATTAAGATTGTGAGCAGTTTTTTTGCTAAGGCTTTATAGAAAGCTTGGGTATCCATCCAACCATGGGAGTGGATGGGGACATTTTTTGTACAAACTTGGATGTTAATGACCAATATCATTTGTGATCTCCAATCTAATTCAACTTCCATGTAGAGTCCCTCTTGTCAAGGTTTCTTGGATGAAATGAATAAAGTATTTTAGGTGAGGCGTTTTCTCTATCAAGGATTTGTTTTATCATGTTTATTGCACCTGCATTCATGGACCTACGTTCAAAGCCAAATACAAACTTATATGCAAAGATTTTGAAACATATTGTGAAATTAAAACAAGTCGAGGAGTTTTTGAAAACATTTTAGCTACTTTAACCCCATGTGGAGGGACTCTAGATGCTAGGTTGATACTCCTTTTGTCAAATGATTGCTTATGAATGGCTTTCTTTAAACTTTGTATTGTATGAACAATCAATTGAAAGATGGAATTATGGGTTCCAAATTGTATGGAATGTCATTGTTGAGGTCAAGAAAGCTTATTTTTCTTGGTATTTGTTGTACTAGGCTTTGTCAATTGGAGAGACTTCAAATTTTATCCCAACAATAAAATCAATCAATTTAATTAATGATTAAATAAAAATTAAATCAATTAACTAGAACCAACAATCATATCAAAATATTTAATTAAATGATTAAACCAAGAAGGTAACTACCAACAAGACTTAAACATAAAATCCTACACGCAAATTTTGATACGATTATGATTGGCATAATCTCAAATCCATGCTTGGCCAACCTATCATTTGGACACTCAATACACTCATCAAAATGTTCAATCCCAAATATATAGTTGAAGCAACAAAATATACTCAAATACTACATCGTTATGATAACCACACCATAATTACATGCAGAGTTTATTAATGAATGAACATTTCATAATGACATTCAAAATGATACAAGACATAACATCAACAAAAGGGATAAAAATATGAATGGTATATAATGCTAGGTCTTCTAGCTATGTCTCCAAGGTGAGTAAGTGAGCTCAAAACAATGTCGGGAACAAGATACAATTATATGGTCATGCCAAACCACTAAAGACATACAAGACGGCACCTAATGTCTCAAATGAGTCTCCAAAAAAAGTCTTAACACATGTAACAAGACTTTTCTTGATGTTCCCGACTTGAAATTTTATTATTTTAACTACAAGATATGTACCCCCTTCTCGTACAAGAAGTATTTGTTCCTTTTTTTAAAAGTAATATAGGCTTTACAATTTCAATATTAAAAGAAATGATATAACTTCTTGTCTTGACTAATTGTTCAAACTCTAGTTATGAAATGGCCCTTCACTTTCAGCTATCATCACATTAATGGAGCCTGCTCAAGTATTGGCTCCTCTCAGCTTAAGCTCTGCTACATGTAAAATATGATCTTCCATGTATACATGCCTTCAAAGTTAAAAATAATGCGACATGCACGAGTATTGTATAAAGTCAACAATCCTAGGCTAAGGGACAAGACCTCGGGGTTTTCAAATGAAAGCAGCAGCAGCTGATAGCCTGATTCATTACGGTGTGTTTATTTGCAAAAAAGAATGCCCTTGCACAGACCCAATCTTGATTCTGACAGTATTTTTCGGACAATTTAAGCTGCATCTGTAATGTCTTATACGATGTAAATTGCAGCCAGGTTCACTTGTCCAAATGTGCATTGCATTTTGTTTACATGCGGGAACCTAATTATAAATTGCTTAGCAAACAAGGAAATGAAGGAAAGTGGATTTACCAACAATACTTGTGTATAACCTTCATGCCAACAAGAAATAGTAGTGCATACCTTCAGCAGTTGCAAATCAGCTAAAACCTTTTTGCCATGGATCAGGCACAATGCAGAAGTCTTTCTGTGGGTCGTTTGCATTGGAAAAGAACTCCCTTCACGATGATACCTAGGTGATTAGGGAAGATGGGAAAAAATTATGGAAAATTATACAATTTGTTGCAATTTTTTTCATTTGGAAAAGGTGGAACTCTACTTTTATGGGAGATCAATCTCCTTGTTAGGAAAGCTTGGCTCCTTTAAACAAACTTAGCTGAATACATTTTAATATTTATCTATGTTTGAGGCTTTTAAGAAAGATGTTGACTCTGCAAACTTCTTGAAAATGGCGATGCTAAATGCCCTTGCCTATGTGGGGCGGGACTTCTCAAATACAACCCTTTAGTAATTTTTTGGCTTTATTGATGTAAAATAGAGCAAAGTTCGAGAAAAGAATGTAAAAAGCAATAGAAAGTCATTCTATTCTTAAAAAATAAAACATAAATCAAAGGTTATTTGGGCCCAGACATCAACCGGTGAAGAATCCAAACAAGTTAGTAACTTGGGGAAAATTCTCAGCAGTTCATCAACTTCAGGAATGGATACAATTTGACCGAATGAATGACGCATTACAAAAGTGTTGTTGAATTGCCTAATAATTTGATAAATAATTATGAGAAACTCAACATCTAATTCAAAGAAATAATGTTATACAAATATATGAGCCATTGAGCCCTTAATG
The DNA here is from genome assembly GCA_018340775.1 of Taxus wallichiana var. yunnanensis. Lineage (NCBI taxonomy): Eukaryota > Viridiplantae > Streptophyta > Pinopsida > Cupressales > Taxaceae > Taxus > Taxus wallichiana. Next base: position 702,112,150 of record CM031237.1, on the reverse strand, counting down.
GATGTACAAGATGTAAGTCACTTGGTGCCAGGTTACATTTACATTTAGTGTCGTCATTCATTATGATTTGGCCTAGTGCTAACTGCCAAGTTACAACAAAGCATCTCAATTAAATTCCCCAAAAACATAAATTTCACCCTTACTAAAGCAGATAAAACACGGTGCTTCCTTGAGATTAGGATAAAGTTTCTGTACAAAAGAACACTGATATCATCCAGCAGAATTGGTGGTACTGACCACAAAAATAATCCCTCTGCCGTAGCTTTGTCCGGGGAAATTATCAAAATGAAACATATGACGTTCAACATTGATGAATCAATTCTGATCTGATTTACGAGAGGATCCATTGCTGCTAAGTGTCTGAATAATAGCTTGCAAAACCTTGATTTCACCATCTTTCTTTGCAATCTCCTCTTGCTTGGCACGCAACTCCTCCATGTGTATTTTAAAAACCTCTGAAACGTGAGAAAAGCGGGCTATGAAATAAAATTTAAAATAGGTAACTCAGGTCACTGATCAGAATTATGCTGCGGAAGCTATTAATTATTTCTGTTAAGACCGGAGTCCTTCACAAACATATCTCAAACTTCAATGGAAACTACAAAAACTCAAAGGTAATCAATCCAAACAATGGTGTTCCCACTTCATACACTGATGCTACATGGTTGAAAGAGTTGGTCAATTTTTTAAGTTTGAAAATCTATGGTCTCGTTTGCATTCAGACCTTCCAAGGACCATGTATATCCAAAGCCACTAAGTGAATAGCATAACTAAAAAGAAAATGAATAGCCATTGTCTTGGCTTCCAATGTAAAACACAAGGAGACCAATCCTTTCTAAAATTATTTGCAACTTGAACGCTACGACCACCTTCAATATGCTATTACATGAAATTTTGCATGTCACACGATTCATGAACATATAAAATTTTAAGCATGTTGAATGTTTTAAACTTTACTGAATACTATATTTTTAGGCATTTTATCTTTTATGCTTTTATGCACTAAAGTCTAAAACTGAGTATTACGTTTTTTTTTAATAATATAGTGTATGGACGTTTCCGTTTCGTTTTGTTTTGTTTCCGAGGGTTTTCTGCAAAATTTTCCGCATTTCGGACCCATTTCGGTTTCCGTTTCCTGGAAACTTAGGAAAAACGGAAATCAGCAAGCAAAACAACTAGTATAAAGGATACTTTTGCTGAGAACAATAAGCTGATAATTTCTACTTTGTAGATGGCTGAAGAGGGGCGTATGAAATGCCATGAAATGGATTGTGCTTTGATTGAAGAGCACCACAAAAAGACTCTGCTTTGATTGAACAACATATGCTAACGAAAATTCAAATGAAGAGATGCTGATCAAAATTGAAGAGCAAAAGATCAATGTGCAATTGAGTTTAGTTTCAGCTTTAAATTCCATTGGACAAGCAATGATGAAGATTAGTGATTCATTTTGAAATGAGAGGCGACCCTTCTAATTTCTAGTAGTCGTGTTAGCTTGGGACCATAAAGATGCAGCTGCAATTTTTTGTTTTCTCTATGTACTCCTAATGGCTTTGGTAATAAAAAAAATGATCATCAGCGTCAATTTGTACCAATGCTTTTAAATCCCAACAACTTCTCTTATTTGCATTTTTTAGCATCATCCTTTATACTGCTTGCGTGCTTCTTAATCCTCATTATCATCATGTGTAGCAGTACTCCTCTCACAGTCTTCATTGCACATACTTTCATTTTTAATTTCACATGCTTGCCAATAGACTGTACTAAATACTCCGTGCCATAAACTTCTCCCCAAAGAAAACAAAAATGGCAGTTCAAAATGTACAAAAACCTTAGAAAAAGTAATAGCTTTCACATACAACCCCCATAGGAACAACCATTTTACACAGAAATCCATCGCAGTTATATTGATAAACAGCAGAATGAGCAATTTTCCTAAGAAGCAGAGGGCTGCCTATGAAGAGCTGAATGAACATGAAGCTGAACACCAATGAACCTAAAAGCATACCATTAACACTACATTCACAACTATGTGCTAAAGCAGATGGAGTGATTGAAAGATGTTGCCAGCTGCATTAGCAATTTCACTTAAAATATCAGCTTAATTATTGAAAGTCATTTTCAAATTTAGAAGCAGCTAGATAATCTTTAATACAATGCGCATGTTCAGTTTCTGGTAGAGATGTACATGGAATGCTAGAAGACCTTTAAGTTTTTAACAGATCTAGAAATTTGCTTCAAGAACACACTCACAACGGGACAAATTTAGTTTTGGAATGACTCGTAGCTGCATTTATTTTGTCAAATGCAATATGGCTGTTTGCATGTATGTATCAAAAATTTGAGTTGATCAAACAATTGGCTAAAACTCTTTTTGGTAGGAGTATGCATTTCAGGTTTTTTATGTTCCAATTTCTAGGAGGCATTCTTGCCAATGGATTATGATTCAAGACGGGCATTGAAAATCGTCCTTGCATGTGCATCAAATACTGTTCAATTAGCATTGCGAATTTGGTATGATCTTCAAGAGTCAACTAATATTTGGCGCATATCAAAGAGGCATAAGCTATAGTCATTTCTCACACCAGACTCTAATGCAGAGAAAGAAGACATGGATATGGAGATTCATACAATCACTAGCAAGCAAGAAAGTCTAATTCTTGAAACGGATTTATCAATTTCTAAATGGGAAGGTAGGATTCAAGGAAAGTGGTATATAAAACCATGTTCCTTGCATTGGTAGAGCCATAGTTAGCATACTTGTTGAGTACTTGCCGAGTCGGCGATTAATCACCACTTTTTAAACCAAGCAAGTAAACTCTGTAATACTCACCAAGTCCTCCAAATGAGTTTTCCCAAAACTAACTAGTACTCGTCACTTATACTCGCTAAAAACTTAGTGTGTTTCCCCTCCGGACTCGCCACACATAATCTGGAACGTGGAAAAAACATTGTTTTTGTCTTTTAAAAGCCCCCCCCCCAAACTTTGTAAGCACACAACTATTGAGCATCCTTTGACTAATTTGAAGGGATTTTATAGTGAATTTGAAGAGCAGATTTGAATATTTTCATTTGGAGATTTAGTTTTCTTCCCCTTCTTTTCAAGCATGTAAAGTTCTTTTATATTGTTAAAATTAAGTTTCCAAACATGATTTGCAAATTTGCATGCATTCCATTCAATTCCGATTAATTTTAATTGTGATTTATGCTAGTTTATCATCATTAATGAGCAAAATTGCTGGAATGTATTTTTAAAAAAATGTCTTTATTCTTGTTTGTAGAGTTTACAATTACAATTACAAAGGGTTTCCTTGTACTTAACAATTGAATGCTCTTTTTAAAAAAAAATTTACAATTAAATTACAAATTTAAGGTTTTAAAAATAAAAATAAAATTAGTTTTTGTATTTGAACACGATGCAAGTTACAACTTCGCATATAATGGCATCCGGCTCCGCATCAAGTTCAACATTAGCAGCAAGAGTGTTCTTGCTAATTCTCGTACCGCCGCTTGGAAGTATGTTGTACATAGAGTGGTTGGGGGGACTGTGATTTGCAATTTTTGTAGGAAGATGGTTTCTAAAGGCATCGATCCGTTAGGTTGTGGAGCTTGTTTTCATGTGTGAAAGTGTTGAAGATTGTACACTAAGAGTACTGTACACTTTTCATGTATCCTCGCCGGGGTTCGGGGCGCAGCCCCAAATTTTTTTTTTTTTGGCGTAATTTTTTTTTTTGGCCTCGAAAAATGCACCCGACATATCGGGAAATGTGCTCTTCTCATATGGGCGAGATTTTTGACCCATAGGTTTATGGGACGGGTTTTGCCCATGGTTTTGATACCCACGGTTTTGTAAAGCTCGCTTAAGCGCTTGTCTATTTATATGGTCTTATGCATCGATAGAAGTACAAGCAAATGTATTGCAGATGTGTTTTGAATTCGGTGTGAATTTCAGAGAGTTTGTTGAGCATAACTCCAAACGGATCTGGGTATTGTATTGAGAGAGTGGTGGCTTGTAATAAAATCTGAGCAAGTGATTCTTGGTGGACGTAGCCCAAATTGGGTGAACCACGTTAAATATTGTCTCCTTGTGTTGTGTTATTTTATTCTGCAATTTTATTTCAGATCTGTAATAATTTCTGCATATTAGTTTCTCTTATTGCGATTCTCGTGAGGGATTATTCGCTTATTTTATCCCTTATTTCCTAACACGATCGCCTCAAGTACTATTATGTATACATTTTTGCCACATCGTCAAGCCATGTCCCACTCGCTACGGAAGAGGCAAAATGAAAGATGAGGGAAAAGCTTGCATTGTTGGATGAGAAGAAATTAAACAGAGCAAGGGTGAAAGCAACCATACAAACACCCATTAGCACTAAAATGTCAGTGGAAACAAAGGGAGATGTAGCAATACTTGTGGGCTCTAGTTGTGGTCCATAGCCACAGGGCACATCCTCTCCGTCGAGTTTGAGAAAAGCCCAAATACATAATTTTTTTGTACCTAAAAGCATACCTAGGGCACAAGCTCTGATGTAAGGTACGAGTTGGAACAAAGAGATGCACGAGGAAGCAAATAAGTCGTGTACAGATTTCTAGTATTACAACCTTCCCATTGATGTGGCAAAGGGTCTATACTGAAAGTGTTTGGTGACGGCATTGATAGTTGTATGGAAAGGGTATAAGCATTGTTTCCGAATGACTTAAGTGGGAGGTTGTTCCAAGGTGCGATTTCAGCAAAGGAAAAGTCAATTGTGGAAGATTAAAAGAAGCAGTGGCGAAAGTTTGGATGCACCATTCTTTCATGGGTGGACGGATGGAAAGAACAACACCTCATCAATTTTTTGGTGGGTTTAAATGATGAGATGGTTTTCTTGAAATCAAGCGATACCTTTTAACACAATAAAGAATGCAAAAAAATGAGACTTATGTTGAAGCAAATTTTCTAAGAGGTACGCATCAAAAATGTTGTGCAAGTTCTCACTAACAATGCAATAGCATATATGGTGGTTGGGAGACTACTTTAGGAGAGACATCCATCACTTTTTGGACTCGTTGTGCAGCCCATTTCCTTGACCTTCTTTTAGAGGACAAGCAAAATTGATTAGGTAAAATTGGTTGCAAAAGATGCAAGAAGTATAACAAAATACATATATAATCACCCTTGGATTCTCGGCTTGATAAAAGAACAGACCAAGGAGAAAGAGTTTGAGCGAACGGGTGTCACGAAGTTTGCAACTAACTTCCTAACGTTGCAAAGTATTTCTAGTTTATTGACACCATTGAAGCAGATGTTTGTGAGTCAAGCATGGCAAGACTCGCCATATTCAAAGAAAGTCGATGGAGAGAGGACCACAAAGACAATTTTTATGTCTTTGTAAAGAGAGAGAAAGAGATTATCAAGGTAACTTCAAACTTCAATATAAATTTCAAGTCGATTCCTTTATTTTCATTTTTAAATGTATTGTTATTTACTATATTTGTAAGTTTGCAACTTTAAAGCTTAATTTGTTTATAAGTGTTGGAGCCATTGGCGAGGGTTTTGTGCTTAGTTGATAGGGAACAAAACCCAATGGGATACAATTATGAGGCCATAGATAGGGCCAAGGAGGCCATTCAAAACTATATAGGGGGTATAGCCAAATTTAGTCCCTTTTGGGAGCTAATTGTCGGAGGTGGAACAATCAACTCCAACTCATTCATGCAACGAGGTACTACCTCAATTCCCAATTTTTCTTCTTTGATGGCTTCACAAATGTTAGCGGAGAGGTTATAGAGGGTTTGTCAACATGCATTGAGAGGATGACACTAGAGGTTGAGGTGAGGGACATCATTATTTTAAAGTTGCAGAATTACAAACATATCGTGGGGAAGCTATTTTCATTGGCGCTAGCTATCCAAGGAAAATCCACCCAACCACCAGGTAACAAAAATTAGAGTATTTACTTTACATGTTACAAGTTTCAAATTTTTAATTATTAATTACTTACAAACTTTTGTTTATATTGTTTGTACGTCATTGGTGGGAAGATTGTGGTGGAAATACCCCACATCTTCAAAAGCTAGCCTTACGAATTTTATTTCAACCTTGTACTACTTCCGGATGTGACTCGCAACTTGAGTTTATTTGACAAATAAGTGTAACAAGTGGACTTAACAACGCCTCAATAACCTAGTTTTTGTGTAATACAATCTTTGGCCTCACACAAAAAAAGGTGGACACATCGCAAAAGTCTATTGATTTGGTTGAGATTGATCCATACAATGACTACACTACGTAAGAAGAAGAGATCTCAATGTTCATAGATGACAAAATTTCCACTTTCGAGAGGGAAGCTATAGAGGGTGAAACAAAAGCATGAGAGATTGGATTGGACAACATCTTTGTAAATGACGTTGAACATGTGATAAAGAAGTCACTACTATCTACTACCAAGGTGGAGCTACAGTCACAACCTTCTAAAAGGAGCAAGTAGTCGCAACTGAGTGTGGGGACTAGTAAAGGCACTGAACCCTCTCCCCAATTGTTTAAAAGATCAGAAAAAAGGAAATCGTAAATTATTGTTAGTTGTAACTTGCATGCATATGCAATTTATGATGATAATTTTTAATGAAAATCATCATTAATTCATAAGACTTATCAATTTTTGTTGTATTCGCATGATGATGTGATTTTTACTCTATTTCTATTCAAATATAATAGAAAACACTTCCCGACATTTTATAGAATCATTTGATTCATTTTATAACTATATTTCACATAAAATTTATGTTTTTACAAAAAAAATCCAGTATTTTTTAAGTTGATGAGTCGAAAACAAAATTAGTTTGCCGAGTACAAGTATGCGAACTATGGGTGGGGCCACAATATATTTGAAGTTAAATGTGATGATCAATGGTTTCACAACATTTAGGTTGCCTTATGAACTATTTGAATCTCTTTGTGAATCCTTGCATGAAGACCTTAGTCAAGGTGACATACCATTTTCATTTGCCACATCTATAAAGAGTAGAGTGTTTCCTGTTGAAAAACAAGTGGCCATTGCAGTGCTACGACTATCCTCTGGAATGACAATGATAAACATTAGTGAACTTTTTGGTTGTGGAAAGTCAACTATTGTAAGAACTGTGAATAAGTTTATTAATGCAATGCAACATCGATTTCATAGGAACATCCAATGGCCAAACAATCAAATGGATCTTGAAATTTTAAAGGAAGGATTTCGCCAAAGACAAGGCTTTCCGAATTGTTGTGGGGTTATAGATGTAACTCACATTCAATTCCGACTTCCAGCCAATGAGTGTTCAGCTGATTGGTATGATAGAGATCACAACTACAGCATGTCCTTACAAGCCATTGTTGATAGCAATGTGTTTTATAGATGTTTTTACAGGATGGCCTGGTTCTGTTAATGATGCTAGACTATTGCGAAATTCTTCTTTCTTCAAATTGTGTGAAGGTGGGCAAAGGTTAAATGGTCATTCAGTTTCCATTGGTTCTTCCAACATGAGAGAGTACATTATAGGTGATGGCAGATATCCATTATTGCCATGGTTAATCACACCTTTCAGTGGATCTTTGACAAATAGTCAAAGAGAATATAACTTTAAGTTGTCCTCAACATGTATTGTTGTTGAGTGTGCATTTGGGAGGTTAAAGAATACATGGAGAATCCTACAATCTAGAATTTGTCAGCCTAATTTACAAATGCTACCGAAAACTATTCTTGTGTGTTGCATATTGCATAATATGATGTTAGCGTTAGTGGAAGATGAATCCAATGGAATTGAAGTTGCTGACAATGCAAAAATTACATACCAACGAAGGGGAGTTGATCCAGTTGCAACATTATCTCGAGAAGCCTTAATGGATTTTGTTAATGGTGATGACAATCTTATATGTGCAAGGTATGAATCCTAAAACTGCAGCTTTTAATTCCTTTCACAGATCAGCTGAATTGTGTTTAATTTAATTACAAACTACATGTTTATGTTGTTTCAGAGACGAGGCATAGTTTTTTGATATCAAGTTTCCAATAGAATTTCCAGAGAAGGAGCTGGCCAGAAATGGAGAACAAAAGTGGATGGAATGATTGTTCACAATAATGGACAGAAAAACTAACAATTAGAAGTTTTAGAGACATGTTTTTTTCTCTGTTTTCCATCATATTTACAACTCTAACAATGAACTTGTGTTGTGAATTTAAAATTATATACATTAAAAGTGTGGTTGTTGTCTTTGAGTTAAAATATATGGTATCATCCCCTGATTTTCCTCTGTTCCAATCTCTCTTGGTTTTTTGTTTTTTTTTGTAGACGGATTTTTCTCTGCAGGTTTTGAAATTCCTGAGAAGTAACTTGGCAAAAGATTCTTTATTGATGGTTCTTGGCACTTGCTCAAAATTTACTTGCCAGATCAAAATAAACCAAAACAAAATTTGAAGATGGTAAGCATACAATAGCAAAAATTAGCCATCTCTAAGCCTATGCATATCTCCCCATCATTATAAACTACACTCGAACAAACTCTACACATGACCAATTGCCACAGCTGGCAGAAGTAAACATAAGAATGACTGCAATCAACATTGTACATACACATCAAATGATTTATTTGTTTCCTTCTAAACTCCTAAAGGTATGTCGGAAGAATTATTTCATGGTAATGTCTCAGAAAATGATTTTTCAATGGCAGAACATGGGAAATACTTACAGAGGGTTATTTAAAAAGAAATCAGATGCGAAGGGCAGTTGTAAGCATGAAGAAAGCTCTGACAATAGGGAAATCTAAAGAATGGCAACTAAAGTCTGAAATTGTCATGGATATTCTAAAGCATTTTGAGGAGCGGGGCAATGTCAAAGATACAGCGGAGGTTTTGTGACTTCTTATATATTTTAAATGTTTAACCAGAGGTTTAAAACTCACTTCTTTCAACAAATGTTAAGTTTGGTGAAGCTGCTCCCAAAGTACTGGAGAAAATGGCAGAGGATAGTGTGAGCCTGGTCGAAGAAATTGGCAGACTGCTTAAGCTAGTCAGTGACCAAGGTTTAAAATTAAAACCATTATTGCTTTAAAAGTGGCTTAACTACATGGTTCCAAATTACTTTGACATAGTTTCCTATAGATTTTTCTTCAGTCCAGACATATTTTAGTGCACCATATCGGCAGCTCTTTTATGGGATAATATCATATATCTCAATTGCTTTAGCATTGATCTGAACTATGGGAGCAATACTCGATAGCCATTGGTCTGCAGACAATTTTGAATCAGATATTATTATTTTTATTTTGGCTTTAGCTTAATTGCTAGACATTCACTAATATAGAATGTTTCGGAGTTTAGAAGGAAACAAACAAATCATTTGATGTGTTTGTTCTACATAAATCATTTGCAGTAAATCAGAAATCTTATGTTTTCTTCTGCCAGCGGTGGCAATTGATCATTTGTTGAGTTTGTTCTACGTTAGTTTATAATAATAGGGGAGATGTGCATTGACAGAGAAATGACTAAATTTTTGCTACTGTATGCTTGCCATCTTGGTGCTTTAATCCATCTCCCTAGATTTTGGAAAAAAAAAAAACCTTATGTGAAATATTGTCTGCAGCATTTGTAGAAATACTGTAATATGCGGTGGAGGTGAACACAATTGCTTTGTACAGAGTTTCAGTGCTGAACTTAGTAAGTAGCACACCAGTCATGCTCCTGATGTTGAAATCGCATGGTTAAAAACTTGTGAACTTCACCAGTAAGATGACAGGGAACATTTTTAAATTTTTGAAAAAAGCTGTTAAAAAGATTTACAGAGAATAAACCAGGGATCACATACTGAATTATCCATGGGAGGGATCTAGTGTTTTTGGGAAAATTGAATGAATTTCTGTTGTGCCAGAAATAAAAATTATATTACACATTTCACATTATTTAGGTATTTATATTAACAATGTAATTAACTTATTCAACCATTAGAATGAACGCCTGTGAATTGGAACAAGTTCAAAGAATTTGAATTTAAACCCAGAAGGATTTTGCAGGAAAGAAGACTACCAAATAGCTATCCTGTGTAATAAGTTGTAAAAATTATAATGTGTGAAAAGTATTTCAGTCAAATAAATACAAGTTTTTATAATTCTATGGGACCATTCAACTGTTGCAGGATCCTAACATATCTACTGTCAAGAAAATTTAGGAACGGGATGGGACCATACCTGTGCTAAAATGTCCCTAAATTTTCTCAACAGCACCAGTTGAAATATTTTAGGAGAGGCAGACCGTGGGACCACTAGGTTGGTTATATCACGTCAAGCAGGGAAATCTAACAGAATATAGCTAAATCAGAAACCAGCCTTGTTAATGTGGAGTACGGTCTATATTACAGGCTTACAAGATTCAAGAAAGTTAAAATAAATATAAGATTCAAAAATTATACACACTTGTTGTGTTTTCAAGCTCCTTTAGAACCTCTTGTGTGCGTGCTTCAGCAGCACGCTGAGCAGCTTCAGCTTGTCTCTTTTCTGTCCGTGCATGAGCAGATGCTGAAATAGTTGCATCCAGCTCCTTTTCTAATGTCTTTACTCGCCTTTCAAGAGCCTGTGGAAACACAAAAATCACTTAAGAACAAAATCGGTATTAAAATTTGAGTGATTTACACCGTAAACTACCAACACATTAAGCATGCTAAGAATATCATGCAGCCACAAACTAAACAAATGATATGATGTTCTTAATCATCTTGAACAGGCAGGAAGCATGAGTCGGTTTCAGGACATAGTCCCAAACTGCTCAGAAAATGCCAATAAGGTAGAAATACCATGTCGCGGTCCTGTTGGAGTATAGATAGAGCCTATGCTAAATTTAACAGCCTTTAGCTAACAGCCTAAATCTCACAGCCTCGATTTTGTATCAGTATATCAAAATGATAACCCCTTCAAAGTTTGTTCAATGCTTACTCACCCTGTAACATTTTGGAGTACATGAAGCATGTGTACTCAAGTACAAGTCATAATGGAAGGTTGGACTTAGATATAGCATTGACTTTAGAATGTGTTTTGATCAGGCTGCTCTCCTCTATTAGGTTAAAGATAGTGGTTAAGGCTTTCCTTAAATAAATATGACCCATAAAAAATGAAAACAAAAAATTAAAAGATTCCTTTCCCAAAAACAGAAAACATTACCAGACAATTTTCAAAGAATAATGTTGCTCTGGCATAAACTCTCCAAATAAAGATACTAACTTATAGCTGATGTTCAGCACTTTGAAGAAAGAAACCATATGGAGTGTTATACATCTATCCCACTACTCAAAATGCATATTGGAGAAAGAAACCATAACGTATCTCTTACTGGACTATCCTTGTCACAAGTAAAACTGTTCCTGGAAGCTTTAATGTCAATACATCTTTTTGGGTATTCCTAACAACATCATGATTGGCTCGTAAAAAGCCCACCAACCTTCGATTCTCACCAAGTGCAAAACTCGATGCCTAAAAACTTTTTAAAAATAGGCAAGGTGCTAACAAATAGTCATGAAATCCATCTGTAACTAGTGCAAAAACACATTTAAATAAGTAAACGAATGCAAGAGTAACTCAAGCTTAAACATATTAGCAAGGCTAGATTTACCACAAGCTTGGTCAAAGGGTTAAAACCTAGGGAGGTATGAACTGGAACAGTTTATATAAGGTAAAGTGCAAAGTTCCGTTGTTCCCACAAGGATGTCTCATACACCCATGGGGGGTGCTGGCTAAAATGTGGCCTATAAAATATCTTACCCATAGCTCAATTTGATGTCCCACATACATAAAAGAATGGATCTCTTAAGAAACGGATAGGAAGCTAACAAAAAGTTATCTTGTTTTGGAAAAAATGACTCGCTAAAAACAGAACAACTTTCTGACAAAACACACAATTCTTGAACAAGTTTGAATGTCAACAAAGCGATGGTGCAACATCCATCAGATCAAGAAACTTTAAGGACAACATAAAAAGGATTAATATCTCTGGTCCAAATTTCAATAGGTGTAACATCAACAAACTTTTAAGGATAGAGATAGAAACAATTCTCGTAGATATACCAAACTTGATCTTCTCATAGAGATATGGTTTTGAACTTCTGATGAGGAATGAATCCTCTGTCACAAGAATTAGATAAGAGGCAGTCTTTGCCTTCGCCCCTAGACATGGCCTTCATCAGCGCTACCTTGTTTGGTGACAAGTCTTCTTTTACATAGCCATTTATAATGTTTGAAATGCATGGCACCATTGTTTTGGCACTTATGTTTTACAAGATTTCCATTTGCTCTCTTGGTAGCTAATCTCTTTAAGTGCTTCCAGTTTTAGGTTTTGAAATATAGCCTTTCTTTGGAGCTTCTTTTTTCTGTTCCATGCTATTTATATTGATAGGATGTTTGAGTCTCATTGACCTATTTTGGTCATCCATGGACATTAATATGATATATTCCTTTCTCAAGCTTACAAGAACGTAACAATGGTATTCTTGTGTAAGAGCATAATTAGTTTCCGAACTGCTTTCCTTGCAGAACTTGAGAAGCTGAAATGGTACAAAGTTTGATAGGACCTTATGTTAAATTCCAAATAGCATACGCCTGTTCTTAATGAGGAAAAACATATTCTAACTAACAACATTACGTTACACCGTGCCTGAAAAAGAATTTTACGTTTAGATCTTCCTGATCTCATGGGCTTGTACGAGTTATCTATGTAAGAAATTGGAATTTGCAGTCTAAATATCGCTTAGTGTGACCCAAAGCATCGTTATTAAAAATACTATTTTCTGGTTTCATTCAAAAGATATCTTATTTTCAATTATTAAGGAAGTTTAAATCCCCTAATTAAAGAAATATATTCCAAATTGCCGAAAACGTCGATCTAAATAAATCTTGTCCGCGGTTTTTCCCAAAACATATCATGTTTTGAATTGTTATGAGCTGAAGAAAAAGAAGGTCTCTCATTAAAGGATTATATTCCGAAGTACTGAACTGTGCCATGTAATTTGCTAAACCCTAGTTGAAGGCAGCTTAATATTACACGAAAAAACACATGGCTCCCACACGAGAACACAAATGGAAAATCAGTTGGCGTAGTGAGCATACCAGGGCATTACGGGTGTGAGTTGAATTGGCAGAGGCCTGCGCAAAAGCATCTTCATCGACATAAACGGCCTTTCTTAGCAAGATTTTTTGCAATGAGTCGACAGTGTAGCCCATCTCTGATATATTTTTGATGGCTGCTTTCCACCTTTCTGATCCTCCGCCATTTGGATCTTCCTTTTTCCCCTGCCAAACTTCATCCATTCTGCATCAATTGTTCCTCGTTTCGTTGTTTTTTTTTTTTTTTTTAAGGATGTATAATGAATGAATGAATGCCCTAGCAATTCAAGGGACTAAGGCAGCGGTTCCATGGAGGGGGCAAGCCTATTGTTTGTGGAGGAGATGGAGATGTCCTTCCTTATAGAGCTATTAAGAAGACCTTGAAGAAAATATGATCAATACAACAAAATCTAACTCTCACGAGTTGTCACCCTAGATAATGGAGATATTTTCTAAGCAAGGTTCAGGCCACTAAAGACAATGAAAACCTGATTGCTTCTGCATGTTTTGGTAATAGAAATTATGCATTTGTACACACACAGGACAAACAAGGGTAGTATGGGTAAGATTGGTTGTTTTTTAAATGAATTTTGGTGGGAGGTGAGGTAGAATGAACTTGATTTGCCAGATCTTTGAGAGCTTTTACAAAAAATGGAAGGCTTAATCAACAGAATGCTTCATAATAGCTAAAATGCTCCTTTAACCAAAAGGTGTGCTTCAATGGAGGCCCAGATCAAGCATGTTTTCACACAAAATTTAAGAATCCAAAATGAAGGCTCAAATTGAAAAACTTAATTAAACATTATCAACCTCTGTTTTATCATGCCTAAGATACCCTCAAAGGCTAACAAACAATATTATCATCATGCTAGGAGTAAAGTGATTTTAAATTTGTTTATTTCACTATCAAATGAAAGCTCTTATGATAAATGAAATTACAAATGCCACAAAACTATCACAAGGATAAGATCTTGTGTGATTCACAAATATTTCAATGTAAGATTGCAATGGGAACAAGAAAAACTATTTGCAGACATTCAGAAATGAAGTAGACACAATTTTGCCCAAAATCAACATAGATTAACTCAAATTTGATTAAATTCATCAATAGGGAAAGTTTCTAGAACAATCTCAGAGCTTGTCAATGGTTGTACACTTGTAACCACCTTGACATGATCAAATTTAACACAAAATAAATAAACAGGTTTCTCAGATGGTTTCTCAGAAAGATGGGCTCTGTCAAACTTTTCTCTTAGGAATTAACTCCCGACCTCTAACACTCCAACCATTTGCATGACAAGTTCATGCAATTTATAACATTTTTTTCTACAATAGAGTTTTCCCCAAAACAAAAAAACATTCAAAGCACCATTGCTTGTTGCGATTTTGATCGTGATTCCCAGAATCAGATTTGCAAAAAATTGTCAAGTGCTCAGAGGGAAAATCTCTTCAAATATTTCCAGCATTCAATTCTTTCATCTGGTAAATCACTCTTCATCTCACGCACCAACTACTTCCTCCTCTAATCCGTCAAATCTGGTTTTTTGCGTGCAAGGAAGGAAAGATTGGAAAATCAAATCGAACCCAATAGTCATATCACATCTTAATGGTAAAATACATTTTCAGATCTTCCCCACCAAATCAAGATATCAAATTAATTCTCCTCTTCATTTGGCGTGTAGGAGACGTCAAGAAATGATAAAAAACCATAAAAATTTGCATCTCTAGGAGCTTTGGAGAAAATGGCGGAAAATCAGATACAAATGCATAGTTGTCATTGATTTCCTTTTTGAATTTGGACTGTCCACATGGGAGATCCGAGTTAAAATGGGCATGGGGGTTCCTTTTAACCTTTTGGGAAAAAATGCAAAATTTATCATTTTGCTCTGCCCCTCCACCTTGAAAAATGGGCTTGACACGTGTCCCAATGTGGGTCCTAGTGGAACCGCGCTTCCTTTTTACACTTTAACCCCTTTTTTCACAAAAGGAAAATTTTCCAAATTTCCCTAAGCCCGCCTCCCCGCCTTTTGAATTTTCAAACTACCACATGTCTTAAAAAGGTGCATCTTGAGATGGTCCCCAAAAGTAGAGACCCGAAACAAGCGTGGGCTCAACACGTGTCTCGGTCCGGAAGAGTCTTTAAAAAGTTGAAGGTTCAGTGGAAGGTACCATGTGTCTAGGGTCCGAGGTAGTCTCCTTTGGCTATTCCTCCAAGTGTACTCCTGGTGCTTCTTCAAAATAAAATCCAGGGGCCGGTCCCCAAACATGCGCGGTCCCTCCACGTGTCCTAGGCCCTTTAGAAAGTTTCTTGAAAAGTCTAAGTAAGGGAAGGCCCGGTGGAAACCTCCACGTGTCCTCATGGCGCAACTTCAAGATGGTCCCCAAGAGCGGAGACCTGAACGAGCGTGGGTTCACCACGTGTCCATGGCCCGCCAAAACTATACCGGCTGCATGAAAATTTTATCTAAGCCTAGGAAAAGTAATGGAATCCTTCACGTGTGCTCAGACAACTCAAGGCCAAACCAAAAGTTGAATTTTTAAAAGAGCATTGTTCCTCCACGTGGACAAGTTTTGGGTCAAGCAAACCACATAGTTTTTAGAGTTCCCCACGAGCCGCATCCAAAAAAAAAAAAAAAAAGAGCCACATTTCCACTTAAGTAGAGATGTAAATTTGATGGGGAAAAACACATTCGTCAAACCGTAAAAATGCATGGAACCACCGCTTGAGCCCGAAGATGAAATTTTCCCCAAGGACAGAGAATTTGGAAATGTTACAAGGTTCAAACATGATACTTCCAGCTACATCCACTTACATTTCCTTAGGTATTTGGGACACAAAGACAGGACAAAATAACGTGATGTGGAAAATGAAGGGAAAGGAAAAGCCCGAGTTTTACAACCAAGTAATAGACTCTTTCATATGGTCAGAGGAACAAAAACAATTTTTGGCCTTTTAAGTGATCCTTGGCCAAGGAAGGAACTGACCATGGCAACCAAATGGAGGACAGAGCCTTCAAGCACCAAAATGGGGAGACAAAAATGTGAGAAAGGCCGCAAACTGAGGGATTTCAATGACAAACAGGGCGAGACTAATTTGAGCACCAACATGACATCCTACAATTTCAAAGAGATCCTCATATTAAACACCATTTCCTTTTGGACTTGGTGGTTACATGGGATCGACACCCATGTATTGTGGCAAGATGGATTGGCATCCATAAATACCTTAACATTGTTCAATTTGCATTACATCATCTTTGGTTCATTCATTCTAACGATATTTCTTTGCACTTGTAAATGGGTACCTAACATGACCTAGTTGTCATATATGTGGTTTTGCATGCCTTACTTTCCCAAGTTTCTCTTGAAGGAGGTGTTGAAGTTATACTTGAGAACGCCAATTTGCTTCTTGACATCTTATCGACATGTTTTCTAAGATTACTTAGCGTATTTTCTTCTCCTCATCTCCTTTTACATATCACATCTTAAGGAGGTGTGCTAATGTATGTTAGGACATACACTTTTGTATTGTCTATGATGCACTTATATTATAAACTCTAAGAATGAAGCACATGTGTACATCATTATCTATACTTATTCATAATGACATTTATAAACCACTTGTAAATGTCTTTATTGGTTATAATCAAAATAGGGTGTGTCTATTATGAGCTTTCATTCCTAAAGACAGAGATTTCTTCTTATCATATACATCCTTACCTATAAAAGAAAATGGAGGCTAGTGGTAAACGTGGATACACACTTTTATAACATTTCTTCATTAAGTCTCCCTCACATTTGTTTATTAATATAATGGTAGTTATTTTATATTATCCATACCTTTCTTTATATTACTTTAAAATTTATACATGTATGCATACACTATGGATGAATGTCTTAAGGTGGTTCCTTTCCAATGTTTTAACTTGTACATAAAAGGTGTCGTGTAACACATCATCATTGATCAGTCAGAGTCGTCTGTGCACCGTGAAATTTTGAAATGTTAAAAAGTAAACCCCAAAATCGGCTTGTAATGTCATACGATGTATCAATCTCTCTTATTATGATTATAAAATTATTTGCATCTTATAAGTAATCTCTAGTATAATATTATTGGGTATTAATAAACCCTTACACAAGTTATCCCTTTTGATCATATGGAATTAGCAAAAGTGTTGACATTAGACTATTTTTTGTTCTCACCACATCATAATATCATGGACTTGTGTGCATAACATCACTTACCTTAGCGATACTCAACCTCAAAGCATGTGAAAAAATTGAATAATATCATATGCTAAGACATACATGTTGTACCATGCATTATATTCCATCCTTGTAAGATTTTGTATGCTAGTTTCTTTTTTGCAATATTCTTCATTGGTGTCATTTCTATGCTAGTTTCTTTTTACAATGTTCTTCAATGATGCCATCTTTCGTAATCCTCCTTCCATTGATTGCATGTTTACTATTGTGACATAGTGTATTGATATTTTACATATACACACTAATTATTTTTTTCTTGTTAACGTTTTTAAATCTTCCGGAAAGTAAAACTTCAAACAAGCACCATAGATTCCTTTTCAATTATATCCACGAAAATGTAAACTTAGAGAATTAGCATAAAGCAAATAACGTGGAGAAACACTTGTGAGCACAAATACGAGGAGCCGCTTCTTTTATACAAAGGAATCATTTTCAATATATTAGAGAGTTTTACAAAATATGACGGCAGCTTATATATGGAAGCCCAAATTTATAAACATGAGAAGATTGCAGGGCACCACATATTCAGCTAGGAAAAACTATACATAATTTATAATCTGATGATACAAGCTGTCACCTACTTATATAATCTATCTGCTGTGATTGCGACAGGTCGGAGTGGCAACTGCTTTTGATACGCTTTGCTCTCTTGGACGTGTATACCGCTAGTGTGGTAGAATCTCTCTTGTGCGAGGAATATTCCAAGGGAATTGGGGTGGAAGGTGGCGGCGGTTGAAGCTGGGTCGGGATCAGAGCGCGGTCCTCCACGGTGGAGGTGGTCTTAGCGGCCATGAAAGTGCCCTCCTGCACAGAATGTCCTCTAATTTCTTCATGAACACTAGCAGCTCGTTTGCACGCTAATTTGTTTTCGCTGCTCAACTCCACACCTTGTGCTGTATCATTACTCCCTCCAACATTAATGGCTTTAGTAAAGGACTGTTCAGGGCTAGCAGCTTCTTTCACTGTTGATTTCAGGACACTCTTCATCTCTTCCTGTTAACCACAAAAAAATGTTTTAAAATCACTTTTAAAAAGCTTCATTTTGCAGTCGCACTATAAAGTTCAATATTAACAACGCACCTGCGCTCTCTCCAAAGCTTCCTTCAACTTTGTATTCTCATCTTCCAATTGCTTCTTTTCTGCTCTTTGATTGCTCTCCATTTCTTGAATGCCAGCCTGTTTGCGTATCTCCGTAAGGCTTGCATCTTCGAGCCAGCACTCCATGGCTCCCTCTGAATTATGACGGCGCCTGAACCGCTCTCCATTTGTGATAACGGTATCTATCATATGTTTCAATAAGTGATCAAGAAGCCCCGTATCCCCAATGTGCTTCCGTGCCTCTTCTCTCAGCGCAGGTCGCAAGATAGGCTTTCCTGGCACGGCTCCCTTATCATGCATTATAGCCAAAAGCTTTAGCTGCGCTGCCCTATACCTGCAAACATGTACATGAGGGAAAAATAGATATTTAGTACATGAAAATTTAGAAACCTTTGTTAAGTATTCAGCCTTAATTTTCTTACCTTTCACCGGTCCATCTGCCTTGCATGTCCTTAGGGAGTTTGAGCATTACTTTTCTTCAGGGAGTGACATGTCATCCGCAAAGCGCCGCCGCTTCGGTTGGGAGCTCATCCTAATTTGTGGCGGTTCGCCTTCCGTGGACGTCTGCTCATAGCTCCGTCGTTTTCTATTGATTTTCACCTTGCGGCGGAGTCCCCATTTAAGAGTAAGAAG
Source organism: Taxus wallichiana var. yunnanensis (assembly GCA_018340775.1). Lineage (NCBI taxonomy): Eukaryota > Viridiplantae > Streptophyta > Pinopsida > Cupressales > Taxaceae > Taxus > Taxus wallichiana. The sequence goes on along the minus strand of CM031237.1, from coordinate 702,093,048 downwards.
CGCGCTGGCCACGTCACACAATAATTTTATGTCCTGGGTGGCTGCAGTACAGAATAAACAGAATCAGTCGGCGCTTACGTAGATCTTCGAAACAAATGTCATCTTAGAATCAGCTTACCGTCGGCGGAAGGAACCGGAGTTTCAGCCAGCTTCGGATGGTCTGGCTGGAATATTTTTGGTGCCTCTTCAGTACTAACGAGCCAGAAACTTTCTAGGTGACGTTGTGGAATATATTCTGTGGAAGGGATTTGGCGTGATAAAACTCTTTCGGCCACCTTTGCACCCATCACAAACTCTTCGTCCACAGCAGGATATGCAGGTGTAGTCTGCTCAACATTCTTATCCATACCGAAACACTTTTTCAATGCCAGAATGCTTGGAAATTTCACACACACATGAACATTTGTTTTCTCCGTCACCTGCCAGCAAACCAACGCAAATTACTTCTTTTTCTTTCCGACTAAAAGAAAGCCATATGTTGTGGAGATCTAGGGTTTGAAACTCCTTACCAGCACGGCGCGAATGGACTTGAGATGAGTGGGCGTTTTTGAAGGCAAGAATTTGTGGTTCATCTCGTAGATGCCTCCCTCCTTTATCCTTCCGCCATTTTTCTCTGAAAAATTCATCACGATAAGTCGTTTAAATTACGCATGCAACAGAGCCAAAATACTAATTGCTACACAAATTTAGCAGATTTCATTATGAATACAGACCAGAATCGTCTACTTCTTCACAAACAACGTCTTGGAGAAGAGGCAGCTTGTCTTTATTGTTTGCAATCTCTGACCGGTAGCGTCTCGGCCTCCTTTTCTTTCCGGTGCTTCCGCGTCGGTGCTGGACAAAGATTTTGAGATGCTCTAAATTCTGAATAAGCTGTCATAATAACAAACAATTGTGAATGAAAACCTAGGTAATTTGCACTGCGTGTCAAAAAGAATAAAACAACAAATCTGAATCAGGGAAGGCTATAAGTATTCGAACCGACTCAGGACTTGAATCCATCAGCACTGCCTTTTTCCAAGCAGTGAGATAATTAGATTTATTTTTGCCATCGTTTTCCCTGATTAACTGCAAAGATTCCACCAAATGCAGCAGTCCCTCTGTAATGCTTTGTACCGTCTTGCATTGTTTCACGTTCGCTATCCATGTCTGTTAAGATCGATTCAGTCGGAAACCGTTAATTTACATTTAAACCAATCTTTATCAAAAAAGAAATCTGGTACAGTACGTTTTCTTCAAAGTTTCGTCCAAAAGTTCAAAATTCAGAGATAAAAAGATCTGCACATCTGTCTTTAATATTAAATTTGAACAAAAATACAAAACACAGAGAATAAATCCGATTTACCGTGGTAAACCTAAACCTGTTTCAATTCAAAATACAGTCAATCGTTAAAAGCATCAAAAACATGTACATGCCTCCGCGGAATTGAAGGCCCTCATTCTTACCGAACGTATATACGCCCAAGACGTGGGTATTGCCTCCTTCGAAAGGGATTCTTCCAGGTCAATCAACGCCTGCAATAAGATCGGAAATTTTTTTGGATTAAAACAACATTTAAAACTTAAACTTAGATTAGCAGCCAAATTTAGAATAATAATAACCCTTTTATCAGCAGAAATTTTCCAACGTACATCGATCAAAATCTTGAGCGAAACTTCCGTTGTCCTGTCCGGAGAGTTCTGCGTCCGGAAAGATTGTTGAAGGTGTGCATTTCCTGTAAACATGTATATTGAATGACATTATTGCTCGCAACAAAATCATACCCTCTATTGTTTAGTAAACCGAGTGATTTCAACATCTTTATACGCTTTTTTCACTGTAAAGCAGCATTAACTTTAACAGAATTTGACTAAGCATTATTTTCGAATACTGTTTGATACAGAAATGTACTGATCACATACCTGATGCGCATATTTTCGTAAATGAACCATTCTCCGCCGAGTAAGCATATTGAAAGAAAAATATATCCTCTTCACACACAGACCTGGCATAATTTCATCGTTTCAAAGTCAATCTCAGCGAAAAGAAAGTTCATTAATCCAAGAAATCTACAAATAATCAGCTGCTATAAAGTAATTACCTTCTCTGCCCCTTATTCAGCTTTAAATACGCAGATTTAACGAAGACCTTGCAAATATTTACAACGGATTCAACAAGCTGGAAGTCAAAATAGCTCGTATCTTTGAGCGAGTGAAGAAGAAACTCATCGGCAAACCTTGAAGTCATTATCTCGTACAGCAAAATGAAACCCTAATGAAAAATCTTTAGCAGCTTAAAACTCAAAACTAATGCAGCCGAAAAAGATACAATAAACTTCGTTCTTTAAAGCTTTAGAAGGCGGTTCATGCTGGAGGTTTTTCGGCCTATAATACCTGCAAGAAAACATAGAAAGGCGCAAAATGATCAAATCTTGTCTTGGGGTTTCAAACCGAACATCATTAGAAAGAAGAAAGCAGAATATTCTTACCACCGGATCTGAATCATATTTTTTCCTTCCGCGTCCCTGTACATCTCATCTATCCTTGCAACGTAAAGCTCGGCAGTGGGATCTGCAGGAAACAGAGAGACAAACATCCCTGCACAAAAAGAAAGGCCCTTAAAACCCAAAATGCAAACAAGTTCTGGAAGATGTACCGCTTAAAACACAAGGCATTATCAATCTACTGTTTTAATTTCAACCTACCGACGTGTAAGAGTTCACCATTGTTTGTCCTGAAGTCATCCAGCGTTTCTGCGCCAGCCATGGTGGAAGCTAAATTCAAAGCCCAGGAGAAGAGAAGAGAAACAAAAACCTATCAAGTCCATGCACAAATAACCATCATCCAAAGTGACCTCTCCTCTATTTATGAAGGCATCGAATCTCCTTAAGCTTCAAAACCCTAACCGGAGCACCAACGGACAAAAGAAATATGAAACGGACATATATAACCTTCGTCGTCGTGCGGTAAGTAGAATTAATTAGGTACATGGTAAAGGTAAAAAGTGGAGACTGCGTCACGTCGCTATCGGAGAATATCCTCGCATCTGACGTGTAACGTGGTCCCAAACAATAAACTCTCATTTTCCTAATATACAATTATTTTATATTTTCGCATTTGCATAAACTCGGATAATCATGGGATTAAATTATTTGGGTTTTCTAAAACAAAATTATACACATGCGGAAATAGCAATGATAAATTAGTACGTACAAACCTGCCCAAATCAAGTTCACCCCAAATCAAGTTGCTCTCCATATCTTTAGAAATATCAAGATGCTACATTAAATATTTAAGAACCAATGATTGTGAGAGTGGGGTTGGAATTTCTCAAGAGAATGACTTCTAAAATGAGGGTCGCACGTTGGGAAAAAGAGCTTTCATGAGTTTATTGAATTAAATCTCAAACGAACGGTATAAATCTTAGTCACTAAGTAAATTTCTTAATTATTGAGGGTGATCTTGAGGGTTTACGTTAGATACTATTTCTGACACTATTTTTAACACAATTTTAAATTAAATCAGAGTATTAGCATATGTCATGCAAAGTATGAGCTTGTCATACCTTGTGTTCTCCATTATCAAAATTATAAACCAAACCTTGATTCTTTCAAATTTAATGTGCGTAGACTCGAGGAAATAGCCCGCCATCGTCATCGAATTGGACTTCGTCCTCACTTTCCATATTGCTCTGTGCGGAGCCCTTCGTAGAGTGCCACATTCCCTTTTGACGGGATTTAATAATGATAATAATTACATTTAAAATATAAAATGAAATAACATAAAACACACACACACACACACACACACACACACACACAATAATTATAACAATTAAATTTTCATATATGTCATGTAGTATGAGCTTGTCATACCTTGTGTTCTCCATTATAAAAATTATAAATGAAACCTTGATTCTTTCAAATTTAATGTGCGTAGACTCAAGGAAATAGCCCATTCATGTCATCGAATTGGACTTCATCCTCACTTTCCATATTGCTCATGTGCGGAGCCCTTCAGTAGTGCCACATTCCCCTTTTGTGGGATTTAATAATGATAATAATTACATTTAAAATATAAAATGAAATAACATAAAACACACACACACACACACAATAATTATAACAATTAAATTTTCATATATGTCATGTAGTATGAGCTTGTCTATACCTTGTGTTCTCCATTATCAAAATTATAAACCAAACCTTGATTCTTTCAAATTTAATGTGCGTAGACTCGAGGAAATAGCCCGCTCATCTTGTCATCGAATCGGACTTCGTCCTCACTTTCCATATTGCTCATGTGCAGAGCCCATTCAGTAGTGCCACATTCCCTTTTGATGGGATTTAATAATGATAATAATTAAATTTAAAATACAAAATGAAAGAACACAAAATACACACACACAATAATTATAACAATTAAATTTTCACGGTTAGTGGGTGAGAGTGGCAGAGATGTTTTTAAGTGCAGTAAGGGTAGGCATGGCGTTTGATAGGATTTGACCAGGGTATGGGTGTCCAAAAATGTGTTCAAACCTGTCATTTTCCTTGCATAATAATTCAACCACTTTATTTGAGATCCATTTCATGAAACCCAAGGTAACATTGTAAATTTTAGCAGTAATTGCTTAGTTGTAGCTAATGTAAAATGGTGCGGGGGACTACTAAACAAAGCTCTCACAAATATCCATCCTAAAATCAATCCATTTTCGGTTAGACCAGCCCCATACGTGGGATAAATATGCAAATCTAGTATCTCCACATTTTCTATTTGTAAAGTAATTGAGATGAATCAGTTTTCAATCTAAATTCGGTTCAAATGTATTGAGAGGTTTAAAAAAATGGGACGTCATTATTGTGTTTGTTATATGCAAAAGAAGAAGAAATGATTGAGGATTAGAAGCACCACATTTGGGTCCAACACCTAGCTGTATTGATTTAACCTTTTTCTACATCTAAATACCCGTGCCTTGTGCAATGTAACCTCTGCAACTCATTTTCCTAATCTTAATCTTTTTTTTTTTAGTATTTTTTGTATAGATTAAGACATTAAAAGTGTCTTTCCTTCTATCCCACTTATGTCTTTGTCATATTTGTCTCTTTCACTCTCCCTTTGAGTGAACCCCCCTATTTTCCTTTCTTAGCCGCTGTCAATGGGAGTTCAAAGCAGGATATTCTTATAATGGGATTGTTGAATATTAAAAAAACAATTGACCACTTTTGACTCTCACATTCTATCTCTTTGTACTATGTGCCCAAACAGAGGAGCCAATATGGTTTGCAATCACTGTTGGGTATGTTTAAAATGTTTGCTTGCTATCTAAGAAAAATGTGCCATAGAATGCCCTTCATTGCAGAAACAAGTTTCATTGAATGCCATAGTTGTTAGATTTTCTTTAATGGATCTTCTAAAATCGATTTGGCTGCCTAATTACCACGTGAAGAGACTCTAAAATTTATCAAAAACATGTCATTAAAGATTATAAAGGTTATGGGGATTATTTTGTTTTTGATTGGATGAATGGCCTTCGCCAAGCCGTGGAAAACGTAAAAAAAAATGGAATCGGGGATGGGGAAAGTGTTGTTATTGAATGTTGTAGTTATATGTGTTGTGACATATATGTATGCAAATGTGGAAGTTGGAGAAAAGATCATGTTTTTTTGTCAAAATTCCCTAGACAATGTAGCCTCACAGAATGCTAAAAGAGGGTTGGATCATTGTGGAATGTGGGTGAACCCACCTAGAGAACCCTGTACACTGCGGATGTAAATATTTTCTAGGCATGGTCTCCTTACCTTAATCTTTTATAATTTTCATATAATTTGGTTATTCATTTGCAATAAAATAAAAAAATTAAACCATTAGATATGATATAATTAGATATTATAATTAGGCTATTAGCATGAAACAATAAAACTCCTCCTTATGATTTACATTACCGACTTGTAATTTGATCGTTATCTATGTTCTACCACAACCTTAAAATTTGTTATCTAGGGTACCAAAATTAGGTTTTCGTGTCCGTTGGTGTGGTGAGTGTTAGATGAGTCTTCAATAAAATAACCATTTTTGTCTACCTTGCAAAGTAAAAAAAAATAACGCAATATTCAATGACTTGCAAAATGACCTTCTAGACCTCAAAAAGAGAAGTGAAGTTTCATCTTTGTTCCTTGTTATGTGGGGAGTGGCATTAAACCTTAGATCAACCCCGATTGACTTGTTGGTGCTCTCTTTGCTGCCCTTTAGGAGCTTGGTTACCTCATTTTATACTTTTAGGAATCTGTTAAAACTAAAAAGTTGGGTTTCGTATCGGCTCATCGTTTGGACCCTAAGCAACAAAATGTTTTTCCACCTTCGCAAACCTCTAGTATTTTTACTAGAAAATTTCTTTGGAACCTTAATTTGGGGAAAAACACATTCCTAGCTAGTTTGGCAAGGGGGTTTTGTAGGCCTCTGGTCATTGTTGACTAAGTCAAATTAGACCGATTATGACCAGTGGCTTCGGAAAACTAGTTGCTGTTTATAACCCATTTGCCAATTCTCAGTTAAGTCACAACTCCGGTGAATTCTTGATATATAGGTGAGCATGTAGGAAGTTTTTCGTTAAGTATTCATTTATGGGAATTCATTTTTTGGACGTGGTTTCTTAGCTCTCGAGCTAAATTTGGTTGTGTTTGCAACTAGGCCAATTTCGACCAATGGCCTCATAAATCTAGCCACCACTTGAAAAGCTTTCACCAGTTCATAATTTCGTCAATTCCTGTGAATTATTTTTATATAGGAGGACACATAGGAATTTACCCATTGTGCATTGCCCAACAGAAGGCATATTTTGAACGCAGTTCTTTAGCCTCCGAGCCTAAATTGGGCATTTTTGCAACTAGCAAGAAAATGTAAAAAGGAAGTTGTAGGACCCAGTCAAGTTAGAAAAACATAATGGAAACTTATTGAAACATGTAAATAACTGTATGAAACACTGTCTTGTGGCTTGTTGTGTGAAATTTGACTTTTGGGAATATAGTGTTTCTCTCTCTTCCCTATCTCTTTCTCTCTCCTCCCTTAGTTAAGAAATGAAATGAATATATTCCCTAACCCTCTCTTGTTGCGTGTGTATTATTATTACAATGTAAATGGAAAACCAATAATGTTAATTATGCTAGATTTAGGTGGATTCCATGCCAGCATTTTGTTGACCATGTGGTGGTTGCAGGCATCGAGACTTGGAGGATGTGAAGTTTCATATAATTTTTGCATGTTATTTGAAACAATGTAATTGTAGAGGTTGAACCAATTTTTGTAATGTATTGATGGAAGAATTTGAGATTGAATAAAAAGATGTATATATCAAATTGTTTATCCATACTTTAGAATAAGATGCAAGGGATTGGTATAAAATATTTTCCAGATAATTCCATTGATTCTTGAACAGAGATGAACAATGCATTTAGATTGCAGTATGGTGATAGAATTGACCCTAGGTTTCTTCTATCAAAATTTGAAAACATCAAGAAGAATCCTAATGAGTCAGTACATGATTTCAACACAAGGTTTAACAAGACCTTGAGGAGATTTCTGTTAGCTTAAGGCCATGTGATGAATCATGTTTGATCAAATATTCATATGTATTTGATAAAATGGCTGCTTACTACTTGACATACGAAACCCTACTAATTTGAGGCAGGCCTTCACCATGGCTCTGCAAATTGAGAACAACATCAAGGAAATTGGAAAGCCTCCAAAAAGGGAGGGTGTAAAACTAATTAACCCGGAAAAGCCTCAAACAAGTAAGGTTGTTGATTTGGAGGAAGTTGTGAAAAATTTGGCAAGGGCTATCAAAGAAATATCATACAAATTAGCCTGGGCAGAAATGGGAACTAGGCGAGTTCACAAGGTCAACACAAGCAACAAGGCCAAGACAAATTTACAAATCATCATAGAAATGATCAGAGATCGATGACAGAGGTAAGGGACCTATTGGATTTGGAAATAAATAGTCCCAGGCCAGGGAAAATAGAATGGTACCTGATCCTTTGGCTACCAGAGTTGTTATTTTGGAGGAGATAGATATCATTGATTGGTGTGACAAATGTTTCATGCCCTATGCTCTATGTGAGTAAAATCAACAAGAATAAGAAGAATCGATGATGTTTTCATGATGGGTTGCTCCATGAGCTCACAACAAGAGGAAACTTCAACTGAGGTAATAAGTGCTAGAACTGCTGCTTATTTTTAGGATTGCATCCACCAGGTACCTATTCTTCCTCCCTCTCATACTTTTAGAAGTAGATACTATAAAATCTTTTGAATTTCCCAATAATGACTTTGAATATTTGAGATCTTTAATGATAAAGAAGTATGATGGAGGAGTCCCATCTGAGGAGGAAAGGTAGTTGTTGATGAATGTTGTTGTTGTCGAAGAGAAGGAGTATAACACAAGAAGTACGGTTGTCAAAGGGATAGGGCCTCAAAGCCAAGCCAAAATCTCCATTTCTTTCAAACATTCCTAAAGAGGATCCTAAGAAAGATGCATCTTCCAAGGGCCTTCCTGTCCCAAAAAAAAACTCATACCCCTCCTCATGCCCAAGCTGTCAAAAATCTTGTGCCATCTAATGAGTGTGTTAGCCTTCCTTCTAATGATTCGTTGCTAAAGTTTTTCCCTTATGATATTTCCCAAGGCTTGAGTCAAATCAAGATCTCAGTTCCAATTGTTAAGTTGTTTAGGATTCCCTGAGCACAAGAAAAAGGGATTTTGAGTATTTGGGGCTAAAAGAGGAGAAGACTGCCCTCGGTAGAAATATAAACATTGTGGAGACTCCACAAGTCATTGAAGAGTTAGAGACACCATAAGTGTTGGAGGAACTAGGTGAATAACCTGAGGTTTATTTGGGGACATCCTTGGTCGAGTCTCAGCTAAATGTGGATCCATTATTCACCACTATGATCATGCTAAATGTGGATCCATTATTCACCACTATGATCATTAAAGATAGATTACTACACAATTGTATGTTTGACTCAGACGCGTCATGTAATGTTATGCCTCTAGAAGTCATGAATGAGCTGGATATCAAAGTAACAACAGCATATGGGAAGTGTACTACTATGGACTCCAGAGAAGTGCCAGTGGTGGGATGTGTGAAAGGTCTGGTGGTGCAACTTGCAGCTTACCCAGGTAAAAACATGATGCTTGATGTTGTTATTTTTGATTGCCCAACAAAGTGGGGTAAGTTGTTATCTAGAAAATAGGCTGCAAGTGTTGGTGGGAGTGTTTAAATGGACATGTCCTATGCTACCATCCCAATTGAGGGAAGCCTTGTTAGGTTGTATGGAGAAAAGAAGATGTTACACCTTATTGAAGATCCCAACAATGCATCTTATGAAGTATTGTACACAAGTGTTGATGCTTGATAACTTTTTAGGATTTGTTGATGGAAAAGAGCACAAGATTGAAGAATGCAAGTGCCTTGAATAGGTAGGTTCTCTTTTTACTTTATTGTTTGATGGAGCTTGCTCCAAGTTCAGAAATGGTGCTAGTGTTACTCTAATCTCTCCAAGCCAGGAATAATTTTTATTTTCCTTTAAAATCAACTTTGAGTGCACCAACAACATTGCTTTGAGTATGAGGCATCTTGTTGTTAGTTCTAAGGATTTCTTGGAAATATGGTGTCAAAGACATCATTGTCCAAGGAGATTCAGAATTAATTGTAAAGAAAGTCGAAAACTTTATGCCAAAAAAAATAAGCAAATGAAACAATACAAGCATGTAGTTTGGGATCTCATTGAGATGTTTGATTCATTAAATATAGTGCATCATGATAGGGAGTTTAATGATTTGGCGAGAAAAACTTGCAAAGATTGGGATCTTGGTTTGATAATTATACGGTTTCCCCATATTGTGAATATGATGTTGATGTGTTAATTAGGCCATATGTACACGACAACATTAAACATTGGCAAGTTTTTGATGATGATGCTGTGTCGAATATTTTTATAGAAAAAGGGGAGTTTTCGATCAACGTATTGATTAGGAGCCAATGGTGTGCGTAGCAGAGGGTAAAGAAACCTTGTTTGGTAAAGACATCATCTAAATAAAGACTAATACCATTCCTAGAGGGATGGTTGCTCTTAAATCAAATTTGATAATGTTGATCACATTATTAATAGATGCATAGCAGCCTCAAGGATGTTGAGGAGCATGACCTTGGAAAAAGGAGAAACCAAGGAAGATCTAGTTGGGAAACAATCTCAAAGAAGGGGAAAAACATTCTTATGTCCAATTTTTGAAAAAATATCAAGATTACATAGCTTGGACTTATTTTGAACTAAAGGCATATAAAGAGGATCTGTTTCAACATGAGATTCCCTTGGAATCTAATGCAAAACCATTCATGTAGAAACAGTTTCCAATCAATCCACTCCTATCTCTTAAAAAGCAAGAGAAATCTGAAGAAACCGAGGGATGGAGGGATGGAGGGATTATTCAGCCTATAAGGTATTCTTCTTGGGTTGCAAACCTAGTACCAGTTAGAAAGAAGAATGGTGACATCAGGATGTGTATGGACTTCATAAATATGAACAGAGCATCAATGAAGGATAATTATCCTTTACCGAATATGGAAAACATGTTGCGCTTAGTGACCAGCTACGAGTTGCTATCACTCACGGATGGTTTCTTTGGTTATAACCAAGTTGTTGTAAAGGAATCGAAAGAATTAAGACAACCTTTACCACCCCTTGGGGACATATGTATATGTCAAGATGCCCTTTGGACTCATGAATCTTTGGAGCAACCTTTCAAAGAGCAATGTATGTTGCTTTTGCTAGTTACATGAATGATTTTATTGTTGTCTACCAAGATGATGTATTTGTGTTCTCCGAAAGAGAGGTGATCATTTGCAGCACTTGGAGAAAATGCTGATAAGATGTAGAGAATATGGCATTTCACTCAATCCAAAGAAGTTCCATTTTGGAGTACAGAAGGAAAAATTTCTTGGTCACATTGTGTCACAAGGGGTAATGATTGATCCATAAAGGGTAGAGGCCATCAGCAAGGTCCCAATTCTGAGAACCAAGAAGGGGATTTAGTCCTTCTTTGGGTAGATAAACTTTATCAAGAGATTCATATCAAACTTTGCTGAGTTGACCATTCCAATCACTGACATGCTAAAGAAGGACTAGGCCATCAAATGGGAGGATGATGTCATTCAATCTTTCAATGGGATCAAGGAGGCACTAAAGCATGCCCCTATTTTGGTAGCTCCAGATTATAAGAAGCCTTTCTAACTATTTTCTTTTACTTTAGAGAACACTATTGCATCTGTCTTGTTGCAGAAAGATGATGACGGGGTTGAGAGGCCAATTGCCTTTTTTAGTGAGGCATTGCATGGGGCTGAGCTGAAATACACTATTATGGAGAAACAATAATTTTCCTTGGTAAAAACAACAAAGGTTTTCAGGCTTTACATTTTGAGCTCTAAATTTTTTTCTTATGTTCCCCACACTATGGTGAAAGACATCTTATCAGAGATGAAAGTCTCAAGCAAAGATGCGAGATGGGTAAACAAGTTACAAGAATATGACATGGATATCCAAACCACGAAGGTTGTGAGAGGTTTTGGCTTGGCTAAACTTATAGCTAATATTAACTTGTAAACTATTGAGGTAAATGAGGTAGAAGAAGGAAGGGTAGATGTTTTTGAAAAATTGATGAGTTCTGAGTGGTATAAAGATGTAATTTTTTATCTCATACATCTATACTGCCCTGAGTATTTGAGTAAGAACCAAAAATGAGCCCTTAAGTTGGCTTCCCAGAAATATCTCATTACTGATTATGGGTTAGCTTGGAAGAACCACGAGGAGTTCTCTTAAGGTGCATTACTAAAGATGAAGCCCCCAAGATAATTACTAATCTCCATGGAGGAGTTTGTGGGGGAATTTTTCTGGAAGAGTCACAACACAAAATATCTTAAGGGTTGGTTATTGGTGGCCAAATATCTTCAAGGATACAACTCTTCTAGTTAGAAGATGTGAGATTTGCAACGCTTCTCTGCGGAATACCTTGAAAGTTTCGGGCCCCCTGTCTTTACTGACTTGTATCAATTGAAGCCCCATTCAAGAAATGGGGAATGGATTTCATTGGTGAGATTTCAGACCCTTCAAGTGTTGGCCATAAGTGGATTCTTGTAGCCACTGATTACTTCACCAAATGGGTGGAGGAAGTTCCCACCAAAAGAGCAACACACTAAATTGTCATGGATTTTATGTTGAACCATATCATATGCAGGTTTGGAGTTTCAGTTAAAATTGTTGCTAACAATACCATGAGCTTCAAAGCTAAACATTTGGTGGAAATGTGCAAAGAATACGGGATCAATTTGACATATGATTCTAATCACAATCCCCAAGGAAATGGGAAAGTTGAGTCCAGTAATAAAAATTTGCTGAAGATTATCAAAAGAACCTTGGAGCTGAACAAAAGAAAATGGGATGAACAATGAAGTTTGTTGTTTGGCCGATGAGTTACTATTAAAAGAGCTACTAGAAAAATTCAATTTGAATTGTTGTATGGAACTCAAGATCTTCTTCCCCTGCATATGTAACTATCCTCATATCAGTTCATTCAACAACTAGAAGATTAAGAAGTTAGTCCATATGAGGCTTGTATTAACCAGATTGTTGAACTTGATGAAGAAAGGAGAGCATCTCACCAAAGACATGTGAAGTTCAAAGAAAAATTGAAGAAGTTATTTAACAAGAAGGTCACTCCTAGAGATTTCAACATTGGAGATTTTTTGTTGTTGTGGGATAGCAGACATGAAGATAAGGGCAAGCATGGTAAATTTGATGTACTATGGATGGACCCTTACTCCATTGACATTCGGATTGGTGAGTATGCTTTCTTCTTGAAATATTTGGATGGTGAATTACTCAAATTTCTGTTAGTGGTAGGAACTTGAAGCATTTCCTGGATTGATTCCCTAGAATCAAGGTGAGCATCACTTGTATAGTATACAACTTATTGGTTTCTTTCTGTCTTTTGTGTTTTTACTCGTTCTGGTCCTCGGTGACATGGTTTTTTGAGGATGGCTATGGTTTTTTTGCTATGCTAGCTTATTCTTGGAATCCATTTCCCAAATTTCTATTCTGAGCACTTAGTGTACTAGTTGATCTTGTGGCACTCGCAGGGAGTGCCCATCCCCGAGTCAGAGCCGATGTTGGTGCTCATTTTGATCTCACACCATTTGCCCTGATTTTCCTCTAATTTGTGTGTTATGAAACATTTTATCTCTCGATGTGGATGTTCTAAAGCTTTTATCTCTATTTGAATGCCTTGAATTGTTTTAGAATCCAATGTCATGCCCCTTTTTGAAGAAGTCTCTAAGTTTTCCGTGTTTTTGCCCTAATTTCTTCAAAATCCACGGGCTTTGCCATTTTTCCTATTTTTCCCCGTCCATGGAATCTCGAAAATGATCAATTTATATTTGTATACATTTGAAATTCACTTGGTTTTGTTTACAAAAAAAACATCCTTACCAAAAATTGGATTCTGGGCATGAATGGTGAATTTTGTGTTTTTGACGGTCTAGCGGGTGTCTTTTTCCTATCAAAATTATTCCTTAGCATTTATTGGTCACATGGCTTATTTTTGTTGGTGAGGGGATGGCGGGAAAATGTTTTAACTTATCACTTTTTGCTTTTTTGGCAAAAAGACAAATTTGGTCCTGTAGCTCCACTCAATTATGATTGGTTCTTTTAGTACTTACGTGGCTTCTTCTAGTTGGATGAGGCATGGCGAGCTTCTTTTACGAGCTTGTTATTTTTGGGTATTTTGGAAAAAGTTTGAACTTTCCCGTGGCCCCGTCAAGATATGATTAAAGAAAAATTTAAGCAATGGGAAAAGTCTTACTTTGACCTCGTAGAAGGACACGTGGCAAAGTTAAAAGTGGAGATGCGGGCCTTCGAGAAGTAAGTTGGATATTTTTCCCTTTTGGAAAAATGGAGTAAAGATTCTAAAATGGAAGCGCACCCCACCAAATCATATTGAATCCTTATAAGGTTCTTGAAGTTGTGCCATAAAGACACGTGGAGGTTTCCATTGGGTCTTCTTTCCTTAGACTTTTCAACAACTTCCTAAAGGGCCCAAGAAGCATGGTGATCCCGTGCTCATGTAGGGTCTCTACTTTTGGGGACCATCTCAAGATGCGTGGTAGTTTGAAAATTCAAGAGGTGAGGAGGTGGGCCATTGAGGGAAACTTGGATTTTTTTCCCCTTGTTATTTAAAAGACTGGAATCATCAACATGACCTATGGACCCGACAGAGAATTGTCAAAGTTTTACTCCAGTCAATGGAAGAGATGTGGACTTTCAAGGGAAATTTTGGAAAATTTTCCTTTTGTGAGAAAGGAGTTAAAAGTGTAAAAGGAAGTGTGGTTCCGACTGGGACCCACATCAAAAACTAGAAGCGGAAGGGCGGAGCTACGGGGAAAACTTGGAAAATTTTCCTTTTCCAAAAAGAGGTGAAATAGCAGAATTTAGCTGCAGTTCCTTTGGGACCCACATTAGGACATGTGTCAAGCCCATTTTTCAAAGGCGGAGGGGCAGAGCAAATTGAGAAATTTTGCATTTTTTCCAAAAAGGTTTAAAAATTAAAAAGAACCCCTGGGCCCATCTTAACTCGGATCTCGCACATAGACAGTCAAAATTCAAAATAAATATTGACAGGGACTATGCGTCTGTATCTGATTTTCCACCATTTTTCTCCAAAGCTCCCAGGGATGTATATTCTTATGGGTTTTTATCATTTCTTGGAGTCTCTTGCATGCCAAATAAAGTGGAACATTAAACTGATATCTTGGATTGGTGGGAAAAATATGAAAACATATTTTTCCATTAAGACGTGATCTAGCCATTGGCTTCGATTTGATTTTCAGCTTTTTCCTTCCTGGCATACAAAGAATCATATTTGGTAGATTGGAGGAGGGGGTAGTTGGCATGCGAGATGAAGAATGACGTACTAGATGAAGAATTAAATGCTAGAAATATTTGGAGAGATTTTCCCTCTACACACCTGACAACTTTTTTACAAATCTAATTATGGGAGTATCAACACGCAATGGTGCTTTGAATGTCTCTGGTTTTGGGGGAAAACTCTATTGTAAATGAAGTATTATAAATTGCATGAATTTTTCATGTAAATGGTTGGATTGTTAGAGGTTGGGACTGGTTTTTATAAGAGAAAACCTTGATAGAACCTATCCTTCTGAGAAACCATCTGAAGAAACCTATTTATCTCCTTTGTGTTAAATTTAATCTTTTCAAGGTGGTTGTGAGTGTATGACCATTGACAATCTTTAAGATTGTTATAGAAACTTTCCCATGCTGATAAATTTAATCAAACTTGAGTTAATCTACGTTACTTTTGGGCTAAATTTTTTTTTGCTTCATTTATGAATGTCTGCAAGTAGTTTTCTTGTTCCCATTGTAATATTACATTGAAATATTTGTGAATCACACAATATTTTATCCTTTTGATAGTTTGGTGGCATTTGCAATTTCATTTATCAGAAGATCTTTCATTTGATAGTGAAATAAACAAATTTAAAATCACTATGACTCCTAACATGACTATAAGATTGTTTGTTATCCTTTGATGGTATCTTAGGTGTGATGAAATAGAGGTTGATAATGTTTAGTTAATTTTTCCAATTTGAGCCTTCATTTTGGATCCTTGAAGTTTGTGTGAAAAGTGCTGACTTGGGCCTCCATTGAAGCACATATTCTAGTTAAAGAAACATCCTAGCTATCCTGAAGCATTATATTGTTCAAGCTCTCCATTTTTGTAAAATTTATCAAGGATTTGGTGAATCAAGTTCATTTCTACCTCACCTCCCACCAAAAATTCATTTAAAAACAACCAATCATACCCATACTACCCCTGTTTGTCCTGTGTGTATACAAATGCATAATTTCTACTACCAAAACATGTAGAAACAATTAGGTTTTCATTGTCTTTAGTGGCATGAACCTTGCTTAGAAAATATCTCCATTATCTAGAGTGAAAACTCATGAGAGTTAGGTTTTGTTGCATTGATCATATTTTCTTCAAGGTCTTCTTAATAACTTTGCAAGGAAGGATATCTCCATCTCCTCCACAAACAGCAGGCTACAAAAAGGGTCCTCTCACCCTAGTTGAAAGGCACAACCATAAAGTAGTGAGGATAGGTCAAATCCTCTTGAGGGTGCTACCCATTTCTCCACATCTAAGTGACAAAGAGAAAGTTGCATTTCATCCGGCTATAAAACAACACACTACATGCTCTACTTGTCTCTCGAGCTTCCCGACAAACTCCGTGATACTACTCGGTTTCGAGGGAGAATCAATTTGGGTACCAACATAAGGCCATTGAGTTAAAATATAAGGTGACAGTGCACTCAAATTTTAGTTGGTAAAACATTTCACGAATCCTTATTAGCAATGCAATGAGATCGATGTTGGGCCCAACATTGCCGTAAGTAATAATGTGATTTGATTTATATGTCGGTGTGGTATGAGCTAGAGAAAAATTTAGATAAATTGAATACAATTTCGACTTGGCGTGCTTTATGTGGAGTAAATCGTCAAGAGACAGATGAAAATAAGGATATGCGGGAAATTCGTGAACCGAGCCATGATAGCTTCGCCATTCAAAATAAATTAGTTGGTTAAAAATGAGAATAACTCGCCATACAAATGGATTATAAAAGTGGATCTCACTTTGTGGAGATAAAGGGGAGCTTGCCAACTAGCTCGGTGAGCTAGTTGGCGAGCCATTTTTCTCAAATCACCATATAAAGCCCCCAAAATGCAAAATCACGGTGGCCCCAAATAATATCAAGATGCCCCCAAAGATAAAAATATTAAAATATTATTTTAATAAAATGGGTATGAATTCAAAATTGAGATTTGTGAAGTCATTATCAGCAAGTTGGTTAAGCATTATGCCTAGGAGGCCCTAAAAACATTTTTTTCTGGAAGAGCACAATTTCCTTCCTGGTTGCCCATTTTGTACAAAATTACAGTCATTGGATTACGGAGAATGAGAAATATGGATTTTCAGAATTTTTTCATTCCAAAATTGCAAGTTTTCCTCATTCCTTGAGTGGTGCCTCAAAAGGTGGAGTTGCGATTAATGAGGCGATCATGACCAAAAATAGTGATTAATGATCTCGCTACATTCTAGTCTAGATTCTAGGGTTTCTTCCTTATTTCTCTCAAAAACTCATAATTTTCTATAAATGTAAATGGGGTGCTTATTATAAAAGTAGTTATACATTCTTCCAAATCTTTCCCTCTCTTCACAAACCGAGTTGTTGTGAATTATTAGGTTCTCAATATTTCCTTCTAAAATTGTAATGGTAACCTATGCCTTTTCCCTACTATAATGATGCATTGTGCAAGTTCTTGAAGTAATGATAATTATGTTTTGTGACTAGTTATATGTCCTTACATGATTTTTCTGCTTCTATTTTCCTATCTCATGTTTGTAAGTGAATTTTGCAACCACAGTTTCTTGTATAAGTTTTGGAGGTCATTGTGCTTATCAAGGAGTGAAGTATTGTATGTAAATTGGGTTTGTAATGTATGTTCATTCTTCCTCATGATCATCTCTCTTCATCGGAAAGCTAAAATTTTGTCTAGCAAAACCCTTTCTTGGTGCATCACCACTTCTAGTTTAGTTTTTATTTCTTACAAATCTCTCTCCCTAATCCCCTTGAAATATTAGTATAGGTCTAGGCAGTTATTTTATTGCATTAGGAGTAGTCTTGTGCTTAGTTTAGGAAGAGGAAGTTGGCCTTCTCCAGAGGTTCACCTCGATCCCAAGTCCTACAACTTGAGAGGTGATCCCATGTTACCCAATCACACCGAATATCACGTTCACCTTCAAACCATTCGAGAGGGTGTAGTGATTTTGCGATAACAACATGTAGCTATATCATCATCAAAATTAGGAATTTATATCAACTATTTGCAATCACTAAACATATAAATTTTTGATAAGTTATAAGATCAGTCCACACATCCAAATGTAATCATCATCTTCGAGAATCCTAAAATGTCAATATACAATGAAATAACACTAGATCATCATTTATCAATGTCTTCTAATAGTCCATACCATCTATAATATGAGTCAAAACATATTGATAATAAAAATTTCCATGCTATGTATTAACATGCTAATCAAAATATAATAATAATTTCCATGCCTCTAATCATCAATAATCAAAATCATAGTATAATTAGTGTCAAAGAGGAGTGGGCACTACATCCCCCTCCTTTAGACTTGACTTCCTGGTGGAAGTCACTGGAACACGTGTAGGAATTGGGCTTTTAAAAAAGTGGCATCCTCCCAAGTAGATGATGTCTCATCATAATGATCCCACTAGACACGCACTTGATCAATCTCATGCCCTCAAAGTCCTAGGGTCCTATGCTCTATGATGTGCATGGGCTCCACAACCACCTATCCTTGCTCCTACACTTATAAGGCACCCAATCCAAAATATGAGAAGGATTTGTAATGTATCTCTGTAATGTCTGAGAAACATGGAAAATATCATGGATGTGAGACAAGTTGGGTAGCAAGGCTAAGCGGTAGGCTAAGGGACCGATCCGCTCCAAGATCTCAAATGGACCTACAAATCTTGGAGCTAACTTAGAGTCTTTTTCGTAATGGATGGGGCTCTTATGAGGTCTGACATGAAGAAACACCTTCATGCCAACCTCAAAATTTTGGTTTGTCCTCCTCTCGAGCTACATAATTCTTCTACCTATCTTGAGCCTCCTGCAATATTTTTCTAATCAAAAAGACCTTTCGCTCCATATCTTGTAACATGGTTGGCACAAGAGATACCCTATCCTCTAACTGTCCCAACTCAATGGAGTCCTACACACCCTGCCATATAATTCTTAAAATGGTGTCATGCCGATGTAACTTTGAAATTTTTCATTGTATGCAAACTCTACTAGATATAGATACTCCTATTAATAATACTTATGATCCCTAACATGCATGCGAAGTATATCATCTAATATCCGGTTCACCCGCTCGGTCCGACAATCTTTCTTTGGGTGATAAGTTATACTAAAGTTAATCCTCATCCCAAGAGCATGCTACATGGTATCCCAAAAATGTGAGGTGTATAAAGGATTGCGGTCACAAATAATCTTCCCCACCCTACCCACTATGTTAGTATAAGGGCCACGGCCCATACGGGCCTCAACATTATTAAAATAATAAAAAATTTCCCTATATAAAATTTGTTTTATTAAAACCATTTGCCCGATTATGTTATTATTGTCACCAAATCACTGCACCCTCCGAATGGCCAAAATGTGAACATAAAGTTTGGTGTGATTAGGACACACAGGATCACCTCTCAAGTCATGTGGGACTTGGTCTCAAGTGAACCTCCGAGAGAAGGTGAATTCCTCTTCCTAAAATAAGTGATGTACTACTCCTAGTGCAATAAAATGGTTATCTAGACCTATGCTAACATTTTCATGGGTTTTAGGGAAAGAGATTTTTAGAAATGAAACTATACTAGGGATGGTGATGCACCAAATAAATGGTGTTCTCGAACAGGAAGGTTAGAAGATGGCGTGTGCACCACAAGTCACCTTCACCTGTTGCAACTTAGAGAGGATACATAATATCAGAAACTAGGAAGCATATGTTCCTTTTGTTAAACTCAGATTATGTGTGATAGATTAATCAAATTTGATTAAAAACACAATCAATCACCATGATAATATAAAATAGGCACATGTCAAACATCTATTTCACTTATAACAGTCAATGATAATATGGCTTCTATAACTGAAGGAAGATAACCTTTTTCACAACCGATATTTAAACAATTATATCACTTTCCAACAAAATGAAATAAGATATTATGAGATAAAGGTGAGCCAACCACTTATATTAAGGAACTATGCATTCACAAAGCATAAACACATCAACCATTCACACAATAACTCATCTTTCCATGAAAAAATATAACTCTAAATGTACTTGAAAGGTTCTTGAATAGTCAAAGCACTCTTCCTAGCTTGAAGATAAACTTCTACCAAAAACTATATATCTAAGAGTTAATGTACTTATCTATTTATAAGTTCCTTAGGCTAAGCCATTACAACTGGGCCTTAACCAACAAATTACTAAAAATAGAAATTTCATCAAATTCTAGGGAACATGCTCCCATAAAAATAGCAAATTTTTTTGCAAGAGTTTGACTCAGTCAACTCTACAACTTTGATCGATCCAGAGCTTGGATCAGTCCTCCCATGCATGTTTAGCTTTGTTTGGGCTTTGCAACATCTTCTCCAACTCCACTTTTCTCTTGGTCATTCTCCCAAACAGCCATCTGATGTTTGTATTAGATGAAATGCTTAGTAACCCCCTAAATTTCTCCAACCAATGGTCCACACGCGTAGTGATTAACTACATCTTCTCGCCTCAATCTCTCTTGCTACTTTGGCTGGAACTCTTCTGAGTTTACTTACTACCTTTCTTAGTCGACTAGTGAAGTTTTGGCATGAAACCAACCTATCAATGAAGTCACTACAACAGGTTCTAGTTACTTCATCGTCATTTTTTACCAAGTCCTTGAAATTTATCTTGATCTGATCTTCAAGAAGAGCATCGATGTTTTCATTGAAGAACTTAAAATTCATATTATCAAACTCCTCTGAAATGTCATTTAGAGCATCCATTATCTCAATACATTTGTCATCCAATTTCTTAATTAGATCCTACAAAACCTGGGACCAAAACTCCATAGATTTTGATACTCGAACAATTTAAAGGCATCATCTATTACATCTTCCTGGAGAAGCAACTCTGGATCTTCTTCTCTGATTTCACTCCATGTAATCAAATTCAAGTTCAAGTTATTATTATCTTTGGAGAAGGCTTCATCCATTTTTCAAATAGAGGTTCTTTCAGCTTGTAAATCATTGTATATGTCAACTTCTTCCTTTATCAAAGGATTGGCTTCTGTAATATACGATATATCCATCCATTTATTGATCTTCCCTTTTGACGTATCTTCTCAATCTCATGATAATAAATATCATCTAGGGTGGAAGAGATTTTCAGAGCCATGGTAGTTGAAATATTGGTAGATGGAGAAGGTTGCATCACTTTTCACAATAATGCAATGAGATGTTCAACCTTTATTTTGAGCTCATTCTTAGAATCCTTGTCTTTATCATACTTTTCTAATAAATTCCCAAGAGCAGCCTGCACATCATGTTTTTCCCCTTCATGTGTCACTTTTCCTAGTGAAAATCTAGAAATTTGATAATCTATTGCTATAATAGTTTCCTTGGTTTTCCCTTCAACGGGAGTAGCAAATTCTACGACCCTTTCTCCAGATTGATTTACTGACATGATGGAAACAATATTCGGCCTCTTCACCTGTCATTTTGTTGTAGGTTTCAACACACTCATGTCTATAACATCTACCAAAGGCACCTTCTTCTTCTATTTTGGATTCTAATGAACCAACTATTCGGAATGGTTGATAGTGATTCGAGTGGAACAATCAATTCGGTACCTAAAACACTAGTCAAAAAAAGAGCACCAAGTAACATTAGTTGGAATTTGAATGGAGGTGGAAATAATGGATGAGGTGGATGTGAGGATGGCCATAGGAGTGGATATAATGGGTTTAGAAGATGAGATGGAAGGAAATGGAAGTGTTAGAGGAAGTGAAGTAGAGATGGGAGTATCAATCATTTCCCCTATTGAGAGAACTGGAAGAGATGATAATACTTGGGCCATAGAAGGAGATGAGAAAGAGGAAATGATTTTAGAAGTGGAAGGGGATGATATAAGAAGTGAAAATGGAAGAGAAATGGGAGATGACAGGCCTTGCAAGACACTTGGAGAATCAATGACTTCAACTATTTCTGACATTGGTATTTCTGGAGACATGGCTTTGGAAGCAGGAGCCTTGGAGAGAGATGAGCTGCCAACAATGAATGAAATATTTTTAGGGACTATATGGGCCCTTTGGATGGACCTTTTTCCCTTTGTAGGTGTTGGTAGACTCATGGTTGATGGGGTTTCTATATTTGTAGGTTGATCTAACCCTTTGGGTGAGATTCCCAAGGTAACCAACCAACTATAGGTTCTCTACAGAATGGGCCCCACCCTTTCCTTGGTATTGCAACATTCATTCTACATACCAATCAATCCATGGCAATGGTTGATTGGAAACATTATTATTTTTATATGTTGCATCCAAAACTTCATCATCATCTTGCATTTCCTTTGGAATCTCGGCTATACCAAACTACCGCTAATTTCATCCAAAGTTAGCCTCTCATAATCTCTTTGTCGATGATGAATTCATCCCGAAAATGAATCCAAATGTCTTCCAATTGGGGTACATGGGAACTAGACAAACTGTCTCACTAAATTTACCCCAGTAGTCAAAACTAGTCCGAGGATGGAAAGTCCACAAAGTTACTTCTGACATTTCTGCATCTACATTCTTTACCTTATAAATATTTGGAAAAGTGTATCTACCAATTGAAATAGGGAAATGAATTCCCACCTTGTGCCATTTATTCTGAATCTTATGATAGTCTAGCAATTTCCCAACCAATTCTAGCAAGAACCACTGGTCAATGGGACATCTTGGCAACTTACTTTGGGAGCACCTAAAAACTGAAATCCGAATGTATATAAATGTGGGGAACTATAGGTAAATAGCTCCCCATTCACACACTTCTTTGAAGGCTTCATTGGAAATTATTATATTTTATAGATATTTATCAAAATGATAAAGAATGACCACAAAGAAGGCACCATTAATTCTGTGGAAGTGTCTACTTCCTTCATCTAGTATAAGTTGAGGATAAATATCATAAATTTTTGAAGAACTTCGAATACCTGTGGTGTTTAATTTAGTTAAATATCCCATAGTGGCCGTAGCATAGACCAAGAAATAATTCATGTATAAACTCTTGGAGGACACTACCTTACTTAAATGAAAGCAAAAAGAGCTACTGATATGCTCCCCTCATTTGATAAATTCCTTTTTCTTCTTGATGGTGGTAATATACAAGAACATCGATTCGTGAAAATCCTTTACAGAGGGAAGGCTTGAAACTTTGCTTAGTAGCACAATAATGTCATTGGATTTGTGGTTGAAGTCTGATCGATACATGTTTTTAGGCAATTTGGTAACACTCTTGGCTAGATAGCTTTTTAACATGACTTTTGTGCATAACTCAGCTTCCTTGTCCCAATGCTCCACTGCTGATTCTAGTGAAATTGTCACATAGTCTTCAACGTCGGGAGTTTGAATAAATCCTCAAAGAAATATGGGTCCAAGTAGATTACAATCTTACCATCAAGCATCCTTAACTGTTCTAGATTATTCATCAAAGTGAGTTGTTGCAACTAAGACGAACTCAAGGAAATGCATGGATGTGGGAAAGCTAACAGCTAGAGCAAGTCCACTATCATATATGGCTTGCATCCAGGATTTCTTGTTTGGGGATTTCACCCTTGCCCAAAAGTCTAGAAAATCAATTTTCTCGAGATCATTGTCTCCTATATTTCCCAAATCTGAGGACAGACAAGAATGAGGAGAAACTCCAAGGAATGTATACTTCATTTTTTTTTTCTTCCCTTTATCTTCAAATGTTGACATCAAATTTTGATTTTGGAATCAAGACCTTTAAAAACAATCCTAAAGTTTGAAAAACCTTATCTCCCGTAGTCCGAAAATATGAAATAGAAAAGTTCAAAATCTCTCAAAATCTTCAAACCATGAAATTATGAAACAGAGACTTCCAAAATTCCTAAAATGAAAATTTCAAATTCTCAAAAAAAAGAGGACCTCTAAAGCTGTCGAATATCAAAAATCCAAGACCACAAATTCCTAACTTCTCGAAATGAAAAGTTCAAATGAAGAATCAAAATTATGAATAGAAAATTTCGAAATGGAGAAAGTTCTCGAAAATAAGAGTTCCAAAATCCCAAAATGGAAATTCCCAAAACTAGAACTTCCAAAAAAATTTGAAAATGCATACTTCTACGAAAGAACAAGTAAGTACGTGAAATATTTGGGAGGACCTCAAGAATTTTGAGGGAATATGAGTTGGATGCCTGTAAAAGAAATGGATTTTGCAACCGTTAAGGTAGAAAACACCCTCAAAGAAAAACATGGTGGGAAATGGGGTTTTCATTTCCAAGATAGAAAAAGGAGGAACAAAAGAAAATGAAAAGGAGAAAACAAACCACAAAGATCTTAAACCCAAAAGAAATAACCTAAATAAAATACCTTGAAAATGACACCAAAGAGTACAAGATGCAATAAAAACTAGATCGTTAGAGCAAAATGTCAAGTTAAAATGACAGGTAAAATCACGAGTTTAAATAGAAAAACCCAACATTAATTCCTGAAATAGACACATATGGAAGTAGGTAAGAATTAAATGTGCAAAGACTCAAAAATTTTGAAACCTAAAAGTCTGAAAGTCTGAAATTTCAGACTTTGAATTCAGGACTTCAGGGGATTAGGAGGTGAAAATCGTGAAATGGTCATGGAAAAACTCTAGAATCTAAAAGTCCAAAATTTTGGTCTTTCAAAATTTTAGAATTTCAGAGTTTCAGACTTTGGAACTTGAAGGAGACTTTACCAAAAATGCAACTTGAGACTTGAAACTGAAAGTCCGAAAGTCCAAAATTTCGGAGTTTTAGACTTCATAACTTTAAGTTATAAAGTTACCAATCACTAAAGGAAATCTTCGATTTCGAAAGTCCAAAAGTCTAAAATTTCAGACTTTCGGGTTTTCGGAGTTTGAGATTCGAAATCAAAATTTCAGTTCTTTGCCACTAAATTTCCGAAAGGGAAAATCCCCAAAATCCAAGTCCGAAATTTCAAATTTTTGGAGTTTAGAGAATTTCCAAGTTGTTAAATACTTCCGCATGAAGGATTTCAAATTTTGGTTTTGATCGATTTTAACATCTATTTCTCAAGGTAGATTTTAATAGTTAGTTATATAATCTTACACCATTAAATATATTTAATAATAATAATTATATATATATAATATATACACCATTAAATATATTTAATAATAATAATATATATATATATATATATACATATATTAAATAAATATTTCATTAAATGTATATATTTATAATTGTATATTTTTTGTTTTATTTTAATGTAAGTTTATGGAAATGGGGGGCCAAAAGGGGGTAAAAAAGGGATACCTTTTTCCTGAAATCAGTAAAACCTGAACTTCATTGAATAATTTGGCATGCCTATGCTCAAAATTTGACAAAGTGATAAGAATAAGTACCGTAGAGCTTGGAATCTAGTTTCTAAACTACTATTTTTTTAATGGTTGAGATTAAGAGGGTCAAATGTGGTGCACACACAAAGTATGTCTATTTTGTGTCAAAAAGATAATAACCTATTGTGTGTACGCCACCCCTACCCCATTTTTTTAGCTCTATAAAAAAATTCAAACCCCTTTGGTAAAACATGATCTAAGACCATGTATGAGGTCCCATTAATGTTTCATAATTTATGGATATATATATATATATATATATATATATATATATATATATATATATATTATTATATTTTATAAATGCACATATCCCAAAAATGAAATATTTGTGTATGCACCCCATAAATTTGAGAAAAAAATTATTTTTAAAATTTTTTAGTGCATGTAGAATGGAGTTTAGGAAAACCACTTTTTAAAAAAAATTGGATGAAAAAATCATAAATTGTGCACCAAAATGTATGCATATGTTTTTGCAAGAAAATAAGGCACTAGTAAAAGAAAATATGGATGAAAGCCTTAAACTAATCAGATTTTAAAAATAATTATATCATCATCAAGGTAAAACCTAGCTTCACAATATAGTAGAATTTATTTTTAATATTATCTTTTAATGCATGAGATATTGGGGTGCACACATGAAATTTTCTTATTTTTTTGTCAAACACGGTTTTAATCACGTAAAAATGGTCCAAACCTTTGGTTTGATAATCCAATGAAAATCTAGGCATATGGATTGGTAATTTCAAACCCAAAAAAAGGTGAAACATGAGTGAGCTATAACACATTCGTGTTTCAATGTGTTATGTGGTATATGTATTTGTGGCATGATTTTATTTACAAAAATAAATGTTTTTATTTTTATTTACAAAAACAAGTATAAGTTTTTGTTTTATTATTATTTATATTTTATTATTTCTTATACTTTAAATTTATTTTAGTAAATATAAGATGTTAGGGTCACTCTACACCTTATGGAACTAGTCTCACAGCTCCATCTATCACGGTTTAGAAGATAGTTTTTCATATTCTAATTTGGTCAATACATAGGTATTTTTCAAGATTTCAACATTCAACATTCAATCTTTTAGGGTTTAAATTATACAATCTATATATGTTTTTTGAAAGAATATAGTCATTGTTTAGGTTTTGGGGCCTTTTGGATTGGTTATTGACATTTGGAAGATTTTTTAAGAAGATTTAGGAAAATTTTACTCATTCAAGGGCAATCCTCTCAACAACAGGTTTTCTAGGTGCAAGGAACAAACACTCTATTAGTGAAATTTGACTTCTTTGGATGATATTTCAAGATAGTGTAGCTACCCCTTTCAAACTGAAAAAAAAATCATGCTAAATTTGTAAGCACTAAAGATATGATCACCACGTGTTGATAGGTTAATATCGTAAACATTGATAAGTACCTCTAGGAATGGGTACTATCATAAATAGACTATTGTTTAACATCGGTAAGGATATAATGAAGATGGGGTCAATTTTGTGAGTTGAAAGCACCTTCCAAACACCCTAGATTATGTTTTGAGTGATGAAACTTCTAACATAAACTTTAAACCCTAAACCCTAAGCCATCGAACATAAAACATAAACTTAAAATCTAAACCCTAAACAAGAAACCCTTAAACCTGAACCCTAAACCCTAAACCATCAACCCTAAACCCTAAATCATGAACACTAAACCGTGGACCCTAAACCCTAAACCATAAACCCTAAACCCTAAACCCTAAACACTAAACACTAAACCCTTAATTGTTAACCCTATACCTCAAACATTCAACCCATAGCTCTAATCCCTAAGCTCTAAACCCTGAACCATGAGCCCTAAATGCTAAATCATAAACCCTAAACCCTAAATCACGAACATTGAATCCTAAAATATAAACCCTAAATCCAATACAATAAACTCTAAACCTCGAACACTAAACCCTAAACCCTAATCCTTGAATAGTTCTAAGCTAACTAAACACCCTTGAGGATAGTTCAAGAAATATATTATACATCCGGAGGTGATGTCGAGAGAATCTTGGAAGTTTTGAGGCAATTTAGGAAGATTGTTTAGGGTTTAGGGTTTATATTTTAGGACTCATGGTTTAAGGTTTATGGTTTCTGAGATCGGTGTTTAGGGTTTACGGTTTAGAGTTCATGGTGGTAAAAATAGGGTTTAGCATTTAGGGTTTAGGGCTTAGTGGATCGTGGGTTTAAGGATTGGGGTTTAGAGTTAAGGATT
This sequence comes from Taxus wallichiana var. yunnanensis, assembly GCA_018340775.1. Lineage (NCBI taxonomy): Eukaryota > Viridiplantae > Streptophyta > Pinopsida > Cupressales > Taxaceae > Taxus > Taxus wallichiana. The sequence continues at coordinate 702,065,458 of CM031237.1, read as the reverse complement.
TAGGGTTTATGGATGAGGGTTTAGGGTTTAGGGTTTAGGGTTTAGTGTTCGTGGTTCATGGTGGTAAAAATGGGTTCAAGGTTTAGGGTTTAGGTTTTAGGACTCATGGTTGAAGTTTTAGGGATAATGGTTTAGAGATAAGGGTTTAGGGTTTATGGTTGAGGGTTTAGTGTGTAGGATTTTGGATTTAGGGTTTAGGTTTTAGGATTTAGGGTTTAGTGTTTAGGGTTTAAGGGTCAAGATTTAGGGTTTCGGGCTCTGGGTTTAAGGTTTACTATTTAGGGTTTAGGGAACATGATTTAGGGTTAAGGGTTTAATGCTAAGGGTTTAGGATTTATGGTTTAGGGGTTATGGTTTAGGGTTGGGGTTTAAGGATTAGGGTTTAGGGCTCAAGGTTTGGTGTTGATGGCTTAGGGTTTAATTTTGAAGTTTTAGGGTTTATGGTTTTGGGTTTAGGGTTTAGGGTTTAGGATTTATGTTTTAGGGTTTAGGGTTTATGGCTTTTGGCTTAGGGTTTAGGGTTTAGGGTTCAAGGTTGTAAAAACATGGTTTAGGATTTAGGATTTAGGGTTTAGGGATTACATATTACGACTTAGCTGTAGGATCAGATAAAACCTTTCTAGAGTACATATCCCCTCTTTAGGATCATATTCATATTTGATTTATCACCATCAAAGAGGGAAACTCCCCTGTCAAATCGATTATTCTATATGACGTGAAAGATGAGTAAAGAAAATGAAAGTTGTAGAATTATATTTCATTGGTAATTAGTACTAAGTATCAACAAGACTAAAATGACTTCTGAATACTTGAATAGGAGGGCATGACAATATTAGGACCATATTTCCTAGTCTTATGCCTAGAACCATCATTGATTCTCGCTTGTGCAAACTACACATAGCAATAGGGGTATGGCTAAGATCATAGAGGAGTTATCACCTCGTAAATCTTTATTTTTTAGTTCTGAATGGGATTTAGTTGGCCTATGGCTTAGTGACCTTCCATTCATTGATAATTCCTTCTATGATAAACCCATGGATGCTTTCAAAATTTCCTTAAAAATATATATGGGTAGTCATCAAGCCTAATAAAGGGTGTGATGTGATGTGTAAAAAATATATATTCACAAGAACCTCTTCTTCCTTAAAAGTCCCTGGTTTTTCTTAGTAATGATGTCTTCTTATATCCAAGGATCAAGGACTACCGAGTGCTGTGGCAAGATTGGACATCTAGGAATCATCGAGTGTTTAAATCAGAATGTCATTGCATACGGAGAAATATTCTCAAATGTTGGCATAATGTATCTAGGAAATGAAAATGAACCTCATAAATCCTCTCAAATTTCAATTCTAGGTCGTGTTCTGGTTCTGTTTCTATTTCAGTTCAGTTGCGGTTCTAGTCATGGTCATCGAATATGGAAGTTTCAGGAAAGGAATCCACACTTGAAGAATTATTCCCATTTAGATTATTGGCATCATAGGCAGACTTTATGGTATTATCAGAGAAAACTCCCCATGCTTGTGTGATAAGTTTAAAATCTCTCTTGGCTCCTAGGAACTTGTTTTTATCAGGATGCAATCACAAGGCTAGTTTTAGTGGGTATCAACAAAAAAAGAAAACAAATTTGACTAGAATTAATTATGAAATACATTCCTTCACTTTGATCTTATTTTTATAAATGTAATTTGAATTTCCAAGTTCTCCATATTTACAAAATTTAGGGAGAATTAAAATTCTGGACCTCTAAAGGCGTGAAGAAAATGGCGAGTTCATTTCCTCTAACCTTTCTTGAACTAAATTTAAGTGAAATGAAATTTGGAATTTGGAGGTAGCACGTGGTAGACATTGATTCTCCTACCACTAATTTCGAGTGACGAAACTTCTAACATGAACTTTAAACACTAAACCCTAATCCATAATCCCTAAACCATAAACCAGAAACTTAAAGCCTAAACCCTAAACCCTAAACCTTGAACCCTAAGACTTAAACCCTAAACCATTAACCATGAGCCCTAAAACCTAAGCATTAAACCATAAAATGTGAACCTTAAACCCCGAGCCATAAACCTAATTCCTAAACCCTCAACCCTAAACACTAAAACCTAAACCCTAAATACCAAACTTTGAGCCCTAAACCCTAAACCTTGAACCCCGAACCTTGAGACCTATACCCTAAACACTCAACCTTAAGCCCTAAGCCCTAAGCCCTAAAATTTAAAACTTGAACCCTAAACCCTAAACCTTAAACCCTATTGGGCCTTAGATTATTGGCTAAGTAAAAGAAGGCGTGTCGGCACGCGAGACCTATATGAAGAAGGGTGTGTGGGGTGAAAGCACGTAGGACAGGGTTTTAGAAGGGTTTAGCATAACCCAAGGCACATGCACAAGGTAAAGGAAGGGGTTTCAGGACTTATCCATATTCGGTGTCCTAGGAGGCACACAAGAAAAGTGTGACCCGATTGAGCATGCAGAGTGGATAAGGTGCCAACTTGATAGCTCAATGGTCAACGAAGGAATATTCCATGTGATGGAAGGATCTATAAAGACATCATTGCTGAAAGTGGAGAGCTCGAGATGGGAAGAAGAATTCTCCATTGAAGGACCACATGAAAACTTGACAACCAATCTACTACTTCAGGAAGGCATGGCGGTGGATGCGAAAGTTATATATAGTAATGCTCAGGTTGAAGGAAGGGACAACTCTTTGGGAAGAGGGCGTCAAAAGAGATATCAAGAGAGGTAGAAAAGAAGAAGAGGAGAGGCGAAGCTCTGTAGAAATAGTGATGGGTTCTAGGGATTCTCATTAGGGAGGCTATAGGAGAGATGACTTATCTAGAGGGATGGGTCTATGAACATCTTTGTAATCTGGAAAACATAGTTTAGGATTTTGATGTATAAGTCTTATCTGCATTAATACATTTGGTCTGTAATGACCTTAAGGAATGTAATGTGGTTATTGAGAGTAATATGAATATATGGCTTTCTTTTAAAATATATGCATTGTTCATGGGTATAAACCCTAGTTCCTTTTCTTTGTATTATTAGATATGTTATCTGTTTGATATTTCCTTATTATCTAAATAGATGCATTTATATAGTAACTCATCCTAAGACCCTAAGAATGAATATATGGTTTTTTCCTTCTTACATCTAAGATTTTTCAAGTAGGGGATGTATTCTCACAAAAATCATATAAAAGAGATGCTCAATGCCCATGTGTGCCTCGGTGAGTGCCCATCGCCACCGGGTGATAATATGATGTGCATGGGATTAGGATTACGTTGTTCTAAGGGAATAAAAATGACTACATTTTGGTTCCATTGTCGGGACATATTTTCAAAGTTGTTATGAGAAATGGCATACATCTTGGTCCTGTGATGTGTGATGATCGAACGTCGACCTTGGAAAGTGTTGAAACATGGTTCAAGAGCGTGGAGGATGGGTTTTCTCAAAGATTCGATCTTTGGACTTGAGTTCGATGCATGTAGATGGGTAGAAGAGAAATCGTACCATGAGTTGTATGAGACATTATTTTGTTATTTTACAAAGTATAACTATATGAATGGATTTCAGCATATGCATCCAATATCGAAGTGGTACTATAGATCACGTGTATGGACCTAAGATGATTACTAGAGGCTACGGGATGTAGATCTTACTTGGACATGTGTTATTGATCACTGGTATATAATCATGTTGTATTGGAATTGACTGTAGGTTTTTATTGTGCTCATCATAAGTATAACTAGTGTAATATGTGTCCCGAGCAACAGGGCGAAGCTTTGATAAAATTTGTTAATATCAAATCAAACGGTTTACATTTGTATGAGCTGCAATACTTATAGGTATTATAAATATGAATACACAAAAGAAAATAAGTTGCACTTGTGCAATAATATCCATGATTACATAATCTTCCAAAATATCATACTGGAAGCAATAACAAATTAAATACAAACAAGAATAGTTGCAACAATAATGCAAAAAAATCAATATTAAAATAATGTGATTATTAAATACATAACTAAGTAAATATATTAATATAACGCATAATCAACCTAACATTCCCCCTTAATTTTGCATTGCCTCAAGGGATGAGGAGAGGAACTCTCTGAACAACTCGAACTTATCATGTGCAAGTGACTTTGTGAAGATATCTTCTTGTTGTTCAATTGTTGGACAAAACTAAAGTTTTATATTATGCTTCAAGACATTCTTGCATATGAAATGTACCTATACCTAAATGTGTTTTGTTCTTTCATGAAAAAATGGATTGCAAACAAGTTTGAGAACACCTTCATTGTCAACATACATGGTGGTCATTTTTTCCTATGGTATTACAAGTACTTTGAGTATGCGACATAGCCAAATCACTTCACAGACATCTTCTCTTGCAAAATGATATTTGTCTTTTGTGGAAGAACGAGAAAAAAAGTGTTGTTTCTTGCTTCCCCATGATATTGGTCCAGATCCCATAAAGATAACAAACCCTGAAGTGGATTTTTTTTCATCAATATTGTCTACATGATCTGAATCCGAATATCCTGACAATAATAAGTTGTCATTCTTCTTATATTCTAGACCAAGATTCACTAATCCTTTGAGATATCTCAAGATGCACCTTGTTTCTTTCCAATGAAAAACTTTGGGTTCCTACATGAACCTGGATAGATAGCTCACTGCAAAGCTAATATCTGGTCTAGTGTAGGTCAAGTAAATGAGACTCCCAATCAACTACCAATAGAGAGTGGCATTTACCTCAGGAGATGGATCTGAATGATATAAATGTAATCTATTATCCATAGGTGTATCAAATGGTGTGAAATCCATCATCCCGAATTTATCGAGCGGTGTCTTGGTATATTTCATCTAAGAAACAAAGATGCGATTCTTATTCTTTCATACTTCCAATCAAGACAATATTGCATTAGCTCGAGATCTGTCATGTCGAACGATCAATTAAGATCTTTCTTCATTACATCATTAATCCTCACTTAACTACAAGTGATTACTAGATCGTCGACATAGACAATGAAAATCACAATCTCCCCCTTGTTTTTTGAGGTAAATATTGGGTTCGTATGGATTTTGACAAATCCATGTTATACGAGATGCTCATCAATTTTGATGTACCATTCACGGGGTTCTGTTTGAGGCCATACAAATATTTCTTGAGTCTGTATACCTTTGCTTCTTGACCAGGTACTACATATCCCTCGGGATGAGTCATGTATAATTCTTCTTTTAAATCTTCATTTAGGACAACACTTTTTACGTCCATCCGATGGAATTTCCAACTAAAATGTGTAGCTAAAGCAAAGATCATCCGATTGTTTTGATCTTAGCATTTGTGGGAGAAAATGTGTCCTCATACTCAATGCCTTATTTTTGTGCATACTCCTTTTCTACAAGTCTTGATTTATAATTGTCCATTTTCCCATCTACTTTGTACTTCATTTTGAATATCCATCTCAGATCAAATGGGTTTCTTCCTTGGTGGAAGATTGACAAGTCTGTCAAGTGTTGTTTTTCATCAGCGATTGATATTTAGATTCCATGGCATCTTTTCAAGATTTTGTGTAGGGCTTCTTGGATAGTAGAGGGATCATCGAATTAATAAATTTACTCATCAAAGTAAATTTAACTTCTTCTCTTTATTTACTGCGAGTCAGTGGTCTAGGGGTGGATGTATCCGGTGGAGCATCCATTCTTGCATCTCGTAACATGTTAGTACACCACTTGGGCATATGATGAACTATTCCCATGGGTTGTGGTTCTATCAGATCATCACAATCATCCCCATCATCACTTTCATTATCTACGAGTACATCAACTTCATTTTTACAACTGGTGAAGAATCTACATCAGATGAGTCTAGAGGATGAGACTCTGCTTCCTTCTTCTCAAAAAAATCAACATCACTATTGATGTATACTTTTTGGTCTTTTGATCCATCAATCTATACCCAAGAGTCTCTTCACTTTACCCAATGAAGATGAGTTTCAATGAATTCATTTCTAATTTCTTTCATTATTCTGCTTGGGTATGTGCATACTTGCTTTGCACCAAGATACTCTAAGGTGTGCAATAGATGGTTTCCACTTTGACCATGGTTCATGTGGTGTTACTCTATCAAGAGAAACTATGGGAAATTTTTTCAAAAAATACATTGTTGTCTTTATTACTTCTACCCAGAATGTCTTTGCAAGTCCAAAGTCATCAATCATGCATCACACCATTTCCATGATAGTACAATTTCTTCTCTCAAAAACACCATTTTTCGCAAGGTGTGTGTGGAGGAGGAATTTGTTGACGAATACCATGAGCTTGTAGGTATTATTTGATCTCATCACTAGTGAATTACCCCCTCGATCCGAGTAGAGAGTTCGATGTGATGACCAGGTTTTTGTTCTCAACATGACTATTTTGAACTTCTTCAACGTTTCAAAAGCTTCACTTTTCTTGTGAAGACAAAAAAATCCACATTTTTCTTGAATAGTCATTAACAAAAATCATGTATTATTGGAACCAAGAATGACTTGGTTGCATCGGACCATAAAAATCGGTATGAACCAGTCAAGCTTTCCATGAGCTCAAAAAGAAATCTTCGGAATGAAGCTCTATGTTGTTTTCCTACTAGGAAGTGAGGACACTTGTATGTATCCTTCTGAATAGATGGTAACCCATGTACCATATTATGTCAGTGAAGTATATCGAGATACTTGAAACTAACGTGACCAAGTCTCCGATGTGAAGCTGTCTTTGAGGTAGAGTACTTAGCCACAAGTGTCTGGTCATCTCTATGGATAAAATCAAGCTGGAACATGTGTCCCACATTGGAGGCTTTTGTAACTATTTTTGAGCCTCATGATTTGTCTCGAAGAAAACATGTTTTCTTAACAGAATGAATATCAAAGTAAATTTTTAAGTTGTGATCTAGGAGTTGACTGACTGAAAGCATATTTTTAGTCAACCTAGGGACATATAAGACATATGATAGTCTGATTGCATGAACCAAGGGGTAGAGAAATGTTCCCAATCCCCTTAAATTTATATGAAGAATCATCACCCAACGAAACATGATTTTTCAAAGGCGTGTCCCTCATTGAATTAAACCAGTCTCTATGGTTGGTCATGTGTTGAGTGGCTTCCGAATCAACATACCATACATCACTAGATGACATGGATGGTTCACTTGATCAAGAAGTGTACAAGAATTCTTCATTATCTGAATGTTCTTCTTGCTCAACAATATTTCCTTGCTAATGGGGTCTTCTTTTCCAGTTCCCCTTTTTCTGCCCTTGATTTTAGTTTGTATTTCCCTTGTGATATTGTTGGTGTTGAGGTCCATAGTTTCTTGATGAACCTTTCTTATAAATTTTATACCAACAATCTTTCAATTCATGTCCTCTTTTGCAGATTGGACATTGCTTCTTCTATTGTTTATCCCCTTGATGTTGATATTGATTTTGATGTTGGGAATTTTGATAGGAATTAGGTTTTCCTTTCTTGTTTCCTTTCCATTTTTGATGTGAAGAAAGTTCCTTATCCTCTTCATCATGCTTATTATGCATGGCTTCCTCTAATTGTAGTAGGTTTACTAGCTTGTCAAAATTAATTGTCGTATCTGACAATTTTAGTGTTATTACAAAAATGTGGTAAGAAGAAGGAGAGCTCTCGGAATAATGGAAATGAGAGCTTTATATGTGGCCACTTCTCCCTGGGGATAGAATTGAAACCCTCAACTCTGTAACTCTTCTCAAGAAATCTTGGATTTTCTCATTCTACTTGAACTTTAGTGTGTGTAATTGACTTTGCAAATTTAGTATGACATTCTTATTTTTGGCCTCATATACTGTGCTCAATTTATCCCACACTTATTTGGTTATTTTGACATCTCGAATGTGGGGTTGCACATCATTGGACACTCCAAAAAAGATGATGATTTTTGCCTTTTGATTTGCTTTATCAAAATGTCGTCGTTGTGTTGTATCGTAGTTGATCTTGTTAGAGTACCCATCACAACAGCCGATATTTTTAAACTCAAGTTGTGTCTTGATTTTTGTCTTCCATGTAGCATAGTTGTTTCCTCTAAGTAGTTGTGTATCTGGAAGAAAACATTTGGGGGCATTGGTGCCCATTTTGTAGAAATCACTGATAGGGTTAGGCTTTTATCACTCCAGGTATAAGGTATCCAGTTTATATACCATTAGTCGATATACCGAACCTTTCTATATGTGCGCCCTTCCGTTATACCCAATCATACATGGAAGAAGCTCACCCTTTCTATATACCTGGTGATACATGAAAGAGGCATTAACGCACGTGAAAGAATTCGATATGTGGTACCAAGAAGGCATCCTGAAAGGGGTCTATGTGATTATTGACACCGACTCAAAGAAATATCCTCATACGCACGTGTAATTTTTTTATATACTCATATAATTTCTCACTCTAGATTTATGTCATGCAATCATTCACAAATAAATGGGATGGCTCATAGTGTGTACACCTTTGTGACCTTATTACTCTCATCAATTTAAAGGGTCGATCCCAGACGACATTGTTGCAACTATATTAGGAGTTAAGTGTAGTAGTAGTCATGATGAATTTACCCTTAAATGCTTCCAGAGGCACTGTATATACCAAACGCTGTGAATGAGATCTAGGATCTTGTGAGTGTTTTTGAACCAAGTTTTATTGTTTTTGAGTACAATATTCTATCAATTTGAGTAGTTATAAATTTTTCAGTTAACTATGGCCACCTGAAAATTAGTAAAGTATACTAAAGTATACAAATTACAATAAAAAATTTGAATAAATTGAATGACAAGAAAAAAAATGTTTTGTTTGGAGGGCCTTGGTGGCCTCTGGAGCCAAAAATGACCCTTTATGCAGAAATTGCAAAAAAAAACTGAAAATGCAATTTTTTTGTTTACCCCATGTTAGTGTAAAATCACAGCACCCCCGACTGGCCTAAGATGTGAGTGGGGCATTCAGTTTGATTGCAAAACATTGGACCATGTCTTAAGTTGTCAGACTTACGGACTTGAGATGGACCTCCAGAGAAGCTGGTTCTTGCTTCCTAATCTACCTACCACAAGCTACTCGAGTGCAGGTAGAACCTATCTATCCTAATCTAACCATTCTAAGGGGATAGAGGGAGAGAGAGAGTGAAAGAGAGAGACTACACTAAGTGGTGATACACCAGAAAAGGAAGTGGCTGATCACAGACCCAAACTGCCTGAAGTGGAGAGAGGTGAGCAGAGGAGAGGGTGGACAAGATGCACCATAGACCAAAGATAAATGTCATACAAACACCTCTTCAAGACCCATCAAGTGAAGCTCCTAGAACCTACAATAAACATCAGAGTATGCACAGTATACCCTGCAATGACGAGAGGTAAGAAGAGACAACAAAATAAGCAAGGATGGACAAAAGCATCACGAAACATATTTTATTGCTCCAAAAGTTACACGGTACATCATCAGTGGGCAAGGGGAAATAAAATTCCATTATAGAGCCATGAGAAGAGGCTTAGAATATGTGTTCTACCCTAAGGAAGAAATATAGAGGGGGGAAGAGGAGAAACAATGACCAACCATTTGAATATGCCCCTCTTTTACAATATATAGAATAATGAGAGAGAGAAAGAGAGGGAAAATTTAACTCTATTCTAACCACCCCTGGAATGCATTGAATCCTACTCTGAAAGATCAACCACCATCCCTCAATGCCCCCTACAAACCCACCTATAATCTGTCAAGTCTCGTAGCTCTATGTCTGTTTGGCATGTCGAAGAAGGAAGAATGACGGATCAAATCAAATCTAATCTGGTTGTTGAAGAAATAAGATTCTTCATTAATGGAATGAAAGATTTTTTCCTAATTTTCACCCACCAAATCCTACTAAAAAAATATTTAATGCTTCCATGGCGTAGAGGAGGTTGAGATCTTTCTCAAAAGTCTTCTCCCGCCGAAATCCAAGCTTCCAATCGAAAGATATGGATGTCTGAAGATCGGGGTCACGGGTGCACAATATTTAAAGAGTCTATTCATACCGGGTCCACATGGCAGCCTCACACATCTTGAAGATTCAAATCCTTCCTTTCAATCTTGAAATTGCAACGGACTAACATGTGGCAGATTTCGTAGGCTCCTTTGTATTTTTCTTGACTCCCTCCTGTTGGCGAAGATGTTGTGCCTGACCCGAGACACGTGGAGGCTTCAGAATTGTTTTGAAACTGCCCCTCGATTTTAATTTTGAATTTATGTGGTCGAGACACATGGAGGCCTTTGTAATTTTCAATGGCTGACCTTACCTCTTCGAACTCTAGGACATGTGGCGGGTTGGCACTTGTTTTGAAACTACCTTTTGGGCCGCACATTTGAAATTACGCTTGTGAGACACGTGGAAGGTTGGCACATGTTTGGGGTATGCCTCTAGATTCACCTCTTGAAAGTGCATTGAAGAGATGTATGACACCTTCCACTTGGCTCTTCCCTGTTTAGACTTTTCAATGACCAATTTTTCCTTTTCAGGATCTAGACACGTGGTGAGTGAGGTGCTTATTTTGGGTTTGCCTCCGGATTTTATTTTTAAAATTGCATCAATGAGGCATGTGGAGGATTTTGTTTACCTTTTGTACTTAGATGATTTGGGCCCACTCCATTTTTGATCCTGGGACACCTGGAAGCTTAGTGCTTATATAGGAGTCTTTCTTTGCGTCACACCTTTAAATTTGGCCGATTCGACACATGGTGTCATCTCGCTCACTCTTCGTACTAAAATTTTTTGGGCCTGATTTGTCCCCTTTTTGAATTAGACCACATGGTGATCCTGTGCTTTTTGGGGTCTCCATTTTTGATTCTATCCTTTGATTTGCACTTGTTGAGGCACGTGGCGACTTCCACGACCTTGCTCTACTTAGCTGATTTGGACCTCACTGCTCCTCTTTCTCTATTTTTTGGCAAGGTCCCTTCTGCTTATTTAGGAGTGACTATGTTGGTTTCTAGACATGTGGAAGCTGCATGCTTGTTTGGAGACACAATTCCTCTTGCACCTTTGGAGGTGCACCTATCGTGCATATTATTAGACACGTGGAGGCCTCCATTAGTTTTGACTTTTCAATGGTCGAATATGTCCCCATTTTTTTTACTGTGGACATGTGGAGGGTTGGTGCTCATTTGGAGTCTCTACTTTGATGCACCTTTTGGAATTACACCAAGATGATGCATGGCACCTTCCGCGAGTCTGCGTTGTTCACCTCAAGTCCACTCATATGAGGAAAATTCAAAACTTTGAGTCTTTCCCGCCTTCTTTCCTTGTGTCTCCTGGATTCCTTTGACATCATTGGCCTCCTCACTGACCTTGTTCCTCCATGTCGAGTCTTGCCTATTACCTAATTGTTGGATTTGAATGTGAGTTCTCAGGACATAGTGACCCTATAGTTTTCTTCTCGTGAGTTCATGTTTGATCAATTTTTTAGGGGAGAAAAATTGAGATAACATTTTGGTGACTCACGGGGACATCTGCTTAGATAGATGGACCAGTAGTCTTATTGCATCCATTGGGAATGGATTCATAAAAAATAGCCTGGTGCTAACCCTTTTCTTGAAATGGACTCCATGAATACTCACACTTGATGACCCTGAGTCTTCCCCGCTGTATGTACTCTCAATTTTCATAAGAAAATATTGGAAATGGGGCTTCTAAGAGTAGAAAATTGTATAACCTGGGGCTTCACTTGTTCCTGAGATGGACTATAGGCATATCAAACTACACAGTCATATAACCTCAGAGCAAAAAAACACAACAACACGCACTATGTACAAAGATTAAATCATACATGCCTTAAATGAGACATGTAGAGTGTGGAAGAGCACTTCTTCTACTGAAATAAAATCTACTCCTACTCCTAAACTAACCAGAGAGAAAGGGGACTCAAAAAATATGCAGTAAGGCAGAGAGAAATATCTTCCCTTTCTCAAAAGGGGAAGCCATGAAAATGATTTGACACTAAATATGGCTACTTGTATGAGTGAAAAACTTACTTGAGGATGGAATTCCACCCAAATCATCAAGGTATCAACTGGAAGCAAAACAAATACCTCTTGTAGTTTCTCTTCATTTGGATTGAAGAGGCATTGCAGCTGATCCTTAGTACTTTGGAGCTCATCCTCATGCCCTGAAGTGGGCATGACTAGTTTTTGCTTCTCCCTTGGCTCTAATGAAGCCAAGTACCTAATGGGTAAAATTTGATCCTTTGGATGTTCCCCTTGCTTTGAATTTCAACTCCAATAATGGAGTCTTCCTGCGGACCCTCCTCGATGGATGGTGAGAGAGATGATGACATCCTCTTGCATTTTCCCTTCCTTCTCTTGTGAAGAACATGGAAGAATTATAGCTTCCAACCTTGGTTCCAGAGGGATGTTGTGAGATGTAGGCTATTGTTCTTGAATTATCTCCTTCATGGAAGCAGGATCATGTTCTTGGAAGGTAGATGATGGAGGAGAAAATGATGTTATCTCCTCAATCTCATCTCCATCAAAGTAATCTTCCATGTCTGACAGGTAGTCTCCCTCCTTGTTGTCCTACTGCATGTGCTCTACCTCCTCCATGGTTTCCTCCTGATCTAAAACTTTCTCACCATGGTTCTCTTCTTCTTCAAACATGAAGTTTGAAAGCTCAAACTCTTCTTCAACATCAGATCTTGAAGGGGATGGGGATGAAGAACCGAAGGGTCTTTTATGTCCTGCTCCACACTTGGACCCTTTAAAATTGTATGGTCCTCCTCCATCATGGGTTCATCAATCAAATCAAACCCTTGAAATGAAATAAAAAAATATTCAATGATGCTTTCTTCATTGAGTGGCCTCAACTTTGATTTGATCTCTCCTGTTTCTCCTCTTCAATGGGACTTAGAGCTGGTTGTTCCTCCTCCTTAATTGGTTGTGCATCTTGGATCAGATTAACATCCTCTTCAGACAAAGTGTCATTATGGACACTACATTTAGAGAAAACAAATTTCTGATCTTCTTCCTCTTGTCCTTGTTCTTATTCTACTGCAAACTCATCCTCACCACCACTGGCTCTTCAACCTTGACCTCCTCTGTTGGCTTAACCATCAAGGGGATCTTTGTAAACCCAAATTTGGCAGCCCAACTCTTTAGATTGTCTATCATTTCTTCTCTATTGGGATCCTCTTCTTGTTTTTCTCCTTGACTGGATTCTTGAGTATCTTCCCAACATGGACTTGGGAAAACAAGAGGAGTGGTAGGTTGGGGTTCAACTAGTTTTGCTATTGTTTTGGTGGAGAGGGAGGTGGAACTTCTTGTTTTTGAGGGAATGATTGTTTAGGAAGGGAAAGGGAAGAAGAATTGAAATGAGATGGAAGACTAGGAGATGGAGAAGGGAAATCAACACTTGGGGAAGAAGATGGGGAGCTAGACTCATGACATTGCTGCGATGATACTAATTGAGGAAAAGGAAAAGAAAATCTAGGAGGTGGTGGACTTACCCATTGACAAGGTTATCTTGTGTCCAAATCATAAGCCTCAATATCCTCAATCCACTATGTAAGTTGAGGAAACACTTAAACCATGAAGTCAAGCTTCTCTGAGGGTTGTAATGTCTTGAAAAAGGGCCGGCCCATGGACAAGGTGCCTTGAAACCAATCCTGAATTCCTTCATTTGTGTTGTAGCCCTAGATTGCACCATGCTAGCCTCCATCCCTTGAATATTCTCCAACAAATCAAGCACTTTCCATGTAGTTGTCACCATTGTATGTGTCCCCTTGTTCTTGATAAGCTCATAGCCAAACTGGATCTGACACTGCTCATATGGGTAAGCATGATGATTATGGATCTAGTCTAAATGTTGATCTAGAGGAGTTGAGAAACACATTAGAGATGGACTGAATTATCATGGTGTGAATTCCAAGATGGGAATGAAGTCACGATTGCACAAATTCATGGAATGGAAGAAAATAAAAGATATGGAAAGAAGAATGGATGAAAATGGATGGAAAGAAGGTCTGCAACTTTAGAGATGGGTTGTTGACTAAATGGAGTCATCAGGTGTGCTTTGAATGTGCCTCTAAAGGCTTAATCTCACCAAGAAAACATCAACTTGATGAAATGAAGTGAATACCTCTTGGTCCCACTGGCATGCCAAAACTATTAGTGTGGTCGCACGGTGGCTTATGATTTGTTGTTGATAATGAGACACCTTAGAAAAGATGAGAGATCTAACCTCAGTCTCCCACTAGGAATGCCAAAACTATTAGTGAAAAATCACAACACTCTCGGATGGCCTAAGATGTGAGTGGGGGCATTTGAGTGTGATTGCAAAACATTCGACCATCTCTCAAGCTGTGGGACTTGCGGACTTGAGATGGACCTCTAAAGAAGGCCGGTTCCTACTTCCTAATCTACCTACCATAAGCTACTCGAGTGCAGCTAGAACCTATCTATCCTAATCTAACCATTCCAAGGGGAAAGGAAGAGAGAGAGAGACAAAGTGAAAGAGAGAGCCTACACTAAGCGGTGATACACCAGAAAAGGAAGTGGTGATGATCATAAACCCAAACTACTAAAGTGGAGAGAGGTGAGTAGAGGAAATGGTTGACAAGATGCACCACAGACCAAAGATAAATGTCACATGGACACCACTTCAAGACCCATTAAGCACAACTCCCAAAACTTGTAATAAACATCAAAGTATGCACAGTATACCCTATAACGATGAGAGGTAAGAAGAGACAACAAAATAAGCAAAGGATGGACAAAAGCATCACGAAACATATTTTATTGCTCCAAAAGTTACACAAGTACATCAACATTGGGAAAGGGGTAAAATTCCATTACAGAGCCATGAGAAGAGGCTTAGACTCTCACATTCTACCCTAAGGAAGAAAGAGAGAGGGGGCAGAGGAGAAACAATGAACAACCATTTGAATATGCCCCTCTTTTACAATATATAGAAGAATGAGAGAGAGAAAATCAAACTCTATTCTAACCACCCCTACGATGCATTGAATCCTACTCTGAAAGCTCAAACACCATCCCACAATGCCCCTATAAATCCACCTACAATCTATCAATTCCACCACTCTATGTCTATTTTGCGTGTTGAAGAAGGAAGAATGACGGATCAAATAAAATCTGATCTAGTTGTTGAAGCAATCAGATTCTTCATTAATGGCATGAAAGACGTTTTCCTAATTTTCACCCACCAAAGCCTGCTAAAAATAATATTTTATGCTTCATGCGGTGTAGATGAGGTTGAAATATTTACAAAAAGTCTTCTCTCGCCCAAATCTAAGCTTCCATTCGAGAAGATATGGTTGTTTTGAAGATTGGGATCATAGGCACACAATATTTAAAGAGTCTATCTATATCGGGTCCACGTGGCATCCTTGCGCATCTTGAAGATTCAGTTCCTTCCTTTTGCTCTTGAAATCATTACTGAATGACACATGGTGGATTCTCGTAGGCTCCTCGATCTTTTTTTTGTTTTTCCCGAGTCCCTCCTATTGGTGGAGATGTTGTGTCTCGACCCTAGACACGTGGAGGCTTCACATTTGTTTGGAAAATGCCCCCAGTTTTTTCTTTTGAAGTTGTGTGGTTGAGACATGTGGAGGCCTCCGTAGGCTTTTGACTTTTACAATGATTGACCTTACCCCTTCGACTGGGACACGTGGCAAGTTGGTGCTCGTTTGGGAACTTCCTTTCGGGTTGCACCTTTGAAATTGTGCTAGTGAGACACATGGAGGGTGGCGCATGTTTGGGGTCCACCTCTAGATTCACCTCTTGAAAGTGCGCTCAAGATATATGTGGCACCTTCTACTATATTTTCCTATTTAGAATTTTCAACGGCCAATTTCGCTTTTCAAGCTCTCGAACACATGGAAAGTCGGTGCTTATTTGGGGTTTTCCTCCGGATTTTCTTTTCAAAGTTTTTCCGATGAGGCACATGGAGGCTTCTACTTACCTTTTGTACTTAGCCGATTTGGGCCTACTCCCTTTTGGGTCTAGGACATGTGGAAGCTTGGCGCTTATCCGGGAGTCTTTCTTTTGGTCGCGGCTTTAAAGTTGCACCAATTTGACACATGGTGATGTCTTCTAGATCTTTATACTTAACGGTTTTGGGCCCACTCTATCCCCTTTTCAACTTGGACCATGTGGCGAGCCTACACTTGTTTGGGGTCTCCATTTTGGATTCTATCCTTGGAGTTGCGTCATCGAGGCACGTGGCGGCTTCTCGTGGCCTTGCTCTACTTAGCCAATTTGTGTCCGCTCCTCTTTCTCCATTTTTTGTCAAGGTCCCTTCTACTTATTTAGGAGTAACTTTATTGGGTTCTGAACACGTGGAAGCTACACGCTTGTTTGGAGACATTGTTCCTCTTACACCTTTGGGGGTGTGCCTATCAGACACATGGAGGCCTCTGTCGGTTCTAACTTTTCAATGGCTAGCTCTCTCCCTATTTTTTACCTTGGATGCATGGAGGGTTGGTGCTCATTTGGAGTCTCTACATTGATGAAAATTTTGGAATTGCACCAAGATGATGTGTGGTACCTTATGCGAGTCTACTATTTAGCCCTGAATCAACTCATATGCGGCGAAGTCAAAAACTTTGAGTCTTTCCCCACCTTCTTCCTTTTGTGCACTCTAGATTCCTTTGGTGCCATTGGCGTCCTCACCGACCTTATTCCTCCATGTCGAGTGTCGCCTATTACCCAATTGTTGGATTTGAATGTGAGTTCTCATAACAAAGTGACCCTATGGTTTTCTTTTGCAAGATCATGTTTGATCAATTTTTCTTAGGGGGAATTGAAATAACACCCCTTTAGCAAATATTTCTCAAAATGAAAAAAATAGGCCTATTAGGAGAAAAAAAAATTGCCCTATATTAGGTTTTTTCTCGCTAAAATTTTAGGGACCTATTTAGTTATGACTAAACTATTAGAGGATGTTTTTCTCGCTAAATTATCCTCCACAGTTGGCGGCTACACCATTTTTTCGCTAAATTTCAAAATTCAAAAGTTTTTATTAGGGGTAGGATCAAACCCCAAACCTCCCTTCCCAAGTTGTTTCCTCTAACCACCTTGGCTCTATGAGTGCTTATGCTAAAATCTGAAGCATATATATTTAAAGAAGATGAAAAATGACTCACCTCTTTAAAAACAAGATGTGGGAAAGCGATGAGGTGGTAGTCTCGTGCATGGAGGATTCATGTGACATGCATGTTTGGAGGAGGGAGATTAGGGTTTTCTACTTGAAAAATGGATATGAAGTTATCATCCTCCGAATTTATTTAGCACAACCACTTATTGGATTGTATTTTTTGTTTTTAATATGCATGAATGTTGTTTTTGTTTTTACTTGATCTCTATCATTGCATTTTTCTTTTTTTGCAGGTTGATAGTATTTCCTTCGTCATTTTGCATTATGTGCGAGTCACAAACTCTAGCTATCGGCCATGGAATATCATTCTCCACCATTTTATAATGTGGTTACAGTGTGAAGTTTGTGTAGGAGGGATGCCTTGGTCATTGAACAATGAGCTCGTGGACTATGTTGATAGTCTCCCAATCAATAAAGTTTCTATGTTTTATCAATGCAATCGCTAATCTTTGGAGGATCACCGATCCTAGTGTAGGTCATAAATATATAAGAAAAACTCAGCTTCGAATGAAACGAGCTCAACTCAGATTGAATGGAGAGAGGGAGTGACCGTTTATGGGCTCGATCGGTTAAACATAGGTGGCACTACCTTCGCAAGCTCGGTCGGTGAAAACCTTAGCTTGATTCTTCAATCAAGAGCCCATTTCAAGAACTAACTTGATGGAAACTTTTTCAAATGGCCCAGTCTTCAATAGATACAACTCGGTGTGGTGTGAGCTCAGTATGCAGAGCTACGAAATGTAGTGATAGCTAAAAGCTCCTCTAATATTAGAGGTAAAACCCCTGTTTGGGGAAAATAATATATTTTTAAAATAAAATTCCTACACCAAATTTTTCCTGGTGCAAGGTGCACCAATGCAAACAAAAAATGTGTCCCAAACACCTAGAACAAATAGGAGGTTGTGGGGATACAGGGATGGGGCTAGGAAGTTACAGGAGGCTACAAAGGCTCTCAATTGCTGCAAATGCTTCTCCAATCTCCTCTATCTCTTCTACTCTCTCTTTCCACACCTTCTCGCTTCTGAGTCCAGATTCTCGCTTTGGTACAAAATTTAATCAAGCAACAGGGGAAGAATCACGATAAAATTAATTAATATCAAATCAACCAGTTTACATTAATATGAGTTATGATACTTATATGTATTGTAAAACTAAATACAACTAAATACACTCGGAAAATAAGTTTCACAGTGCAATAATATACCTTATTACATAAGCTTCCAAGATATTATATGGGAAGCAATAACCAATTAAATATAAACAATAATAGTTGCAACAATAATGCAACAAATAATCAATATTACAAATAATGTGGTTATTAAATACATAACCAAGTAAATATCTTAATATAATGCATAATTAACCTAACAATATGTAATGGTATATGTCGTGATTTAGGGACATATGGTGAGTATATGATCCCTATCGTAAAGTGATTGCACTTTGTGTGCAGCATGTGGTAATGTGATGTGTTATAAACCGTGAATGTTTGTATATGATCTACCCTATTTATGTACCTTTCAAAGGCACTATGTTTAATGTGCATATGTGTTATGTCGTGAACCTTACACTAACCGATCCTAAGGGAAATTGGTAAAAGTGTATGTTTGGAGTGAGGAATTGTGTACCATGGGCCGTAACTTGAGTGACCTTTTTCGTATATGACAACTGTTCTTCTTCCCTCTCTCCCTATGTGGTTGTTGTATGGATGCAACCTAAGTGTAGCTATGACTATGTTTAGCCTTGTCAAAGTGGTGGCGGGATGATTCAGATAGAGATGATGATAGTTGTATTATTGATATGTTATTTTACAAGTTGAGGCTTGATGTTTCAAGTGCCAAAGAACTTGTTGAGTACCCCCTTGGTGGAAACATAAGGCCACATACTCATCGTAATGTGTTATTCTTATATATGTATTTTATTTGTAAATTGAAATTTTTATTTTATTTTTGTAAGGACCAACAATTTTCTTGATTGGTATGTTTTATATTTTGGGTAATTCCTTTATTTTTAGTACTAACATGCAGATTTTTGCACTAACTATAGCTATTTGGCCTTTTTTTTTGCTTGGATTTGTATCTTCTTTAAATTTAAATTTTTTTACACCCTATCCCAAAGCTTGTACTTTACCATTTGGCATTTGAATCGGATTGCTACATTAGTTCTATTGAGTGATGTGTGGAATAGAGTCATTGGATGCACCATGGAATGATTGGACCTATGGACCCGCTTTTTTGTATGGGGGTACGCCCCAAGGCGTTACTGAGATAACTAGCGGGTTTCAAACCACGAGTTATTATGTCACTTGGGTTAGGGGTTTTTGGACTCTATGTGTCAGGGCCATGGGAAACCAACCTCTTTGGGGAGTGAGAAGGAAAATTTATTTATTTATTACTTTGCTTGAGGGAGGCATAAGATATTTGTGTGTGTGTGTGATTGATGCTTTAGGAGGTATGCAGAGTTGTTATGATGTTTTGGTTGTGGTGTTATGATGTATGTGTTACTCATGTTAGTTGGATATGTTTTGTGATGTTGTGGATATGGCTTTGATGCCATTATTGACTATATGTATCTACAACTATTGTTCTGAGTTATGTGAAATCTTCATCTCTGAAATTGTGGAAATTTTTAGTTGTTATAGTACACTTTTGTTCAAGTATTATATGTCAGTTCATAGATTTGTGACAAGTACTATGTTATGTGGACCATGCCTGTTCTCTTCCATAATTTGGTTAAGCTCTTGTGGTGTGGTACCATCATGAAAGTATGTAAAATTATGCTTGTGAATCATTAGTGTTGTGTATGACCCTGGTAGGTTGTTGTGATAGCGGTTCAGGTTGAGCACCCACAAGAATGAATAAACTAAAACTCTACAACAATAAATTTTTAAAGAACTTGAATTAGGAATAATGTAAATAGTAAGAGACTAATTAAATAATGAATAAGAGGGAACTGCCAATATTCACAAAACTTTCAAAGTTAAACTTTCCACCAAAATGTTTCTAAGGCCACCTCGTGGGCGTGCTTTAATGACTGAAATTTTAACCATAGGGTATACTTTCGTCTTTATTTGTTCTTTGTTGCTTACCGCACTTCCTTCCTTTAGTTTTTTGTTGCATCGAGGACTATGCTTTATTAAGGGGAGGATAATTAAATTCCATGTTCGACAAAGCGTTTACTCCAGTTCTTCCTTTGTTGACCCTGTTGCTAAGTGTTGAACATTTGTGTGTGCTCTCATTGATCGTTAGTTGACTTCGACCTTGTTGCAAAAAAATCAGCATCCTTCCTCTCTATCTTGCCTTCTCATTTTGTCGTAAGTGTTTATTTGTTTTTGAGGTTCTTTTCTAAATTTCTTACGGTGAGCTAATCATACTTTCGATTGTGGAATGTGTAATGACATTTTGTTAAAAGTTCTATTGGAATATCAAAACCTTTGCAAAATTTATTTTTGCATATTTATATTAAAAGGTACCTAATTTTTAGCTAAAGTTTAACTAGATTGATATTCTATATAAATTCTTAGGTAAGTTCTTTGCATAAGGAGGAGATGTTTTTGGAGGTGTCAAAATAGAGGAACGATATATATTAATGTGAAGGACTACGAATTAATGTGGAACTTATTGAATTCGCGCTAACTCCTCATACTCCCCGGCATCGACTGACCCTAGCACATGGCTTCACCAACCAAAAGTAAATACTTGTTGGGCATTGATTTTTTTCTTTATGCCAAAAAATTGTGGTTTGAGCTTGAAAAGGGGAATGGAGTCAATGGTCTCCCTCCTCTTTCCTTTTTCTTTTGTTGGAAACGTGTTTGACACTAGTGCAATGGGTCTTTATGCCTTGGAAGATAGCCGCATACTTGACATCTCTATTTATTTTGACCTATTCGGCATTTTGGTGGTTAAATAGACCAAACTTAGACCTTGGTCATGTGAATTTATTTGGGGAAAATTGAAGACTTGTTTTTTTGTTGAAATGCATTAATCTTCCTTTCGGTCGTTTAACATGTGCTAAGCCGTCCTCCACTCTTGTTACCTTCTTCTTCTATTTTTCCCTTCAAGGGGGGAAGCCTGTAGTGTTGTTTTGGGTGCCTAACAAGCTTGTTGACAAAGAAATTAGAATCGGGGTTGTTGTTGCAAGCTGCGAGGTGGAGTATGCGATTCGTGGAGGCTCGAATCGGGCATGATAAGTCTAATCATTGCAATGCTTGCTATCTTTAACAATTCCATGAAATGAATTGCTCTCTTTCCTGATATGGTGTCTTGTATTATATTTTGTGGTTATTTATTTTTTTGTTTTATCACCTTGATTGTACTGGTTGTACCTCTGTTGTTTCCCTGATTCTCTGGTTTACGAGTGACATTACTTGCAAAAATGGAGATTTCACATTTTCTCTTTACATTTCTTAATTGTGAACATTTTTATACGGTTTGGCATTCTTGTATTCATCTCCCCTAGGGCGAGTGGTAATGGGTTTTGGGGATATAAATGCATAGCTTCTTAGAGTGTTGGTAAATCTTGGATGCAATGAGTTAGAAATGTAAATAGACCTGCAATAGATAATTTAATGTTAAATTATTTTTACTGTTTCACTAAGAATTGAAGTGTAGTAATTTTTGTTTTAATCCCTCTGTTATCTATGCATATGCAAAGTATGGGTGCTGCATGATTTAATTTACGTGGTTATGTGGATTCTTTTGAGAGCACTATAATCTGTGATTTTTAGAGAATTTGGGTAAAACCAAGTATCTTAAAGATTCTATGAATTGGGAACTTCAGACAAGAATGATTTTCATTCGGTGTTGGGTATATTAGTGCCTTTGTTATACCATTTAATGGGATGTGATTTGGTACCTTTTGAAAGAGGGTAGTAACCCCTAGTTTTCCGTTGTTTGGGTTAAAATACCCAAATGGGTAGAGTTAATATCATATGTTGAGAGTTTGAACTTAATACCTAAGCCTTGTACGTGGTCTTAATTAAGTGAACTCTCTAAGTTTCTCTTGTATGCTATGTATTACTTATTTTTTATTAATTTTTTTTACTTATGCGTTAAATAAAACTCTATGTTGTGTTTTTGGGTGCCATTTGACATATGTATGCACCTATGAAGGACTCACATATTTAAGTTGTAGTACTATATGGTTGTTAATCAAAATAAATCTCTCGGTGTTATCCGGTGAATGTGTAAAGTAGCCCAAAAATACGAATCTTTGGTTAATGCGTGGATAGGATTTCTATGACTTCCACCACTATACTTGATATAGAAAGGAAAAAAATCATTTATATAGCTGAGAAGATGGAATCTTGTGTCCTAGGTGTTTAATCCAACATTATATTGGTCATGGTATTAAAATATCCAGGATAGTCTTTTACATTTTATGTTCTTTGGCTTGCTTAACGTAAACGTACATTCTTATCTCATTGACCTTCCTTTATGATGCATGCTACATGGAGGTTGTTTGGTTATGAATCCCTTAGGGATTTTTTTATAGAGGTTGGACCTCGTGTATGTTGGGGATATCACCCGATATCGAAACAATGCTCTTTTTCATTCTCATCCTAGCTAGAATATTTTTGAAGGGTTGTTTAGCGATTATTCATGTATGTATGTATGTATGTATGTATGTATGTATGTATGCATGCATGCATGCATGTATGTATGTATGTATGTATGTATGTATGTATGTATATCTCATTGATTTTATTGTTAACGTTGTTATGGATACTTGGTTGGTATATATATGGCTTATGTCAGAATTTTTTGAGATTATTAATGACTTTTGGGGTGTTTTTCTTTTATTCTTATTAAGATTCATTGTCAATTATGATGGGGATTGTTGTTGGAATAATGGATTTTGGTGACACATCTAAATGCAATTTTATGAGTTGTTTTTATTATGGCAACAAGTGTTAATTTAAAAGAACTTGCAAGGAGGAGGTGGTAAATTTCTTGTTTCTACTTGAAACTTTAGATTGTTTAAAAAGGGTTTACAAACCCATAATGCTATAAAACTTGGAAGGATGTTTTAATGATAATTTGATTAAATGGACTTGGGTAGTTAGGGGACTTTTTGACGTCCCGTACTTTGATATATCAAATAGCTTGGCTACTTGCCTTTTCCCATTTTGGATTTTTTTAGCTATAATTCTTCTCTTATCATTATTCTTGTAGAGTATCTTTTCGATGAGAAAATATAGTTGTGGGTTGAATATCAGATTTAAAATTCTTTGAGCACGTGATGGGATTTCCTTTTTTACACTCGTTTGGTTATTTCTAACTTTTAGCCCAATGACCCCCCCTCCTTCTCTTAGAATGATTGTTAAACTATTGTTTATGATCGTAACTAGTATGTTTTGACTTATCTAATATTTTAGAGATGGATGGATTGAGTATTATATTTCAATCACGTAATTTATAGGATTACATGATTGAAATCCAAATACTCTTGACCTTTTGTTTCTAACTTACAAGGTTTATGGTCTTTCCTTGGTTGGTTGTGATATTGTTCATAATCGAAATATTTAGGTTACTTCTTAGTTGGTTGGTGAATTTTTTTATCTTGTGTTAAGAAGTTGTTTGGTGGTTTGAGCTTCGATCCATTTATTGAAATAGAATGCTTCCTTTCATGATATTGTTAAATGTTAGCATATTGTTTCAATGTGGAGTCTTATCATGCTCATTCCTTGTAAAATGAATCAAATTAATACTTGTGCAAATGGCTTTTGCGAGTAAAAAAATGATTTTTAGAAGTTCCATCAGTTGGATTTATGAAGTTCCTTGTACAAATGTTTAATGTATTGTAGATATTTGAATGGTGCCTCAGAGAATTTTGGAGGGCCTATTTCCTTGGGTTTTCTGTATTTGTGAAGTAAGGTTGTCTTAACCAGCTATAGAAAAACTTGTAAATACTATTGTGAAGAATATAATTTGATCACCACATTTTTATGAGTAATTATTTTATGGTATTATAGCAATCTTGAAAATTGTGTAGCGTGGCTTGACCAATTTTGTTACCTTCTTGTTCCCCAGTCAAATTTTAATCGAATATTTTGAAACCTTTGGTTTGTGTGTCGTGTTGGATAGAAATTTAGTACCCGTGTGTATTTTTTCTCATTAAGTAATTATAAACTCTTCTTTCGAGTTATAATTTTTGTATAGTAACCCTTCTAGGTCATGGCATCGGTGTAATTCTTGGTTTTTTTGTAGGTTGGAAATCCTTTTAAAAGTTAATCAAAAATAAAATAATATGAATAAATAGATAAATAAATAAATAAAATAATAGTGAAGTTGTGATCTTGTTGATAAAATCAAGAGTCTTTAAGTGGAAAATAAGGGAGTTATCTACTTGTGTAAAAAGAATCTACCCTTGCTAACCTTAAGCTACAAATTAAACTTTATCCTCATTTTTGTGAGATGTTAATTTATTTTAAAAGTAGTATCATTGTTCAGGTTTTGGGAATAGTTAGATACGAGTAAGTTGGGGTGTTTGAATAAGAAACTAGTAAGTGAAATTCTTCTATTTTGGAACCCCATTTGTATTCCTTGATGAACTTAATCAAGAGAAAACCAAAATGAATCTGTTTCCCAATCTAGATAATCTCTTAAGTCTCATTAAAATATTGGTTAGTAACTAATGAGATCATGAAGATGAAATTAATTTGACTTTCTTACTCCAACCTTTGCAAAGGTACATTGTAATCTTCTCTTACGCATGGGTAATTGTTGATCCTTGCACAAATAAGGTTATAGTTACGAACTGAATGATACTATACCTCAATTGGAGCTTACTCTCATCTCCTTATGCAATGGAGGTTGAAACGAGATTGAGTAACTTGTGTTTGATTAGATAACCTTGTGGGAATTAGCTTACCCACCTTGAGTGTTAATATAATAACAAATTAAACAAATAATTGTCATATTAAAGATGATCCTCATTTGAAAATTTGAATCCTAAGTTAAATGTCTTTAGTATAAAAGAAAGGAATTTAAATTTTTAAGAAAAATTGTATGGATCATAACATGAATCTCCTAGAACGTAAGCTAAAAATATAAAGATGTGTTTTAGTAAAATAAATAACCTTAAGATAATTTTCACCGTGGGATACCCTAATCGTAAATGTGTCTTGTGCTTGTACTATTATGTCATGTCTTGTCAAAAAGGAGAGTGAATGGTTTATGATGGGTGTCGTATGTTCCTTGTACATAGGTGGTCAATGTTGTATCAATATTTTTGAGAGTTATTTGTAGCCATTGTGATCACTTGTAGTGTCATTTTATCTTCAAGTGAGTCAACAAAAAATATCCGTTAATTTTCGTGTTGTCTTTGTGTGTGTGTTTGAAAGCGGCGCGTTAACTGGTCGTTTTCATTGAATATGGAAGTTTCAAGAAAGGAATCCACACTTGAATAATTATTATCATTTAGATTATTGGCATCATAGGTAGAATTTATGGTATTATCGGAGATAACTACCCATGATTGTGTGATATGTTTAAAATCTCTCTCGTTGTGTAACTTGTTTTATCAAGATGCAATCATAAGGCTAGTTTTAATGGGTATCATATAAAAGAAAACAAATTTGACTATAATTTATTACAAAATGAATTCATTTGCTATCTAATCTTTATAAAAGTAATTCGAATTTCCAAGTTCTCCATATTTGTAAAATTTAGGGTGAATTGACATTTTGGACCTCGAAGGCATGAAGAAAATGGAAAGTTCATTTTATCCAACCTTTCTTGAACTAAATTTGAGCGAAATGAAATTTGGAAGTTGGAGGTGGTACATGGTAGAAATTGAATTTCTTGCCACTGATTTTGAGTGACAAAACTTCTAACATGAACTTTAAACCCTAATCCCTAAACCATAAACCATAAACTTAAACCCTAAACCCTGAGACCTAAACCCTAAACCCTCAACCATTAACCCGATCCCTAAACCCTAAACCCTAAATTGTGAACCCTAAACCCTGAGCCCTAAACCTAAACCCTAAACCCTCAACCCTAAACACTAAAACCTAAAACCTAATTACCAAACTTTGAGCCCTAAACCCTAAACCCTGAAACCATGAACCTTGAGACCTATACCCTAAACAATCAACCTTAAGCCCTAATCCCTAAACTTTAAACCTTAAAACCTAAACCCTTAACCTTGAACCCTAAACCTAAACCCTAAACCCTAAACCCTAAACTATAAACCCTAAACCCTTAACCTTAAACCCTTAACCCTAAATTTTAAACTTGAACACTAAAAATTGAGTCCTTGTCCCTAGACCCTAAACCTTGAGCCTTGAGTGTTCCCTAAACCCTAAACCCTAAACTAGTAACCCTACACATCAAACCCTCAACCCTAAACCATGATCCATAAACCCTAAACCCTAAACCTTAAACTATGAGCCCTAAACCTTGAGCCCTAAACCTAAACCTAAATTCTAAACTCTAAACCCTAAACACTAAAACCTTAACCCTAATTCCCAACATTTGAGTCATAAACCATGAATCCTAAACCTTGAGACCTATACCCTAAACACTTAACCTTAAGCCCTAAGTGATAAACCTTAAATCCTAAAACCTAAACCTTGAACCCTAAACATGGGCCCCAAACCATGAACCTTAAACCCTAAACCCTAAATTTATTCTCAATTTAGGGCTAAAATTAAACCCTAAACCATGAACCTTAAACCCTAAACCCTAAATTTTAAACCTTGAACACTAAAAATTGAGCCCTAATCCCTAAACCCTAAACCTTGACCCTGGAGTGTTTATCCCTCTAGCATAAACCCTAAATTTATAACCTTGCACATCGAACCCTCAACCATAAACCCTAAACCCCAAACCCTAAACTTTAAACATTAAACCTTAAACCCTAACCCTTGAGCCCTAAACCCTAAACCCTCAACCTTGATCCCTTAACCCTAAACCCTAAACCTTTAACGTCAAACCTTATTTACCCTAAACCCCAAACCCTAAAGTGTAAACCATAAAACATAAACCCTAAACCCTAAACCATGAGCCCTAATATATGAAACTCCGAACCCTAAACCGTAAACCCTAAACCCAAAACCCTAAAACCAAAACCCTAAAGCATGAGCCCTAAATGCTAAACCATAAACCCTAAATTGAGAATAATAAGTCCACTGGTATTTTTGTGTTTGACATATTAGGATACGAAGAAAATTTGATTTTTTTTACACTCTTTTGAATAACTCTTTCCTTTGAAAGCTATCAAGAACAAATATTTCATTCAAAGAATAGAGTTTGATATGTCCAAGATTTACTTGTGTAAGCTAGAAATTTGAGAGGATTTCTGAGGTTCAATTTTATTTTCCAAGATGCATTACTCCCATGTTTGAAAATGTTTCTCCAAATACAATGACATTCTGATTCAGACACTCAATGATTCCTGAATGTCCAATCCTACCACATACCCCAGTAGTCCTCGATCCTTGGATACATGGAGACATCATTACTGAGACAAACTAGGAACTTTCAAGGAAGAAGAGGTTCTTGTGAATATATAGTTTTGACACATCTAAAACTCCTAAAAATGTCAATAACCAATCGAAAAGGCCCCTAAAAGATTGAAGGTTGAATGTTGAAATCCTGAAAAATACCTATGTACTGACCATATTAGAATATGAAAAACTATCTTCTAAACCGTGATAGATGGAGTTATGAGACTAGTTCCATAAGGTGCAGAGTGACCCTAACATCTTATATTTACTAAAATAAATTTAAAGTATAAGAAATAATAAAATATAAATAATAATAAAAGAATTTTGTTTATTTTATTATTATTTATATTTTATTTCCTATACTCAAACATTAATTTTTGTAAATAAAAGCATGTCACAAGCACATATACCACATAACAAGAAGTAATGTGAGTGCATTACGGTGGGCTTTCTTTATAGCGCAAGACCTGAATTTTTTTGTCGCGTTATAATGCGTCGAGCCATAACGTGGCGCGTATGGCCAAAATGGCCAAAAATATTAATTTTGTCTACTTTTTGGACCCCTATCTTTGTGCACTTGCCCTTTATTTTAAACAATATATTAATTCAATTTTATTTATATATACAAAATATAAGGGCATAGGTAGTTTGTATAAATTCATATATATTCGTATATGTTAAATAGTTGGAACTATTATTATTTTCATTCAAACCAATTGCAAGTAAAGAAATGAACATGTTTCTTTGATTTGATAAAGATTATTTAAATGCCTACATAGTTAAGTTTACCATATTGATAAAATATAGCAACCATAGTAAAATCCTACCATCTTAAGAAACACTAAGGAGGAATAACAAGAATAAGAACTCAACCATGACAACCTTATTTTTTCTTTTCACATGTAAATGGAATACAACAAGATAATTTTAAAAGAAACACCAAAACACATACTCCTTTGTGGATTCATTTCAAATAAGGATAAATTCCATTAATAAATCAAATGCACACTAGATATAAATTTCAAGTTTGAAGGTGATACAATAACAAATAAGTTACAACCTTCACATGCCTCTTTTCCAATAAATATATTTCTTGAATAAACAATACAAATCAAATTTCTATAGTACACTTATAAAGAACTCTACTTTAAATTGAAAGTTACAAAAAGCCTCCACTTAGGTGGAGACAACATGGAAAATTTTCCAAAAACAAAATTTCTCCTTCTTTTTCTTCTATGCAATGCAACGATGTCCAAGGCTTCAACTTGAGCTCCTTCAATGTTTTTCATCTCCAAATCACAACAACAAGGAAAGGGGAGTAGGCAATGCTCGCCTCCCAACCATATTCCTATGAGGAGGAGAATGTATTCTCCTCATTGGCCCCGAGCCCCAACAATAGATCAATAAGGGATGTAATGAAACCATGGAAACTTTACAAAGACTTCCACAAAACATGTAATCTACAAATTTGTAACACATTCAAATAACACAATAACAAGATTTACAATTTTCCAATAACACATAGGCTTGAAAGTAAGCCAAAGGAGAAGAGAAATATGGTAACTAGCTCTTTTTACCTCCCAAGTGAAATAGGGGTGTACACACGTATAATCTAGACCAAGAAATTTAAATACTTAAATTGCACTAATTATACTCTTCCTAGAAATTTGACGACAAATCATCAAATGACATTCATTCTATCTTCTGTCATCGTCAATTAACTACATTATGCTAGTTAACTGACTCATCTATCAAGGAAAAATGATGATTAACGACCTTCCATTAATTAAACCCCATTCTATCTAGATTAATTAATTAATTCTAATTAATTAAGTTTCCTCCTCTATTAGATAAATAAACTTTCATTTATCTAATTTAATCCTTCCTATCCCCTAAATCATGCTAATTCTCTTTTAAGCTAGCCTAATAGGCTCATATCCTTATTAATTAATCACCTTTGATTAATTATATGCACCCCTAATTCCCATGGGTCACTAAAGGAAAAATTAAACTCTCCTAAGGTTGACTCAACCCTCCCTAAACCTTCCTTATCCACAACTAACCCAACCTCTCTATTATCCCACATGTAAAGGGATGTAGATATTCTTTTATACATTGGGATATATAAGAATCCCTCCTACCTTTCTACTTAAACCTAAATTAGCATAGAGCATATACTATAACCATTTCATCATCCTAGGGCATTCTTCCTCAGAGTGGAGCTAGGCATAATCTATATGCATTCAATCATCCAAGTTATTTTGTGAAGATCAATAGAGTTAATCAAGAAATACCTCATTTCCATGACTTGAGGAACCTCCATCCTCAATCCTCTTGGATCAAACAACAACTATCAATATTTTGATAGTGAAGGATCTAACTAGGTCCATTTCATTGATTTAACTCTCTAAAGAGTAGAGAAATAAATGTTAGCATGTTAGCTTGAGGTTTTATGTTCAAGATTTTAATGCATAGTGTTGATGTTTATTACTTTTTTATCTCTTAGCATGATGGTATATTGATCTAGTTAGCATTGTATTGAAGCTATTAGGTGTTAGCTTCGATTTCCTTTATATTTTTAACTAATTTATGTACACATTTGCACCTTTTGATTGGACAGTCCTTAGTCCTTTGGCATTTTAGTTCAATTTTTTTGTTATTTAAATATTTGACTAGCCCTTCATATGCACATGTTTGAAATAATGTTAAATTTCTTATGATTTTGCTAACGTTGCATATGTTTAGTCTTCTTTAGGGGCTTTAATTTGATGGATTATTGTCAATTTTGAGCTAACATGTAAAAATTTTGAGATGTTTGAGCTTTCTTATGTCAACTCTGTGTCATATTTTGATGTTATCTCCAGGTATGTATTTTTGCAAGGGGCGCTCAGGAATTTATTTCCTAGCACAAACATCATTGTACCAGTGCACACATATTGCACATACGCTTGAACCATAGCGCATACATCTTTATTATGGCACACACACTTTGTGTCCTACATAGCTACGCATACACCCATTTCTTAGTGCAAACATCATTCTACCAACACACACGCACTATCATATTTGTTTGTATTTATTTTTGCTTCCCATGCGCACACATCTATCCACTAGTGCATGCACACCGAGGTAGGTGCATACATCTCTCTGGCCGCGTAGGCACTCTATAGCTCTGCTAGTCCACACAGAGGAACACATGCACCATAATCCTTGCAAATATACCTTGATACGTGTACGTACTATAGTCCAATTTTGAATATCAATTTAACATTTACAAAAGCTTATGTCATTAAAATACTAACATCTTACAGGTTTATTTTGATTCATTTCTATTTTGCAGTGTGTATTTACATGATTTTGTTTAAATTGTATTAAATTTGGATAAACATTGCATGCTTAGTCATAAGAGTAAAGTCACGTATGCTCTTCCCTAGTGCCTTTTTGGGTGATCTTGGGAATCAGAAATGATTCTTATATCTTTCTTTTTCTTTGAAAAACATTGGGAATGTCAAATTTGGTTAAAATAAACATATATCGCATTTGATTTAAGTATTTTCCATCTTTTTATTTCTTAGTTGGATCTTACATCATGTATGCTCTTCTATTGTGTCTTAGAAAAATCTTAAGAATCGAAACGATGTTTTTCCTCTTTCTAAAGGCACACAAGCACCATAATCCATGCACATATACCTTGATCTATGTGTACGTACTACATTCCAATTTTGAATATCAGTTTAACATTTACAAAAGCTTATGTCATTAAAATACTAACATCTTGCAAGTTTATTCTGATTAATTTCTATTTTGTAGGGTGTATTTACATGATTTTGTTTAAATTGTATTAAATTTGGATAAACATTGCATGCTTAATCATAAGAGTAAAGTCATGTATGCTCTTCCCTAGTGCCTTTTGGGTGATCTTGGGAATCATAAATGATTCTTATCTCTTTCTTTTTCTTTGAAAAACATTGGGAATGTCAAATTTGGTTAAAATAAACATATATCGCATTTGATTTAAGTATTTTCCATTTTTTTATTTATTAGTTGGATATTACATCATGTATGCTCTTCTATTGCGTCTTAGAAAAATATTAAGAATCAGAAACAATGTTTTTCCTCTTTGTGTGCATGGAAAATTACTAATCCATTGTGCAGGACCAAAAACACTTGTCAAAGAAGGAAGAAATTGAGACAAAAAAAAAAACAACTAATATAATTTTTGTCCAAGTTACCAAAAGGTGTTCAAGCAAACCACATTATGCTAAATAATATTAAAAACACACCACAAACATCACACTGTATTTGGAGGTTTTGGAAAAGGGTACGTCCCTATCCACTCAACTAGACTTAATCAATATCTTTTTACGTTTCACTTAGGCTTAATCAATATCTTTTGAACAAATTCAAAACACCTTAGTGAAAATCTCATACATCATGGCCCCTAAAACAAGATTGGGATCCAAAAAGTAGGCATTTGAAATGAAGAAAGAAAAAACTTTGGAAACTTCAAACAAACAAGGTCAAATCCCTTTATTTTCCATAATCCGAGGCCTTTATTCTCATCAGAGAAAGAAGTGGAGGAGATGGTAGATCATAGTGGTTATGATTTAGGTTCACCACGCATGGAATTTGATTTTGACCTTTCCTTATTAGATGAATTCCTTTTTATAAACAAATATTGGGTGCTAGAAAGAGTGGTGGGATTAGGAGCTAGAGTGCCTACAGAATATGAGACAATCCCACCCACGAATGAGGCTAATGAGGAAGATCGACCTCTCATTAACATGAAATATATCCTAACACATGGGCATGCTTCCACATATAAGGTAAGGAATTATAATATGGTGGGTTATAAAATTCCCTTCGTCAAGATGCCACATAGAGTTATATTAGAACATGAAAATGTGGAACAACCTCCACGCAACGAAGAAAAATAAGAACCTCTTGAGGAAGAATTCACTATTCAACAACAAATTCAAAACCTTAGTCAAAAATTAGCTTTACTAACATCTCATGTACAAAAGGAAACAACCAAAAATGTACATAAGGCAAATCCTAAGGTCAAAACTAGTGAACTTCACATGGAAAACTAAAAAGGAGAAAATACAAAATATAGTTGCATATATATTCCTGCTTCTCCTACTAAAGAGAAATTACTTACAAAAGAAATGCAATCCATGAAAATAACTCTTACAATCCTTCAAGAAATTAATTTTGGGCATATCAAAAAGTACCAATATGAAGAGTTATTCCCCCATCCATTCGATAAAGCTATGACGCTTCAACCCTTTCCTAAGAAGTTTTGCATGCCAAAATTTGACAAGTATAGAGGGAAAGGTGACCTGCGAGATCATGTGAAATATTTTTACATGACATGCAAAGAAGTGGCATATAGTGACAATTACCTCATATGACTCTTTCTAAAGATTCTATGGGGACAAGCCTTGGAATGGTTCACTCACTTACCTCGTGGGTCTATCTTCACATGGCTTGAACTAGCGAGAAAGTTTTGTTTGAAATTTCTCATACAACATAGAAAGTGACATAACTATGGCATACTTGTGTAGTACTAAACAACGCCCTAATGAAACATTCACAAGATTCTTACAAAGATGGTGAGGGATAGTTAGCCACTTCCTTGCGTGTTTACCGAAAAACAATTTGTGAGCATCTTCATGCCTAATCTAAACCCAAACATCACTTTTCATTTACAAATGCATTGTGTTCGTACCTTTGAAGAGGTCATTGAAAAGGGAATACAAATAGAAAAATCCCTCATTGCAAAAGGAACAATCAAATCACCTTCTAAAGATAATCAAAATGCCAAACCAATGGAAAAGCCAAAGATCTTTAACAAAAACAAGAACGTGGTGGGAGATGGAATCATAGATTCCAAACGAGTATAAATAGTTCAAGTTGGTCAACCTTTTAAATTGACCAAAGGACCTATTCAACCACCACCTAAGCATAGAACGTTCACTCCTCTTAGTGAGTATTTTGTCTGCAATATTGAAACAATTGGATGTAGTCCACATGGTGAATTATCCTAGAACGCAACCTTTTGATGAAAATGCTCCTAAACCATCATAGTATAAAGAGCATGAATATTATGATTTTCATCATGTAAAGGGACACAAGACAGAAAAGTGCCTAAGAATTCACCACCACATCCAATATCTCATTGAAAATGGACATGGATAGAAGCTAACACCCCATAGAAACATCAAATGCGAAATGAAAATATGGGGATATTCAGAGACCCATTCTTCTAAACATGGAAAATCATGTGAGAAAAGGTCGGATCAAGAAGATTCATCCCAAAGGTACAGAGATGCAAACTATCTATACACTAAAAGTGAAAATAATCATTATGACTCACTCATTGTATGTGTCCACTCTTCTAATGAACATGTGAATACCATTAGGATCAAGGGAAAGGATTGTGTTATGGCAACAAGGCCTGCTCATATCATGATCCCAGAACCCTCTCCATCAACCCCTTAGGATGGTCAATACAACATCTTAGAACAACTTAAGAAGACATCTACCAAGATTTAAATCTTAGATCTTCTTAAGATATAAAATGTACATAAGGAAATCCCCAATGAAGATCACACACATAATCTTCCCCTGTATATAGAGCTATTTGTTACCCACTGGAAGATAAAACATGTGCTTATGGACAACAGGTTGTGATTGAATATATGTACATTGAAACCAGGATAATTTTAGTGGTGAATATTCATAATATGGCAAAAATTTCATTTTAGGAAAATTTGAAAAGGTGATTTTTTCAGAGCAAGTTGGTGTCTTGTTCGCCTAAAATTTATAGTATATATTTTTTGGGGGTCACTTCACCTACATTTGAAAAAATCTCCTATAAAAACCTAGGTGATTCACCGGGTAGTATACTACGATACTACCACAAGTAGCTTACCAAATTACCAATACCGTGAACTTGCATACTCTTAAGCACTAGAGATTGACGCGAGACAAAGAGGTATTATAGATGCGTGATAAGGAGGTATTTCAGACGTGTGACAAGGAGGTATTACAAACACGCGACAAGGGGTTAAGCAGTTGATGTGTGATAAGGGGTTAATCAGTTGACATGTGACAATGGGTAAAGTAGTTGACGCGTGACAAGGGGTAAAGCAGTTGACGCGCAACAAGGGGTTAAGCATTTTATGCACTTTAACAAGTCTTGTTTACATGCATCAATAAGTCTTATTGACACACATCACCAAGTCATGTTCACTTGTTGACACGTGTCAATAAGAATCATTGACGCATGGATAGTGAATGTGTAATTTAAGCAGCTTGTTGGGTTTTTTGAATAACAATTTTTTAAGAATCTTGATATGGAAACAGTTGGATTTTCTCAAGGTGGGACTTCAATGGAGGGGTTAGGTAATCTTTGGAATGCAACATGCTTCCCTCCCATTTCATAATTGAATGATAAAGAGATTTTTGAACGGCCAAAGATACATCCTAATTGAAATAGAAAGGGATGAAGATAAAATGAAATTTAGTTGGAAGGAGGCGAGTTACAGGTTGATTATGGTTGCAGATTATAATGCTTTGGCTTCTTTTCAAAAAATATATGGGGTACTTGGTGAAGCTGCATGGATGGCAGTGACATTAGCCTTCCTCATAACACTATTTGGAGTGGTGGCACCACTTAAGATGCCACGATTCATGTTCGGTTTCACAATAATTTTGACTGGACTGAGTTATATGGCATTTGTAGCCATGAAATTCACTTACAAGTAATTAATACTCACTAAGTCGACTAAATAAAGTATCTTGTTGGGTTATGCTTGTTCATAGCCTTACGTATTAAGAATGCATGAAATAGAACAGAACGACGCTCCCGATATCCAAAGTAATTCTGGGGTTATGCAAGTTGATTGGAATGCATGATTCTATATTTATGTTTTTGATAGTTGTATGTTCGCTAACAATTATATTCATGAATTTGCACCGCAATTTATCATTTTTGTTTTGCGTTCTAAATTTGTTAAAAATAAATTGTTGTGTATGAGTACATGGTTGTCAACAAGGATTGTTGACATGCGTCAACAAGCCATCAGTGTTTGTAAATATGCAGTCTCTCTGGCTCAAAAAAATGGGTGAAAATTTAGTTCTGAAAAATTGGTAAATTCACCTTTCACTGAAACCGGTTCCGGGGATATTCGCAGGTATTTTCCACCTCCAATTTTCTATGGGTGTCTTAAAATGAACCCTTATTGAAAGTAATTAAATAGCTAGGACACGAGAGAGGATGATCTATAGTCTCCTATTATTACCATAACCACTTACAATAACATGGAGTGGGAGTCAGTTGGAATAATAACATTGTTGATGGAAGTAGGACCAACTTGTCACAATACCAAGTTTCACATCTTAGACTTAGAACTTCCATATAATATGATTCTTGGCCACCCATGGATTCATGTCATGCTAGGCCATACCATCAACATTCCATCAGTGCATCAAGTTAAAACATGAGGGACACATTGTTACAATACAAGGAGATCCAAAACCTTTCACTCATTGTAGAGATCTCAATAGATTTTCTCGTAAGGTTACATATGCATGTCCTTTTCTTTGATATAGTTGTTTCCCTTCAATCAGAATCTATGTAATCATGAGTTTATTTAGACTCCCTCAGCACTTGCATTTGAGAAGATTCTACATCTACTTCTCCTTTTGATTCATGGGAGATGAAAGTTCTGGAGTATGGTTGTGGAGAATACAATGTGTAAAAATCTCTCCTAGTTTCAGACCTATCTTTGTCACCTAAAACAAGAGGCTGACCCAACTATCATTTCAAATGGCCTAGAGATGAACAAACTATTTGGACATTCTTACCTAGTGGATTACTTTCAAAAGAGAAATTATTGGACCCGCCTATAACTTGGGTCTCGGAGGACACTCAATCGACCTGCTACAAAATCCCTGAGTATGAAAAGTCTAGCCAAATGATGTATTTTATGGGCTACAAGGGCCTAGTATATGGAAAGAATGAGCAAGGACCAAGAGAACCAATTCCACTTCCACATTTCAAAATGGAAAGATATGGTTTTAGAATTCAACCCTTGGATTTCACCCCAATGATAAAGACACTACCTATTCTAAGTGCAAGGATAGCTCTGATTATTTAGACAATGACATAGATTCCCACTATATCCAATATGAGGATCTTTCCTCTAAAAACCTTTTCATGGATACCATTGTCCTTACCTTAACCCCTACTGAGTATAAAATTGACCTTTTCTACCCTTCCCTTGTCGATTAGGACCAACAACGTCATGTGCCATTGAACCTTTTGTAGAATGATGAGGCCATTACATATTTTATGGGCATACGAGATACAATTCGAATTAGGGGCCTTAAGAAATGTTTATACATTGACTTAGATACATGTGCCTATTTCAGAGAGGAAGTTGAGCTTCATGGTTAGCAAAACTTAATAAAAAGTGAGGAAAAAATTTCCAAAGAGATGCCTCGGCAAAAACAAAATTCTAATTCACATAGTGAAAAGCTCATTGAGGTGTTGGTGACCAACAAGTAAAAAAATCAATGGAAAAAGAAGTGACCACACTAAGGATGAAAATATCGTAGAGACGCCCTTGGAAGAATATCTCAACCTTCCTCTTGATCCTACGCATATGGAGGATATGTCAAAAATGTTGGTAGAAGAAACCATTGACATAAATATTGGAACAGAAGAAGACCCAAAGATAGTCAAGCTTGGGAGCTTTGCTTTCAACATAAGAAAAGAAGATATTCACCTTTCTTCTCAAAGAATTTTTGGATATATTCGCATGGTCTTATAAAGATATGTCATGCTTAGATCCAACTTTATTGGTGCACAACTTAGTAGTGCATCCAGACACAAATCCTATTAAACAAAATCTAAGGAAAATGCATCCACGAGTTTCGCGTTCTAGTTAAATAGGAGTTAGAGAGACCGTTAGTAGCATGGCTCATCAGACCCATTGACTACTTCGATTGGATATCAAACTTAGTTCCAATATAAAAGAATATTCTATTAGTGCATCAAGTTAAAACATGAGGGACACATTGTTACAATACAAGGAGATCCAAAACCTTTCACTCATTATAGAGCTCTCAATATATTTTCTTATAAGGGTACATATATACATGTCCTTCTCATTGATATAGTTATTTCCATTCAATCATAAGCTATGTAATCATGATTTTATTTGGACTCCCTCATCACTTCCACTCGAGAAGATTCTACATATAATTCTCCTTTTGATTCATGGGAGATTAAAGTTCTTTAGTATGGTTGTGGAGAATACAATGTGTACAAATTTCTCCTAGTTTCATACCTATCTTTGTCACCTAAAATAAGAGGCCGACCCAACTATCGTTTCAAATGGCCTAGAGATGAACAAAATATTTGGACATTCTTACCTTAGGGATTAATTTCAGAAGAGAAATTATTGGACCCACCTATAACTCGGGTCTCGGAGGACACTCAACCGACCTGCTACCAAATCCCTGAGTATGAAAAGTCTAGCTGAATGATGTATTTTATGGGCTACAAGGGCCTAGGATGTGGAAAGAACGAGCAAGGACCAAGAGAACTAGTTCCACTTCCACATTTCAAAATGGAAAGATACGATATCATAATTCGACCCTATGGATTTCACCCCAATGATCAAGACACTACCAATTCTGAGCACAAGGATAGCTCTAATTATTTAGACAATGACATAGATTCCCACTTTATCCAATATGAGGATCTTTCCTCTACAAAACTTTTCATGGATACCATTTTCGTTACCTTAACACCTACTGAGTCTAAAATTGACCTTTTCTACCCTTCCCTTGTTGATTCGGACCACAAACGTCATGTGTCATTGGATCTTTTTTAGAATGATGAGGCCATTATAGATTTTATGGGCATACGAGATACAAATTCAATTAGGGACCATAAGAAAGGTTTCTACATTGACTTAGATACATGTGCCTATTTCAGAGAGGAAGTTGAGCTTCAAGGTCAACAAAACTTAATAAAAATTGAGGAAAAAAATTCCAAAGAGATTCGTCGGCAAAAACAAAAGTCCAAGTCACACAGTGAAAAGATTTTAAGGCGTTGGCTAACCAATAAGTAAAATAATCAATGGAAAAAATAAGTTACCACAGTAAGCATGAAAATCTCATAGAGACGCCCTTGGAAGAAGATTTCAACCTTCCTCCCGATCCTACGCATATGGAGGATATGTCAAAAATGTTGGTAAAAGAAACCATTGATGTAAATATTGGAATAGAAGAAGACCCAAAGATAGTCAAGTTGGGAGCTTCACTTTCAAAGCACAAGAACAAAAGACATTCACCTTTCTTCTCAAAGAATTTGTGGATATATTCACATGGTCTTATAAAGATATGTCGGGCTTAGATCCAACTTTGGTGGTGCACAACTTAGTAGTGCATCTAGACGCAAAGCCTATTAAACAAAAGCTAAGGAAAATGCATCCACGAGTGGCCCTTCTAGTTAAAGAGGATTTAGAGAGACTATTAGTAGCATGGTTCATCAGACCCATTGACTACTTCAATTGGATATCAAACGTAGTTCCAATACAAAAGAAAGCGGTATTCCATTAGTGCATCAAGTTAAAACATGAGGGACACATTGTTACAATATAAGGAGATCCAAAGCCTTTCACTCATTGTAGAGCTCTCAATAGATTTTCTCGTAATGGTACATATATGCATGTCCTTCGTTGATATAGTTGTTTCCTTGCGAAGCTATGTAATCATGATTTTATTTGGACTCCCTCATCACTTTCACTCAAGAAGATTCTACATCTACTTATCCTTTTGATTCATGGGAGATTAAATTTCTATAGTATGGTTGTGGAGAATACAATGTGTAAAAATTTCTCCTAGTTTCATACCTATCTTTGTCACCTAAAACAAGAGGCTGACCTAACTATTTGGACATTCTTACCTAGGGATTACTTTCAGAAGATAAATTATTGGAACCACCTATAACTTAGGTCTTGGAGGACACTCAACCGACCTACTACCAAATCCTTGAGTATGAAAAGTCTAGCCAAATGATGTATTTTATGGGCTACAAGGGCCTAGGATGTGGAAAGAATGAGCAAGGACCAAGAGAACTAGTTCCACTTCCACATTTCAAAATGGAAAGATATGGTATCAAAATTTGACCCTATGGATTGCACCCTAATGATCAAGATGCTACCTATTCTGAGCGCAAGGATAGCTCTGATTATTTAGACAACGACATAGATTCCCACTGTAGCCAATATAAGGATATTTCCTCTACGAACCTTTTCATGGATACCATTGTCCTTACCTTAACCCCCATTGAGTCTAAAATTGATCTTTTCTACCCTTCCCTTGTCTATTGGGACCAACAAAGTCATCTTTCATTGGATCTTTTTGAGAATTATGAGGCCATTACATAGTTTATGGGCATACAAGATACAATTCCATTTGAGGACCATAAGAAGGGTTTCTACATTGACTTAGATACATGTGCCTATTTCAAAGAGGAAGTTGAGCTTCATGGTCAGAAAAACTTACTAAAAATCAAGGCAAAAAGTTCTAAAGAGATGCCTCGGAAAAAACAAAAGTCCAAGTCACATAGTGAAAAGATCTTTGAGGTGTTGGCTGACCAATAAGTAAAAAAATCAATGGAAAAAGAAGTAACGACGTTGAGCATGAAAAACTCATAGAGATGCCCTTGGAAGAAGATTTCAACCTTCCTCCTGATCCTATGCATATGGAGGATATGTCAAAATGTTGGTAGAAGAAACCATTGACGTAAATATTGTAATAGAAGTAGACCCAAAGATAGTCAAGTTGGGATCTTCACTTTTAGCACAACAAAAAATACATTCACCTTTCTTCTCATAGAATTTTTGGATATATCTGTATGGTCTTATAAATATATGTCGTGCTTAGATACAAATTTAGCGATTAGCAATTGACTTAGTAGTGCATCCAGACGGAAAGCCTATTAAAAAAAAGATAAGGGAAATGCATCCATGAGTTTCCATTCTAGTTAAAGAGGATTTAGAGAGACCGTTAGTAGCATGGTTCATCAAACCCATTGACTACTTTGATTTTTATCAAACATAGTTACTGATAAATAATTTGCAAAGACTTTCGAGACATCAACAAGGCATGTGAGAAAGATGATTTTCCTTTGCCCAATATTGATGTGATTGTCGATTCAGTGCGGGGAATGAAATGATATCTCTTATGGATGGGTTTTAAGGATAGAACCAAATCAAGATAGCAAAAGAAGACCAACATAAGATGGCATTTTCAATTCCTTGGGGACATTCTGTTATCAGGTAATTCCCTTCGGCCTCAAAAATTCCGGTGCAACCTATCAATGGGCCATGACAAGTAATATTCCATGATATGTTGCATGACATCATGGAGGACTATGTAGATGATATCCTCAGAAATTCCAAGACAAGAGAAGACCACCCTGAAGTTTTGTGATGTATCTTTGAACGTCTCGTAGGAATATAAGGTTAGGTTGAATCCAAAGAAATGTGTGTTTGGAGTATTATCAGGGAAGCTGCTAGGCTTCATTGTATCAAGGAGAGGGATTGAGGTGGACCCAGCCAAAGTCACTTCCATTACTGAAATGCCTCCTCCCAAGAATATCAAACAGTTGTAACTCCGTAAAGAAAAATATTAGCCATTCTCCACTTCATGTCTTATATTGTTGATAAGTGTCATCCCTTTACTCATCCTGCTTAAAAAGGATGTTGATTTTTTGTAGGTATCAACGAAACAACAAGCCTTTTCTTTACTTAAACAATACCTGTCCAATCTACCTATCCTCATGCCTCCAACCCCAGGTGAGCCACTTTTGCTATACATATCTGCTACACAATTTTCTATTGGCACTTTTCTTGCACAATATGACCTAAGCCAAAAATAAAAATTTGTGTACTACCTTAGCCATACCCTGATTTCCTATGAGCTCAACTATCCCCAAATTGAAAAATCTTGTCTGGTTTTTGTTTTTACCTTTCAAAAACTCCGCCATTACCTATTGAACAATAAAACAAATCTTATATCTAAATTTGACCCACTTAAATACCTATTGTCAAAAACCGCCCTTAGAGGTAGAATGGATAATTGGATCATTTTGTTCAATGAATTTGACATTGAATACGTACACGGATATCGGTTAGAGGATAAGTAATTTCCAACCAATTAGCAGAAGGAGCCTATTAGTCTGGATTTGCTAGATGTGTCACTAATATATATTGAATAATTTTTCATGTGACAGTCCACTTCAACGAATCATTCACTTTCCATGGTTCAGGGGCAAGAGTAGTACTAATCAATCCTTCAGGAGATCCTATCCCGTAAGCTTTCTGCCTTGCCATTCCTTGCACAAATAACATAGTAGAATATGAGATGCTCATCACTGGGATGAAACTAGTGATCAGTGGAATATCCACCATATCAAGTTCATTGGTCACTCACAACTTATTATCAAACAAGTAAACGATGAGTACAAGGTCAAGGATGACAATCTCATCCCATATAAGAAACTGGTGGAAACATTGAAATAATAATTTGTGTGCATCACCTTTGAGAAAATTCCAAGGGCACAAAACCGATCTGCAGATGCAATGGCAATAATGGGTTTTATGCTACAAATTCTTCCATAAAACAATGATATGTAATTTTTGTTGAAAATATACATCAACCTGCATATGATATACTAGAATCATGTCTAGCATGTGAAGTTGTTGGTCCCTACTCCCCATGGTATGCACCTATCTATGACTATCTTAAAAGTGGTACCTTCCCTACTAACATTTCTCGATCTGAAAAAAAAATCCATATCCACCACATAGCCCATTACACCCTCCTAAGAGGTACACTCTATCGTCATGGTTATGATGGGAATCTGTTGCATTTTCTAGATGTAGCAGAGTCAATCCATACGATTAAGGAAGTACATGAAGGGGTGTGTGGCACCCATATGAATGGAATGGTCCTAGAAAAGAAGTTGTTACGGATGGGCTACTAATAGCCTACTGTGGAGACAAATTGCTGCAACCATGTTAGGAAATATGTTCTATGTCGAAGTATGGAAATTTCATCCATGTGTCGTCACAACCATTGCAGCCAATTACAACATCATGGCCATTTTTAAATGGGGACTAGATTTAATAGGGAAGCTCACCCCTACATCATTTGATGGTCATACCCACATCATCAAGGCCATATAATATTTCACTAAGTGGGTGGAGGTTGTTCCATTAACATATGTTATAGGCACTCAAATATCAAAGTTCATCATGAATCGCCTGAATTTCGATATGGTATTCCTACGGCCATAGTTATTGACAATGGAAAATCATTCAAGAATAAGACGGTGAAATATCTTTATCATCAATTTCAAATAATATTAAAGTGGTCCACACCATATTACCCTCAAGGTAAAAGTTGAAGCCACCGACAAAACATTCATTTGGATTATGGAAAAGATGGTGAGTAAGAAAGGTTGCAACTAGAATTTACAAATTCTTGACTCTCTAGGCTTATAAGACCTTCATTCGTACTCTTACTAGTGTGACACCCTACTCCCTAGTGTTTGGAATATAATCTATCATCCCATTAGAAATAGATATTCCTTCCCTAAGGATATCTCTTAGGGATTATCCAGGAAAAAGATGAAGATTACAGAGTGGCGGGTTGGTAGAATTATAACTCCTAGATGAAAAGTG
This sequence comes from Taxus wallichiana var. yunnanensis, assembly GCA_018340775.1. Lineage (NCBI taxonomy): Eukaryota > Viridiplantae > Streptophyta > Pinopsida > Cupressales > Taxaceae > Taxus > Taxus wallichiana. Next base: position 702,022,044 of record CM031237.1, on the reverse strand, counting down.
CATATGTGCCCTTAACCATCTCGAAGGTATATCAAAATAGATTCTACCGTAACTACAATAAAAGGATCATACCTCGTCAATCTCGAGGTCGGAGATTTTGTCATGAAAGAGAATCGGTTCAACACAATGACATAAAGAGAAAAGAAAGGAAATTTTGAACCGCACTATTTAGGACCTTACGTCATTGTGGCAAAATATGGAACAAGATCATACAAACTTGCACATCCCAATGGAGACAAGCTCCACGAGACTATGAATTCTATCCACCTTAAGCGAGTTTTGTGCTTAAACATGGTGCAAATTCATAAAAACAAATAAAAAAGTAAAAAAGGACAAAAAAAAAAAGAGAGAAAATAGGTCATCCATGTGTGAAAACCACATAATTGTGGCACTTTGGATGGATCCCTTGGTGAAAACCATCTTTCGGCACCTTGGGAAGATTCGTTGTTCACAAGCATCTTGCATCTAGGGGTACTTTTACTTAGCTCTAGGGCTAGTTCTACACCTATGTTTGAGATTCCTTGTGATCCCATTTTCTCAAGCCTTGATCCAGTTGTTTCTCCTCTTGTAAATTGGTGAAGGGATTGCCTTTTTATTTTCCCCCTCTAAATACGGGGGCACCTTCATAGTTTCAACTTCCTCTATATAATACATGGCACCTTCCCTTGTATATTCTCCATCTAACATTGGGGGAATCCACATTTCTTGGTTTCTTGTACATAGCTTTGGAAAACCTTATAAAATCACAAAAACATTCAAATATGTTTAAAAAATAGTCGCAAAATACTTGAAAAACCATAAACAATAGAAAAACAAAAAACACAAAAATAATAGAAAATTGTTTCACAAAATTCCCACAAATGCAAAACACACTAAAAACAATCTTACAAAAACATAGCTTTAGTTTACTTGCTTTATCTTGTTTCTTGTTTTGTTTATTGGTTTGTGTACTTTCTGCTTGTATAGTTTTTACTTGCTTGTACATTTGTATAGTTTGTTACTTGAGGTTGATCTTTTCTTACTTAGATTAGATTCATGCTTACTTGTACATAAGACGTATGTTTTTGTATATTTTTCAATAATTATGTTGGTTCATTTTGGTAGCATGTATATTTGGTAGATTTGTTAACATTTTCTTGTTGCATTTGCATGGTTTTGTTATCACATCATCATATCTCCATCTATATCATCACATCTAACATCATCTATACATCATATATAAATAAAAAGCTAAGTGTACATCATACATGAATGCTAAGCTAATCATCACATATTGTATCATCAAATGGGGGCAAGAGGGATCACAAATATCAAAATCTATCCCCCCGCACCAATATCATCACATACCCAACAAAGAAAAATAAAGTATCTCATAACCACAACATTTGATATCATCTAAGGATATATCATAAATCTAACACATGAGATACATCGTCATAGCCATCATCATGATACATAAAAACATATGAAATAAAACCATACAACATCATGATATAATCAACATCCATAATAAATCATCATCATAAGATACATCACAACATGAAAGTGTACAACATCAAGTGTCCATATATATGTGTGTAAAATGTCTATCTCAACAGGATATACATCATCAGTACAAAATGGGCCGTCAAGGGCAAAAAGTCATATTAAAGCCTTCATTAGAAGTGTACATCAAAATGATACATTGTATACATCGGTCAAAAATAATAAAGCCTTCATAAGAGGAATGTATCAAAAGGTACATACATATCTATAAATGCATAAGAGTCACGTCTGACTTGAACCCTCATTAGGACTATGTGGCCTGTGTGCCAAGGGAGGACCCATAACCTGTAAACTATGCTAACCGTCGGCTGCCCTCGTAGCTTCTAAACTGATCTACCAGATGTTAATGGCCTCTGTGACCTTGCTAGTCCACTCGACTACTAGTTATAGCTTGGTGCCTCTGCTAACTCTCTTGAATGAACTCATAATAGAAAGAGTGGTAGTAGGATTATCTTCCCTTAGTTATCACTAAATCCTTGTGTGTGTATAGTGTCATTGTAGCCCCATCTCAGTGTGTATAGTGTCACTACTATAGGGAATCTCTGGTGGTGGTCTCACACTGTAACCATGCACCATCTAATATGGTCAATCATTAGGGAAAAATTGTGGCATACCAAGCTAGGTAATCTGGTATCTTCCTAGGGTCATTGATCTATCGTGATGGGGCCCAAACTTGTGGTATAATCTAATCAAAGTTGGCGCTAGCTCTAGTTATATGAATATGGGGGCCTATGGTCCACCTCTTAGCATCATGATGAGTGTACAACATATCGAGCTGAGGAACACCCTGAATGATACCCAACTGTCACTGGAATCAGTCAACCCTATAAAAATTTGTAATATAACTATAGCTACCTAGGAGAAAGTGCTCTACCATGCAAATGTTGAGCTCTACCCCATCCTCGACCACTGTATATGCCTGTAGGGCCTCTAGATAATGTCTCTCTATTGTAGCTCATCAAAATCTCGACGATAATAGTAGGTATTGCCCGTGTTCCCTCGGATACTATATCCCTAACGGGAACCCATCCCATGACTGTAGGCTCCTCTGGAGCTTGCACACGCAGTATGCTAACAAGATGACCAATAACTATGTGGTCCCACGACCAAATATGTAATAACAAAGTAGGTCCCACCATCTTCTAACGGTGGTATGTGATCAAATGAAGGTCCCAATATAGATGTGCCAGTATGCACTAGCCCCTAGCAGTATCTCTTACCACTGTATAGACCATGAATAATGGTAATCAGGCCCAATGGAAATGAAGTCCCTGTCTTATCAGTGAGTAAAAACCCACTGATAAGAGCCATCAGATATAAGGGTCCCGGTGAATGGTGTGATCTGATATACAATAATGTAAATAAATTGTCATACCCTGATGGGGTATGTCGTCCCTACATAAGACATCATTGATCACCTCTATAATTTGTCCAAAGTCATTGGTATACTCAATCAAGGAGCCAACAATGGGGATGCGTAGAATGCGCCAGACATCCTCTAAGGTAATAGTAATCTCCCCTGTAGGAGCCAGGAAGCACTGACTCTCATTGTGCCATCGCTCTATCAATGCTGTTAGAAGGTCATGATCTAATGTAATAGATGGCATCCAAGCCATGTGACCTAAACCAACCACCTCCAATAGTACCTCCATGTCACGATGATCCTACCGAGGCGGGATCACCTCTATCTCAAAGCAATACAACTATCTCGATCTCTAGTCCATAATAGTGGAAATCATCTATGCAAAACAAGTGTTAGGCACTAACATTTCCTCTATTTTCTACCATATACTAATTTTCATTTTCCTCTATAAATCACTCCTCTCAATTTTCTAATTCTTCCTATCTTTTTCTTCTACGTTGGGAAATTTTTCCCTTTTTGGTGTCAAGACGCCCATACTGTGCTGTATGCACCCTGTTCATGTATACATGCATAGTACATATGCATGCCTTCTTTGGTGCCTACGCGCACATCTTCATGTATGTGTGTCCCCTCCTAGCTAACCCAGCCCATACATGTGTGCACGTGCTTGTTGTTCCTGCATGGCCATTTTGGCGTGCATGCATAGGCACATGTATCTAACCCCTATTAGTGATTGCAAGCACTTATTGGTGCTTGCACGTACATAGTGGTGAGATATGATATGTTCACATGCATGCACACACTTTTGTGGTGCCTGTGTGCCCCCAAGGATGCATGTGCCCCCGAGGATACACATGTGCACTTTTCCTAGGGCTAAAAACATTTAATAAAGTAATAAATGCATGAAAGTACAAGGGCAAGGTTAAGCTACTCATGAAGGGGCCATTGTCTGCATGATGGATGTACTCCTAAAATTGGTCGGTGTGTCTCCTACGGGATAATGCTCTCACGGTGACCATCTTCTTCATCACTCTCGAGAGGTCACTCGTGGTAAGTTTTGACAGAGGTTCATAACAAATGAACTGATCGTAATGATTTACACCCCCTCATGTGGGGTATATTTAGTTGTTTTCACTGACTGTGATGCCCTAAGAGTATGTTTTGACCACCATTCTCATTCTAACCCTTCTTCTGCTCACTGTGAATAATTATTTTTATTAAATAATTATTTATTATTTTTTTCGCTAGGTTGGGGAAGCACTTTCCACCTAGCGATTCTTTCTTCTCCATGGGACATTTCTTTCGCTCCTAGGAGACTCTTTCTGATTTTCTAAATTCTTCTATATTCAAAATCTCAAAATCTAAAAAATTTAAAACACGCAAAAATCAATAAAAATTAAAATAATCCATCAAAACTCTAATTTTTTAAAAAAATAGTTTTAAATCCTAAAAATTGATTTTTTTGCAAAAATAGATAAACAACCCAAAATGGCTGAAACTTGTGTCTTGTGCATGGTACTTCTCCCATATCTTGTTGGGATCTTCACGTGTTCATAAACCACATGACTCACGGATCATCAGTTTTACAACAATTTACAAATCTAACATGTTGTAGTGCCCACATTTTTTTTATAGCTCAGTAGCTTGTTGTTTCTTTGCTCATAGACATGTTTTGACAGTGATTGGTTATATCTTGGACTTTATATTTAGATATTTGATCTTATTGGACATGTGTGGACATTTAGGCTTATAGCGCCAATTTAGATTAATTTCTATATTGTCACATTTTCTTGTTATGTCATGGAAACTAATGAATATGATGATGTGTTTGGAACCAAATTATATTGATGGATAGTTGTTGCATGGTGGGATTATATGTCACTTTATCATCTTGTCTAACTTTTGGAATATGGAATATAATTGTGCACGTTGTCGCATCTTGATTTCAGTAGGATGTTAGGTTAGTTTAGAATGCATTGATATCTTACTATGTCATTGAATTATATTGTATCAGACAGGTGCGGTTAATGTGTGCAATGAGTGTGCAGGTGACAGGTTTATAGGAGAACGTGGGATTCAGGCCAGCTACTCAATCTTACACAAGCAGCCTACAGGCTGAGCCCTAGCCATGTTATTTGTGTGAAGCCTTAGTATAGGTGATTATTATTTTGGGCACTATGAGTGACCCCAATGTATGTAATGTATTGTGCTTTGAATTATTAATTTTGGTTAGGGTAGTTGATTATGAAGTAAACTTGCTTTGGGAGTTAATAACTCCTATTTCATTTAAATTGTTGATTATGTTTAATGTGTCACTTAATCACAAGGGTTTAGGGTCACATGTGAGACCCTTGGGTGGTCCCCACACCCTCTACCCTTGTGCCAAAAATGCAAAACCCGAAATTAGGGTATTTTGGGCATTTTTGGGGACCCCTTTGTAGCTTGGGAGTCCCCTAACATAAAAATGAGCCCTTGGACCCTACCTAATGGGTAGGGGGCTTATTTTCAAGGCTAGAGGGAGTTTTCCCTCCCTTTTTACCTCTTGTTTAGTCACATCCATGTAAGGGATGTGGATTTGTGTGTTTATCAAAAGTTCCACTAGTTTTGTCTTGCTTACATTTTGGGGAATTTGGGAGAAGAGGGAAAAAGTTAATTTTACCCTTTCTCTCTTTTGTTTTGGCATCTTTGACCTTGATGAGGGAGAGGGGTGACACATGTCACCCCCTCATTTGTGAGGATGCTTGTTTTCTCCTCTTCAAATTCTCATTCATGGGAAATGAAAGGGACTTTTTTTTGGAACTTCTTGCTTTGGATGCTTGTGGATTTTGGAGCTTGGAGATTGGCTTGAGTCAAGGTGTGAAGACATTTGAAGTTGGAGAGATTTTTGGAGAGCTTTCCTTGAGGTAGGCTCTCATGTCTTTTGTTGTGTTGTTGCCTTTTTTTGCTAGATTTGTTGCTTAAAATTGTTATTTGTTGTATGTGGATTTTGGTTGCTTGCTTGTTTTCTTTAACTCCCTCCATCATATGGCATGATGGAGTTTTGGAGTGTGGGGGAAGAGAGAGGGAATTTTCCCTCTCAATCCTCAAGGCTTGATGGATAAGCCTTGTAGGGTATTATTATTTTTCCCCTCAAATGGTTGAGGTGGGGAAGTTGATTCATTTGGCTTGAATCTCCTTCCCCATTCTTGGTAAGGAAACCCCTTTGGGGTTTGAAAATCCTTCCAAGAAGGACTTGGAGAAAGGGTGGAGGAATAAGGAGGGTGTTGATTGAATTTAGGAGCAATAAGGAGGGCATGGAGATTTCTTACTTTGTGCAAGCAATTTGATATATATCTTTGGAGAACTTTCTCCTCTCTTCCCCATTTTTGAGGATGAACATGGGTTCTCCTCCTTGTAAATTTGGAGTCTTGTGTTGTTGTGAACTATCTTTGTATGCTTGTATTATTGTTAGTGAACCCCTTCTTCTTGTGCAAGTTTTGGTTAGTTGACCTCTTTCCCATGGGCTTGGGGGAGGCTAGCATGCATCCCAACCTTGGGAAAGGCATGTGATGATGCCTATGGTTGGGTGGCAAACAAGCTTTTCTTCTCCTTGGTTGGATTTCTAGAAGGCATGAAGGTTGGAGCTCAAAGTTGATAGTTGGTGTTTGTTGGAGTCCTTTTGGCATCTTCTTCCTCCTTGTGGACATCACCTCCTTGTAACCCCTTGTGGGATATGGCTATGTAAAGCTTTCTTTTCTTTGTAAAATTCTCTCTTTTTGTACCTTGGTATCACTTGTAGACTTGAGTTTTCTTTACTTGCACAATTTTCCTTCATTCTTGTCTAGAAGTTGGTAATAGTACTACATGAGTATGTCATGTATCATGGAAATTTAGTGGATATGTGAGCTTGAGCCATTAAAAAGAAAGCTTGTAAAATAGTTGATATTTTATGGATTGATGGAACCTCCTTCTTGAAGAAAGGTTGAGTTATTAGATGTGTAGTTATTCTTGTTATAGATTTCCTTGTAAATTTTTGTAACATTATTGAATGAGAAATAAAATACCATTTGTGAAATACATCTCTCCTTGTAACATTGCAATTTAGTGATTAAAATAAAACTAGCATTAATCTCTTTTCTAGCTAACTTGACAAATGGCTTTAATAATAAGTCAAATGTGATTGTACATCATCCTTCACTAAGTGTAAAACTTGTTTCCAAGCATCTTCCCTTAATTGAAATAGGTTTGCTACAATCGTTTGCTTTTGTCACAAAAATTTATATATAATAATGAAATTTTCTTAATGTAAGTATGTTGGAAATGACTATTGGATGTCATATCAAATAGCATTATCTAAATTTATCTATTGTTCTCCAACTTGGATGATTAAGTTTTCATGTGTTATATATATAAGATGTCATTATATATTTTGGTATAACCATGTTATACTCCTGCAATAAATATATGTATATAGAATAATATATATTATATATTATATATCATAATATATAATATATATTATTAAGTTTTGCATATCAATATATCAAATATGATATATAAGTTTCTAATAAACAAAATCAATAATTAATAAACATCATATATATATATATATATATATATATATATATATATGGGTATATTTATATTTAATACTTTGTATTTCTTTTAAAACCAAAAAAAAAAAAAAAAATTATAAATGGTGGGGGTTCGGCCCCACACCCCTGCACCATCCATGGGGGCATTGCCCCCCACTGCACCATGGCTCCCGCCACCCCCACATGCACCACGGCTCCCGCCACCCCCGCACTGCCCGGCCCACGGCCCGCCCGCGCCCTGCACTTTCCCGAGCGCCACTGCCGCGCCCGCTGCCCCTGCTCGCGGCCTCCCGTACACCCATCTCTACCGTCACCCCCACGCCTCCCTCCTCCTACCCGCACCCACCAGCAATTCGGCCTCACTCTGTGCCCGACCTTGCCTTCCCCTCTCCCGTGCACACGACCCTCCCCTTTGCCAAGTCCTCGTACAAAAAAAAAAAGAAATCCGCCCATACCTTGATCATACCAAATATATATATATATATATATATATATATATATATATATATATATATACACACGCCCCCTCCTTATCAAGGAGCAATTCAGAAAGGAATTTTAACCCAAAGAAGAAGAGTGAAAGTAATAAAACAATAACTCAGATCTCTTTAAAGTTTCCTCCATAGTTTTCCTTTTACCTTGCTTGAATAAACAAAGAACAAGCAAAACAAATGAGAAGAGAAATGGAAGGAGGGAGAAAAGAATAACAAAGAGATAGCTAGGGCAACTTTAGGGCTTCCTTCTAAACCAAGGGACAAGATTGATTTAATCTAAGGGTCATTATTCAATCCTGCACCTTTCTTTTGTCATGGGTTTTTAATGGGAAATATATCAAAAAGGGAAGGGTGATGAACCTAAGGAGAGGGTGAATAGAATAAAAGAGGTGTAGACTTATTCTTTTAGGGCACTAGTAAAATTAAAATATAATTAAATAATTAATTTCGAGTTAGGGTTAGTGAACAATTTAAATTGGAGAAATTAAATGGTATAAAATTAGTAATCAAGAAAGAGTTTAAGAGATGTATCAGTATTAACTAAACACTTCAAAAAAAAATTACCCTAAAATTTTAGATGCATTTTCGGTGTGTGGAGGGCATTACATTTACTTTGTCATTATTCGGGGCACATCTAGTTGCCTGATATTGTTTCATTGCACACAACGCTTTATCATTGGACCGTTGCGTCCTCCATCACTTTCCCTCACATATATTATTTCTTGGGGCATCATTTTTAACCCTTGTCATCAATCACAAATATTTGGGATTTTCAACTTGATAACAAATACATTTGTGCAACAGTCTTGACCATTTTTGGTTTAAGTATGTGTGTTTTTACTTGTTTCCCTATTACATGAGCTTGTTTACTTCTCATCTTGCATTACATTTGGTTTGTTGCATTGGGTTGGTTTTCAACAAGGGGCAATAGCTTTGTATTATGGCTTTTCATGTCATCTTACGCATTGTCGTATGCTTATATATTTAATAAGGACCGATGATGTAGATCTTTGGCTATATGATGACAATACGGTTGTTCCAATGTAATGGGTGAAGGCTAGTTCTTCTCTCCCTTTCTTCATATTTCTTCTATATCATTCTCCTCTTAACACCATTCTTCCATTTTGTTTGGGGCATCCTACCCCTACCCATTCTTCTCCTCCACTTGGGGCATCCTGTCCCTCATTTTCTTTCCATTTCTCTCATCTTTTTGATCGTTGATCACCTTCCTTCATCACCCCATCGACACTCGAGGGGGAATCTCTCACTTCTACTAATTTTTCTTCTACCCCTTCAAAAATTTACTTGTCTACTATCTTTGAAGTGGCGTCACTTACACCACCCCAAAGAGGGGAAAATGTAGACACCTATAATCTAGCCCAAGCAATTTAAATACTTAAATTGCACTAATTATACTCTTCCTAGAAATTTGACGACAAATCGTCAAATGACATTCATTCTATCTTCTATCGTCGTCAATTAACTACATTACGCTAGTTAACTGACTCATCTATCAAGGAAAAATGAAAATTAACGACCTTCCGTTAATTAAACCCCATTCTATCTAGATTAATTAATTAATTATAATTAATTAAGTTTCCTCCTCTATTAGATAAATAAACTTTCATTTATCTAATTTAATCCTTCCTATCCCCTAAATCATGTTAATTCTCTTCTAAGCTAGCCTAATAGGCTCATCTCCTTATTAATTAATCACCTTTGATTAATTATATGCACCCCTAATTCCCATGGGTCACTAAAGGACAAATTAAACTCTCCTAAGGTTGACTCAACCCTCCCTAAACCTTCCTTATCCACAACTAACCCAACCTCTCTATTATCCCACATGTAAAGGGATGTAGAAATTATTTTATCCATTGGGCTATATAGGAGCCCTCCTCCTATCTTTCTACTTACACCTAAATGAACATATAGCCTATAATATAGCCATTTCATCATCCTAGGAATTCTTCCTTAGAGTGGAGCTAGGCATCATCCATTTGCATTCAATCATCCAAGTTATTTTGTGAAGATCAATGGAGTTAATCAAGAAAGGCCTTGTTTCCATGACTTGATGAACCTCCATCCTCAATCCTCTTAGATCAAGAAACAACTATCAACCCTTTGATAGCTAAAGGATCTACCTAGGTCCATTTCATTGATTTATCTTTCTAAAGAGTAGAGCAATAAATGTTAGCATGTTATCTTGAGGTTTTATTTTCAAGGTTTTAATGCATAGTGTTGATGTTTATTACTTGTTTAGCTCTTATCATGATGGTATATTGATCTAGTTAGCATTGTATTGAAGCTATTAGGTGTTAGCTTTGATTTCCTTTGCATTGTTAACTAATTCATGTACACAGGGTTCCACCCAAAACCTCCATGTGCACATCACAACCACTCAAATATCCTTATCTCTCCCCATTTCAAAATATACAAAATGTAGCAATATTTTCCTTTTCTCTCCCCATAGGTGGGACACCCTAATCACACTCCCTCCAAAATGCATGCCTCACAACTCCTTTTTCCCTCCCCAATGGTCCCATTTTCCATCTCCCACACCATTCTTAAGGTCAAAATATACCCAATCCCATGCAAGAACACATACATCCATTCACATTTTAACACAACACACAACAAGAAATAAAATGCAAGGTATAGACCCTACCTTGCCATTGCAACACCTTCAATCCTCAAGAAACAATCTCCAAGATTTTCCAAGTCTAATCCCAAATCCCAAAAGCAAGATCCCAAGCTCCCAAAGAAATAACTCAAGTAAAATTCCAAAATATGCAAGTGTATATGAAACCAAGTAACCCCCAAAACTCCAAAATAACCCACATAAATAGAAAATGAGGAGATGAGGGTGAGGTGGCTCTATGTAGGATGCCACATCACTTCTCCAATCCACCTCACTAAGTCAAACACAAAGACCCAAGCTTGTAAATGGGTGGGTGATTATATGACAAGTTTGCTTCCACACACTAACCACTACTCCACACATCAAAGGACACCATTAAAAGGATTTTTAAGAAAGTGCAATTAATTAGCTCTTTACTCTTCCAAAACACATAATGATGCCTAAAATTAACCCCTCACATCATAGGTATAGTTTGTGGGTGGGTTTAAGAGGTATGGGACATGCTTAATTTGTCCCACAAGCCTCCAAAAGTGACTCCAAAGTCAAAATTCGAGATTTGAAGGGTGGGGCTGAGTACACAACTCAAAATCAAATGAAATCCATCAAAATTAATAAGATAACAAGGACTATCTACCCCAATTAAATTCCCCTTTGTCACATCTCAATTTAACTTAATCACATGATTAATTAACTAAATAAGGGCACATTAATAAGCAATAATAAAGTGAGGATACATCACAATAATTAAATCACATACTAAAAAAAAATGAAAGAGGGAAAAGCAACACATAAACCCATGGTCACATTTGAGGTCACTCCCCATGGGAACCTCCTAACAACTCAATCAATAACCAACAATACACACAAACACAAAGTTGCCAAGGTGACCATGTTGCAACATCCAATATTCCTTCATTGTTAGTCTCCTAGCCCTTCTTGTTATCATGATATAATTTCTTGCAACCAATCAAACAATACCCCTTCAGCCTCAAGGCCACATAAAATACATCAAGAAATAAAAACACACACACACACACATATCATCCAATGACATCATACACATAGCTATATCATCATCATCAAAATTAGGAATTTCTATCAACTATTTGTAATCACTGAACATCTCAATTTTTGATAAGTCATAACATCAATAAGATCATAAGGTCAGTCCAAACATCTAAATGTAATCATCGTCAAGAATCCCAAAATTTCAGTATACAATGAAATATCACTAGATCATAATCTATCAATGTCTATCAATAGTCCATAACATCTATAATATGAGTCACAACATATAGATAATCTAAATTTCCATGTTATACATTAACATGTTAATCAAAATATAATAATAATGTCCATGTCTCTAATCATCAATACATAAAATCATAGTATAATAAGTGTCGAAAAGGAGTGGGCACTACAAAATATGAGTTAAAAAGATAAGGTACTTAGGGAGTTACCTAATGGTCGTAGAGACTAACCCGAGGCAAAGTAAATTATTTAAATGACCTATGATTTTTGACAAGTATTGAAGGGTAGTCCATGAAAAATCCAACACCTTAAGAGAGATCTTCTTCATATCAACTATTCAGGAATTTATTTCAAATAAGGATTTTTTTCTCCATTAACCAGAGCGTATATGAGAAGATCCAAAAGTGTTTGGAAGATTACTCAAATTGTTGTGCATCAATAATATTATGACACATGTTGAAAAATCATCAGCTAGAAACTCTTGTAAGTCTCTGTCAACATGAAAGAAACATTTTTATTTCTCAGCAATTTGATGTGTTAAATCAAGCAAGACATAATGCACCCTGAAACATTTCACACTTCCATCTAAATCTTGAAGAAGTGGCTCAATAAGGAAACATTGGGCTAACAAATTTACGAATCTTTTTCCTATTTCGAGAGGATCCTGTCCACTCACAAACCCCTTTTTAATTCACAATTGGCTCGCAATTAGAGTAAATATGACTTCATCTTCTGGGAAGGAAGAGAGGTGGACTCCAGGAAAAGTATTTAGAATGAGAGTGTTCGTAGGTGATGGTGTGCAATTACTATCTGGAATGTCCACAGGAAGAATGGAAAATAGAAGTAGGGTGGATAAGAACATTGATTCAGGATGATGTCAGGAGCTTTAAAAGACATTCACATTGGGTTCCAACACACCCCCTTCCCAACACAAAAGGTCGTATCTAGCCGACATGTTCAAGATTTCGATGAACGGTGAATTAGTAATGCAAAATGCTTGTAAAAACTAGCCTTAGATTCAATACTTTTCCAGTCACATGGAATGAACATGCTAGTGACTTACAATCATTCTCCCAATGCCCTTTTCATCAACTTTGGTGACATATTCCAGGTTCTATGTCCATGTGGATGAGAATATATTAACATGTATTGTCAACTTCCATCTAAAATATATCACAACCATCTGTGTCCTTATCTTATTGTCAGAGAGGAACCCTCAATCAAAATCTAAACACCTTTGGCATAAATATAAACCATTTCCGGTGCTCTCTATGTAGAAATTTTTTATTGTCCTTTTCACAAAATTAGGGCCCACTAGTATTTATTTGTTTTTGGCATCTTTACTCCCTTATTTTCTTTCTTTTACATAGTGGTAAATCAATGCGAAATATCTTTCCAACGTAAGATGGTGTGGGCTTACATAATTCCTATATTATTATTATCCATTGAATTTTAAAAATAAATTTAATTCCATGTTTCTCAAATTTCACTAATCATCCAAGAAAGTGTGTCGTGGAGGGATTCTCTGTCCCACTCATCTTCAAATTATGTAACCATTTGTATTCACACCATCGTCTAACTATACTATATTAATATAGTTTCCATGCTCTCATTACTCTTTTATCTAAATATCACATGTTCTCAGAAAACCAAGACTAGAGGAGAAAAAGGGCTTCGAACCAGTCTTTGTAGAAAAATTCTCCCAAAGCACCAATTATAGTGGAACGCAGGGTCAATCCCAATCTAGATGATCAGATACCAAAGCCATCTAATATTCATTTTTTTGTCATTAATTTTTTACCTTTTAGTTTACATGATTATATTGTAATATGACCTTTTCTAGTAGAGTGACATGAACATCCTATGCCTCAAAGTAAGTACCATAAATTTAGGTTAGCTGATCCTGTGAATGTGCATAGTACAGTCTCCTACTCCACTACTAAGCTAGAAGTGATGGTACTTCTAGATGTGATGTTGCTAGTACAAAACCTGGTCTTTTTACTCGGAGTGAGGTCCAAAAAAGAGTTATTTGTAAATATTTGTAATGTGCTAAATTTATTTGAATTATTTTGATTTATTTCTGTTTGGTGATTTGTCACCCAAGCTAAGTGATACATAGGTAGAGGAGAAAATAACGCAAGATTCACTCAGCAAATGGTATTGTTGCATTTTGAGAAAAAAATGAATGAAGAAAATTGTGAGCCCAAGGTGTTGCGTTGGCGTCATCACCAACATGTCGATTTTTGGCTCAAATTACAACCAAAATATATTATAATATGGTTTTCACGCAGTGACAAATATATTAGAATGCGCTTTTCTCACGACCATTTTTTTGTTGTTGTGTTGTTGAAGGAGTGTCAGAATGAGCAAGGTTCTATTCATATGTAATATGATAGGAAACACGCCTTTCAGCGTAAACATTGTAATTTGGAATCTTGATAAATAATTACCATCCATCATATTAAACTTCATTGTATAAATAAGTACCATCTCAAAATTTATAATATTTATAGATGACATAACAAAGTGTGATTTATTATTATCTATACCATTTAAATTACAATCTTTTCAATCTTTATTATTAAGAGTTTATTTATTTTTAATTATTAGATTAGGTAAAAAAAATATTTTGAAGGGATCGGGAACCCTGTACAACCAAAAGATAAGTAATAAATTCCAAAAGAGAAACATAAGAGGAACAGGACCCCACGGGCCCAAGAAGAAACATCAAGACAAGCCGACACATAGAAAGAGGAAAGCACCAGAAAGAAGAAAGACCCAACATAGGGAAATAGTCAAAACATCTTGGCCCACTACCCAAGGGATCCTAACTACCAGGACTTTCCCTTTATGAGATTTGAGGCTCATCTTGAGAGGTGAATTTCCAACTTTACCTTTCTTCTTGTTGTTCACAATCTTCCAACCGCCCCCATTAGGATCTACATTCTCATCGAGTGGATAGAAAGACAAATTTCAAGAGGCTCCATGTTATTCAAACATTGAATCTATAAAGGACTTGGGGATTTAGAAACCCCCTTTTCCTTCATCTTGTTTGGTTTAGACATGGGTTTAGAGGGTGGAAGGAAAAACCCTCCCGTAGCACATCCATCTATTTGGCTATTTTCTCACAATTCTCCTCAGCCTGATTACCTGAATGACTGTCAGAGACATCCCCATAATCATTTTTCTCCTAAGCATAGACCACCAGGTTATCAAGATTAAAATCCTTTCACCATGAGACCCGCCCCTTAATCGGTTTCTTAACAATTTGATAATCAAAAGCTAGGTGTCCAAGTGCAAAACAAGTTCTACATCTAAAAGGAGACCTTCAAAATCCAAGTTTTGGGTCCAAGTAGAATCCATAACTTTCAGCTCTATTATGGCTGGGAAATCATTTGTCATATCCATATCCACCAGAATACGAGTGAAAGTGGTATGATCAGAATAATCAGTCCAAGGATCAATGGATAAGAATTTACCCAAAGAGTTCCCTATAGCCTTGAAGCAATCTTCACACCAAAAATGCAAAGGTAAATAGGGAAGTTGGATCCACACAAGTTTGATAGTGAAGGTTTCTATGACGGGATTAAAGTTAGGAAACCAGGGCTTCATGAGAAGAAGATGTGACTTGAAATCCCATATTTTTCCAAGAATCAGATCCCTATCAAAGGAGATGTCAAAAACTGCAATGAAAATACCATGAGCCGAGGGGTAAATGTTAAAAGTTTTATTTTTATTAGTAATTTAATTTTACAGTTATTTTCAAATATTTTCTCATATATATAACAGATTTATTGAGTTCATTTCGTCATAAAGTTTATTGTTGTTCTAAAAAATAATTTGATTTTCTTAATTAAAATGTGATATTATTAAAAAGATTCACTATAGCGACAACATTCTCGAAGGCCTCCTCTCTCATTAGCTAAGAGAAGTAATATATGAACAAATGAATGAAGATTTTAGAGTGGTAGAAGCAATTTGAGATGCACTAAATATGATTATTTGACTTGGGGATATGAAGGATTGTATCAGAGATGATTGAATAGTTTTATAAGAGATTAAGAAGCAACAAAGGAAGAGAGGGAAATGTTGAATTATTCTACAACAAATAAACTATTATGTTAGTAAGAGGGCCACTTCCATTGTAACATCATCGTATTGGCATAAGGATAATAGTATATTGACATTTAAATATTGTCTTAAAACTACCAAATGTGAGATTAATTTATAAGATTCTAGAGCTATAGGTTTACTTTATGAATGAATGAAGATTTTAGAGTTGTGGGATTAGTTTATGAATGACATAGGATTTTAACACCATAGAAGAAATTCAACTATTCAACTTGGGATAATAAGGCATCTACTAGAGGCAATTGAATGAGATGTTTTTGGAATTATGAAGGCATATAAGAGGAGAAGTGAAGGCTAAGTAATTAAACATGCTCATTTTGTAACCAATTGATCATGCCACTTCCATTGTAACGTCATCCCCATTTTTTAGGTTAATTATTATTTACCTTTATTAATTATGCATTGCATATTAATTAGTTTATTTATTTATTGGTTATATGGTTATATTTCATCATAACCATCTAATTGTCTTTATTTTGCATACGGAGTTGTTGTATTGTTTTAACAATACTATTGTTTGTTTGTATTTAATATTGGTTATGCTTCCCATATGATATTTTGGAAGCTTATGTAATTAGGGATATTGTTGCACCTATGCAACTTATTTTCTTGTGTGTATTCAGTTGTAAAATACTTAAAAGTATTGCAGCTCATACTAATGTAAGTTGGTTTATTGAGATTAATAAAATATATCAGGATTTTCCCTGTTACCTAGTTTAAATTTGGTACCAGAGCAAGAATCTAGACCTATGAGGTAGAGAAGGTGTGGAAAGAGAGAACAACAGAGATACAAGATATTGGAGAAGTGTTTTACAGTAATTAAGAGCTTGTGTAGCCTCCTGCAACCTCCCAACCCCATCCCTACCTCCCCACATCCTCATGTTCATTCCAGGTGTTTGGAACGCAATTTTTTTTGTACTGGTCTACCTAGCACTAGGAAAAATTTGTTGCAGGTATAGAAAATTTAAAAAAATAAAAAAATTTCCCTATTAGGGGTTTTATCTCTAATATTAGAGAAGTATTTAGTTACTTCTACATTGATCAGTCTACTATCAAATTTGGAGGACTGCTCATCCCTTCCTGACTTGCAGATTTGCATGTGAATCAAGATTTGGAAGCCTTTTAAAGAGCCCCTACTGAGCTCTTAAGAGAGCTCCTAACCGAGCTTGCACTAAGTCACTTTGTTGGAGACTATGAGTAGACCTGTAGACCAAATCCACAACCATGACCAAGCTCCCTACAATACAAACCGAAATGTTTTCCTATGTTGGTGAGTTGATCATGGTGATCATTGAATTTGATCGACCTCTACAAATCGGTGCAATAAAAATATAACAAATAGGCATCAATGAAGCAACCGAGCGACCAAGATTGTTTGAGCTGATTTGAGGATGTGATCTCCTCCAAAATAGTGACCTACAATCTCCAACGGAAAAATCGTCCTCCTCGAGCTCCCTCAATTTGTGAACACATGCAAAAATTGTGGCTTTAATCTCCCATGCGTCCAAGTTGTCCTCCATGAGCTGAATCAATTGCTCACGCAAACTCGCAAAAAAAAAAAGAACCGCAAACAACGAACTACACATATAGCGAAGGATAAAATCAAAAACAATTATTTCCAATAAAATACAAGAAAACAACAAATCCTTACAAAAATCCAACATGGTGGTTACAAAAATCAAATAAATAAAAAGCAGTGGAAAAAGAAAAAAACGAAGGAAAGAAGATAATGAAGGAAGTATTAGATCCTCTTTCTAAGGAGAAAACCCTAAATCCACATTCATCAACTCTGCCACATGGATCCTCCACATAGACCACCACCTCCACCTCAGCCATGTCCCATTTTCAAAGGTTATTTCTATTTTTTAAATTATTTAAATACAAAGTGCTTCGAAATATATGCAAAGTGCATTGGTGGCTTAGTTGGATAGTGAAAAATGACTTGGGTGGGTAAGGTGCAAGGTTCAAATCCCACCACCAACACAAGATTTTGAATTTTGACATTTAGAGGCAAAACTGGAGAAACCACCAAGTTTGGAGGAGAATTTGGTGGAAAAACCACCTCTAAATAGCTAGTTATAACTAAACAGGCCCCTAATTTTTTAGTGAGAAAAACCCTAATTTAGGTTAAAAAAACTCCTATTAGGCCTATTTTTTCATTCCGAGCATTTTTTGCTAAAGGAGGTGTACCTGAAATTGCATTTTCACCCTTTTTTTGCAATTTTTGGCATAGAGGGTCATTTTGGGCTCTAGAGGCCACCAAGGCCCACAAAACAAAACATTTTTTTACCTATCATTTAATTTATCCAAATTCTTGAATGTAATTACATGCTTCAAGATATTGTACTAATTTACTGAGTTATCATAGTCAACCATAAATATTATAACTTCTCGTAAAGCGCAGTAGATTTGTAATAAAAAAGTAAAAATTGGTTCTAGAACACTCACAAGATCCTAGATCTCATTCACGGCGTTTCTATATATACAAAGTGCCTCTAGAGAAGCACTTACGAGCAAATCCATTGCGACTACTACTATACTTAACGCCTAATATAGCTGCAACAATGTCATCTAGGCATCGACCCTTAAATCGACGTGGAGTAATAAGGTCACATTGCACACACTATGAGCCATCCCATTCATCTGTGAATGATTGCATGACATAAATTTGGACTCAGAAATTATCCAAGTATATAGCTAAGTTACACACGCATATGAGGATATTTCTTTGAGTTTGTTTCAATAGTTGCATAGACCCCTTTTAGTACTATCTTGGTACCACATATTGAATTCTTTCACATACGTTAACACCTCTTTCATGTACCGTCAAGTATATAGAAAGGGTGAGCTTATTCCATGTACCATGGGTATATTGGAAGGGTGCATATATAGAAAGGTTTGGTATATCAGACTGACGGTATATAGATTGGGAGACTTTATACCTGGAGTGATAAGAGCCAAAAATTTTCAGTGATTTCTGCAATATGGGCACCAATGCCCCCAAATGTTTTCTTCCAAATTCAGAACTACTTAGAGTAAACAACTATGTTTCATGGAAGAAAAAAATCAAGACACAACTTGAGTTTGAAGAGATATGGCCTATTGTGACTGGTAATTTGACCATATCAACAACTGATACAACACAACAATGACAATTTGATAAAGCAGATCAAAAGGCCAAACTCATCATCTTGTTTGGAGTGTTTGATGATGTGCAACCCCACATTTGAGATGCCAAAATAGCCAAAGAAGTGTGGGATAAGTTGAGCACAGTATATGAGGCCAAAAACAAGAATTTCATACTAAATTTGTAGAGTCAATTACACACATTGAAGTTCAAGAAAAATGAGAAAATTGAAGCTTTCTTAAGAAGAGTTGCAGAGTTGAGGGCTTCACTTCTAGCCCTAAGAGAAGCATTCATATATGATGCTCTCGTTCCCATTGTTCTAAGATCACTCCCCTCTTATTACCACATTTCTATAACAACACTAAACGTGTCAGATATGATAGTTAGTTTTGACAAGATGGTAAACCTACTGCAACAAGAGGAAGCCATGCATAACAAGGATGATGAAGAGGAATAGAAAATTTCTTCTCATCAAAAATGGAAAGGAAAAGGTAAAGGAAAATCTAATTCCTATCAAAATTCCCAATATCGAATTAGTACCACGGGAAAAACAATAGAAGAAGCAATGTCCAGTCTACAAAAGAGGACATGAGTTGAAATATTTTTGGTATAATACATACAAGAATGGTTCATCAAGAAACTCTGGACCTCCATAACAACAATCTCACAAGGGACATACAAACTACAATCAAGGGCAGCAAAGGGGAACTGAAAAGAATACCCCATCAACAAGGAAATATTGTTGAGCAAGAAGAACATTCGGATAACGAATAATTCTTGTACATTTCTTGATTAAGTGAACCATCCATGTCATCTAGTGATGTATGGTATTTTGATTCGAAGCCACTCGACACATGACCAGCCACAAAGAGTTGTTTACTTCAATGAGAGACACACCTTCGAAAAACCATGTTTCTTTGGGAGATGATTCTTTATATACGATTCAAGGGATTGGAAACATTTCTACCCCTTAGTTCACACAACCGCACACTATCATATGTCTTATATGTCACAAGGTTAACAAAGAATCTGTTTTCATTCATTCAACTCCTAGATCACAAATTAAAAATTTACTTTGATAGTCATTTCGGAAAGAAAATAACTATTCAAGAAAAATATGGTTTTTTTATCTTTGTAAGAAAAGTGAAGCTTTGAAACCTTTAAGAAGTTCAAAGTATCGGTTGAGAATGAAAATGGTCGTCACATCGAACTCTTCGCTCAAATCAAGGGGGAATTCACTAGTAATGAGTTGAAATACTACATACAAAATCACGTGATTCGTTTACAAATGCCTCCTCCACACACACCACAATAGAATGGTGTTGTTGAGAGAAGAAAGCTGTACTATCATGGAAATAGTGTGAAGCATGATCGATGGCTCTGGACTTGCAAAGACATTTTGGGAAGAATCAGAAAAGACAAAAATGTATTTTTTGAAAAGAGTGCCCACATTTTCTCTTGACAAAGTAAAACCACAAGAAGTATGGTCAAAGTACAAACCATCTATTGCACACCTTATAGTATTCAAGTGTAAAGTAAATATGCACATACCCAAGCGTAACGTAAAGAAATTGGACATGAAGTCTCAGAAACTCATCTTCATTGGGTATAGCAAAGAGACTCTTGGGTATAGATTGATGGATCCAAAGACTAGGAAAGTCTACACCAATAGAGATGTTGAGTTCTTTGAGAAGAAGGAAGTATAGGCTCCTCCTTAAGACTCACCTCATGTAGATTCTTCACCAGTTGTAAAAACTAAAGATGATGTTCCCATAGATGATGAAAGTGATAATGGGGATGATGGTGTTAACCAAATAGAACCACAACCCATGGGAACAGTTTAGCGTATGCCCAAGTGGTGTACTATCACATTACGAGATGTAAGAATGGATGATCCACCGGATACATCCACCTTGGACCACAAACTTGTAGTAAAGCAAGAGAATAATTTAACTTTGATTTGATGATTAGAGTTATCAAGTCTAATGAGCTCTCTACAATCCAGGAATCCCTACATCAAAAGCTTGGAAAGATGCCATGGACTCGAATATCACCAAGAATGAAAAATAACACTTGGCAGCTTGTAGAAAAGGGGTATGCACAAAAATAAGGCATTGACTACAAGGATACATTTTCTCCCACAGCCTAAGATCAAGATGATCGGGATGATCTTTCCTCTAGTTACACACGTTTGGTTGGAAAGTCCATTAGATGGACGTAAAAATTGCCTTCCGAATGGATATTTACAAGAAGAAGTATACATGACTCAACTTGAGGGATATGTAGTACTTGGTCAAGAAGTAAAGGTATGAATACTTGGGAAATCTCTATGTGGCCTCAAATAAGCACCCCGGGCATGGTACATCAAAATTGATGAGCATCTCCTACAACATGGATCTATTAGAAATCCATACAACCCTAATCTCTACCTCAAAAATCAAGGGGAAGATTGTGATTTTCATTGTCTATGTCGACAATCTAGTCATTACTGGTAGTTCAATGAGGATGATCGATACAATGAAGAAAGATCTTAATCAATCGTTCGACATGACAGATCTCAAGCTAATGCACTATTGTCTTAGATTGGAAGTATGGAAAAAAGAGAATCACATCTTTGTTTCTTAGATTAAATATAACAAGACAATGCTCAAGAAATTTAGGATGATGGATTATACACCAATTGCTACACCTATGGTGAACAGATTGTAGTTATCTCATTCAGATCCATCTCCTGAGGTAAATTCCACTCTCTATCAACAGTTGATTGGGAGTTTCATTTACCTAACGTACACTAGACCAGATATCATCTCTATAATGAGCTATCTACCTAGGTTCATACGAAACCCAAATTTTGTCATTGGAAAGTAGCAAGGAACATCTTGAGATATCTCAAAGGATCGGTAGATATTGGTCTAGGAAACAAGAAGAATGAAAAATTCTTCTTGACCTGGATATCCAGATTCAGATCATGCAGCAACATTGATGACAAAAATCCACTTCTAGATTTGTGTTTTTATGGGATTTGGACCAATATCATGGGGAAGCAAGAAATGACACTTTGTTTCTCATTCTTCCATAGAAGCCGAGGATCGTTTAGTAGGAGAAGCTTTACGTGAAGTGATTTGGCTACGTCACATACTAGAAGGACTTGGAATACCACAGACAAACCAACCACCATGTATGTTGAAAATGAAGGTATTCTCAAACTTGTTCGCAACTGCTTTTTTCAATAAAGCACATCGAGGTACGAGTTCATTTCATACGCAAGAATTTCTTAAAGCACAACATATAGCTTCAATTTTTTCCAACTAAACAATGGGCGAGATATATTCACAAAGTCACTTGCACATGACAAGTTTGAGTTGTTGAGAGAGTTCCTCTCCTCATCCTCGAGACAATGCATAATTAATGGGGGAATGTTAGGTTGATTATTATTTACCTTTATTAATTATGCATTGCATATTATTTAGTTTATTTATTTATTGGTTATATGGTTATATTTCATCATAACCATTTAATTGTATTTGTTTCGCATACGGGAGTTGTTGTATTGTTGTAACAACACTATTTTTTATTTGTATTTAATATTGGTTATGCTTCCCGTATGATATTTTGGAAGCTTATGTAATCAAGGATATTGTTGCACCTGTGTAACTTATTTTCTTGTGTGTATTCAGTTGTACAATACCTATAAGTATTGCAGCTCATACCAATGTAAGTTGGTTAATTGAGATTAATAAAATCTATCAGGCTTCCACCCCTATTTCTCGGTTACACATTCACATATAAGAAATATCCTTCATCATGATAGCAAGAGATGGTGTAACGCCCACATTTTCACACAAATACAATAGTAAAAATAATGAAATTGTTTTTGGCTTACATTGTAGTATACATGACACTATAGAAGATCACTTAGGACAACGCACAACACATGATATGTTTACACAAACATTAACCCACATAGATAACATGAAAACAAGTGATGCACATCAAATCCACCCCCTTTTTTTCCAAATGACAAGGCACAACATAAAAATTAAAATACAATATAAAATTATATATAGGGTCTTCCCATGGCATGATATTTCTAGGATTACACATTTATTACAATCATGTTTCAATCTTTAGCTTAAGTTCTAAAAAGGATTATAAAATGTGAATCATACATTACTTTTCCTATTTCTAGATTTCCTCTAAACTATTTAACATTTAACTTATGGTTTATCTCATTAGATAAGGATCATCTACATTATTTCAATTTCTTTTTTAATTCACTTGTCCATTAATAGGGTATTTATTTACACATTATAACAAGACACGACATAAAAATTCAACTACATTATGAATCCCGTATAGGCACCATCCATGACAACACTTTCCCGATTTACATATTTATTACATTCATATTTTTTTATTGACCTTATTTACTTGGAAATCACTTATCAATTATTTAATAATTAAACTATGTTATCTTTACTTTATTTAACATTTCACTTGTAGTAATCCCATATAATTTGGCTTGTTTCCCTCATCACACCAAAATGTTGTAACTGGTTATTGGTATGAACATATGTACATACATGATCCTTTTAGTATTTTTTCCAAGGATTCATTTTCTAAGTTGCATGTTCGATTGGATTTTCCATTTATCTTAGTTGCAACAAGGGAGGTTCTCATGAAGCAAAGGAAGTTTATTGATTCAAGAGTAGATAGATTTCACGTTCTTTTCATATTAGCATTTAAGTTCTAAGGTTAGTCTATTTTGTTTTACGTTATGACAACTAACCATGTATCCCATCTACTTCACTAAATTGCTTAGTCATCAAGGTACTAATGGGTATGATTTCACACTCCACCAGGTTTGGATTCTTGAACAATTAAGCATTAGATGTGTGTTATAAGGGGATATTTAATTATAAATTTTACACACCTTACTAGGGTCACAACTAGAGTTATTGTACACCCTTATCTCCAAAATCATCTTGTAACTCTAGGAACATTCGATACTTCTTGTCAAGCTGACACTCTTGTTTGAGAGAGGTTAAATGGATTCACACTAGTATTCTCATGTGTAGGTATCTAAAAACATAGGACCCGCTCGAATCAATTACATTCATCTTAAAAATGGTTTCACTTAACTTGATTTAATTACCCTTTTAAAATTTGTTGTGTAACCCATTTATTAATAAGGACATTGGTATGCTCATGAGACTACTAGTCCTTATCCTAGGGGTTCGTCTCAAGAACATGATTACATGATTTCACATCATACATTCATTATGCATTAGGAAAATTGGGGAACAAGAGGGAATACTCCTTCGTTTAAAGGATTACGGTTCACATTAGGGATCACACACTATGAATTTAGTCCCTCACCAAAAGATGGTTTATACACATTATATGAATGATCTAAATTTCACCTTTCTCCAAGCATATCATCTTATGGATACATTTTCACAAACAAATCATAAATTAGGATGTTGTTAAGTTTCACAACTGACTCTTAGTATTACACCATAGAACCCAAATGATAATTGAGGTTGGGTATCGGGTTATTTTATGAACCCAACTCCTAAAGGTGACTTCTAAGGTTTGTTGGCGATCTTCGCCACTCAACACATGTGTCGTACCAAGAGGGTTTTACACTATGTTGGAGTTTGGTCACCCATGAAGTACTACCTTAAGAAAATCACATTCTCCTTACTACACACACAATTTCAAATCCTAGGAGGGGAACCAAATACTCGAATAATGTTTGACCGCATCATTCCTATTCATTGGGTTCATGATGATGCCACTAAGCATATAGGTTATGATGACAAAACTCAAACTAGGGATCTTATTTACTTAAGCTAGGAGGTGTCATTGAGTGTGAATAGTTAAGTTCATCCTAAGGTTTTAGTTTTCTATGTTACAAGAATCACATAGGAAGAATAGTTATGCATGAATTTCATACTAGAGTTGATTGTTTCGTTAGATTTCTTTATTACATTTTCAAAGTAAGAAATACAACACCGATTATTTAATCATCAATTACACATCGTGTAATTTCACTATAATCTATTGTTGTATATATCTTTTCCCTGGGTAGATATAGACAAGCAGGAGAATGGAGAAATCAAAGAAGCTCAAATCCCTGACATGCCCAAGGCGCACAGAATGGGCGCACGACACGAGAGTGTCGATAGAGGAAATGGTGTGCCCAAGGCGCACAGAATGGGTGCACGACATGAAGTGTCGATAGAGGAAATGGTGCGCCCAAGGCGCAGAATGGGCGCATGACACAGAGTGTCGACAGAGGAAATGGTGTGCCCAAGGCACACAGAATGGGCGCACGACACGGAGTGTCAATAGAGGAAATGGTGTGCCCAAGGTGCACAGAATGGGCGCACGACACGGAGTGTCGACAGAGGAAATGGTGCACCCAAGGCACACAGAATGGGCGCACGACACAGAGTGTCGACAGAGGAAATGGTGCGCCCAAGGCGCACAGAATGGGTGCACGACACGGAGTGTCGACAGGGTAAATGGTGCGCCCTTGGCACATGGAAGAGGATGATGACACACACATGAATGTGCCCTTGGCGCACCTTCAAGAGGCGCAACATTTTGAGCGCTGACAGGAAGCAGACCCTGGCGCAGATATTCAGATGGCCATAACTTTTGACTGGGAGCTCGGATTCATGCAAGGTTGGACTTTTCGGAAAGCTTACGAGGTCCTCTATCCAACTACGACTAGATATCTTTAATTGGGTGAGAAAAAATTCTTAAAAATGTGAAATACAGTTCGCCACTTTTGGGTTCGCTGGGGTTCTCACCTACCACCATAATGAGATAGTTAAGTGCAATCTAGAGGTGGTTGGGGTAGTTTTGGAATTCCTCTCTCTTTTCTCTCTCATTCTTCCTATAAATTGTAAGGAGGGGCTTCCTTCTAAAGGTTGGAAATTTCTATTTTTCCCCTCCCTTCTTCTCTTTGGCAGGTGAACTTGTGGAGTTAAAACCTCCCATTTGAAACTGTAATGCAACCTTGCCTCTTGGCATTTTGCAGTGTGCTGTATCAATCTTTGGAGCAAATTAATGCATGTCTGTGGATGATTCTCAACCCTCTCTATATTCATTTGCATTCCCCTGATCTTTCACTATGAATCTGGCTATCTGTGTATGATCTTGCATTGCATTTTAATGGTCTGTGTTTATTGGCAAGACAGGTGTTCTTCATTCCTCGGTGCATCACCTTTGTAGTTTAGGTTTTATTTTACGCGTTTTCTTACCCCTGTCTCCTTGGCAAGTTAGATTAGGTTTTTAGTAAACCCTCTGCATCTTCTACGTGTGCATCTCGAGCAGAGGAATAGGAAGCGCCTTCATCCAGGAGAGCTTTTCCAATTTTTGCAAGGTCCACACTTAGGAAAAGCTCCATGTTATGCAATCGCATCGAGAGTTTCAACCCATCGTGTTGCGTGAGACATTGTGGGTGCTGCATTTCGACATCAATAGTTTTGGCATGAGTGGGACCAAGAGGTCATTCTACAAGATTTGAAGGAACTCTCAAGAAATTCGGACTTAAAAATTACAGTTTCACTGATTTGAGCTTTTTTCACCTTCCAGCTGAACTTTGAAGTCAATTTTCAAGGGCTTAACTTGCTCAAAACAAGTCAAAATTTCACCAGTTGATAGATCGGGGGATAATCTTCAAAAGGGTATTCTTAGATTTTTGAGATTTTGACTTTCAAAATTTCATGGTTTTTTGATTTTCGGATTTGGTTTTGGAAGTCGGCATTTTGGGTTTTGGATTTGTCATTCCAAATCAAGTTCCAAAATCTAAAATATCAAAAATACGGGTCTTTCAAAGTTCTATTTTTAAATATTGTCGGAGTTTGGTGTGTAACTTGGCAGAATCTAGCCTTTTGAGGCTCACTTTCTAACACATCTAGCGACTCCGAAGGGGATAGAGTTCAGTGGTGTAGCAGCACGAGTTGCCCAGGCACATGAGAAGAATTTGATCCAGGTCTAATACTTGAGAAGAGGGGCTATTTTTCCACTTGCAACTTTCACCAGGCAGAGGAAGGAGAGGAAGAAGACCACAAAGATCACCATCTCCACCTAACAAGACTTTGTCTACACCTCCACCTGGTAGACCTTTTCTCGCATCAACCAGGGTTCTTAGGCCAATCATAATGGCACATCTACCACCGAATCCCTTTGTCAATTTCACGGGTAGTAGTCCACTTTCCCTAAATGCTCAGAATCAAATTCCAGTTGCAGCACTAAAGAATATACCCTATTTTACAGGAGAAAATCATACTACTCCTATTGATCACATCCAGGATATTGCTAATGCATGTGCAATCCACGAAATAAATGAAATGGATGTTGCAGTCAAGCTGTTGGCTTCATCTTTCAAAGGCAAGGCCTTACAATGGTTTAGGAGCCTTACAGCAGGGTCTATTACGAATTGGAACCAACTTTGTTCTGCTCTTTGCAGCCAATTCGGGGAGAGGGCGGACAATTTATCTTTATTGGAACAGCTGACAACAATCAAAAGGGCTCCTAATGAACAAATGGCAGATTTCAACTTCAGATTCCAACGGACATGGGACAGGATCCCAATAGCTGTTAGACCAACTGCCGAAGGAGCATTCCTTTATTTCTTAAAGGCTATAAATTCAGACATAGCCATGATGATCCAATCAATGGGAGGAACAACGCTGCCAGGGGCTTACGACATAGCTATCAGAGTAGAGAACTGTTTGATCCAAGCTGGAAAGCTTGCACCAAGGCCACCAATGCCTCTCTATCCGGATATGGGGAATCCTACAACCAGTCAAGCACCAGAGTTGAATCCCATTCCAACTCCTAGAAATCAAAGCAATAATGAGGCGTCGACTTCTTCAAATACTTCAAAGGAATTGCAGGAGGTCATGAAACAATTGCAGAACCTTGGAAATGAGCTTGTGACTATCAAAAGACAACAAGCTCAAAGTGCTAGACCGTATCAGCCTCAAGCACAGTACCAAGCTAGGCCCCCATACCAACAAAATAGACCACCACCTCAGGCTGCAAATCAAAACCAAAACCAAGGACAACCTCAAGCTGCCAGGCCATTTCGACCGTATGATCCAAATGCAACGACGTCCTCAAGAGCTTTGGTCCCGACACAAAATAACATGGCACAGGAGTACGACTGGTGTTACCCTTGCAATCTACCTCACAATCAGTCAGCATGTTTCAATGGTGCACTAAATCAGGCCTTGATGGTGCAAACCATTGGTGTTGCTCAAGAACCAAGCCAGGAGGAGAATCAACAGCAACAAACGCAACAAGAAGGACCTCCAACAGAAACCACATTGGCAAATTGGCAAATGAAGACTTCTGTGGAGTTAACCAACAACCTTTTCAAGGCATGGCTGCCAACACACGGTCAAAGAAGAGAAATATAGGAGAGGGACAACCGTGTAATCCAGTTGTTTCTCAACCCACTCTTACACAACAAGGGGTCAGTAGACCAAACGCAGCTCCAAATGTGCAAAATCAACCCAAGGTCCCTGTTGTAGCAACACACGCACATGCTCAAGCTCCAGAAAAGTTTGCACCAAGTAAGGGACAGCAAAAGGACAATTCATCCCCCTTCAACATCATCGATCAAATGAAGAAGACAGATGTCAACATTTCATGTGGGAATCTCTGGCGATCCCAGGGCAACGAGATTTATTGCAAGCTGCAATGGCTAATTGGTCTGCCACAAATGTATCAAACCAGGGCATGAGAAAGTTCTCACTAATGTAGTGCAACATGATGGGGGCCAGACAAGAAAAAATTTGAAGCCTCCACCATTCTATGTTTCATTGATTGTTGGAAACCACTTGGTACACAACTGCATGATAGATTCTGGGGCAAGTAGTTCAGTGATGTCGAAGCAAATAGCGGATCAACTAGGTTTGAAATATGAGCCAGTGCTGAAAGGAGTAGTACTGACTAGATGGGCAGCGGTAGGAAGCTGTTGGAGTCATCAAGGGTTAAGCCTAACACTACATTCCGTCCTAATGTTACAGATTATGCAAGATGTGTCTCGTGATTGACCTTCGCCACTCTTTGCGTTGTGTCTATCAAGAGACTTCACTTTGCAAAAATCGGTGGATATTTATCGTAGATTGGTCACACATGATTTTTAGGACAAGGTATGGAGCCAAAGCAACAATCAGGTCAGAACCAATTGCTAATTTCCATATTGAGCCTCATGTACCAAATCCTATCAATGCAAATTGCTTGGCTTTTGATCAGGAGGAGTGTTCGAGTGATCTAGAAACAGGTACTAAGGTCGAGGGAATTCCTGATTTAACTTTGGATGAATGGGAAAACAAGAGTCATGAATTTGACCCATACAAGGAAATTGAAGAATACGAATGGGCGTGTATTGTATACACGAAGAAAATTCACCCATCCCCCGACATCATTCAGCCTGAACAAAAGGATGAAAACAAAGTTTGGAAATTATTTTTCGATGGTTCGAGAAGCAGACAAGGTGCTGGAGGTGGTGCAATGTTGATTTCACCACAAGACATCAAATATTTTTCAGCTTTTCGTTTCCAGTTTTCCTGTTCAAACAACACGGCTGAGTACGAAGCATTGATTCATGGAATTCATTGGGCCAGGAAAAGGGGCATAAATAATTTGCAGGTGTTTGGAGATAGCAAGCTAATCGTCAACCAAGTTAGGGGACAACATGCTACAAAGAACGACTTGCTGAGGAGCTACAAGAATAGGGTATGGGACCTCATTGAGGATTTGAAGCTTTCAACATGTGTCCATACCGGGGAAGAAAAATGAAGTCGCGAGATAGGCTCTCAGCAGATTAGAGCAACGTTTGATGTGGTTGACAACATCGAAGGAGAAAAACACAACCACATATCCATGTGATTGTAAGGCCAGCAGATTCAGAGATAATAACACAAGTTGGCAGTGTTTGAGAGCGATCAACAGATCGTCAATTTCTTATAAGAAGAGGCTGAATTCTCAGCTAGGAATCAGGATAGATTAGAGCAGCAGTATGGGGATCAAGTAGTGCAGCTGCAGACAAACAAGCTTCCTAAGGGTTTGGTAACATTGGAGTCTATCTTCAACCCTAACAACCAGTTTAAGTAAGGAAAAGGCTAACATACGAGTCAAGAGAGAAGATTCAGGCCGATTCCCGGTTGGGAAGGCAAAACTCTTCAAATTGGTAAAGTGGCCCTTTGAAAGCGGGAGAAATCAGATTTCATACAGCTTTGCCAAGAATATCCAGATGTCTTCGCTTGGAGCTATGAAGACTTAAGAGGATTTGATCCAAATTTGGCACAACATACCATAGAATTGGATCCAGATGCTAAGCCCATCAGGCAGAAGCAGAGACCAGTCAACCCTCACATTGAACCTCTAATGAAGAAAGAGCTAAATAAGCTAATAGAGGCAAGCATTATATTCCCGATCAAGCACTCAAGCTGGGTTGCAAACTTGGTTCCAGTTAGGAAGAAGAGTGGAGAAATCAGGTTGTGTGTGGATTTCGAGACCTAAACAGGGCATCTCTCAAAGACCATTACCCACTTCCTTCAATGGAACAAATATTGCAAGTAGTATCCGGTTCAGAGAGATTCTCTCTCCTAGATGGCTACTCAGGGTACAATCAGGTGATGGTGAAAGAAGATGACCAATTCAAGATGACTTTCACCACCAAATGGGGGACTTATGCCTACAAGAAGATGCCATTTGGGCTATCAAATGCTGGGGCCACTTTCCAAAGGGCAATGGATATGGCATTTAAGGGGTTGATCAATAAAATAGTTTTGATATATCTTGACGACATCACTGTATTCTCAAAAAATGCAGCGGATCACCTCTGTCATTTGAGGCAAGTATTTCAGAGGTGTAGAAGATTTGGGGTATCATTGAATCCCAAAAAATGCATATTTTTGGCTCACGAGGGAAAACTTCTAGGCCATATTGTTTCAAAGGAAGGGTTGACGATTGACCCAGAAAGAGTTGAAGCAATTCGAGCATTGCCTTTGCCAAGTCACAAGAAGGCTCTTCAAAGCTTCTTGGGAAGGATCAATTTTGTCTGCAGATTTGTTCCAAACTTTGCATCTCTCGTAAAACCAATAACGCTAATGTTAAAGAAGAGCATGGCATTTAAGTGGACATCTGAAGGCAAGGCAAGTTTTGAGGCAATAAAAGAAGCTATATCCCAAGCTCCGACTCTCGTCAATCCAGACTTCTCCAAGGACTTCGTGCTATATGCCTTTGGTGGTGGGGACACGATTTCTGCAATCCTGGTACAACAAAACAAAGGAGGATTAGAGCAACCAGTTGCTTTCTTTAGTCAAGGCTTGGAGGAATACGAAACTAGGTACTCTTTCATTGAAAAGCATGTCCTTGCAGTAATCAGGAGCTTAAAGAAATTCAAGCACTTAGTCTCAAACAACAAAATCCAATTATTGGTCTCTCATGCGGGAGTCAGGGACTTCCTTCTAAACAAGGATCTGAATGAGAAACGTGCAGGATGGATAACTCGTGTCATGGAATATGACATCGAGATCAAGGTCACCAAACTAGTACGTGGGAAGGGACTATGTGAGCAGCTAGCCTTGAGTCAACAAGTTGAAGTAGGTGATGAAAAAGAGGCTGTCTTGGTACTACAGGATAACCAAGAACAAGAAAATGATGATGTGCCCACTCCCTGTTGGACTCAGAATGTGATACACTTCCTACAGACAGGCCTATGCCCTCCAGAAATGAGAAAAGCAAAGAGGAGATACTTCAGATTACAAGCCATTCCATATGTGCTTGTTGGTGGTGTTTTGTTTAAGAAAGACATCAATGGAGTTCTATTGAGGTGCATTGGGACAGGCCAAATTGAGAGGGTGTTACGAGATTTTCACGATGGAGATTCTGGAGGACATTTTTCCCCACGAGTAACAGCTCTCAAGATAATGAAGGCAGGGTATTATTGGCCGACAGTCTTCAGTGACTGCTATACATGGATAAGAAAGTGTAGGAAATGTGCACTCTTCACAGGCAAAGAAAGACTAGCAGCGCTTCCATTGCACCCAATTCTGGTTGACCAACCATTTATGCAATGGGGATTGGACTTCGTCGGGGTCATCAATCCAAACTCAAGCCAAGGCCACAAGTGGATTCTCATGGCAACGGACTATTTCACCAAGTGGACCGAAGCAGTAGCACTCAAGGAAGCAAATGAGTCTAACATACTAGACTTTTATGAAGGAATAGTGACCAGGTTCGGTGTGCCGGCCACTATCATATCAGACAATGCATTGGCATTTATAGGTTCCAAGATTATAGAATGGGCTGTCAAGAATGGAATCTATTTGAGCACCTCTTCAAATTATTACCCGCAGGGTAATGGACAGGCAGAGTCATGAACAAAAATTTGCTAAGAATCATCAGGAGGACTCTGGACGAAAATCAAAGAACATGGCATACCAAGCTAAAATCAGCATTATGGGCTAACAGAATAACACCAAAGAGGTCTACAGGTAATTCCCCTTACAAGTTGGTCTATGGAAAAGCAAGCGTGTATGTGCCTATATCATTAGAACCGCCTACATTGGAGTTCATGAAAGCGATTGGAGTTGGTGAGTTCGAACCAATGGAGGTTAGGTATGCAAAGTTGATGGAATTGGAAGAAATTAGAGAACATGCAGTTCAAATAATTGAGAAAGATCAGGCCTTGGTGAAAAGATGGTTTGATAAGAAAGCAAGAGCAAGGACCTTCTAGGAAGGAGACCTAGTTCTGAAATGGGATGCAGATCGGGCAAAGCCAGGAAGGCATTCCAAGTTTGATGCCATTTGGAGTGGCCCCTACATGGTCACGGGATGTAAAAGTAGTAATGCCTTCTAATTGTCTACTTTGGATGGAGGAGAACTCCCGATTCCGGTTAACGGAATCTATCTTAAACATTGCTACTAAAAGGAAAAGGGTTTACCCTTGTAAATATTAGCCTAGATTTCAATTCCTCTAAGTGCGTATGCACATTGTCTTGTTGTAGTTAGGTTTTGTTTCCCTAAGTGCTCCGACACAAGTTTTTTGCTCTTAGGTTGATTTCCACAATTCAGAATGTTGTCAAAGAAGAAGTTGCGGTATCAGGTTCGGGATCAGATATCAGGTTGGTTTCAGGTTATTGCTTATGACTCCATGCCCAATGGATTGCTAAAAGGCCACTGATCTTCTACCTAGCAGGCAGGTGATCCCATTGAGTCGCCAAATTGTTGTATATATCTTTTCCCGGTAGATATAGACAAGCAGGAGAATGGAGAAATCAAAGAAGCTCAAATCCCTGACATGCCCAAGGCACACAGAATGGGTGCACGACACGGAGTGTCGATAGAGGAAATGGTGCCAAGGCGCACAGAATGGGCGCGACACAGAGTGTCGATAGAGGAAATGGTGTGCCCAAGGCACACAGAATGGGCACATGACACAGAGTGTCGACAGAGGAAATGGTGTGCCCAAGGCGCAGAATGGGTGCACGACACGGAGTGTCGACAGAGGAAATGGTGCGCCCAAGGCGCACAGAATGGGCGCACGACATGGAGTGTCGACAGAGGAAATGGTGCGCCCAAGGCGCACAGAATGGGCGCACGCACGACAGTGAGTGTCGATAGAAATGGTGCGCCCTTGGCGCATGGAAGAGGATGACGACACACACATGAATGCGCCCTTGGCGCACCTTCAAGAGGCGCAACATTTTGAGCGCTGACAGGAAGCAGACCCTAGCGCAGATATTCAGATGGCCATAACTTTTGACTGGGAGCTTGGATTCATGCAAGGTTGGAATTTTCAGAAAGCTTACGAGGTCCTCTATCCAACTACGACTGGATATCTTTAATTGGGTGAGAAAAAATTCTTAAAAATGTGAAATACAGTTCGCCACTTTTGGGTTCACTGGGGTTCTCACCTACCACCATAATGAGATAGTTAAGTGCAATCTAGAGGTGGTTGGGGTAGTTTTGGAATTCCTCTCTCTTTTCTCTCTCATTCTTCCTATAAATTGTAAGGAGGGGCTTCTTTCTAAAGGTTGGACATTTCTGTTTTGCCCCTCCCTTCTTCTCTTTGGCAGGTGAACTTGTGGAGTTAAAACCTCCCATTTGAAACTGTAATGCAACCTTGCCTCTTGGCATTTTTAGCAGTGTCAGATCAATATTTGGAGCAAATTAATGCATGTATGTGGATGATTCTCAACCCTCTCTGTATTCATTTGCATTCCCCTGATATTTCACTGTGAATCTAGCTATCTGTGTATGATCTTGCATTGCATTTTAATGGTCTGTGTTTATTGGCAAGACAGGTGTTCTTCATTCCTCGGTGCATCACCTTTGTAGTTTAGGTTTTATTTTACGCGTTTTCTTACCCCTGTCTCCTTGGCAAGTTAGATTAGGTTTTTAGTAAACCCTCTGCATCTTCTACGTGTGCATCTGAACAGAGGAATAGGAACCGGCCTTCATCCGGAGAGCTTTTCCGATTTTCGCAAGGTCCCACACTTGGGAAAAGCTCCATGTTATGCAATCATACTGAGAGTTTCAACCCATCGTGTTATAGACATTCATGGGTGCTACATTTCGACATCAACAAGCTATTAAGTTCAATTTCATTTAAGACATATACCCAAATTTTAACAATACATAATTTTGAATCAACATGACACTCCTAGTTATGTACACATTTCCCAAACAACCCTAACTAACATCTCATACATATTACCAATTTTCAAATATTAAAATTTTCTGTAACATGGCACTACATTATACATGTATACATTTTCCAATAACATATATAAATTACAATAATAAACAATGAATTACACCACGCCTTTCTGTCATCTATCTCGCATCCTGTAAAACCATGTGAGTATAATATTAGCGATAAATCAATGGCATGGCATCCACCTAGATCTATCATAATTAACATTTTTAGTTTCCATTTACATAATAATAATAATTAATTTACATTTGAAAGGAGAGGGTTAGAGACATATATTTATTTCATTTTGTTTCACTTCATTTCTTATTTAAGGAAGAAGAGAGAGAGAGAGAGAGAGAGAGAGAGAGAGAGAGAGAGAAACACTATTTTCCCACAAGTCAAATTTCACACAACAAGCCACATGATAGAGTTCCAAATAGTTATTTACATACATAAACAATTTTCCACGAGTGGTTTAGTAACCCGACGGGGTCCTACAATTTTCTTTTTTACGTTTTCTTGCTAGTTGCAAAAATGTTCAATTTAGGCTCATAGGCTAAGAAACCACTTTCAAATGCTATCTTTCGAAAAGCAAACACACCACAGTAAATTTCTACATGTCCTCCTATACACCAAGAATTCACAGGAACTGGTGAAATTTAGAACTGACAAACGGTTTACAAATAGCGGCCATTTTTTGTAGGCCATCGGTCATAATTGGCCTAGTTGCAAAAGAACAAATGTTAGCTCGAGGGCTCAGAAAACCATGTCCAAAACTAATGTTCGATGGATAAACATGCTCAATGAAAAATTTACTACAAGTTTCCCTATATATGGATAATTCATAAGAGTCGACGGGACTGAGAACTAGCTAACGGGTTTCAAACGACAGCAGGTTTTTCGGAGCCACCTGGTCATAATTGGTCCAGATTTGACTTGTTGGTGCTCGTTTTGATCTCACACCATTTGCCTTGATTTTACTTTGATCTGCATGTTATTAAACGTTTTATCTCTCAATGTCGATGTTTTCAAGCTTTTACCTCCATTCAATGCCTTGCAATTTGTTACGTAATCCATTATCATGCCCCTTTTGAAGAAGTCTCTAAGCTTACCCTGTTTTTTCCGTAATTTCTTCAAATCTACGGGCTCTCGCCATTTTTCCTATTTTCCCCTAACCATGGAAGCTTGAGAACGATCAATTTATATTTGTATGCCTTTGAAAATCCAAAACCATGGTCAAAAAGATGCTTGGAACCATGATTCACTTGGTTTAGTTTCAAAAAATTTCATCCTTAGTAAAAAATCAGATTATGGGCATAAATGGAAAACTTATGTGTTTTAGAGAGTCGGCGGGCGTCTTTTTCCTATCAAAATTATTCCTCAACATTCATTGGTCACATGGTTTCTTTTGGTTGGTCAAGGGATGATGAGAAAATGTTTTCACTTGTCACTTTTTACTTTTTTGGCAAAAAGGCAATCTTGGTCCCATAGCTCCACTCAATTCTTATTAGTTATTTTGGTACTTACGTGGCCTTTTCTAATTAGATGAGGTATGTTGGGTTTGTTTTATGAAATTTTTCTTTTTGGCTACTTTGGCAAATAATTTGAACTCACTTTCATGCTCATGAGGCTTTGATTAAAGTAAAATTTAAGCGGCAGGGAAAAGGTATTTTTTTAACCCCGCAGAAGGACACGTGACAAAGTTAAGAGTGGAGATGCAGGCCTTCAGAAATAAGTTGGATATTTTTCCCTTTTGGAAAAATGGAGTAAAGGTTCTAAAATGGAAGCGTGCCCCCACCAAATCATAAAGCCTTATAAGGTCCTTGAAGTTGCGCCATAAAGACACGTGGAGGTTTCCACCGGTCTTCCTTCCTTAGACTTTTCAGCAACTTCCTAAAGGGCTTGAGACATGTGGTGAGCTCATGCTCATTTAGGGTCTCTATTTTTGGGGACCATCTCAAGATGCGCCATTGAGATGTGTGGCGGTTTGAAAATTCAAGAGGCGGGAGGCGGGCCATCGGGGGCAACTTGGATTTTTTGCCCTTGTTATTCAAAAGACTGAAATCATAAAAATGACCGTGAGCCCAATAGAGAATAGTCAAAATTTTGCTCCGGTCAATGGCAGAGGTACGGAATTTTGGGGGAAATTTGGAAATTTTAACTTTTGTGGAGAATGGAGCTAAAAGTGTAAAAGGAAGCGTGGTTCCGCTAGGACCCACATCAGAAACTTGAAGTGGAAGGGTGGAGCTATGGGGAAAACTTGGAAATATTTCCTTTTCCAAAAAAGAGGTGAAATAGTAGAATTTAGCCACGGTTCCTTTGGGACACACATTGGGACACGTGTCAATCCTATTTTTCAAAGACAGAGGGGCGGAGAAAATTGAGAAATTTTGCATTTTTTCTAAAAAGGTGTAAAAAGTAAAAAATAACCCTCAGGCCCATCTTAACTCAGATCTCCCACGTGGACGGTCCAAATTCAAAAGAAATATTGACAACAACTATGCATCTGTATCTGATTTTCTGCCATTTTTCTCCAAAGCTCCTAGGGATGCATATTCTTATGTTTTTTATCATTTCTTAGAGTCTCCTGCATGCCAAATGAAGAGGAACATTAATCTGATATCTTGGTTTGGTGGGAAAAATCTAAAAACATATTTTTCCATTAAGATGTGATCTGGCCATTGGCTTCGATCTGATTTTCCAGTTTTTCCTTCCTTGGCATGCAAAGAACCAGATTTGGCAGATTGGAGGAGGGAGTAGTTGGTGCGCAAGATGAAGAATGACTTACCAGATGAAGAATTGAATGCTAGAAATATTTGGAGAGATTTTCCTCGTACACTTGACAAATTTTTGCAAATCTGATTCTGGGAGTCTTAACACGCAATGGTGCTTTGAATGTCTCTAGTTTTGGGGAAAACTCTGTTGTAAATGAAGTATTATAAATTGCATGAATTTTTCGTGCAAATGGTGGAGTGTTAGAGGTCAGGACTGATTTTCCTAAGATAAAAGATTGATAGAACCCATCCTTCGAGAAACCATCCAAGAAACCTATTTATCTCCTTTGTGTTAAGTTTGATCATGTCAAGGTGGTCATGAGCGAGTACACCATGACAAGCTCCGATATTTTTCTAGAAACTTTCCTCTGTTGATAAATTTAATCAAACTTGAGTTAATCTGCATTATTTTTGGGAAAAATTGTGTTTGCTTCATTTCTGAATGTCTGTAAGTAGTTTTCTTGTTCCCGTTGCAATCTTACATTGAAATATTTGTGAATAACACAAGATCTTATCCTTGTGATAGTTTGGTGGCATTTGCAATTTCAATTATCGTAAAAGATTTCATTTGATAATGAAATAAAAAAAATTAAAATCACTGTGACTCCTAGCATGACTATAAGATTGTTCGTTAGCCTTTGATGGTATCTTAGGTGTGATGAAACAAAGTTTGATAATGTTTAGTTAAGTTTTCCAATTTGAGCCTTCATTTTGGATCCTTGAAGTTTGTGTGAAAAGTGTTGATATGGGCCTCTATTGAAGCACATATTCTAATTAAAGGAACATCGTAGTTATCCCAAAGCATTTTGTTGTTCAAGCTCTCCATATTTGTAAAAAAATTCAAGGATCTTGTGAATCAAGTTCATTTCTTCCTCACCTCCCACCAAAAATTCATTTAAAAACAACCAATCATACCCATACTACCCCCATCTTTTCTTTAATTGCATTTTAGTTACGATCAACATTCCAAGAACATTATAGTGCAAGGAAAACTTTCTCCTTTTTTTTTCCATCTACATATTCTTAAGTTCATTCCACATTTAATTTACATAGTTCGACCATTTTAAGTTGGCTTTTTATCCTTTACGGAAATTTCCATAACTTACATACTTATTTGGCATAATTCAAATTGCATATAAAGTACTTAATTATCTTATTATTATGTTAAGAATATTCTTCTCCAACATTTATTTGATGTCTACATTTTTACCCTTACAACTCAAGTGAATCAGACTTGATGTCTAGAAAGCAATATTAGGATTTAAGGGAGATTTGTATACAAGATAGCTTTTTCCCAAAAACATTCTTCGATCACGGTATAGTTATTTCCCTACCATAGTTATTCTAATTCAATGACTTGTGGAATTCCATTTTGATATATATATATATATATATATATATATATATATATATATATCTTTTGTTTTCTCAAAGTTTGATCACACCAAGGCAATTCATATTCTTTGTAACTCATGAAAATGTTTAATTAAGTTATAAGGACTCCAAGAGTGGCATTATTCCTAACCTCAAATCTCATTTTTACTCTTCTATGCTTTACTTTTTTTTCATCACATTAAGGTCTCATTATTACCATCACATTATAACAAAAAAGAGTTATGAAAGTACTTGTCTGTCATCTTAAAGAAGTACATGGTTAGAAGCATTATAAACTACACATGAACCACAAGTGATTTGTGTTCAAGGTAAGGTCCCATTTTTCTGCATTTCATGATTCCACATGTGAAATATTATTTATTTCTTAATGTCATAAAAGGACCTAACAAGGTATTACGGGACAAGATTTTGGTTTCTTGGGTTCTCTAAAGTCAACATCTTTCAAAACAATTTTGTTTTGCAAAGAGTTACTTATAATTTTCTATCCACATGTTAACCACCAAATCAACTAAGGTTAAGCTTAATTCCAATTTTCACCCAGGGCTTTAATCCCTATTATAGATTAGATTAAGGTTAAAATGTATTTACTCTATAAACCCTTTGTGAGAGATCAAGGCACTATATTGTCACAAGCCAAAGATAAGACATTTAGCTGCTGAGGGACTAAAGAGTTCACTAACAAGAATGCAAGACATAGAACAACTATATCACGATCTCCATTTATGTCATCTGAATCCAACAAGGATTTCATTCGATGAAGAAATTTAATTTTAAATCTATCTTCGGAAGACAAGGTAGTCCACTAGGATACGAAGGAAGAGATAGCTCTACTTACTCCAAATAAAGTTTGATTGTGTCACTCCTATCAGATAGGTTTATGACAATGTCACTAAACATACGACTAAGATGATAAACCCATTCTTGGGCTCTTGTTTACCCAAACTAGGAGGTTCCATCGAGGGTAGAGTTTAAGTTCATTCTACGGTTTTCAATGTCTTCTATGGTAAAAAGTATCACAGATGAAGACATGTTATGCTCGATATTATACAAGGGTTGAGTGTTTCGATTAAAACTCTTTATTACATTCACAAAGTAAGAATGCACAAGATGATTCATTAGTCATTTATTGAACACTGAATATGCACTACAAGATATTACTTCAAATTCATTTATATATATATATATATAATATATAACCTTTTTACCATACGTACTATGAATCAAATTGAACCTATGATTAAATACACATTTCCTAGATATCCCTAAAAGCTAGCATCTCATACATATTAGCAAATTATCAAATATAACCTTCTGTAACATGAGACTACATTATACATATATTCATTTTACAATGAACTATATAAATTACAATGATAATTAATGAATTACACATCACCTTTTCACCATCATTCTTGCATCCTGCAAAACCACGTGAGCATGAAATCAGTGATAAATCGCTGGCATGGCATCCACCCTAATCTAACATAATTAACATTTTTTAGTTTCCCATTTACATATAATAATAATTACAATTTGCAATTGAAAGAAAAGGTTTAGAGACATGTATTCATTACATTTCATTTCACTTCATTTTGTAACCCAAGAGAGAGAAAGAGAAGGGAAGAGAGAGAAAACACCATTTTGTCAAAAGTTCTATTTCACACAACAAGTTACACTATAGAGTTTTTAAACAGTTATTTACATGTGTCAAAAGTTTCCACGGTGGTTTGGCAACCCGACGAGGGTCCCACAACTTTCTATTTTTACATTTTCTTGCTAGCTACAAAAATGTTCAAAATGGGCTCGGAGGCTAAGAAACTACTTTTAAAAATGTTGTCTTCTGATGAGAAAACACACCATGGTTAAATTTCTACGTGTCCACTTATATACCAAGAGTTCATAGCAACTGACGGAATTTAGAACTGGCTAACGGTTTACGTTTGGCGGCTAGTTTTCGGGGCCACTGGTCGTAATTGACCCAATTGCAAATGAACAAAAGTTAGCTCGAGGGCTCAGAAAACCACGTCCAAAACTGACGTTGATGGATGAACATGCAATGAGAAACTTCCTACAAGTTCCCTATATAAGGAGATAAGGAGAATTCATCAGAGTTGACGGGACTAAGAACTAGAAAACCATTTTCAAATGGAGGTAAGTTTTCTGGAGTGACAAGTCGTAATTGGTCTAGTTTGACCTTGTCAAACTGCAACCGGAGGCCTACAAAATGGCTTTTGCCAAACTATACAGAAAAGTGTTTTTCCCCAAACTGAATGTTCCATGTAATTTTCTAGTAAAAACACTAGAGGTTTGCGAAAATGGATAATAATTTCTCTATCAGGTTTCAAATGGTGGTTCAAAATGAAAGCCAACTTTATAGTTTTAGTAGCTTCTTACAACTACAAAAATGGTGTAACATTGCTCCCAATATGGCATCAAAAATATCACAAATGTTCATTCAGGGTCAAACCAAAGGTTAAGGTGACTCCTCACATAACCAGGTACATGAATGAAGCTTAACATCCCATTTTCGGAGTTACGAAGGTACTTAATGAGTCTCGAAAAATGCAAAATTATCTATTTAAACAGGGAGATGGTCAACATTTTTATTGGGAAGTCAATTTCATCTTGTCGATAAAACAATATTGTAGTGATCTAGTTGGGTAGGAAGTTTTCTAAATCACCTTAGAATGAGGGTTGAAGTTCATGGTTTAATACAAAAGGGTTATTTTGATTTCGTGAGTTACGACATGACATTTTATTGTTTTTACAACAAGTTAATATAAAACAATTAAATGTATTATAATCCTAATATTTTAAAATTATATTAAGTTGCAAATGAAAAAACTAAAGTACAAGAGTTATGAAAGATAAGAGGAGATGAACCATGCCTGGAGGGATGAAGTCGGTCAAACCCAGGATTCGGTTCAACATCT
The DNA here is from genome assembly GCA_018340775.1 of Taxus wallichiana var. yunnanensis. Classification (NCBI taxonomy): domain Eukaryota; kingdom Viridiplantae; phylum Streptophyta; class Pinopsida; order Cupressales; family Taxaceae; genus Taxus; species Taxus wallichiana. The sequence goes on along the minus strand of CM031237.1, from coordinate 701,980,083 downwards.
CGCTTGGGCATTTTTCAAACAGTTCACGAGCATTGATCTAACCTCCACATCACACAAACTTCACGATCACTTGAAGTCTTCAAAATAGAATATGTTTGCCCATTATGTGTTTTTAATTTTGTCAAGGCTGCTCAAGGCTCCATCGAACACGAGCTAGGAGAATGTTGGAAAAGTTGTATGGAGCTTGGAAACACATTTATTTCAATAAAATGAATCCTTTTGACTGAATGTTCTCCTTAAATATAGATGTTTGACAGAAGACATAAGTTGCAGACATTTTGACAATCACCTCAAAAGAAGAGTTGTTGAAATTTACTGCAACCCCATATTATTATGTTCTACAATGGGTACCAAACACCACATCCCCACAACCACACCAAGTTTAATTAGTGAGTTGATGGTAAATTTTAGAGTTTCCTCAAAATAGCAAAGCAAACAAAGATTCGATCAAATAGGCATATGAATCGAGTTCTAGGTAGGTGGCATGTTAAAACCAACACTCATGCCATTGAAGTATTTATCCCTTTTCCACTAAACCTTGAGCTTGCATTTTAAAATAAACCAAAAATGAAGCTTACATGATGGCATTGCAGACCCATTAGACCCCATCTCCTTGATAACATTGCCAAAAAGTCAACTTGCCCTTGTGCAAGTTTCCCCATTTTACATACTACTAGACTACCATAACATTACAACTACAACATCGACACTATTCCTCTACCCTTTTAAAAAAATTGAATGAAACAACACAACTACTCAAAAGGTCCCTTTTGATGCATAGGGGAGGATGTGGTGTGGCAGGAGACCCCAAAATGATGAGTGCATTAGTTAAGAAAGTTTTAAGCCTTTTAACAAACCCATTTTGTATATCCTAGGTTTAATGAAGATTCCCAAAGGCCACATTGTTTTAGGTATTTAGTCAAATAGTTCATGTGCCAGAGCCATACTTCCACATTTTACACATTTTGCATGCATGTCTGCCAAATCATATTCAAATACAACATATGAAAAACTCCTTTCATAAAATGTCCATACCCTACTATAGAGCTCATATTTTGGCACTAGCTGGGAATACGTGGCAAAGGTGAACTGATCAGGTTAGAGGCCTATATGTTGCCAAAAGGAAATGGTGCACCTATTGTGAGGAACCCATAACTTTTGTGTTCTGCCATAGCTGAAACTATCCAATACTGCTAAAAATACAACGTTGCCATAGGTTTCAGTGTGATTAGAGACTTTCCAACAAAGTCCAATCTGTTGTGAATCCGAACCAAGATAACCCACGTGACCAACACAAGCCTGGTGTTTCATCCTCCCCAAAAACATGAGCCAAGTCATGAAAAATTGAAAACCAAAAAAAAAGAAAAAATAATTTCATATCATCCTTATGCACCCATTTTCAAAATAGACATATATTCTGTCAGTGGCACTAAATTGAAGTCACTACAACTAACCAACCAAAATTAAATTTACAATGTGCTCTTCCATTTTTTGTGGAAAACATAGGAGGAAACAATTAAAAAAATTATTATTATTGAGAAGGAAGTGACAGGTTCACTGCTCCTTCCATTATTTAATTCCACCTTTCTACCTCCTCCCACATCCCTACCATCCCCCACTTCAAAGCACTAATTCCATCCAACTTTCATTTTTTTTTATTTTTTTCAAAATTTTTTTAATTTTTTTTTTTTTTATTAAAAAATTTTTTGTAAATGTTGGGAACTACATTTCCCTCCCCTTATAAGAGCATCATCCTCGATGTGACACAACACTGAAGCTCAGAGGATACGTAGGAAAGAAGATAATAATGACACATGTCGTGTATCAAAACAAATTGGTTGGTATAACATGACCACAAGGAAGAAAACTAATTTTGGCAATATCTTAAATTATAATGTTTTGTGAAGATTGGTATTTTTTACCTTATTACTTTGTTTATATTTTCTTTTACAATATTTCTTATCTCAAGATTATAATATTCATTGTTTAGAATTTTTTTCAATTGTCTTATGTTCATGGGTGCCCAACAGTAACTAACATCAAGATGTCACACAAAACTTAACACAACACAAACAACCCACGAGACATCTTGCTACATACTTTCATGACTGTAACACATCACAAGACCTTTAATTCCTCCATGGAATGACAACAAGTAGTCCACATAGCAAAGAATTTCCAACAATTATGTCATAGACATAGATCCAACACACACATGTGACTAACAAACAAAATCATCACACTGATACATATACAATGGGTATCACATGACCCAAAAATCCATGACTGTACCAACATAGTTCCAACAATATCCAATAGTCCATACCAATGGGAATGTCAATCCTCAAACATAACAATGTCTAACAAGACTCACAAGAGTACACATAACTCACTATACCAACTCCACACATCACAAGGCATCATGAAACAATCTCCAGATATCTCCAAAAGCACAAAAAACAACTCCATATACCTCCCAAAGCATCACCAAATAACTCCATATACCTCCCAAGAGAAAGAATCATAGTGATAAAACCAAGCCGGGTCACTCAACCATAGAGCCTCATCAAAGAGAAAGTCACTCACTCCATAGTGCCATAAAGAATATCAGGTCACTCAACCATAGAGCCCCATCAAGAATATCAGGTCACTCAACCATAGAGTGCCATAAAGAATATCGGGTAACTCAACCATAGAGGCCCATCTCCTTTCTCCTTTTAATGAGGTCGAGTCACCCTATGGCCCTGGGCACATAGAGCCCCGTCACCCCCACCCAAGTGGTGTAGTAACTGTAGTTCAAAAACTACACGATGTTATGACCTCCTTGGGCATACCCCATACAATGAAGTGGGCCCATAGGTTCCACCACCCCATGGTGAATCCCATGACCCTATTCCAAAACATTACGACATTAGAACCAACATAACAATCCATTCAAATGCCAAGTGGAAAAAATTATAAGCCTTGGGCTAGGCTATAAAACTTTTAAATATGAAAAGAAAGTTTAAAACTAAGAAAAACAAATGGCTAATTAGCCATGGTTAGTGCAAAATCCAAATGTTAATGCAACAATCAAATAAATGCCCAAAATATAAGAACATGTCAATCAAGAAAATGGCGATTGGTTCTAGCAAGAAAAGAAATAATGATCAATTTACGAATAAAATACATATTGAGAAATAACACATTACAATCACTATGTGGCCTCATACCGCCACCAAAGGGGTACTCATCGAGTTGTTGGCACTCGGACATCGAGCCTCAACTCATAAAAATATACATGTAACAGAAATGAGTATATCAAATAATGTAATTATCATCATCTCTGCTGAATCATCCCTCCAAACTCCCACAAGGATCAACATAGTCAAAATTACATAGGATTGTCCAATGAACAATCCAATAAGAAAGAGCAGGGAACTCTAGTTACATAAGTTGAGCCTAAGGTGGTGCGCACCCACAATATACTGAGAAAGCTCAAAGTATACTAAACAGATAGAAGTGGGTTTTCAGTCTATATAAGACTCCACTTCCTCACTCGTACTCGAGCTCAAGATTATGAAAACCTGGTCCACGCCTCCTCTCTCCACACATACACTCTTGACAATTTCTCCCCTTAGGGTCGTCTAGTGTAAGGTTCACAACATACACATAACTACATCACTAACACAATGGTGATTCACACAAATTAACCATAGCATCTTACGCATGGTATTTATATGGGGTATAACACAATCATTACTTTCATGGGTTATGATACATCACATTACCACATTCTGCAACCAAAGTGCAATCACTATATAATAGGGATCATACGCTCACCATATGCCCCTAAATCATGACATAAATCATCACATATTACACAAATCATATGTATGACGAACAAATGTCTAACATTACAACATATAGTCAATTGTAATTACAACATGGTGACACACATGATTCATCACAACACGGTGATGACATCACAATAAAATCCAATTCACTTTACAACAATTTTGTCATGTAATACATCAATACACCTTCATATCACATAATGCCAAAATGCTCCAATACTCCGTAATCAACAATAACATTTTTTTTACACACAATAAGGTGGTTTAACACCCATGAATTCCTCATTGAATCCATGAAAAGAGAGTGAATACTCTCATCACAAGCACATCAACATGATAAAAAATACACACTAAGTGACATACACAACATGTGCATTCACAATTTCACAATTACAACATAGTTCACATCATGCTTATATCACATTACTCTTCCAATATCCACCACCATCATGCAATACCATCACAAATCCAATCTTCCCTAGAGGTTTGAGAGTATGAACCTTCACTCTGATACCAAATGTAACGCCCCGATTTTCACACTCAAAAACAATAGTAAAAATACCAAGATAATTTTTTTTTTTTTGACTTACATTGCTCACTACACAACGCCACAAGGGCTCCAAGTAAAGAATACTCAAAGACGCATACGACACTTACAAGTCATCGACTCACATAGACACATGACAACACCATAGACATGTCGATGCCACACTTTTCCCAATGAATGAATACTAGCAATGACCCAACCACAAGAAAAGGACTCAAGGATAGGAAAACCCACAACACATATTTTCTTTAATTGCATTTTAGTTATGATCAACATTCCAAGAACATTATAGTGCAAGGAAAACTTTCTCCTTTTTTTTTTCCATCTACATATTCTTAAGTTCATTCCACATTTAATTTACAAGTTTGACCATTTTAAGTTGGCTTTTTATCCTTTATGGAAATTTCCATAACTTACATACTTATTTGGCATAATTCAAATTACATATAAAGTACTTAATTATCTTATTATTATGTTAAGAATATTCTTCTCCAACATTTATTCGATGTCTACATTTTTACCCTTACAACTAGAAGTGAATCGACTTGATGTCCAGAAAGCAATATTAGGATTTAAGGGAGATTTATATACAAGATAGCTTTTTCCCAAAAACATTCTTCGATCACGGTATAGTTATTTCCCTACCATAGTTATTCTAATTCAATGACTTGTGGAATTCCATTTTATATATATATATATATATATCTTTTGTTTTCTCGAAGTTTGATCACACCAAGGCAATTCATATTCTTTGTAACTCATGAAAATGTTTAATTAAGTTATAAGGACTCCAAGAGTGGCATTATTCCTAACCTCAAATCTCATTTTTACTCTTCTATGCTTTACTTTTTTTTCATCGCATTAAGGTCTCATTATTACCATCGCATTATAACAAAAGAGTTATGAAAGTACTTGTTTGACATCTTAAAGAAGTACATGGTTAGAAGCATTATAAACTACACATGAACCACAAGTGATTTGTGTTCAAGGTAGGGTCCCATTTTCTACATTTCACGATTCCACATGTGAAATATTATTTATTTCTTAATGTCATAAATGGACCTAACAAGGTATTACGGGACAAGATTTTGGTTTCTTGGGTTCTCTAAAGTCAACATCTTTCAAAATAATTTTGTTTTGCAAAGAGTTACTTATAATTTTCTATCCACATGTTAACCACCAAATCAACTAAGGTTAAGCTTAATTCCAATTTTCACCTAGGGCTTTAATCCCTATTATAGATTAGATTAAGGTTAAAATGTATTTACTCTATAAACCCTTCATGAGAGATCAAGGCACTATATTTTCACAAGCCAAAGATAAGACATTTAGCTACGAGGGACTAAAGAGTTCACTAACAAGAATGCAAGACATAGAACAACTATATCACGATCTCCATTTATGTCATCTGAATCCAACAGGGATTTCATTCGATGAAGAAATTTAATTTTAAATCTATCTTCGGAAGACAAGGTAGTCCACTAGGATACGAAGGAAGAGATAGCTCTACTTACTCCAAATAAAGTTTGATTGTGTCGCTCCTATCTAGACATGTTTATGAAATGTCACTAAACATACCGACTAAGATGATAAACCCATTCTTGGGCTCTTGTTTACCCAAACTAGGAGGTTCCATCGAGTGCAGAGTTTAAGTTCATTCTACGGTTTTCAATGTCTTCTACGGTAAAAAGTATCACAGATGAAGACATGTTCTACTCGATATTATACAAGGGTTGAGTGTTTGATTAAAACTCTTTATTACATTCACAAAGTAAGAATGCACAAGATGATTCATTAATCATTTATTGAACATTGAATATGCACTACAAGATATTACTTCAAATTCATTTACCATATATATATATATATATATATATATATATCAAACCTTTTTACCATATACTATGAATCAAATTGAACCTATGATTAAATACACATTTCCTAGATATCCCTAAAAGCTAGCATCTCATACATATTAGAAAATTATCAAATATAACCTTCTGTAACATGAGACTACATTATACATATATTCATTTTACAATGAACTATATAAATTACAATGATAATTAATGAATTACACATCACCTTTTTGCCATCATTCTTGCATCCTGCAAAACCACGTGAGCATGAAATCAGTGATAAATCGTTGGCATGGCATCCACCCTAATCTAACATAATTAACATTTTTCAGTTTCCCATTTACATATAATAATAATTACAATTTGCAATCGAAAGAAAAGGTTTAGAGACATGTATTCATTACATTTCATTTCACTTCATTTTGTAACCTAGGAGAGAGAAAGAGAAGGGAAGAGAGAGAAAACACCATTTTGTCAAAAGTTCTATTTCACACAACAAGTTACACTATAGAGTTTTTAAATAGTTATTTACATGTGTCAAAAGTTTCCACGGTGGTTTGGAAACCCGATGAGGGTCCCACAACTTTCTATTTTTACATTTTCTTGCTAGCTACAAAAACATTCAAAATGGGCTCGAAGGCTAAGAAACTACTTTTAAAATGTTGTCTTTTGATGAGAAAACACACCACGATTAAATTTCTATGTGTCCACTTATATACCAAGAGTTCATAGCAACTGATGGAATTTAGAACTGGCTAAACGGTTTACGTTTGGCGGCTAGTTTTCGGGGCCATTGGTCGTAATTGACCTAGTTGCAAATGAACAAAAGTTAGCTCGAGGGCTCAGAAAACCACGTCCAAAATTGACGTTTGATGGATGAATGCGTGCAATGAGAAACTTCCTACAAGTTCCCTATATAAGGAGAATTCATCAGAGTCGATGGGACTGAGAACTAGAAAACCATTTTCAAACGGAGGTAAGTTTTTGGAGTGACAAGTCGTAATTGGTCCAGTTTGACCTCATCAAACTGTGACCGGAGGCCTACAAAATGGCTTTTCCAAACTATATAGAAAAGTGTTTTTCCAAACTGAATGTTCCATGTAATTGTCTAGTAAGAACACTAGAGGTTTGTGAAAATGGATAATAATTTCTCTATCCAGGTTTCAAATGGTGGTTCAAAATGAAAGCCAACTTTATAGTTTTAGTAGCTTCTTACAACTACAAAAATGGTGTAACATTGCTCCCAATATGGCATCAAAAATATCACAAATGTTCATTCGGGGTCAAACCAAAGGTTAAGGTGACTCCTCACATAACCAGGTACATGAATGAAGCTTAACATCCCATTTTTGGAGTTACGAAGGGTACTTAATGAGTCTCAAAAAATGCAAAATTATCTATTTAAACAAGGGAGATGGTCAACATTTTTTTTTACTGGGAAGTCAATTTCGTCTTGTCGATAAAACAATATTGTAGTGATCTAGTTGGGTAGGAAGTTTTCTAAATCACCTCAGAATGAGGGTTGAAGTTCATGGTTTAATACAAAAGGGTTATTTTGATTTCGTGAGTTATGACACGACATTTTATTGTTTTGTAACAAGTTAATATAAAACAATTAAATGTATTATAATCCTAATATTTTAAAATTATATTAAGTTGCAAATGAAAACTAAGAGTATGAGAGTTATGAAAGATAAGAGGAGATGAACCATGCCGGAGGGATGAAGTCGGTCAAACCCACAGGATTTGGTTCAACATCTCGCTTGGGCATTTCATCAAACAGTTCACGAGCATTGATCTAACCTCCACAACGTCACACAAACTTCATGATCACTTGAAGTCTTCTAGCAGAATATGTTTCCCATTATGTTTTTGATGGTTTTCTAGGGCCTGCTCAAGGCTCCATACTGAACACAAGCTAGGAGAATGTTGGCAAAGTTGTATGGAGCTTGGAAACACATTTATTTCAATAAAATGAATCCTTTTGACTAAATGTTCTCCTTAAATATAGATGTTTGACAGAAGACATAAGTTGCAAGCATTTTGATGATCACCTCAAAAGAAGAGTTGTTGAAATTTACTTACAACCCCATATTATTATGTGCTCTACAGGGGTACCAACCAACATGTCCCCACAACCACCACAGGTTTAATTAGTGAGTTGATGGTAAATTTTAGAGTTTCCTCAAAATAGCCAAAGCACAAAAAGAGGGTCGATCAAACAGGCATATGAATTCAGTTCTAGGTAGGTGGCATGTTAAAACCAACACTCATGCCATTGAAGTATTTACAGCCCTTTTCCACTAAACCTGCGAGCTTGCATTTTAAAATAAAACAAAAATGAAGCTTACATGATCATGGCCAGACCCATTAGACCCCATCTCCTTGATAAGCATTGCCAAAAGTCAACTTGCCTTGTGCAAGTTTCCCCATTTTACGTACTAGACTGCCATAGCATTAACAACTACAACATCTGACACTATTCCTCTACCCTTTTAAAAATTTGTTGAATGAACACAACTACTCCAAAGGTCCCCTTTTTGATGCAGGATGGGAGGATGTGGTAGTGGCAGGAGACCCCACACCGATGAGTGCATTAGCAAGAAAGTTTTGAGCCTTTTTAACAAACCCATTTCATGTATCCTATAGCCATGTGGTAGACCCAAAGGCCACATTTTTTCAGGTATTCAGTCAAATAGTTCACGTGCCAAGCATACACTTCCACATTTTGCATGCATGTATACCAAATCATATTCAAATACAACATCTGAAAAAACTCCTTGCAGAACGTCCATACCCTACTATAGAGCTCAGATTTTGGCACTGGCTGGGAATATGTGGCAAAGGTGAACTGATCAAGTTAGAGGCATGTATGTTTCCAAAAGGAAATGGTGCACTGTTGTGAGGAACCCATAACTTTTGTGTTCTGCCATAGCTGAAAACTATCCAATACTGCTAAAAATACAATGCTACCATAGGTTTCACCATGATTAGAGACTTTCCAACAAATTCCAATCTATGAATCTAAACCAAGATAACCTACATGACCAACACAAGCCTGGTGTTTCATCCTCCCCAAAAACGTGAGCCAAGTCATGCAAAAATTGAAAACCAAAAACAAGAAACCGGTTGCTAGCATCCTTATGCACCCACTATTTCCACTGCCAGCACGCAAGCACCCACATTTTTGCAGACATATCTGTCAGGGCACTAAATTGAGTCACTACAACTAACCAACCAAAATTAAATTTACAACGTGCTCTTGGTTTTTTTGGTAACTGGCTGGAGGAAACAATTAAAAAAATTATGTATTATTGAGAAAGAAGTGACAGGTCCTGCCTTCCACCTACCCACGCAACTCCACCTTTCTACCTCCTCCCACATCCCTACCAACCCCCACTGCCAACACTAATTCCATCAAACTTTCATTGTTTATTTATTTTTTTTTTTTCAAAATTTATTTTTTTTTCTTTTATTTAAAAATGTTTGTAAATGTTGGGCACTACAATACAAATGTATAATCTCTATTACTAAAACATCTGTAAGCAATCGAGTTTTCATTGTCTTTAGTAGCACGAACTTGCTTAGAAAATATCTCCATTATCTAGGTGTGAAAACTTGTGAGAGTTAGATTTTTGTATTGATCATGTTTTCTTCAAAGTATTCTCAATAACTCGCAACGAAGGAAATATCCATCTCCTCCATAAATATTAGGCTACGTAAGGTTCCTCTCACCCTAGTTGAAAGGAACAACCATAAAGTAGTGAGGATAAATAAAATCCTCGTTAAAGGTGCTACCCATTTCTCCACATTTGAGTGACAAAGAGCAAGCTGCATTCCTTCCCCGTCTACAAAATGACACACAATCTGCTCGCTTGCCTCTAAGATTTCTCGTATAAACCGTGATGTTGCTCATCCTTCTGAGGGAGAATCAATTTGGGTACCAACACCGATTGGCACCATTTCGGGGACATAGTGGTTACAGTTCATATTCAGACCCTGGTAAACACTTCTTATATGCTCTAAGTGCTAATACATTTTTTCAAACATCATCTTGTGTTCGGGCCTATAAGAATTTTTCAAAGTTGCAAGTGTTGTGTGCAATTCTTTCAGTTTCTACACCTAGTGCACTAGATTTCATTGATAAATATGGGTAAATAAAAGTCAGATCATTCCATTTCTAATTTTTAGTATTGACATACATTTGACAAGATCATATTTTAGTGCATTTTCACAACTAAGGTGGAAATCCTTAGTGGTGACTCCCTATTGATTTGATTCTTAATGAGTACCAATGTCTTAACCTCTGTCAAGTGAGATTTGTTACTAATATTTGCAAAGCTAGAAGGAAGAAGATCTTTCTTTACTAGGGATCCTACTAGGACATTATTTCAGAGCTAGGAAAACAAAGTCAGAAGGAAGAAAAGCTTGGAGAGTCATAGAGATCAGCAGTCAAGAAAATGGATCTCCATTAATGAAATTGATCGGCCTATCATTGAAGATTGCCATTCAAGTGCTTCTGAATCAGGTAGCCTCTTTGTGGAATTGAATTCTCCAACTAGAGAGGGGCCTTCATTTGAATTTGAAAAGTTTGCTTCTCATTCCCCCTGTCTTTTCAAAAGTTGATAGGGTTTTCCAAGAAACAAGGCCTTTAGGGGATATCCATTTTGAAAGTTATACTCATGTGTTTCAAAGACCCTCTGCCCCTTATCAATTTTTTTCTCCTCCAGGTCACCTCCTCAAAACAACATGGCCCAGCCCCCACCCAAACCTCCATTTTTGTAAACACCTTTGGTCCTATAAATTTTACAGGGATGGTTGGTTATCCAAATGCAGTTCCCCAAGATGTAAGAAATAGATTACCAAAGTTCCAAGGAAACAACGCTATAACTGGTGATCAACATTTAAATTTTTTATCAATATGATGGAAGACTTTGAGATTGAATATGAAGATGTATATATCAAATTGTTTATCCATACTTTGGAAGAGGATGCAAGGGACTGGTATAAAGCTTTCCAGATAATTCCATTGATTCTTGGATAGAGATGAACAATGCATTTAGATTATAGTATGGTGATAGAATTGACCCTAGGTTTCTTCTATCAGAATTTGAAAACATCAAGAAGAATCCTAATGAGTCAGTACATGATTTCAACACAAGGTTTAACAAGACCTTGAGGATATTTCCTATTAGCTTAAGGCCATGTGATGAATCATGTTTGATCAAATATTCAGATGCATTTGATAAAAAGGTTTCTTACTACTTGAGGGAAAAAACCCTACTAATTTGAGGCAGGCCTTCACCATGGCTCTGCAAATTGAGAACAACATCAAGGAAATTGGAAAGCCTCCAAAAAGGGAGGGTGTAAAACTAATTAACCCGGAAAAGCCTCAAACAAGTAAGGCTGCTGATTTGGAGGAAGTTGTGAAAACTTTGGCAGGGGTTGTCAAAGAAATATCATACAAATTAGCTCGGGTAGAAAAAGGAATTGGGCAGAGTTCACAAGGTCAGCACAAGCAACAAGGCCAAGATAGGTTTACAAATCATCATAGAAATGATTAGAGATCTGATGACAGAGGCAAGGGACCTATTGGATTTGGAAATAAATAGTCCTAAGCCTAGGGAAAATAGAATGGTACCGATCCTTTGGCTTCCAGAGTTGTTATTATGGAGGAGACAGATGTCATTGATTGGTGTGATAGATGTTTCATGCCCCATGCTCCATGTGAGGAAGATCAACAAGAAGAAGAAGAAGTTGATGATGATAATGATGATGATGTTTGCATGATGGGTTGCTCCATGAGCTCACAACAAGGGGCAACTTCAACTGAGGTAATAAGTGCTAGAACTGCTACTGATTTTTGGGATTGCATCCACGGTACCTATTCTTCCTCCCTCTCATACTTTAGAAGTAGATACTATACAAGATTTTGAATTGCCCAATAATGACTTTGAATATTTAAGATATTTAATGATAAAGAAGTATGATGGAGGAATCCCATCTGAGGAGGACAGTAGTTGTTGATGAACGTTGTTGTTTCCCAAGAGAAGGAGTATAACACAAGAAGTAGGGTTGTCAAAGGACAAGGCCTCAAGCCAAGCCAAAAACTCCATTGCTTTCAAATATTCCTAAAGAGGCTCCTAAGAAAGATGCATCTGCCAAGGGCCTTGCTGTCCCAAACAAAATCATACCCCTCCTCATGCCCAAGCTATCAAAAATCATGTGCCATCTAATGAGTGTGTCAACCTTCCTTCCAATGTTGCCTTGCCAAAGTTTGTCCCTTATGATATTTCCCAAGTCTTGAGTCAGATCAAGATCTCAGTTCCAATTTTTGAGTTGCTTAGGATTCCTGAGCACAAAAAAGGGATTTTGAGTATTTGGGGCTGAAAGAGGAGAAGACTACCCTAGGTAGAAATATAAACATTGTGGAGACTCCACCAGTCATTGAAGAGTTAGAGACACCACCAGTGTTGGAGGAACTAGGTGAACCACCTGAGGTTTATTTGGGGACATCCTTGGTGGAGTCTCAGCTAAATGTGGATCCATTCTTCACCACTGATCATTAAAGATAGATTGCTACACAATTGTATGTTTGACTCAGGGGCATCATGCAATGTTATGCCTCTAGAAGTCATGAATGAGCTGGATATCAAAGTAACAATAGCATATGGGAAGTGTACTATGGACTCTAGAGAAGTGCTAGTGGTGGGATGTGTGAAAGGTCTGGTGGTGCAACTTGCAGCTTACCTAGGTAAAAACCTGATGCTTGATGTTGTTATTGTTGATTGCCCAGCCAAGTGGGGTATGTTGTTATCTAGAAAATGGGCTGCAAGTGTTGGTGGGAGTGTTCAAATGGACATGTCCTATGCTACCATCCCAATTGAGGGCAGCCTCAAGGTTGTATGGAGAAAAGAAGATGTTGCACCTTATTGAAGATCCCAACAATGCATCTTATGAAGTATTGTACACAAGTGTTGATGTTGATAACTTTGTAGGATTTTTGATGGAAAAGAGCACAAGATTGAAGAATGCAAGTGTCTTGAATAGGTAGGATCTCCTTGGACTTTATTGTTTGATGGAGCTTGCTCCAAGTTCGGAAATGGTGTTGGTGTTGTTTTGATCTCTCCAGGCCAGAAGAGTTTTCTTTTCCTTCAAACTCAACTTTGAGTGCACTAACAACATTGTTGAGTATGAGGCACTATTGTTAGGTCTGAGGATTCTTGGAAATATGGTGTTAAAGACATCATTATCAAAGGAGATTCAGAATTAATTGTAAAGCAAGTCAGAAAACTTTATGCCACAAAAAATCAGTGAATGAAACAATACAAGCATGTAGTTTGGGATCTCATTGAGATGTTTGATTCATTCAATATTGTGCATCATGATAGGAAGTTCAATGATTTGGTAGAAAAACTTGCAGTATTGGGATCTCGGTTTGATAATTGTACAGTATCCCCATATTGTGAATATGATGTTGAGGTGTTAACTAGGCCATCTATACCTGACAACATTAAACATTGGCAAGTTTTTGATGATGATGCTCAGGTCAAAATATTTCTAGAACAAAGGGGATTTTTCTGATCAAAGTATTGATTGGGAGCCAATGGTGTGCATAGAAAAGGGTAAAGAAACCTTGTTTGGAAAAGGCATCATCCAACTAAAGACTAATACCATTCCTAGAGGGTTGGTTGCTCTTGAATCCAACTTTGATAATGTTGATCACATTATTAACAAGATGCATAGTAGCCTCAAGGGATGTTGAGGAGCATGACCTTGGCACAAAGGAGAAACCAAGGAAGATCTGGTTGGGAAGCAATCTCAAGCAAGGAGGAAAAATAGTCTTATGTCCAATTGCTAAAAAATATCAAGATTGCATGGCTTGGACTTATTCTGAACTAAAGGCATACAGAGAGGATCTATTTCAACATGAGATTCCCTTGGAATCTAATGCAAAACCATTCAAGAAGAAAACAAAGGCCAATCAATCCACTCCTATCTCTTAAAATGCAAGAGGAACTGAAGAAACTGAGGGATGGAGGGATTATTTAGCCTACAAGGTATTCTTCTTGGGTTACAAACCTAGTACTAGTTAGAAAGAAGAATGGTGACATTAGGCTGTGTGTGGACTTTAGAAATCTGAACAGAGCATCAATGAAGGATAATTATCCTTTACCAAACATGGAAAACATGTTGTAGTTAGTGACCGGTTCTGAGCTGCTATCTACCCTGGATGGTTTCTCTGGTTATAACCAAGTTGTTGTAAAGGAATAAGAAAGAATTAAGACAACCTTTACCACCCCTTGGGGAACATATGTATATGTCAGGATGCCCTTTGGACTGATGAATGCTGGAGCAACCTTTCAAAGAGAAATGGATGTTGCTTTTTCTGGTTACATCAATGATTTTATTGTTGTCTACCAAGATGATGTAACTGTGTTCTCTAGAAAGAGAGGTGATCATTTGTAGCACTTGGAGAAAATGTTGATAAGATGTAGAGAATATGGCATTTCACTCAATCCAAAGAAGTGCCATTTCGAGAGTACAAAAGGCAAAATTTCTTGGTCACATTATGTCACAAGAAGGGGTAATGATTGATCCGAAAGGGTAGAGGCCATCAACAAGGTCCCAATTCCAAGAACCAAGAAGGGGATTCAGTCCTTCTTTGGGTAGATAAACTTTATCAAGAGATTCATATCAAACTTTGTTGAGTTGACCATTCCAATCACTGGCATGCTAAAGAAGGACTAGGCCATCAAATGGGAGGAGGATGCCATTCAAGCTTTCAATGGGATCAAGGAGGCATTAAAGCATGCCCCTATTTTAGCAGCTCCAGATTATAAGAAGCCTTTCCAACTATTTTCTTTTGCTTTAGAGAACACTATTGCATCTTGTCTTGTTGTAGAAAGATGATGAAGGGGCTGAGAGGCCAATTGCCTTTTTTAGTAAGGCATCAGCAGGGGCTGAGCTGAAATACACTATTATGGAGAAACAAGCATTTTCCTTGGTAAAAGCAACAAAGGTTTTCAGGCCTTACATTTTGAGCTCTAAAATTGTTTGCTTATGTTCCCCACACTATGGTGAAAGACATCTTATCAGAGATGGAAGTCTCAAGAAAAAGATGCAGATGGGTGAACAAGTTGCAAGAATATGACATGGATATCCAAACCACGAAGTTGGTGAGAGGTTTGGGCTTGGCTAAGCTTATGGCTGAGAGCAACTTGCAAACTATTGAGGTAAATGAGGTAGAAGAAGGAAGGGTAGATGTTTTTGAAAAATTGATGAGTTCTGAGTGGTACAAAGATGTAATTTTTTATCTCAGACATCTATACTGCCCTGAGTATTTGAGTAAGAACCAGAAAAGAGCCCTTAAGTTGGCTTCCCAGAAATATGTCATTACTGATTATGGGTTAGCTTGGAAGAACCCTGAGGGAGTTCTCTTAAGGTGCATTACTGAAGATGAAGCCCCCAAGATAATTGTTGATCTCCATGGAGGAGTTTGTGGGGGAATTTTGCTGGAAGAGTCACAACACACAAGATCTTGAGGGCTGGTTATTGGTGGCCAAACTCTCTTCAAGGATACAACTCTTTTGGTTAGAAGATGTGAGAGTTTTCAAGCGCTTCTCTAGAAGACTAAAAGCTTCAAGCTCCCTTCCTTTCTTTGCACTTGTATCAATTGAAGCCCCATTCAAGCAATGGGGAATGGATTTCATTGGTGAGATTTCAGACCCTTCAAGTGTTAGCCATAAGTGGATTCTTGTAGCCACTGATTACTTCACCAAGTGGGTGGAGGCAATCCCCACCAAAAGAGAAACACACCAAATTGTCATGGATTTTATGTTGAACCATATCATCTGCAGGTTTGGAGTGCTAGTTAAAATTGTTGCTGACAATGCCATGAGCTTCAAAGCTAAACCTTTGGTGGAAATGTGCAAAGAATAATATGGGATCAATTTGACATATGCTTCTAATTACAATCCCCAAGGAAATGGACAAGCTGAGTCCAGTAATAAAATTTTTTGAAGATTATCAGAAGAACCTTGGAGCTGAACAAAAGAAAATGGGGTGAACAACTGAAGTTCATTGTTTGGGCTGACAGAATTACTGTTAAAAGAGCCACTAGAAAAATTCCATTTGAATTGGTGTATGGCACTCAAGCTCTGCTGCCCCTGCATATGCAATTATCCTCATATCAATTCATTCAACAACTGGAAGATCAAGAAGTTAGTCCATATGAGGCTCACATTAACCAGATTGTTGAACTTGATGAAGAAAGGAGAGCATCTCACCAAAGGCATGTGAAGTTTAGAGAAAAATTGAAGAATTTATTTGACAAGAAGGTCACTCCCAGAGCTTTCAACATTGGAGATCTTGTTGTTGTGGGATAGCAGACATGAAGACAAGGGCAAGCATGGTAAATTTGATGCATTGTGGATGGGCCCTTACTCCATTGACATTCAGATTAGTGAGCATACCTTCTTCTTGAAAGATTTGGATGGTGAATTGCTCAAATTTCCTATTAATGGCAGGCACTTGAAGCATTTCCTAGATTGATTCCCGTAATCAAGGTGAGCATCATTTGTATAGTGTACAACTTGTTGGTTGTTTTTTGTTTTTGTGTTTTTGCTCATTTTGGTCCTCGGTGACTTGGTTTTGTTGGTTTCTCGGTTTGGTTTTTGGAGGATGGTTGTGGTTGTTCCGCTATGCTAGATTATTCTTTGACTCTGTTTCCCAATGGTCTATTCTTGGCACTTGGTCTGCTAGTTGTTCTTGTGGCACTCGCAGGGAGTGCCCATCCCCGAGTCGGAGCCGATGTTGGTGCTCATTTTGATCTCACACCATTTTCCCGATTTTCCTTTGATCTGCGTGTTATGAAACATTTTATCTCTCGATGTGGATGTTCTAAAGCTTTTACCTCCATTTGAATGCCTTGAATTGTTTGCAGAATCCATTTTCATGCCCCTTTTTGAAGAAGTCTCCAAGTTTTGCCCTGTTTTTTCCCTAATTTCTTCAAAATCCATGGGCTCTGCCATTTTTCCTATTTTCCCCGACCATGGAAGCTCGAGAATGATCAATTTATATTTGTATGCCTTTGAAAATCCAAATCCATGGTCGAAAAGATGCTTGGAACCATGATTCACTTGGTTTTGTTTCAAAAAAATTCATCCTTATCAAAAATTGGATTCTGGGCATGAATGGTGAATTTTATGTGTTTTTTATGGTCTGGTGGGCAGGCATCTTTTTTCCTGTCAAAATTATTCCTCAGCATTCAAGTGGTCACGTGGCTTCTTTTGGTTGGTTAGGGGGATGCGGGAAAATGTTTTAAACTTGTCACTTTTTGCTTTTTTGGAAAAAAGGCAATTTGGTCCCGTAGCTCCGCTCAATTTTGATTGGTTCTTTTGGTACTTACGTGGCTTCTTCTAATTGGATGGGGTGCGTGATGGTTTTTTTATGAACTTTTTATTTTGGATACTTTGGAAAAAAATTGAACTCACCCCGTGGCCCCACCAGGCTTTGATTAAAGAAAAATTTAAGCAGAAAGGGAAAAATTCTTACTTTGACCCCAAAAGGACACATGGCAAAGTTAAAAGTAGAGATGTGGGCCTTCGGAAGCAAGTTGGATATTTTTTCCTTTTGGAAAAATGGAGTAAAAATTCTAAAATGGAAGTGTGCCCCGCCAAATCATATTGAAGCCTTATAAGGTTCTTGAAGTTGCGCCATAAAGACACATGGAGGTTTCGTCGGGTCTTCTTTCCTTAGACTTTTCAGCAACTTCCTAAAGGGCCTAAGACACATGGTGAGCCCACGCTCATTTAGGGTCTCTACTTTTGGGGACCATCTCAAGATGCACCATTGAGACACGTGGCGGTTTGAAAAGTCAAGAGGCAGGGGAGGCGGGCCATCGGGGCAACTTGGATTTTTTTCCCCTTGTTATTCAAAAGATTAAAATCATCAAATGACCCACAAGGCTTGATAGAGAATAGTCAAAATTTTCTCCAGTCAATGGTGGAGGTGTCGGATTTTGGGGAAATTTGGAAAATTTTCCTTTTGTGGAGAAAGGAGTTAAAAGTGTAAAAGGAAGCATGGTTCCATTAGGACCCACATCAGAAACTAGAAGCAGGAAAGGGAGCTATGGGGAAAACTTGAAAAATTTTCCTTTTCAAAAAAGAGGTGAAATAGCAGAATTTAGCCGTGGTTCCTTTGGGACCCACATTGGGACATGTGTCAAGCCCATTTTTCAAAGGTGGAGGGGTAGAGAAAATTGAGAAATTTTGCATTTTTTCCAAAAAGGTGTAAAAGGTAAAAAAGAACCCCGGGCCCATCTTAACTTGGATCTCCCATGGATGGTCCAAATTCAAAAGAAAGATCGATGAAAATTGTGCATTTTATATGATTTTCCACCATTTTTCTCCAAAGCTCCTGGGGATGCGTATTCTTATGGTTTTTTATCATTTCTTGGAGTCTCCTACACGCCAAATGAAGAGGAACATTAATTTCTAATATCTTGGTTTGGTGGGAAAAATCTGAAGACGTCTTTTACCATTAAGATGTGATCTATGACCATTGGCTTTGATTTGATTTTCCATTTTTTTTTCTTGGCATGCAAAGAACCAGATTTGACAGATTGGAGGAGGAAGTAGTTGGCACGCGAGATGAAGAATGACTTACAAGTGAAGAATTGAATGCTGGAAATATTTGGAGAGATTTTCCCTCTACACACCTGACAACTTTTTTAAATGATTCTGGGAGTCTCAACACGCAATGGTGCTTTGAATGTCTCTGGTTTTGGGGGAAAACTTTGTTGTAAATGAAGTATTATAAATTGCATGAATTTTTTGTGCAAATGGTTGGAGTGTTAGAGGTCGGGACTGATTTTTCTAAGAGAAAAGATTGATAGAACCCATCCTTCTGAGAAACCATCTAAAGAAACCTGTTTATCTCCTTTGTGTTAAATTTGATCATGTCAAGGTGGTTGTGAGTGTACAACCATTGACAAGCTCTGAGATTGTTCTAGAAACTTTCCCCTGCTGATAAATTTAATCAAACTTGAGTTAATCTACGTTATTTTTGGGCAAAATTTGTGTTTGCTTCATTTTGAATGTCTGCAAGTAGTTTTCTTGTTCTGTTGCAATCTTACATTGAAATCTTTTTGAATCACACAAGATCTTATCCTTGTGATAGTTTGGTGGCATTTGTAATTTCATTTATCAGAAGATCTTTCATTTGATAGTGAAATAAAAAATTTAAAATCATTGTGACTCCTAACATGACTATAAGATTGTTTGTTAGCCTTTGAGGGTATCTTAGGCGTGATGAAACAGAGGTTGATAATGTTTAGTTAAGTTTTCCAATTTGAGCCTTCATTTTGGATCCTTGAAGTTTGTGTGAAAAGTGCTTGATCTGGGCCTCCATTAAAGCACATATTCTAGTTAAAGGAACATCCTAGCTATCCCGAAGCATTATGTTGTTCAAGCTCTCCATTTTTGTAAAATTCTCAAGGATCTAGTGAATCAAGTTCATTTCTGCCTCACCTCCCACCAAAAATTCATTTAAAAACAACCAATCATACCCATACTACCCCTGTTTTTCCTGTGTGTGTACAAATGCATAATATTTATTACTAAAACATACAAACAATCAAGTTTTCATTTTCTTTAGTAGCCTGAACCTTGCTTAGAAAATATCTCCATTATCTAGGTGACAACTCATGAGAGTTAGATTTTGTTGTATTGATCATGTTTTCATTAGGCTTCAAAGGAAATCTCCATCTCCTCCGAAAACATTAGGCTAAAAATGGGTCCTCTCCTGAAAGGCACAACCATGAAGGATCCTCATCTCCATTTCTCCACATCGAGTGACAAAGAGAAAGCTACATTCCTTCCTCGGCTATATAAACGACACACAATGTGCTCTACTTGCCTCTAAGCTTCTGTCAAAACCGTGATGTTGCTCGGCCTTCGAGGGAGAATCAATTTGGGTACCAACATGACCTAGTCAAACTATGACCGGAGGCCTACAAAATGCCTTTGTAAAACTATCAAGAGGAGTGTTTTTCCCCAAACTTAAGGCTAAAAGAAATTTTATAGTAAAAATACTAAAGGTTTGTGAAGGTGGATAGGCATTTCATTGTTCAGGGTTCAAACTATGGTTCGATCATCTAAAGCCAACTTTTCGGTTTGCGGCTTCCTAAAATTGCAAAACGATGTAATAGGGATCATAAAGGAGTGTTGAAAAGATCACATACAATCAATCAAGTTCAATCTAATATTTGAAGTGACTCCTCACATAACAAGGAAATCGAAAGAAAATTAACATCTCTTTTTCGATTTATGAAGATTATTTTGCAAGTCTCCCAAAATCGTGATTTATCTATTTTAACAAGAGAACGGTCAACATATTTATGTGGAACTCATCCGTAACATGTAAATAAAAGGGGTACTGTAGCCATCTAGTTTTTAGGAAGATTTTTATATCATCTCAAAATGAGGGTTTGAGTTCATGGTTGTCTACCAAGGAATATTTGGATTGCGTAAGTTAGGATATGACATCTTTGTTTTGAAAACAATTTTATTTAAAACAATCAAATCATGATAATTCTACATTTAAAATCGTATCCCCTTACAAATGGAAACTAAAGAACAAGAATTATGAAATATAAGGAGAGATGAACCATGTCTAGAGGAACAAAGCCAATCAAAAATCGTGGGATTCAGTTATGCATCTCAATTAGGCATTTCATCAAATAGTTGCACATATCCACCATTTCAACATTGCATTTTATTGAAATATTTTACACCCGTTCCACCAACATGAATTGAATATTCTCCCCAAAGATCGCACCCGAGAGACTAAGTTTTGTTAAGGTACTCCTCTTTTAACAATTTCCATTCAACATCCATTTGAATGCACCCACATTTGCAAAAACTTGGAAAGTTTATGAATCTTTTTCAACACACCCATTTTCACATATGCACAAGCGAGGCACTCTAAGGGATAAAAAATTTTCTAGGGTATTTCTTGAAGATCCTTGAGTCTCATCATGAACATTATTCAAAGAATACTAAGCACTCAATTCATTTCCACGAGACTACCCTATATATACATTCTTTTACTTTTTACAATTTTAATCTTAATTTACTTTTAAGATCCACATCTTTGAGTACACAGGGAAAATGTGCCTAGTATGGGCCTTCAACAATAGATCTACCTTAATTAAATTTAGGCTCTCTTGATCAAATAGCTAGAAACATATGGTCTTAAAACGTTAGACATCAACTAATTGAAGTTAAAATGATTTCTCTATCAAAACACCTAGTACCGAAAATGAATGCAAATAGAAAAAAGAGGAAAAAGGAATCACTGAGCACCAATATAAGATCAGCTATGGGAAAAACTTCCACTTGATGCGTAATTAACACTATAGTCTTTGTAGCTAAAGCTCTCAAATTTTATTCCTTGAACAACTTTGTGCCTGTCTGGGCATCAACTGCACTAAAAGCATCATCAATAAGATAGATGCTAGCATCCTGAAAAAGTGTCCTTGCACACTATACTCTTTGTTTTTTTTTCCACCACTTAGATTGATCCCTCTCTTACCAATGATTGTTTGATCACCATGTGAAAACAGCCCCAATTCTTTCTTCAAGGCACATGCTTGAAGCAAATTCATATACTTTTCTTTATCCATTTGGCTACTAAAAGAGAATGATTTCCTCAATGTTCCCAGTCTAGATCCATGCTGACTGAGACACATATTCCATACTCCCACTAATATTTATTTGACTTGACACTTTAGGAATCTCTCCCAAGATACAAGACAAAAAGCTTGACTTTCTAGTGAAATAAATCCTTAGGTTCCCCATCCACACCATCAAACATGTACATGTTTTCTCCCTCATACTCTAACCTCTCTTACACCCAACGTAGGAGTCCAAACAATTCTCTTTCTTTCTCATCCAATCTCACATTTTTCCAATAGTTCACATGTTACATGTGTGCTCCCCACATTTTGCTTGCATGGCTACTAGTGCACCCGTAACTACACATATGACAAAATACATATTTCTCTTATGCTTTGATGACGTCCATTCCCATTTATAGAGCTTGTAGTTGGCATAGGATGGGAGTGCGTAAACAAATGTAAATTGATCAAATTGAAGAATTTTTTGTTGCATTGGTGAAACAATGTGATTATTCTGAGAGGAAACCCATGGCTTCTACACATTTTCGTGTCCTTTCCTATCTGCAACTATCAAAATACTGATAAATTTAGAAAGTTAACACGGGTTTCAATGTGGCTTATGCTTCTAGAAAAAATTAAAGTGTTTGAATTATTATGTAAAGGAAATGACATGTCGGACGCCCTAAGAAGTGAGCATACCCTATCCTACCTCCTTCCATATTCCACCTCCACTCCCGCCACCACCAACTTCGTCACTTCTCCCTTCACTTCACACAAACCATGATAAAATCCTCACCAACCTCATTCATTTATTTCCCTCCACCCTTTTTTATTTATACTTCAACTGTATTTTAGTATTATTTATAGTAGCACTACACATTTATTAAAGATGACTTCCAAGGTTAGTTGACGATATTCACCACTCAACACGTGTGTTAGTCCAAGAGGGTTTTACACTATTTTTAATGTCGGTTTCCCAAGGAGTGCTACCTTAAGAGAACACATTCTCCTTACTACACACACGATTACCAATCCTAGGAGGAAACCACATACTCAAGATAAAGTTTGACCATGTCATTCCTAACCATCGGGTTCACGACGATGTCACTAAGCATACAAGATATGACAATAAAATCAAACTTGGGATCTTATTTACTTAAGCTAGAAGGTTCCATCGAGTGTAAATATTTAAGTTCATTCTAAGGTCTCAGTTTTATATGCTAAAAATAATAACACATGAAGGGTAGTTATGCACAAATTTTATACTAGGGTTGACTGTTGTGGTTAGATTTCTTTATTACATTTTCAAGGTAAGGAAACACAACACACCAATTATTTAATCATCAATTTCACATTGGAATTGCACTATAAGATATTAAATTCAATTTCATTTAACATATATATTCAACCCCATTTTTTACCATATATAAATCTGAATCAAAATAACACCTATGGTTAAATGCACATTTCCCAAAGCACCCCTAAAACTAGCATCTCATACATATTACCAAATTTCAATAATAAGTCTTTCAATACATTACAAAAATTTGGTTCAACCTCTACAATTACATTGTTTCAAATAACATGCAAAAATGATATTTTTAGTGACACTTCACCTCCTCCAAGTCTTGATACCTGCAACCACCACATGGTCAGCAAAATGCTGGCATGGAATCCACCTAAATCTAGCATTATTAACATTATTGGTTTTCCATTTACATTGTAATAATAATACACACACAACAAGAAATGGTTAGGGAATATATTCATTTCATTTCTTAACTAAGGGAGGAGAGAGAAAGAGATAGGGAAGAGAGAGAAACACTATATTCCCAAAAGTCAAATTTCACACAACAAGCCACAAGACAAGTGTTTCATACATTTATTTACAAGTTTCAATAAGTTTCCATTATGGATTTCTAATTTGACTGGGGTCCTACAACTTCCTTTTTACATTTTCTTGCTAGTTGCAAAAACACCCAATTCAGCTCGGAGGATAAAGAACCGTGTTCAAAATATGCCTTTTATTGGGCAATGCACAAAGATAAATTCTTGTGTGTCCTCCTATATAAAAATAATTCACATAAACCGACGAAATTATGAACTAGTGAAATCTTTTCAAGTGTTGGCTAGATTTATGGGGCCTTTGGTTGAAATTGGCCTAGTTGAAAACAAAACCAAATTTAGCTTGAGAGCTAAGAAACCACATCCAAAAATGAATTCCCATAAATGAATGCTTAACGAAAAACTTCCTACATGCTCACCTATATATCGAGAATTCACCGAGTCAAGAGAACTAAGAATTAGCAAACGGGTTATAAGCGGCGATTTACTAGTTTTCCGAAGCCACAGGCCATAATCGGTCTAATTTGACTTAGTCAACAATGTAACGACCGAAAAAATCCACACACGAACAACACAGTGAAATACAGGATAACTTTTTTTTGACTTGCTTGACACATAACATGACACAACATGTCGTCAACAAGTATACAACTAACACTGTGAACAACTTGAAACAAGGATGGCCATAAAGGCAACATGGAAACGTTCACACATATCAAGGACAATTTACTTTTCTTTTTGACAAGACAACATAGAAGTCCAATCACAGAACACGCTTACAGTTAGGGCCAACCACAAGGAGATATTCTTGAGGGTTATTTATTTTAAAAGGACATCTTGCAATTCTTAGCTTACATTTTCAAGGAGACTCAGGATATGATTCATACAATTCATCTTACCAAGTTAAATTTATTCTTTTTACACAGAGTAATTATCTTTAAATCTTCTCTATTATGACCTTTATTTGCTTAATTCGTTTATCAAGAAAAAGGATAATTTCAATTCCACACAAGGCCATCCGCTCACCACTAATGCTACTAAGTTTCGTTCTTGCCCACAAGACAACATGGTTTTAAATTCAACACACTTAAGAGAAGTGATATAAGTTTCCTTGAAAAGGGTTAGGGGAGAAGGTTGAGATGAAACATTTTTAGGACCTCATCAGTTATTGCCAGTATTAAATTGAAGCTAGGGCTCTTAACCAGATTTAACAACTTTACTTAGGCTTCGCTAAAAGTATTATCAAGGAGTAAAAGAATTTACTTTCCAAATGGCTGAGAGATAGATTGTGTGGTTTCAAAATTGTTTTCTCCTGTTTATTATATCTTATTATCCTCAAACAATTAACAGTTCATTTCACCTTAGGGTCATTTTACAAATTTTACCATGAAAGGCATAATGTTCACTAGAGGAGCTAGGGTTATCGTGTTATAAAGTTTACTTGCAATGATAGTCTTGCCCTTGTCTACTTAGAGAATTTCTTGCTCTCAAGTTGGTGACCCCTACGTTACTTTATTTGAATGCAACTTTTAATTTAACTTCCAGAAGTATTTAACAATCCCATGTTAGTTTACTTATGACACTTTATTACTAAGTCATGGCAAGGTTTAACTCAGAATTTATTCTCAAGGCGAAGTTGAAGCAACACTCATTTACGAGAACAAAACAAGATTACATCATTTCTTAAAATACTGATACTCCACAAGTCACTCAACAACAATAACCAAATTTTCTTATAATTTCAATGATGGTCAAACAATACAAGGTTTCCAAAGTTCAGATGACAAGTCCACAATACATTATACTAAGACATTAATCCTCTTTTAAACTTTCCACTGGACATTAACAACAGTTGAACAACATAAAAAAGGTTTCGAGCAAAGGATCTTCTCAACTGAGGTTGATGACAAAAGTCTACAAATCTATCCCTCATCTACACGCAAGATCCATCTGCAGCAAATTTTCTACAAGAGTCAGTTCACGAGAACTGAGCAAGATAAGGCTACACAAAACCACCATAACTATTATCTAACAATATCATGAAAAGAAGCACCTTATTACAAGAATTTGGGTCAAACCTCTAAACACTATGAGCACATCAAGTTATAATAAAGTCTATAACATGTCGATCAATGAAGGAGAAGACCTTGTACTTCAGTTAGGAGCAAATGCAACGAAAGTAACAATCATATGAGAATGGCCCTTGGCCCTATAAGGAGAAAACAAACAATCTAGCAAAGACAGAATCCCCATCAAGTAAGTGATTAAACAATAATTACAAGATTGAGATTTGATACATATACCAGTCATCTAGAAATTTATCAAAGGTACCAAACGCATAGGCTAAAATAATATTTTTCCAAAAGAACAAGAGTTGATCGGCCCAAGAAGGGGGGGAAAACACGGGTTTGTAAATTAACACAAAAGCCATGTATAAATGAGTTTCAAACCGGAAATCAATTAGAGTATACACACAACATAAGTTTCGAAGCGAAGGCAAAGTATACTAGTTTTGACCATTAACTACAAGGAGATTTACCAATCATCCAGGAAGGGTCAAAGTCTTACAGGCTAGTAGCAAACACGTGAGAGAAGAAGGGGGTTCCGTCCAACAAGAGTATACAATAATGTCATCAACAGATTTTTATAACACTAAAGGTTTGCAAACCTCCACTACAGTACTAATGTTTGGTTAATTTAAAATAAATTTCCCACATCCCAAAACAACCATATTTTACGGCAACCCTGGGTAACACAGTCAACCGTCGCACAAAGATACAAACATAACTTCAAAGTGACATTATCAAAACAAAACCTCCCGCTATGAATCCATAAGACTATCAAATGAAAGCTGAGTTTTTCCCGAAGGTTAATCACATTTAAGGAAATTTCCATCACAAACTATTACGGTAATTACGTGCATAAAAACCGACCAATATTAATTACTAGCGTTAACATTATAAGGGAGCAATTAATGCAAGTTAGGAAAAATAGAAGAGCGCCATCAGCAATGATTCTGAGAGGGGATTAGACCAACTATTCTAGTGTCAACGAGGTACAGGTTTCGCACAAAGAAACCTCCAGCTTAGTTGATCCGAAAAGCTAGTTATGGTTCAAGTTGATAGGGGTGGTCAAGGCACTTCCTGAGGATGGCCTTAAAAGCCTAGAAACAAGATGAAAGATAGATAAGAGTCTAAAGACGCGAACCCTTTTATTCTACCAAACCTTTTTATTCTACCAGTTTTAATACCACAACTCTAAGCTGGCTAGCCCACGCATTGCTCACACAATCCTACAACCTTTCTTTCTCGATGCCAAAAGGTTATCAAGGGACTTGCGAAGGAGCTAACAAAAAACGTCAAGGACAACTTGGGTGCTAGGAAGGGGGTTTCATAGTTATTGTAAACTTACTTCCGTGATATTGAAAATACTAGCTTGATCAACATAATAACTTGTAAACTCAATTGCAGAGAAGAATTAATACATAAACAAACAGACGAAGTTCTATCATTCAAGTAATATAACATTTAGAGGAGAGGGCACACGCATCCTTTCGACCCACATACTATCAACGATAAAAGCTAAAACAAGAAGAAACAAGCAGAAAGGGAAATCTCCCATCATGACATCCAACTGACAAATCAATGCAAGGAAAAGTGGTTCGATTTTCAATATTTTTAAATAGAATAAACAAGAAAAAGTGTAGAAATATCTTGCCTGTTTCTCCAGCCTTCCACAGTCGCATGAGACTCCACACGGGCCAGCATAAAAACAATAGCATGAGACAAGGATGTGAGTACTGCTGCTGGCAATGTCAATGGGCCAAATGTGATAACTGGATAGACTGATGGGGTAGAAAATTTAACAGTTGAGTCCTTTCGCAAATCCACCTCACACCGCCTCGTAGTGTCAGCTAGAATCCCATAAGCTTCCCCATTTGGAAAAACAGCCAACACCCATGGGTGGGACTAATATAGAGATGTCATACTATCACCATAACCCCAAGCATCAGTGTTCCACGTAAAGACACGCTTTCTGTTCGCTCGAGGGAACCACTACCTTCTCCAGTGCCATATAAAGAAGAGCCATGAGGGAGCTCAATGGTGACAACTTGTTGGCCATGCACGCACTCACAAGATGGAATATAATCTGGCACCCCGACATCCAATCTTAGGTTGGTAGAATAGATGAACATACTTCAGCTTGTAATAGAGGAGATATGTTGTACATAATGTCACTTGGGCTGCATATGTCTCAAAATATTTCGCTATTGACTTTACTAATAACTATTTTCATATTATTGTCAACCGCAAAGAAAGACAACTGAATCACCAAACAATTGCATTGATGCTGCTGGTAGACATACTTCAACGATCTACCATTACTTTTGAGGACTGACTGTTCAGCCAAAGCTTTACTATGCCCATAGGGGTCAACATGATCCTCCAGAGAAAATATCACAATGCTTCATTGCCATTAACAATCTCCTTTCCCGCATACACAACATTATATGTGCTTGTATATATAAGTCTCCTCACACCATACTTAACGCAGGCATCCAATACAAGGAAAGTTCCATGATTTGAAGCTCGGACACAAGACATAATGATTACATCACGCTCCTGGCTCTAAAAGGCATCAACCGTAGTGATATATAAACCTTTTCCTTCATCAGATCGAGGACAACATCAAACTCTCGGTGCAAACATTTCAGTTGTAGCTTGAAAGTGTGATAATTCCAACAGAGATGTCTCCAGCATAGATCAAGGGCACAAAATCAGACCCCAATGCCTTTCTAATACAAAGACACTCCCCGAAGATTTTCCATTACCCAAAATAATGTTTGTAGGCAAATCCTGTCTAAAGTCCTTGCCCTAACCGTTGTCACCCATGGTGACAGACAGTGACAGACAGCTTCCGGACCTTGCTACCTCCAGTAGACAAAAACACACCCCTCTCCGAACCCAAAGGCACCCATTACAATACTATCTAGATAATATGGCACAACACGCCCACCCCGAAAGAGAAAACATATCCACACCATCTTCAACAGCAGTATCAAATGCAGGAAGTATGCCAAAATCATAGCAACCAGACATCCAACATACCTTATATGTTGCAAACCGAGCTTTGGGCGCCATTCCTTTCACTGCGCAACTCTGATATGAAACAGATCCGCCTCTATGAGATCCTCTCCCATGGGTTACATCGTAGAACAAGCAAGGTCTCAGTAGGGAATCTTTGTAAATAAATTTCATCAAGTCTGCTGGAAGCACTCTCACTATCACACAGTCGATTTGGAGATACAAACTCAGTGTATGTTCTGGATCTGAAAAATATCCTGCTACCTTCATCTCCCAAGACATTTTCTCCAACATTGCATAGATCTCCTGTGCCTGTGGGTGCGATCTGTCACCTACACGAAAGCATGCGCCATTATATTGGCTTCGCCGAGTTGAGCACTTGCTACGGGCCAAGCTTGATAGGCCAACAAAAACGAGCCAAAGTGTGACCGAAGTCACTGGAATCAGACACAAGAAGGAGACAGATCGCATCTACGGGAAGAGTGGAAAAAAATGACACAGCAAAGCAATTTGTGCTTCGTGAATATTCTGATAAAAAACAGATCCGCCTGTATGAGATACTCTTCCTGAGTTACAACGTAAGACAAGTAAGAAATCAATAGAGAATCTCTGTACTAAATTTCATCGGGTCTCCTGGTAACACTCTCACTGTCACTTAATCGATTTTGAAACAAATATCTTGAAGGAGAATCCCGAATTTGAGGATGCAGGTCGATGCTGAACAGATAACAACAAAGTTGGACAACCTGCTTGTTGGAGGCGCTCAACAGGCTTCTACCATGCTGCGACATGCCTGTTGCCTAGCTATACACTGTTGCCGGCTATTGTTGTGGATTCCCAAACAAGACACACCTCGCAGCACCCAAGGACACATTTTCCCTCCTTCCAACGCCTGCAGCCCCAGAAAAGACGCGTCCAACACCCACCCATATGCATTTAATAACAAAATCAAAATAAGATCATGGTGGAGAAAAACGGGACTCCACCGACTCCCACTATCACACGCCACCCAGGAGATTACAGATCATTTAAGAAGTGACATGATATGTCACCCATCCGCCAGCTCAGAAAAGTGCATTGCAACGAGGCACTACATTCTCCTCCCCTTAAGAAAAGCATCGTCCTCGATGCGACATAACACAGAGGAAAAGAAATGGCACGTAACCAAGGACAGGTAAAGGAGAAAGGACACCCTATGGTTTAAAATTTCAGTCGATTAAAGCACGGCCACAGGGTAGCCTTAGGAACATCTGGGAGAAATTTTAACTTTCAATGTTCTGTGAAGATTGGCAGTTCTTTCTTGTTCATCATTTCATTAGTCTCTTTCCATTATCATTATTTATAGTTTTAGTTTCTTTTAAAATATCATCATTGAAGAGTTTTGATTCATTCCTTATTGTGGGTACCCAACATGAATTGCTAACACAACACCCTATCAGGTTCACAAGACCCTACAGATTCACAAGCACACAAGTATATTCTTCATGACTGTATTACACCACTAAAGGGTTACACAACTACGGAATAGAATAGGCACAGTCCACATAACATAGTACTTGTCACACATCAATGACTGACATACAAAATACTCAACCAAAAGAGTACTACAATCCACCAGACATTTCCTCAATTTGCATCAATGAAAAATTCACATAACACCAAACAAATACTACAGGTACATAGTGTCCACACGGGAATCAATGACATATCCACAACATCACAACACATATCCATCTGAACATGAGTAACACATACATCAAAAGACCACTACCAAACATCACAATAACTCAACATATATCTCGAAACATCAACCATACACACAAATATCATAAGCCTCCCTCAAGTCTCTTATGCCTCCTCAAGTCTCTTATGCCTCCCTCAAACTCTTATGCCTCCCTCAAGTCTCTTATGCCTCCCTCAAGTCTCTTATGCCTCCCTCAAACTCTCTCCTGCCTCCCTCAAGGAGGCCGGTTGACGCCTATGGTCCAAGACACATAGAGTTCGAACACTCCTAACCCAAGTAACATAATAACGCGTGGTTCAACAACCCGCTTGTTATATGTACTCCTTGGGGCGTACCCCTATACAACAAAGCGGGTCCATAGGTCCAACCATTCCATGGTGCATCCCATGACCCTATTCCACACATCACGACATTAGAACCAGCACAACAATCCAATCAAAGTGCCAAGTGGAAAAGTACAAACCTTGGGCAAGGCGGTAAAAATTCCAAATTTAAAAGAAGACCCAAAATCAAGCAAAATAAATGGCCAAATAGCCATAGTTAGTATCAAAATCCCCATGTTAGTGCCATAAACCAAGGAAATGCCCAAAATTGTAAAGCATTGCAATCAAGAAAAGTTGCTGGTCCTTACAAAATAAAGTAAAAAGCTCAATTTACGAATAAAATCAACTTATAATAATGTCACATTACGATAACTGTGTGGCCTTATCTAGCCACCAAGGGGTACTCAACGAGTTGCTAGCACTCGGAACATCGAGCCTCAGCTCGTAAAATACATATCAATAATACAACTGTCATCACCTCCATCTGAATCATCCCGCCACCACTTCGACAAGGCTAAACATAGTCATAGTTTGCACTTAGGTTGCATACATGCAACCACATAGGGAGAGAGGAAAGAATCACATGTTATCTACTAAATCGAGTTTTGACTCGAGTTATTGACCCATGGTACACCATTCCTCACTCTCAACATACACTTCTACCGATTTCCCTCAGGGTCGGTTAGCGTAAGGTTCACAACATAACATGTAACTACATTACTAACACAATGGTGGTACATATACAAGGTAGATCACAATCATACATTCACTAAGTGTAACACATCACTTTACCACATCCTGCACCCAAAGTGCAATCACCATACGATAGGGTTCATACACTCACCGTATGACCCAAAATCACAACATGAAGCATTACATATTTGCACAGTCATACATACGATGAACATAGTACATCTCAACATAACATCCATTGTTGCATAACAAGGTGGCACACACATTTCTTCAAAACATGGTAAAACATCATGATACAACTCATTTCTTTTAACATCAATCAAGTCATACAACACATTGATACACTTACATACCACAATATGCCACAATGCTCCAACACTACGTCATCCACATTATAATTCTTTTCACACATCACAAACAATAATTCACAAGTGAACTCTTCCTAGAATCCACAAGAAGGAGAGAGAATACTCCCATCCCTAACATATCAACATGATCACAAACATGCACAAAGTGACATACACATCACGTGCGTTCACAATATCACAATTACGACATTAATCACATCACGTTTAAAGCACATTACTCTTCCAATATCTACCACCATCATGCAACATCATCATCATCATGCAGTATCATCATGTAACACCACCACCACCATGTAACATCATCATATAACACCAATCCGGCCCATAGGTTCGAGAGCATGAACCTATGCTCTGATACCAAATGTAACGACCCAAAAAATCCACACACGAACAACACAGTGAAATACAGGATAACTTTTTTTTTTACTTGCTTGACACATAACATGACGCAACATGTCGTCACCAAGTATACAACTAACACTGTGAACAACTTGATACAAGGATGGCCATAAAGGCAGCATGGAAACGTTCACACATATCAAGGACAATTTACTTTTATTTTTGACAAGACAACATAGAATTCCAATCACAGAACACACTTACAGTTAGGGCCAACCACAAGGAGATATTCTTGAGGGTTATTTATTTTAAAAGGACATCTTGCAATTCTTAGCTTACGTTTTCAAGGAGACTCAGGATATGATTCATACAATTCATCTTACCAAGTTAAATTTATTCTTTTTACACAGAGTAATTATCTTTAAATCTTCTCTATTATGACCTTTATTTGCTTAATTCGTTTATCAAGAAAAAGGAGAATTTCAATTCCACAAGGCCATCTGCTCACCACTAATGCTACTAAGTTTCGTTCTTGCCCACAAGACAACATGGTTTTAAGTTCAACACACTTAAGAGAAGAGATATAAGGTGCCTTGAAAAAGGGTTAGGGGGAGAAGGTCGAGATGAAACATTTTTAGGACCTCATTAGTTATTGCCAGTATTAAATTGAAGCTAGGGCTCTTAACCAGATTTAACAACTTTACTTAGGCTTCGCTAAAAGTATTATCAAGGAGTAAAAGAATTTACTTTCCAAATGGCTGAGAGATAGATTGTGTGGTTTCAAAATTGTTTTCTCCTGTTTATTAAATCTTATTATCCTCAAACAATTAACAGTTCATTTCACCTTAGGGTCATTTTACAAATTTTACCATGAAAGGCATAATGTTCACTAGAGGAGCTAGGGTTATCATGTTATAAAGTTTACTTGCAATGATAGTCTTGCCCTTGTTTACTTAGAGAATTTCTTGCTCTCAAGTTGGTGACCCCTACGTTACTTTATTTGAATGCAACTTTTAATTTAACTTCCAGAAGTATTTAAATATCCCATGTTAGTTTACTTATGACACTTTATTACTAATTCATGGCAAGGTTTAACTCAGAATTTATTCACAAGGCGAAGTGAAGCAACACTCATTTACGAGAACAAAACAAGATTACATCATTTCTTAAAATACTGATACTCCACAAGTCACTCAACAACAATAACCAAATTTTCTTATAATTTCAATGATGGTCAAACAATAAAAGGTTTCCAAAGTTCAGATGACAAGTCCACAATACATTATACTAAGACATTAATCCTCTTTTAAACTTTCCACTGGACGTTAACAACAGTTGAACAACATAAAAAGGTTTCGAGCAAAGGAAATTCTCAACTGAGGTTGATGACAACAGTCTACAAATCTATCCCTCATCTACACGCAAGATCCATCTGCAGAAAATTTTCTACAAGAGTCAGTTCACGAGAACTGAGCAAGATAAGGCTACACAAAACCACCATAACTATTATCTAACAATATCATGAAAAGAAGCACTTTATTACAAGAATTTGGGTCAAACCTCTAAACACTATGAGCACATCAAGTTATAATAAAGTCTATAACATGTCGATCAATGAAGGAGAAGACCTTGTACTTCAGTTAAGAGCAAATGCAACGAAAGTAACAATCATATGAGAATGGCCCTTGGCCCTATAAGGAGAAAACAAACAATCTAGCAAAAACAGAATCCCCATCAAATAAGTAATTAAACAATAATTACAAGATTGA
Organism: Taxus wallichiana var. yunnanensis; assembly: GCA_018340775.1. Taxonomy (NCBI): domain Eukaryota; kingdom Viridiplantae; phylum Streptophyta; class Pinopsida; order Cupressales; family Taxaceae; genus Taxus; species Taxus wallichiana. Next base: position 701,945,994 of record CM031237.1, on the reverse strand, counting down.
GATTTGATACATATACCAGTCATCTAGAAATTTATCAAAGGTACCAAACGCATAGGCTAAAATAATATTTTTCCAAAAGAACAAGAGTTGATCGGCCCAAGAAAGGGGAAACACGGGTTTCAGAAATTAACACAAAAGCCATGTATAAATGAGTTTCAAACCGGAAATCAATTAGAGTATACACACAACATAAGTTTCGAAGCGAAGGCAAAGTATACTAGTTTTGACCATTAACTACAAGGAGATTTACCAATCATCCAGGAAGGGTCAAAGTCTTACAGGCTAGTAGCAAACACGCGAGAGAAGAAGGGGGTTCCGTCCAACAGGAGTATACAATAATGTCATCAATAGATTTTTATAACACTAAAGGTTTGCAAACCTCCACTACAGTACTAATGTTTGGTTAATTTAAAATAAATTGCCCACATCCCAAAACAACCATATTTTACGGCAACCCTGGGTAACACAGTCAACCGTCGCACAAAGATACAAACATAACTTCAAAGTGACATTATCAAAACAAAACCTCCCGCTATGAATCCATAAGACTATCAAATGAAAGCTGAGTTTTTCCCGAAGGTTAATCACATTTAAGGAAATTTCCATCACAAACTATTACGGTAATTACGTGCATAAAAACCGACCAATATTAATTACTAGCGTTAACATTATAAGGGAGCAATTAATGCAAGTTAGGAAAAATAGAAGAGCGCCATCAGCAATGATTCTGAGAGGGGATTAGACCAACTATTCTAGTGTCAACGAGGTACAGGTTTCGCACAAAGAAACCTCCAGCTTAGTTGATCCGAAAAGCTAGTTATGGTTCAAGTTGATAGGGGTGGTCAAGGCACTTCCTGAGGATGGCCTTAAAAGCCTAGAAACAAGATGAAAGATAGTATAAGAGTCTAAACACGTGAGACGGAAAAACACATTGCACGCGAACCCTTTTATTCTACCAGTTTTAATACCACAACTCTAAGCTGGCTAGCCCACGCATTGCTCACACAATCCTACAACCTTTCTTTCTCGATGCCAAAAGGTTATCAAAGGGACTTGCGAAGGAGCTAACAAAAAATGTCAAGGACAACTTGGGTGCTAGGAAGGGGGTTTCATAGTTATTGTAAACTTACTTCCATGATATCGAAAATACTAGCTTGATCAACATAATAACTTGCAACTCAATCGCAGAGAAGAATTAATACATAAACAAACAGATGAAGTTCTATCATTCGAGTAATATAACATTCAGAGGAGAGGGCACACGCATCCTTTCGACCCACATACTGTCAACGATAAAAGCTAAAACAAGAAGAAACAAGCAGAAAGGGAAATCTCCCATCATGACATCCAACTGACAAATCAATGCAAGGAAAAGTGGTTCGATTTCACAATATTTTTAAATAAAATAACAGTAGAAAAGTGTAGAAATATCTTTCCTGTTTCTCCAGCTTCCACAGTCGTCACGAGACTCCACACACGGCCAAAGCATAAAAACAATAGCATGAGACAAGGATGTGAGTACTGCTGGCTTTGGTGATGTCAATGGGCCAAATGTGATAACTGGATAGATAGATGGGGCAGAAAATTTAACAGTTGAGTCCTTTCACAAATCCACCTCACACCGCCTCGTAGTGTCAGCTAGAATCCCATAAGCTTCCCCATTTGGAAAAACAGCCAACACCCATGGGTGGGACTGATATAGAGATGTCGTACTATCACCATAACCCCAAGCATCAGTGTTCCACGTAAAGACACACTTTCTGTTCGCTCGAGGGAACCACTACCTTCTCCAGTGCCATATAAAGAAGAGCCATGAGGGAGCTCAATGGTGACAACTTGTTGGCCATGCACGCACTCACAAGATGGAATATAATCTGGCACCCCCGACATCCAATCTTAGGTTGGTAGAATAGATGAACATACTTCAGCTTGTAATAGAGGAGATATGTTGTACATAATGTCACTTGGGCTGCATATGTCTCAAAATATTTCGCTATTGACTTTACTAATAACTATTTTCATATTATTGTCAACCGCAAAGAAAGACAACTGAATCACCAAACAATTGCATTGATGTTGCTGGTAGACATACTTCAACGATCTACCATTACTTTTGAGCACCGACTGTTTAGCCAAAGCTTTACTATGCCCATAGGGGTCAACATGATCCTCCAGAGAAAATATCGCAATGCTTCATTGCCATTAACAATCTCCTTTCCCGCATACACAACATTATATGTGCTTGTATATATAAGTCTCCTCACACCATACTTAACGCAGGCATCTAATACAAGGCAAGTTCCATGATTTGAAGCTCGGACACAAGACATAATGATTACTTCATGCTCCTGGCTCTGAAAGGCATCAACCGTAGTGATATATAAACCTTTTCCTTCATCGATCCGAGGACAAAGCCATCAAACTCTCGGGCAAACATTTCAGCTATAGCTTGAAAGTGTGATAATACCAACAGAGATGTCTCCAAAGATAGATCAAGGGCACAAAATCAGACCCCAACGCCTTTCTACGTACAAAGACACTCCCTGAAGATTTTCCATTACCCAAAAATAATGTTTGTAGGGAAATCCTGTCTAAAGTCCTCGCCCTCTAACTTGTGTCACCCATGGTGACAGACAGTTGGTGACAGACAGCTTCCCGGACCTTTCTCGCTGCAGAAGTAGACACAAAAACACCCTCTCCAAACCCCCAAAGGCACCCATTACAATACTATCTAGATAATATGGCACAACCCCTTCCCGTAAAGAGAAAGCACATCCACACCATCTTCAACAGCAGTATCAAACGTAGGAAGTATGCCAAAATCATAGCAACCAGACATCCAGCATACCTTATATGTTGCAAACCGAGCTTTGGGTGCCATTCCTTTCACTGCGCAACTCTGATATGAAACAGATCTGCCTCTATGAGATCCTCTCCCATGGGTTACATCGTAGAACAAGCAAGGTCTCAGTAGGGAATCTTTGTAAATAAATTTCATCAAGTCTGCTGGAAGCACTCTCACTGTCACATAGTCAATTTGGAGATACAAACTCAGTGTATGTTCTGGATGAAAAATATCCTGCTACCTTCATCTCCCAAGACATTTTTTCCAAACTTGCACAGATCTCCTGTGCCTGTGGGTGCGATCTGTCACCTACACGAAAGCATGTGCCATTATATTGGCTTCGCCGAGTTGAGCACTTGCTATGGGCCAAGCATGATAGGCCAACAAAAACGAGCCAAAGTGTGACCGAAGTCACCGGAATTAGACACAAGAAGGAGACAGATCGCATCTACAGGCAGAGTGGAAAAAAAATGACACAGCAAAGCAATTTGTGCTTCATGAATATTCTGATAAAAAACAGATCCGCCTGTATGAGATACTCTTCCCTGAGTTACAACGTAAGACAAGTAAGAAATCAATAGAGAATCTCTGTACTAAATTTCATCGGGTCTCCTGGTAACACTCTCACTGTCACTTAATCGATTTTGAAACAAATATCTTGAAGGAGAATCCCGAATTTGATGATGCGAGTCAATCTTTGAACAGATAACAACAAAGTTGGACAACCTGCTTGTTGGAGGCGCTCAACAGGCTTCTACCATGCTGCGACATGCCTGTTTCCTGGCTATACACTGTTGCCGGCTATTGTTGTGGATTCCCAAACAAGACACACCTCGCAGCACCCAAGGACACGTTTTCCCTCCTTCCAACACCTGCAGCCCTAGAAAAGACGCGTCCAACACCCACCCATATGCATTTAATAACAAAATCAAAATAAGATCATGGTGGAGAAAAACGGGACTCCACCGACTCCCATTGTCACACGCCACCCAGGAGATTACAGATCATTTAAGAAGTGACATGATATGTCACCCATCCGCCAGCTCAGAAAAGTGCATTGCAACGAGGCACTACAAACAATGACTAAAGGCCTACAAAATCCCCTTAGTAAACTAGCTAGGAATGCGTTTTCCCCAAATTGAAGGTTTTGGTAAATTTTCTAGTAAAAATACTAGAGGTTTACAAAGGTGGAAAAACATTTCATTGCTCGGGGTTCAAATGATGAGTGAATATGAAACCCAACTTTTTAGGTTTAATAGATTCCTAGAAGTACAAAATGAGGTAATCGAGCTCCTAAAGGGTAGCGAAGAGAGCACCAACAATCGATTGGGGTCAATCTAAGGTTTAATGCCACTCCCCACATAACAAGGAACAAAGATGAAACTTCACTTCTCTTTTTCGGGGTCTAGAAGGTCATTTTGCAAGTCATTGAATATTGCGTTATTTTTTTTACTATGCACGGTAGACAAAAATGGTTATTCTATTAAAGACTCATATAACACTCGCCAACACCAGCAGACGCGAAAACCTAATTTTGGTACCCTAGATAACAAAGTTTAAGGTTGTGGTAGCAACATAGATGACGATCAAATTGCAAGTCGGTAATGTAAATCATAAGGAGGAGTTTTATTGTTTCGTCTTATAATAGCCCAATTATAATATCTAATTATATCATATATAATGGTTTAATTTTTATTTTATTACAAATGAATAACCAAATTATATGAAAATTATAAAATATTAAGGTAAGGAGACCATGTCCGGAAAATATTTACATCCGCGGTGTACGTGGTTCTCGGTGGGTTCACCCACATTCCACAATGATCCAACCCTCTTTTAGCATTCCGTGAGGCTACATTGTCTAGGGCATTTTGACAAACAAAACATGATCTTTTCCTCCAGCTTCCACATTTGCATACATATCTGTCACAACACATCTAACTACAACATTCAATAACAACACTTGCCCCCATCCCGATTCCAATTTTTTTGTCGTTTTTGACTTGGCGAAGGCCATTCATCCAATCACAAACAAAATAATCCCCACAACCTTTATAATCTTTAATGGCATGTTTGTGATAAAGTTTAGAGTCTCTTCACATAGTTGGGCAACCAAATCCATTTTAGAAGATCCATTAAAGAAAATCCAACAACTATGGCATTCAATGAAACTCGTTTACTCGCACTGCGGTGGCATTCTATGGCACATTTTTCTTAGATAGCAAGAAAACATTGTGAACATACCCAATAGTGATTGCAAACCATATTGGCTCCTCTGCTGGGCACATAGTACAATAGCATGTCGATTCAAAAGTGGTCAATTGTTTTTATAATATTCAACAAGCCCATTATAAGAATATCCTGCTTTGAACTCCCATTGAAAATGGCTAAGAAAGGAGAATGGGGGGTTTCACGCAGAGGAAGAGTGAAAGAGAAAAATCTTACAGAGACATAAGTGGGATAGAAGGAAAGACACTTTTAATGTCTTAATCTATACAAAAATACTCAAAATAAAAGATTAAGATTAGGAAAATGAGTTGCATAGGTTACATTACACAAGGCACGGTATTTAGATGCGAAAAAGGTTAAATTAATACAAACTAGGCGTAGGACCCAAATGTGGTGCTTCTAATCCTCAATCATTTCTTCTTCTTTTGCATATAACAAACAAAATAATGACGTCCCATTTTTTTAAACCTCTCAATACATTTGAACCGAATTTAGATAGAAAACCGATTCATCTCAATTACTTTACAAATCGAAAATGAGGAGATACTAGATTTGCATATTTATCCCACGTATGGGGATGGTCTAACCAAAAATGGATTGATTTTAGGATGGATATTTGTGAGAGCTTCGTTTAGCAGTCCCCTGCACCGTTTTACATTAGCTACAACTAAGCAATTATAGCTAAAATTTATAACGTTACCTTGGGTTTCACGTAATGGATCTCAAATAAAGTGGTTGAATTATTATGCAAGGAAAATGACAGGTTTGAATGCATTTTTGGTTGCAATACCCTGGTCAAATCTCACAAACGCTATGCCTACCCTTACTGCACTTAAAAACATCTCTGCCACTCTCACCCACTAACCGTGAAAATTTAATTGTTATAATTATTGTGTGTGTGTATTTTGTATTTTAAATTTAATTATTATCATTATTAAATCCAATCAAAAGGGAATGTGGCACTAGAGAAGGGATTTGCACATGAGAAATATGGAAATTGAGGACGAAGTCCTATTCAATAACGAGCGGGCTATTTCCCCGAGTCTACGCACATTAAATTTAAAAGAATCAACATTTGATTTATAATTTTGATAATGGAGAACACAATGTATAAACAAGCTCATACTACATGACATATGTGAAAATTTAATTGTTATAATTACTGTGTGTGTGTGTATTATATGTTCTTTCATTTTATATTTGAAATTTAATTATTATCATTATTAAATCCCATCAAAAGGGAATGTGGCACTACGAAGGGCTCCGTACATGAGCAATATGGAAAGTGAGGATGAATTCTAATTCGATGACATGTAGAGGCTATTTCCCCAAGTCTACGCACATTAAATTTGAAAGAATCAAGGTTTGGTTTATAATTTTGATAATGGAGAACACAATGTATAGACAAGCTCATACTACATGCGATATGTGAAATTTTAATTGTTATAATTATTGTGTGTGTGTGTGTATTTTATGTTCTTTCATTTTATATTTTAAATTTAATTATTATCATTATTAAATCCGGTCAAAAGGGAATGTGGCACTACGAAGGGCTCCGCGCATGAGAAATATGGAAAGTGAGGACGAAGTCTAATTTAATGATAGTAGTGGGCTATTTCCCGAGTCTACACACATTAAATTTGAAAGAATCAAGGTTTGGTTTATAATTTTGATAATGGAGAACACAATGTATAGACAAGATCATACTACATGACATATGTGAAAATTTAATTGTTATAATTAATGTGTGTGTGTGTGTATTTTATGTTCTTTCATTTTATGTTGTTTTTGCCCCTTGTTATTCAAAGGACTGAAATCATCAAAATGACCCATAGGCCCGATAGAGAATAGCCAAAATTTTGATTCGATTAACGCAATGAGAGGTTTGGACTTTTGGGGAAATTTGGAAAATTTTCCTTTTGTGGAGAAAGGAGCTAAAAGTGTAAAAGGAAGCGTGGTTCCATTTGGGACCACATTAGAAACTAGAAGCAGAAGGGTGGAGCTGCGGGGAAAACTTGGAAAAAATCACCTTTTACAAGAAAGGGGTGAAATAGTAGAATTTAGCCGCGGTTCCTTTGGGACCCACATTGGGAAAAAATTCAAGCCTATTTTTTAAAGGTGGAGGGGCAGAGCAAATTGAGAATTTTTGCATTTTTTCCAAAAATGTGTAAAAAGTAAAAAAGAACCCCAGGGCCCATCTTAACTCGGATCTCCCATGTGAACATTCCAAATTCAAAAGAAAGATTGACGGTGATCGTGTGTATCGTATCTTATTTTCCATCATTTTTCTCCAAAGCTCCGGGATGCATATTCTTTTGGTTTTTTGTCATTTCTTGGGATCTCCTGCATGCCAAATGAAGAGGAACATTAATCTAATATCTTGGTTTGGTGGGAAAAATCTGAAAATGTATTTTTCCATTAAGATGTGATCTAGTCATTGGCTTCGTTTTGATTTTCCAAGTTTTTCATTCCTTGGTACACAAAGAACCAGATTTGGCAGATTGGAGGAGGGAGTAGTTTTCATGCGAGATGTGGAATGACTTACCAGATGAAGAATTGAATGCTAGAAGTATTTGGAGAGATTTTCCCTCGCACACCGACAAATTTTTACAAATCGATTCTAGGAGTCTCAACACACAATGGTGCTTTGAATGTCTTTGGTTTTGCGGGAAAATTTTGTTATAAATGAATTATTATAAATTGTATGAATTTTTTGTCCAAATGGTTGGAGTGTTAGAGGTCGGGACTGATTTTTGTAAGAGAAAAGATTGATAGAACCCGTCCTTCTCAGAAACCATCTGAAGAAACCTGTTTATCTCTTTTGTGTTAAATTTGATCATGTCAAGGTGGTTGTGAGTGTACATCCATTGACAAGCTCTGAGATTGTTCTAGAAAATTTCCCCCGCTGATAAATTTAATCAAACTTGAGTTAATCTGCGTTAGTTTTGGGCAAAATTTGTGTTTGCTTCATTTCTAAATGTCGTAAATAGTTTTCCTATTCTTGTTGCAATCTTACATTGAAATCTTTGTGACTCACACAATATATTAACCTTTTGATAGTTTGGTGGCATTTGAAATTTCATTTATCAGAAGATCTTTCATTTGTGTGAAATAAAAAAATTTAAAATCATTTTGACTCTAGTATGACTATAAGATTGTTTGTTATCCTTTGAGGGTATTTTAGGCATGATGAAACAGAGGTTGATAATATTTAGTTAAGTTTTCCAATTTGAGCCTTCATTTTGGATCCTTGAAGTTTTTGTGAAAAGTGCTAATCTGAGCCTCCATTAAAACACATATTCTGGTTAAAATAACTTCCTAGCTATCTCGAAGCATTCTAGTTTTCAAGCTCTCCATATTTGTAAAATTCTCAAGGATCACGGTGAATCAAGTTCATTTTCGCCTCACCTTCCTTCCCAAAAATTCATTTAAAAACAACCAATCATACCCATACTACCCCGTTTGTCCTATGTGTGTACAAATGCATAATATTTATTACTAAAACATACATAAGCAATTAGGTTTTCATTGTCTTTAGTAGCCTGAACCTTGCTTAGAAAATATCTCCATTATCTAGGGTGAAAACTCGTGAGAGTTAGATTTTGTTGTATTGATCATGTTTTCTTCAAGGTCTTCTCAATAACTCTGTAATGAAGGACATCTCCATCTCCTCCACAAATAATAGGCTACAAAAGGGTCCTCTCACCCTGGTTGAAAGGCACAACCATAAAGTAGTGAGGATAGATCAAATCCTCTTAAAGGTGCTACCCATTTCTCCACATCTGAGTGACAAAGAGCAAGCTACATTCCTTCCTCAGCTATAAAATGACACACAATGTGCTCTACTTGCCTCTAAGCTTTCTTTCAAAACCGTGATGTTGCTCACCTTCTAAGGGAGAATCAATTTGGGTACCAACATGACCTAGTCAAACTATGGTGGAGGCCTACAAAATGCCTTTGTAAAACTATCAAGAAGAGTGTTTTTCCCCAAAATGAAGGTTACAAGCAATTTTCTAGTAAAAATACTAAAGGTTTGTGAAGGTGGATAGGCATTTCATTGTTCGGGAGTTCAAACTATGGTTCAATACTGAAAGCCAACTTTTCGGTTTGCAGCTTCCTAAAAATTGCAAAACGATGTAATAGGGATCATAAAGGAGTGTTGAAAAGATCACATACAATCAATCAAGGTCGATCTAAGCTTTGAAGTGACTCCTCACATAACAAGGAACATGAAAGAAACTTAACATCTCTTTTTCATATTTATGAAGATTATTTTACAAGTCTCCGAAAATCGTGATTTATCTATTTTAACAAGGGAGCAGTCAACATATTTACAGGGAACTCATTGTAACATGTAAATAAAAGGGGTCTGTAGCCATCTAGTTTTTAGGAAGATTTTTATATCATCTCAAAATTAGGGTTTGAGTTCATGGTTGTCTACTAAGGAATATTTGGATTGCGTAAGTTACGATATGACATCTTATTGTTTTGAAAACAATTTTATTTAAAACAATCAAATCTGTGATAATTCTACGTTTAAAATCGTATCCCCTTACAAATGGAAACTAAAGAACAAGAATTATGAAATATAAGGAGAGATGAACCATGTCTAGAGGAACGAAGCCAATCAAAAATCGTGGGATTCGGTTATGCATCTCAATTAGGCATTTCGTCAAATAGTTGCACATATCCACCATTTCAACATAACATTTTATTGAAATCTTTTACACCCATTCCACCAACATGAATTGAATATTCTCCCCAAAGATCGCACCCTGAGAGACTAAGTTTTGTTAAGGTACTCCTCTTTTAACAATTTCCATTCAACATCCATTTGAATGCACCCACATTTGCATGTGCTTGGAAAGTTTATGAATCTTTTTCAACACACCCATTTTCACATATGCACAAGCGAGGCACTCTAAGGGATAAAAAAATGTCTAGGGTATTTCTTGAAGATCCTTGAGTCTCATCATGAACATTATTCAAATAATAATAAGCACTCAATTCATTTCCACAAGACTACCCTATATATACATTCTTTTACTTTTTACAATTTTAATCTTAATTTACTTTTAAGATTCACATCTTTGAGTGCACATGGAAAATGTTCCTAGCATGGGCCTTCAATAATAGATCTACCTTAATTCAATTTAGGTTCTCTTGATCAAATAGCTAGCAACAGATGGTCTTCAAACCTTAGACATCAACTAATTGAAGTTAAAATGATTTCTCTATCAAAACACCCAGTACCGAAAATGAATGCAAACAGACTAAAGAGGAAAAAGGAATCACTGAGCACCAGTATAAGATCAATTGTGGGAAAAAATTCTACTTGATGCATAATTAACACGATAGTCTTTGTTCTAAAGCTCCCAAAATTTATTCCTTGAACAACTTTGTGTCTGTCTAGGCATCAACTGCACTAAAAGGATCGTCAATAAGATAGATGCCAGCATCCTGAAAAAGTGCCCTTGCACATTGCACTCTTTGTTTTTTTTTCCACCACTTAGATTGATCCCTCTCTTCCCAATGATTGTTTGATCACCATGTGAAAACAGCCCCAATTCTTTCTTCAAGGAACATGCTTGAAGCATATTCATATACTTTTCTTTATCCATTTGGCTACTAAAAGAGAATGGTTTCCTTAATGTTTCGGTCTAGATCCATCTTGTTGAGACACATATGCCATACTCCCACTAATCTTTATTTGACCTGACACTTTAGGAATATCTCCCATGAAACAAGACATAAAGCTTGACTTTCCAATGAAATAAATCCTTAGGTGCCCCATCCACACCACCAAAAATGTACATGTTTTCTCCCTCACACTCTAACCTCTCCTACACCCAACGTAGGAGTCCAAACAATTCTCCTTCTTTCTCATCCAATCTCACATTTTTCCAACAGTTCACATGCTACACATGTGCTCCCACATTTTGCTTACATGGCTACTAGTGCACTGTAACTACACATATGACAAAATACATCTATCTTTTATGCTTTGACGGACATCCATTCCCATTTCTAGAGCTTACATTTAGCACATGATGGGAGTGCGTAAAAAAATGTAAACTGATCAAATTGGAGAAATTTTTTTGCATCGGTGAAACAATGTGATTATTCGAGAGGAAACCCATGGCTTCTACACATTTTCGTGTCCTTTCCTATCTATGCAACTATCCAAATATTGCTAAATTTACAAAGTTAACACGGGTTTCAACGTGGTTTATGCTTCTGGAAACAATTAAAGTGTTTGAATTATTATGCAAAGGAAATGACAGGTCTGGACGCCCTAAGGAGTGAGCATACCCTATCCTACCTCCTTCCACATGCCAGCCTCCACTCCTGCCACCACCAACTTCAGCACTTCTCCCTTCACTTCACACAGACCACAGTTTGTGATAAAATCCTCACCAACCGCATTCATTTCTTTCCCTCCCCCCTTTTTTAATTTATAATTCAATTGTATTTTAATATTATTTATAGTGGCACTACACAACTCTTAAAGGTGACCTCCAAGGTTAGTTGACGATCTTCACCACTCAACACGTGTGTCGGTCAAGAGGGTTTTACACTATGTTTAATGTTGGTTTCCCAAGGAGTACTACCTTAAGAGAACACATTCTCCTTACTACACACACGATTACCAATCCTAGAAGGAAACCACATACTCAAGATAAAGTTTGACCATGTCATTCCTAACCATCGGGTTCACGACGATGTCACTAAGCATACAAGATATGACGATAAAATCAAACTTGGGCTCTTATTTACTTAAGCTAGAAGGTTCCATCGAGTGTAAATATTTAATTTCATTCTAAGGTCTCAGTTTTCTATGCTAAAAATAATAACACATGAATGGTAGTTATGCACAAATTTTATACTAGGGTTGACTATTGTGGTTAGATTTCTTTATTACATTTTCAAGGTAAGAAACACAACACACCAATTATTTAATCATCAATTTCACACTAGAATTGCACTATAAGATACTAAATTCAATTTCATTTAACATATATATTCAACCCCATTTTTTTACCATACATAAATTTGAATCAAAATGACACCTATGGTTAAATGCACATTTCCCAAAGCACCCCTAAAACTAGCATCTCATACATATTACAAAATTTAAATAATAAGTCTTTCAATACATTACAAAAAATTGGTTCAACCTCTACAATTACATTGTTTCAAATAACATGCAAAAATGATATTTTTAGTGACACTTCACCTCCTCCAAGTCTCGATACCTGCAACCACCGCATGGTCAACAAAATGTTGGCATGGAATCCACCTAAATCTAGCATAATTAACATTATTGGTTTTCCATTTACATTGTAATAATAATACACACATGCAACAAGAGAGGGTTAGGGAATATATTCATTTCATTTCTTAACTAAGGGAGGAGAGAGAAAGAGATAGGGAAGAGAGAGAAACACTATTTTCCCAAAAGTCAAATTTCACACAACAAGCCACAAGATAGAGTTTCATACAATTATTTACAAGTTTCAATAAGTTTCCATGATGGTTTTCTAACTTGATTGGGGTCCTACAACTTCCTTTTTACATTTTCTTGCTAGTTGCAAAAATGCCCAATTTAGGCTCGGAGGCTAAGAAACCGCATTCAAAATATGCCTTGTTAGGGCAATGCACAATGGGTAAATTCCTACGTGTCCTCCTATATAAAATAATTCACAGAACTGACGAAATTATGAAACTGGTGAAAGCTTTTCAAGTGGTGGCTAGATTTATGGGGCCATCGGTTGAAATTGGCCTAGTTGCAAACACAACCAAATTTAGCTCGAGAGCTAAGAAACCACGTCCAAAAATTACTTCCCATAAATGAATGCTTAACAAAAAACTTCCTACATGCTCTCCTATATATCGAGAATTCACCGGAGTTGTTGGGCGAGAATTGGCAAATGGGTTATAAACTGCGACTAGTTTTGAAGCCACACGGCCATAATCGGTCTAATTTGACTTAGTCAACAATGACCAAAGGCCTACAAAACCTCCTTTCCAAACTAGCTAGGAATGTGTTTTTCCCCAAATTGAAGGTTCAGGTAAATTTTCTAGTAAAAATACTAGAGGTTTGCGAAGGTGGAAAAGCATTTCGTTGCTTAGGGTCCAAACGATGAGTCGATACGAAACCCAACTTTTAGTTTTAACAGATTCCTAAAATTATAAAATGAGGTAACCGAGCTCCTAAAGGGCAGCAAAGAGAGCACCAATAGTCGATCAGGGTCGATCTAAGGTTTAATGCCACTCCCCACATAACAAGGAACAAAGATGAAACTTCACTTCTCTTTTCCGAGGTCTAGAAGGTCATTTTGCAAGTCATTGAATATTGCGTTATTTTTTTACTTTGCAAGGTAGACAAAAATGGTTATTTTATTGATGACTCATCTAACACTCGCCAACACCAATGGACACGAAAACCTAATTTTGGTACCCTAGATAACAACGTATAAGGTTGTGGTAGCAACATAGATAATGATCAAATTTTAAGTCGGTAATGTAAATCATAAGGAGGAGTTTTATTGTTTCATGCTAATACCCTGATTATAATATCTAATTGTATCGTATCTAATGGTTTAATATTTTTATTTTATTGCAAATGAATAACCAAATTATATGAAAATTATAAAAGATTAAGGTAAGGAGACCATGCCTAGAAAATATTTACATCCGCGGTATACGGGGTTCTCTAGGTGGGTTCACCCACATTCCACAATGATCCGACCCTCTTTTAGCATTTTGTGAGGCTACATTGTTTGGGGAATTTTGACAAACAAAACATGATCTTTCCTCCACCTTCCACATTTGCATACATATTTTCACAACACATCTAACTACAACATTCAATAACAACACTTTCCCCATCCCGATTCCAAATTTTTTACGTTTTTTCACACTGGCTTGGCCGAAGGCCATTCATCCAATCACAAACAAAATAACCCCCAGAACCTTTATAAGCTTTAATGCCATGTTTTTGATAAATTTTAGAGTCTCTTCACATAGTTGGGCGGCCAAATCCATTTCAGAAGATCCATTAAAGAAAATCCAACAACTATGGCATTGATGAAACTTTTCTACTAATGTGGCATTCCATGGCGCATTTTCTTTAGACAACAAGCAAACATTTTGAGCATACCCAACAGTGATTGCAAACCATATTGGCTCCTCTGTTGGGCACATAGTACAGTAGCATGTGAGAGTCAAAAGTGGTCATATTGTTTTTATAATATTCAACAAGCCCATTATAAGAATATCTGCTTTGAACTCCCATTGACAAAGGCTAAGAAAGGAAAATAGGGGGGTTCACGCAGAGGGAGAGTGAAAGAGACAAATCTTATAGAGACATAAGTGGGATAGAAGGAAAGGCACTTTTAATGTCTTAATCTATACAAAAAAACTAAAAAAAAAAAAAGATTAAGATTAGGAAAATGAGTTGCAGAGGTTACATTGCCAAGGCACATGTATTTAGATGTAGAAAAAGGTTAAATCAATACAACTAGGCGTTGGACCCAAATGTGGTGCTCTAATCCTCAATCATTTCTTCTTCTTTTGCATATAACAAACACAATAATGACGTCCCAGTTTTTTTAAACCTCTCAATACATTTGAACCGAATTTAGATACAAAAACCGATTCATCTCAATTGCTTTACAAATAGAAAATGAGGAGATACTAGATTTGCATATTTATCCCACGTGTGGGGCTGGTCTAACCAATAATGGATTGATTTTAGGATGGCTATTTGTGAGAGCTTTGTTTAGTAGTCCCCGCACCATTTTACATTAGCTCTGACTAAGCAATTCTTGCTAAAATTTGCAACGTTAGCTTGGGTTTCATGTAATGGATCTCAAATAAAGTGGTTGAATTATTATGCAAGGAAAATGATAGGTTTGAACACATTTTGGACGCCCATACCACTGGTCAAATCTGTCAAACGCCATGCCCTGCCCTTCTTGCACTTAAAAACATCTACGCCACTCTCACCCACTAACCATGAAAAAATTTAATTTGTTATAATTATTGTGTGTGTGTATTTTGTGTTCTTTCATTTTATATTTTAAATTTAATTATTATCATTATTAAATACCATCAAAAGGGAATGTGGCACTCTGAAGGGCTCCGCACATGAGCAATATGGAAAGTGAGGACGAAGTCCAATTCGATGTGATAGCGGGCTATTTCCTCGAGTCTACGCACTTTAAATTTGAAAGAATCAAGGTTTGGTTTATAATTTTGATAATGGAGAACACAAGGTATGACAAGCTCATACTACATGACATATATGAAAATTTAATTGTTATAATTATGTGTGTGTGTGTGTGTGTGTTTTATGTTATTTCATTTTATATTTTAAATGTAATTATTATCATTATTAAATCCGTCAAAAGGGAATGTGGCACTACTGAAGGGCTCCGCACATGAGCAATATGGAAAGTGAGGATGAAGTCAATTCGATGTGATAGCGGGCTATTTCCTTGAGTCTACGCACATTAAATTTGAAAGAATCAAGGTTTGGTTTATAATTTTTATAATGGAGAACACAAGGTATAGACAAGCTCATACTACATGACATATATGAAAATTTAATTGTTATAATTATTGTGTGTGTGTGTGTGTGTGTGTGTGTGTGTGTGTGTTTTATGTTATTTCATTTTATATTTTAAATGTAATTATTATCATTATTAAATCCCGTCAAAAGGGAATGTGGCACTACAGAAGGGCTCCGCACATGAGCAATATGGAAAGTGAGGACGAAGTCCAATTCGACGACAGTAGCGGGCTATTTCCCCGAGTCTACGCACATTAAATTTGAAAGAATCAACGTTTGGTTTATAATTTTGATAATGGAGAACACAAGGTATAGACAAGCTCATACTGCATGACATATGCTAATACTCTGATTTAATTTAAAATTGTGTTAAAAATAGTGTCAAAAATAGTATCTAACGTAAACCCTCAAGATCACCCTCAATAATTAAGAAATTTACTTAGTGACTAAGATTTATACCGTTCGTTTGAGATTTAATTCAATAAACTCATGAAAGCTCTTTTTCCCAACGTGCCATCCTCATTTTAGAAGTCATTCTCTTGAGAAATCCCAACCCCACTCTCATAATCATTGGCTCTTAAATATTTAATGTAGCATCTTGATATTTCTAAAGATATGGAGAGCAACTTGATTTGGGGTGAACTTGATTTGGGCAGGTTTGTACGTACTAATTTATCATTGCTATTTCCGCATGTGTATAATTTTGTTTTAGAAAACCCAAATAACTTAACCCCGTGATTATCCGAGTTTATGCAAATGCGAAAATATAAAATAATTGTGTAAGAGTTTATTGTTTGGGACCACGTTACACGTCAGATGCGAGGATATTCTCCGATAGCGACGTGAGGCAGTCTCCACTTTTTCCTTTACCATGTACCTAATTAATTCTACTTACCGCACGACGACGAAGGTTATATATGTCCGTTTCATATTTCTTTTGTCCGTTGGTGCTCCGGTTAGGAGTTTTGAAGCCTTCATAAATAGAGGAGAGGTCACTTTGGATGATGGTTATTTGTGCATGGACTTGATAGGTTTTTGTTTCTCTTCTCTTCTCCTGGCCTTTGAATTTAGCTTCCACCATGGCTGGCGCAGAAACGCTGGATGACTTCAGGACAAACAATGGTGAACCCTTACACGTCGGTAGGTTGAAATTAAAACAGTAGATTGTCATTGATAATGCCTTGTGTTTTAAGCGGTAGATCTTCCAGAACTTGTTTGCATTTTGGGTTTTAAGGGCCTTTCTTTTTGTGCAGGGATGTTTGTCTCTCTCTTTCCTGCAGATCCCAGTGCCGAGCTTTACGTTGCAAGGATAGATGAGATGTACAGGGACGCGGAAGGAAAAAATGAACCACATGATTCAGATCCGGTGGTAAGAATATTCTGCTTTCTTCTTTCTAATGATGTTCGGTTTGAAACCCCAAGACAAGATTTGATCATTTTCGCCTTTCTATGTTTTCTTGCAGGTATTATAGGCCGAAAGACCTCCAGCATGAACCGCCTTCTAAAGCTTTAAAGAACGAAATTTATTGTATCCTTTTCGGCTGCATTAGTTTTGAGTTTTAAGCTGCTAAAGATTTTTCATTAGGGTTTCATTTTGTTGTACGAGATAATGACTTAAAGGTTTGCCGATGAGTTTCTTCTTCACTCGCTCAAAGATACGAACTATTTTGACTGCCAGCTTGTTGAATCCGTTGCAAATATTTGCAAAGTCTTCGTTAAATCTGAGTATTTAAAGCTGAATGAGGCGCAGAGAAGGTAATTACTTTATAACATTTGATTATTTGTAGATTTCTTGGATTAATGAACTTTCTTTTCGCTGAGATTGACCTTGAAACGATGAAATTATGCCAGGTCTGTGTGTGAAGAGGATATATTTTTCTTTCAGTATGCTTACTCGGCGGAGAATGGTTCATTTACGAAAATATCCGCATCAGGTATATGATCAGTACATTTCTGTATCAAACCGTGTTCGAAAATAATGCTTAGTCAAATTTTGTTAAAGTTAATGCTGCTTTACAGTGAAAAAAGCGTATAAAGATTTTGAAATCACTCGGTTTACTAAACAATAGAGGGTATGATTTTGTTGCGAGCAATAATGTCATTCAATATACACGTTTACAGGAAATGCACACCTTCAACAATCTTTCCGGACGCAGAACTCTCCGGACAGGACAACGGAAGTTTCGCTCAAGATTTTGATCGATGTACGTTGGAAAATTTCTGCTGATAAAAGGGTTATTATTATTCTAAATTTGGCTGCTAATCTAAGCTTAAGTTTTAAATGTTGTTTTAATCCAAAAAAATTTCCGATCTTATTGCAGGCGTTGATTGACCTGGAAGAAACCCTTTCGAAGGAGGCAATACCCACGTCTTGGACGTATATACGTTCGGTAAGAATGAGGGCCTTCAATTCCGCGGAGGCATGTACATGTTTTTGATGCTTTTAACGATTGACTGTATTTTGAATTGAAACAGGTTTAGGTTTACCACGGTAAATCGGATGTATTCTGTGTGTTTTGTATTTTTGTTCAAATTTAATATTAAAGACAGATGTGCAGATCTTTTTAATTCTGAATTTTGAACTTTTGGACGAAACTTTGAAGAAAACGTACTGTACCAGATTTCTTTTTTGATAAAGATTGGTTTAAATGTAAATTAACGGTTTCCTACTGAATCGATCTTAACAGACATGGATAGCGAACGTGAAACAATGCAAGACGGTACAAAGCATTAGAGAGGGACTGCTGCATTTGGTGGAATCTTTGCAGTTAATCAGGGAAAACGATGGCAAAAATAAATCTAATAATGTCACTGCTTGGAAAAAGGCAGTGCTGATGGATTCAAGTCCTGAGTCGGTTCGAATACTTATAGCCTTCCCTGATTCAGATTTGTTGTTTTATTCTTTTTGACACGCAGTGCAAATTACCTAGGTTTTCATTCACAATTGTTTGTTATTATGACAGCTTCTTCAGAATTTAGAGCATCTCAAAACCCTTGTCCAGCACCGACGCGGAAGCACCGGAAAGAAAAGGAGGCCGAGACGCTACTGGTCAGAGAATGCAAACAATAAAGACAAGCTGCCTCTTCTCCAAGACGTTGTTTGTGAAGAACTAGATGATTCTGGTCTGTATTCACAATGAAATCTGCTAAATTTGTCTAGCAATTATTTTGGCTCTGTTGCATGCGTAATTTAAACGACTTATCGTGATGAATTTTTCAGACAAAAATGGCGGAAGGATAAAGGAGGGAGGCATCTACGAGATGAACCACAAATTCTTGCCTTCAAAGACGCCCACTCATCTCAAGTCCATTCGCGCCGTGCTGGTAAGGAGTTTCAAACCCTAGATCTCCACAACATATGGCTTTCTTTTAGTCGGAAAGAAAAAGAAGTAATTTGCGTTGGTTTGGTGGCAGGTGACGGAGAAAACAAATGTTCATGTGTGTGTGAAATTTCCAAGCATTCTGGCATTGAAAAAGTGTTTCGGTGTGGATATAAAGAATGTTGAGCAGACAGAGAGTAGAGGTGCATATCCTGATGTGGACGAAGAGTTTTTGATGGGTGCAAAGGTGGGCGAAAGAGTTTTATCACGCCAAATCCCTTCCACAGAATATATTCCACAACGTCACCTAGAAACTTTCTGGCTCGTTAGTACTGAAGAGGCACCAAAAATATTCCAAGACCATCCGAAGCTGGCTGAAACTCCGGTTCCTTCCGCCGACGGTAAGCTGATTCTAAGATGACATTTGTTTCGAAGATCTACGTAAGCGCCGACTGATTCTGTTTATTCTGTACTGCAGCCACCCAGGACATAAAATTATTGTGTGACGTGGCCAGCGCGCTTCTTACTCTTAAATGGGGACTCCGCCGCAAGGTGAAAATCAATAGAAAACGACGGAGGTATGAGGCAGAAGTTAGGATGAGCTCCCAACCGAAGCGGCGGCGCTTTGCGGATGACATGTCACTCCCTGAAGAAAAAGTAATGCTCAAACTCCCAAAGGACATGCAAGGCAGATGGAGCGGTGAAAGGTAAGAAAATTAAGGCTGAATACTTAACAAAGCTTTCTAAATTTTCATGTACTAAATATCTATTTTTCCCTCATGTGTTTGCAGGTATAGGGCAGCGCAGCTAAAGCTTTTGGCTATAATGCATGATAAGGGAGCCGTGCCAGGAAAGCCTATCTTGCGACCTGCGCTGAGAGAAGAGGCACGGAAGCACATTGGGGATACGGGGCTTCTTGATCACTTATTGAAGCATATGACAGATACCGTTATCACAAATGGAGAGCGGTTCAGGCGCCGTCATAATTCAGAGGGAGCCATGGAGTACTGGCTCGAAGATGCTAGCCTTAAGGAGATACGCAAACAGGCTGGCATTCAAGAAATGGAGAGCAATCAAAGAGCAGAAAAGAAGCAATTGGAAGATGAGATTACAAAGTTGAAGGAAGCTTTGGAGAGAGTGCAGGTACGTTGTTAATATTGAACTTTATAGTGCGACTGCAAAATGAAGCTTTTTAAAAGTGATTTTAAAACATTTTTTTGTGGTTAACAGGAAGAGATGAAGAGTGTCTTGAAATCAACAGTGAAAGAAGCTGCTAGCCCTGAACAGTCCTTTACTAAAGCCATTAATGTTGGAGGGAGCACAGATAATGATACAGCACAAGGTGTGGAGTTGAGCAGCGAAAACAAAGCGTGCAAACAAGCTGCTAGTGTTCATGAAGAAATTAGAGGACATTCTGTGCAGGAGGGCACTTTCATGGCCGCTAAGACCACCTCCACCGTGGAGGACCGCGCTCTGATCCCGACCCAGCTTCAACCGCCGCCACCTTCCACCCCAATTCCCTTGGAATATTCCTCTCACAAGAGAGCTTCTTCCACACTAGCGGTATACACGTCCAAGAGAGCAAAGCGTATCAAAAGCAGTTGCCACTCCGAGCTGTCGCAATCACAGCAGATAGATTATATAAGTAGGTGACAGCTTGTATCATCAGATTATAAATTATGTATAGTTTTTCCTAGCTGAATATGTGGTGCCCCTGCAATCTTCTCATGTTTATAAATTTGGGCTTCCATATATAAGCTGCCGTCATATTTTGTAAAACTCTCTAATATATTGAAAATGATTCCTCTGTATAAAACAAGCGGCTCCTCGTATTTGTGCTCACAAGTGTTTCTCCACGTTATTTGCTTTATGCTAATTCTCTAAGTTTACATTGTTCGTGGATATAATTGACAAGGAATCTATGGTGCCTGTTTGAAGTTTTACTTTCCGGAAGATTTAAAAGCAAAAATAATTAGTGTGTATATGTAAAATATCAATACACTACATCACAAGAGTAAGACTTATGTTATAAACATGCAATCAATGGAAGGAGGATTACGAAAGATGGCATCATTGAAGAACATTGTAAAAAGAAACTAGCTGCATAGAAATGAATAATATTGCAAAAAAGAAACTAGCATACAAAATCTTAGAAGGATGGAATATAATGCATGGTACAACATGTATGTCTTAGCATATGATATTATTCAATTTTTCCACATGCTTTGAGGTTGAGTATCGCTAAGATAAGTGATGTTATGCACACAAGTCCATGATATTACGATGTGGCGAGAACAAAAAACACTCTAATGTCAACACTTTTGCTAATTGCATTTCATTAAAAGGGATAACTGGTGTAAGGGTTTATTAATACCCAATAATATTATACTAGAGATTACTTATAAGATGCAAATAATTTTATAATCATAATAAGAGAGATTGATACATCGTATGACATTGCAAGCCGATTTTGGGGTTTACTTTTTAACATTTCAAAATTTCACGGTGCCTAGACGACTCTACAGACCGAATGATGATGTGTTACACGACACCTTTTATGTACAAGTTAAAACATTGGAAAGGAACCACCTTAAGACATTCATCCATAGTGTATGCATACACGTATAAATTTTTTAAAGTAATATAAAGAAAGGTATGGATAATATAAAATAACTACCATTATATTAATAAACAAATGTGAGGGAGACTTAATGAAGAAATGTTATAAAAATGTGTATCCACGTTTACCACTAGCCTCCATTTTCTTTTATAGGTAAGGATGTATATGATAAGAAGAAATCTCTGTCTTTAGGAATGAAAGCTCATAATAGACACACCCTATTTTGATTATAACCAATAAAGATATTTACAAGTGGTTTATAAATGTCATTATGAATAAGTATAGATAATGATGTGCACATGTGCTTCATTCTTAGAGTTTATAATATAAGTGCATCATAGACAATACAAAAGTGTATGTCCTAACATACATTAACACACCTCCTTAAGATGTGATATGTAAAAGGAGATGAAGAAGAAAATACGCTAAGTAATGTAACGCCACCTAAATTCTCCCCACTCGAGACCAAGAACAACCTAGGTTTAGTTAGGAAAAGTTAAGGAATAATAAATTTTTGTTAAGTGTTCCCAACAAAATTTCCAAAGTCAATGACAACAGTTATCAAAAATCCCACAAAACACTAAGAGAGAGAAATTCATCCTTAGCGCACAGATAGATTATCTTCTTGCGGGGCCGCGGAAGAGAGGCACGGAAGAAACTTTTCTTAGGGCATGCAAGAGAGGCACTGGAAGAGACTCCTTTTCTTCCCGGGCATGCAAGACGCGTGGAAGAGACTCATTCTCTCCCAAGTGTGCAAGACGGGCACGAAAGAGACTCATTTTCTCATGGGCACGCAAGACGGGTGCAGTGCAAGAGGCTTTTCCTCTTCTACGAACTTCAGAAGGCCATAACTTTTGATAGGGAACTCCATTTTTGGAAAAAGAGGACTTTTCGGAAAGCTCTCGACATCCTCTTTGCACAGAAACCTTAATAATTTTATTTGGATAAATTTTTAAGTGTCAATTTTGAGAAAACGCTCTGCAGGCTTATAAAATGGCGGTAACATTTGACTTATAAATTATGTTCAATTCAACTTTCTTCCTTTCCCAACATGCCAAATAGACATGGAGGGTTGCACTTAGGTAAATTTAGGATGGATTGCAAGGGTCAATTGTGATTCAAAATTTCTCAATTTTGACATCAAAACGACTACAGTTTTGCCTTTGTTCGATTTGAAAGGATCCTTAACCATTTCTTAAGTGGTTTAGTTTTTGGGGCGCCTTAAACATATTAAGTTCAATTCAATGTTTCATTTTATTGTTCATTGTTGTAGGGGTCATTCTGTACATTTTGATAAAAATTTGTAGAGTTTACAGTGAAATAAAAAAGAAGTTTATACATTTCAAAACAAAGATTAATCTATTTCTTTTTCCACACTATAAAAACATTGAATTCATTCCATGCTAGTTTTAAATAGTTATCTTTCCTTCAATCAAATGTAGAAACAAGAATGCAGCTTCTATTTTTTTTTCAAATCATGCATTTCTTCAAAAACAGAGTAATGTATTTTCTTCATATGTATTCACTTTTTCATCTTTTCAAAATACATTCAACAATCAGATTTCAATTCCTAATAATGCCATTTGAGGAATATAATACAATCTTCTATTAATTCAAAATGATATCCTTACAACATTCTTTTTCTTGTTCCTTGAAATACAACATACAAAATACAAATCTTTCCTTTCTTTTATTCAAAACTAGAATACAGAGCACATCTCTTTCATATTTTGAATTACAGCTATCATAGCCAATACAAAACATCTTTCCATCACAAAATATATTACATTGTCATCCACTTCTAGTGGGAAAAAGGTTTTACAAATAGAACTCTCACAAGTCTTGTCAAAATTATCTTTTCCTTTTCTCTAGAACAACAACATGTAGATCCATCATTCTTCAATTTTGATCACAACAAAGGTAGGGGAAAGGCAACGCTCTCCACCCAACCAAGACATCCAATGAAAGGAGAATCCATCCTTCTTCATTGGCCCCGAGCCCCAACCACAATGCAATAAGAAATGTGTTTCAACTCATGGCAACAACAAGCTTCCACAAACACACATGTAAAATTCACATTAAAAGCACAGTCCAAAATAAAATGTAGTTTACAACCACATTAAAACATAAAAATAAAACTCAGCTTCATCATGCAAGCCAAAGGAGTAAGAAACTATGGGGGATGCTACTTATGCCTCCCAAAGGGAAATGGGTATCACCACCTGAGAACAAACTGCCAAAATATAACATTTCAAATCCATGACATGCCCTTATGCCTCCCCCAAGTACCCCTTATTCCTCATATTTCCTTATGCCTCCCCAACCTCTTATGACACCCCATAACGAGTAAAGAAATGCAAGCTATTTATTTGTAAGGTGGAACCCAAATCCCAACTCCCTCCACACTTATACCTCCCCAAAACACTTATGCCTCCCACAAAATAAACCCCATAGCCTTCTCCTACACCATTCCTAGGCCATCTACCCAACAGCCCACAAACATGCTAAAACATTCACAACAATAACATTCAACCATTTACATATACAATAAAAGAAAGAAAGAAGGGCATTTCAAGAGCCAAGCTCCTACCTCTCCATGATGGAGTTTGTTCCAAGTCCAAAACAACAAGCTTTCCAATGCAAAACAGTCCAAGATCAACAATCCACAAGCATGCAACAATCTCCAATCTTCTCCAAAAGCAAGAGCTCTCAAAACCCAAAAGAAGTCTCCCCAAAAATGAAGTGATAAAAGTGAAGCAACCCCAAAACAAGCTAAAGAATTCCAATTAATAGAAGAGGGAAGGGAAGAGGATGAGGTGGATCCATGTAGGATGCCACTTCACACATCCTCAACTCCAACACCAAAGTCAACTTCATTCTCCAATGCATAATCAATAGGTGGGTGAATAATATGACAATTTTACTTACACACTCAAATCAAACCCACACCCCAAAGGACTGAAATTAAAACATGTAAGAAAAGTGCAATAAAAAAACATTCAACTTGACTTACAAAAATGCATAAAGAAGGTCTAAATTTAACCCTCCAACCATAGGCAAGGTTGGTATACAAATTTAAGAGGTATGGGACAAGTTTAACTTGTCCCACAAGCCTCCAAAATCAGCCTCCAAGGACAAATTCGAATTTCAAAGAAGATGAAGTGTTTCTTACTCCAAAATCAACTTACATATCTCTTACACATCACTTACACATGTCTTAAAAAATTTTAATTCAAGGCCAACAACTCTATTAATTACCTTCTTGTGACATATTTTAATTAACTAACTTTACAACATGATTACTCACAATATTAACACACCATTTAATAAATAATGAAAGGGGTCAATGCACCACAAAATAAACACATGCAAACATTAACAAAGGGACCAAATAAAAGAAAATACATAAAATCCCTTGGTCACATTTGAAGGTGATCCCCCATGGGAATCCCTAACACAAACAAACACACACAAATTAATATAGTTGCCACGATGACCTTGTTGAATTCATCTAGAGTTCCAAAGTGGTTGGTCTCCAATCCCCTGATGTTTGTTGTGATATTTTAAATGTTTATAAATGTCATTATGAATAAGTATAGATAATGATGTACACATGTGCTTCATTCTTAGAGTTTATAATATAAGTGGATCTTAGACAATACAAAAGTGTATGTCCTAACATACATTAGCACACCTCCTTAAGATGTGATATGTAAAAGGAGATGAGGAAAAGAAAATACGCACGCCATGGAAGAGAGGCACAGGAAAAAATCTTTTTTCTCCCAGGCGCACAAGACAAGTGTAGAAGAGACTCATTCTCTCCTGAGTGTGCAAGACGGGTGCGAAAGAGACTCATTTTCTCATGGGCACGCAAGACGGGTGCACAAGAGGCTTTTCCTCTTTTGCGAACTTCAGAAGGCCATAACTTTTGATAGGGAACTTGGTTTTGGAAAACGAGGACTTTTCGGAAAGCTCTTGACGTCCTCTTTGCACATAAACCTTAATAATTTAATTTGGATAAATTTTTAAGGGTCAATTTTGAGAAAATGCTCTGCAGGCTTATAAAATGAAAACTGGTAACATTTGACTTATAAATTTTGTTCAATTCGACTTCCTTCCTTTCTCAACATGCCAAACAAACATGGAGGGTTTCACTTAGGTAAATTTAGGATGGATTGGGTCGATTGTTAGATTGAAGGTCGATTCAAAATTTCTCAATTTTGATAGCAAAACGACTGTAGTTTTTCCTTTGTTCGATTTGAAAGGATCCTTAACCATTTCTTAAGTGGTTTAGTTTCTTAAGTGGAGAAGTGTGCATTCTTTCGGTTAGAGGTGCGAGTATTTGGGTCATATTATTTCTCGAGAAGGTATCGTCATCGATCTTTTCAATATTAGAGCTATTATGGATTGCCCAAAGACCCACTACGGTGGACCGAGGCACGCACTTCATGGGATTAGCAGGATACTCTTTGGATATTTGTTTGATAATGATGTACACATATATTTACAAGTGGTTTTGAAAGGAACCTTAACCATTTCTTAAGTGGTTTAGTTTCTTAAGTGGAGAAGTGTGCATTCTTTCAATTAGAGGTGCGATATTTGGGTCATATTATTTCTCGAAAAGGTATCGTCATCGATCCTTTCAATATTAGATCTATTATGGATTGGTCAAGCACCACTACGGTAGGTATGCAACTTCATGGGGTTAGCAAGATACTAGGAGATTTGTTCGATAATGATGTACACATATATTTACAAGTGGTTTATAAATGTCATTATGAATAAGTATAGATAATGATGTACACATGTGCTTCATTCTTAGAGTTTATAATATAAGTGCATCTTAGACAATACAAAAGTGTATGTCCTAACATACATTAGCACACCTCCTTAAGATGTGATATGTAAAAGGAGATGAGGAGAATAAAAATACGTACGCCGTGGAAGAGAGGCACGGGAAAAACTCTTTTTCTCCCGGGTGCACAAGACAAGTGCAGAAGAGACTCATTCTCTCCCGAGTGCGCAAGACAGGCGCGAAAGAGACTCATTTTCTCATGGGCATGCAAGACGGGTGCGCAAGAGGCTTTTCCTCTTCTGCGAACTTCAGAAGGCCATAACTTTTGATAGGGAACTTCGTTTTTGGCAAACGAGGACTTTTCGGAAAGCTCTTAATGTCCTCTTTGCACAGAAACCTTAATAATTTAATTTTGATAAATTTTTAAGGGTCAATTTTGAGAAAATGCTGTGCAGGCTTATAAAATGAAAACTGGTAACATTTGACTTATAAATTTTGTTCAATTCTACTTCCTTCCTTTCTCAACATGCCAAACAAACATGGAGGGTTGTACTTAGGTAAATTTAGGATGGATTGGGTTGATTGTTAGATTGAAGGTCGATTCAAAATTTCTCAATTTTGATAGCAAAACGACGGTAGTTTTTCCTTTGTTTGATTTGAAAGGAACCTTAACCATTTCTTAAGTGGTTTAGTTTCTTAAGTGGAGAAGTGTGCATTCTTTCAGTTAGAGGTGTAGTATTTGGGTCATATTATTTCTCGAGAAAGTATCATCATTGATCCTTTCAATATTAGAGCTATTATGGATTGGCCAGCACCCACTATGGTGACTGAGGTACGCAGCTTCATGGGGTTAGTAGGATACTACCGGAGATTTGTTCAAGACTTCTCTCGATTTCTCACCCCATCACTTCCCTTCAAAGGAAAGGGAAGAAGTTTGTTTGGTCAGACAGGTGCGAGTAGGCCTTCAATACATTGAAGGAATGTCTCACTACAACACCTATTCTCGCAGTGTCGGATCCACAGGGTGAGTTTTTCATTTGCACGGATGCTTCTTTAGCAGGCTTGGAGGTGTGTTGATGTAGGAGGGAAGAGTAGTGGCTTTTGAGTCTCACAAACTCAAAGATTACGAGCTTAATTATCTGACTCATGATCTCAAGCTTACGGCAGTTGTGCATGCTTTGGTTCGATGGAGGAACTTTCTACTTGGTCAGAGATTCACACTCAGGATAGATCACTTAATTCTTTGCCACCTCTTCACATAGCCCAATCTCAACGCTCATTAGTGGCATTGGATGGAGTTGCTTTGTGAGTATGATATGGAGATAGAACATGTGAAAGGGAAGGAGAATTTGGTGGCAAACACTCTCAGTAGACAGAGACATGTGGCCATGGCCACCTCAGTGAGCACAGATTTACGGAGTAGGATTCTTCAACAGCTTCCTCTTGACAACTTCTACTTTGCAGTTCGAGCAGAGATCGAGTCTTAGAGACCCCTCGAGGGGAATTTTGATGGTTTCTCACTAGAGGCAGATGGCCTTCTTAGGCATAGAGGTCAGATTTATGTTCCCAAAGAGGGAGGCTTGAGGCAGGACATCTTGGTAGAGGCACATCGTGCGCCCTATTCAACCCACCCTGGGGTGAAGAATATGCACGCCACCTTAAGAAAGTTGTATTATTGGAGAGGAATTCGTAGAGACATGGCCTACTTCATGTCACGATGTTTAGAGTGCCAGAAAGCTAAGGCCGAACATCAGCATCCAGTTGGCCTTCTCTTTCCTCATGTTATATTGGAGTGGAAATGGGACACCATTTCCATGGACTTCATTGTTGGGCTACCGATGTCGAGATATCACCACGACACCATCATGGTCATGGTTGAAAAATTGACAAAAGTGGCTCACTTTTCTTGATGAAAACCACTTATATAGCTAGTGCAGTGACATGGTTGTATTTGGATGATATTTTCAGGTTGCACGAGATTCCGTGGAAGATCATTAGTGACCGCAATCCTTTGTATACTTCCCATTTCTGGACTACCATGCAGCATGCCCTCGGGATGAAGATCAATTTCATTACAACATATCACTCGAGAGCAGATGGACGGATGGAGTAGGTGAATCATATTTTAGAGGACATGCTCAGGATGTATGTGATGGATCAAGCAGTCAAGATGGGAGGAGTACCTATACTTGGCGGAGTTCGCCTACAATAATAGTTTTCAGAGTTCTATGGGCATGGCTCCTTTTTAGGCTTTATATTGCAGAGAGTGCAGGACACCTCTTAGTTGGGACAGTTAAGAGGACAGGGTTTCTCTTGGACCATCCTTGTTGCAGGACATGGAGCAGCAGGTGATTTTGATCGACATACGCATCTGCAGGAGGCTGGGGACAAGTAGAAGAAGTATGTAGATCAGCATAGGATGAACCATAGTTTTGATGTGGGCATGAAATTTTTCCTTCGTGTCAGGCCACACAAGAGCCCTATCCATTATGTAAAAGGTTCTAAGTTATCTCTTAGATTCGTGGGTCCTTTTGAGATCTTGGAGCATATCGACCCTTTGGCCTACCATCTATCATTGTCACCTAGCTTGTCTCACATACATGATGTGTTTCATGTTTCAGTTCTTAGGAGATATGTTGCAGATCCTTCTCATGTGTTAGATTGGACATCATTGCAGGTGTAGGATCAGGGGCAAGTGATGGTGGAGCCCATTCGCATCCTAGATCGCAAGACCCTGGGCCTTCGAGGTAGAGAGGTTGATCAAGTCTAGGTGTAGTGGGATAGATATGATGAGACTGCAGCTACATGGGAGGATGCTACTTTGCTACGAGTTCAGTTTCCACATTTTTTCTAGTGACTTCTAGGAGGAAGTCGAGTCTAAGGGAGGGGATGTAGTGCCCACTTTCCTTTGACACCTTTTGTTACTAATCATGATACTGCTGATTATATTATAGACATGATTATGGACCTTATTATAGTATGATGATAGATGTTAGATCATGGGTTATTGTTGACTTGATTCAGTTATGATGATGATTATTAGAGACACTTTGGATATTGATGATGGTATATTGTTTGACATGGTTATATTATGGATGTTGTGTGGACTTGTGATATTTGGATATTGTGAGTAGACCTAGAAATGGAAATTATTGGATGATGATATAAGTGTTGAGTAAAATTATAAATGACATTGCTAGATTGCTTTGATGTTGTTGTGATTCATATATCTAGATGATTTTGGTAATTATATTTATATTAGTTTGGATGTTCTGATATGGCCACGAGGCCGAAGGAGGTATTTGTGTTTTGCAGGTTTAAAATATCACAACAAACATCGGGGATTGGAGACCAACCACATTGGAATTCTAGATGAATTCAACAAGGTCACCATGGCAACTAGTATTTGTTTGTGTGTGTTTGTGTGTGTTAGGGATTCCCATGGGGGGATCACCTTTAATTGTGACCAAGGGGTTTTATGTATTTTCTTTTATTTTGGTCCCTTTGTTTATGTTTGCATGTGTTTATTTTGTGATGCTTTTCTCCTTTCATTAATTATTAAATGGTGTGTAAATTTTGTGAGTAATCATATTGTTAAAATAAATAAATCAAATATGTCATAAGAAGGTAATTAATGAGATTTTTTGGCCATGATTTAAAGTGATATAAGTATGTGTAAGAGATATGTAAGTGATGTGTGAATTGACTTTTGAGTGTGAAACACTCCACCTTCTTGGAAATTTGAAATTTTCCTTGGAGGCTGATTTTGGAGGCTTGTGGGACAAGTTAAACTTGTCCCATACCTCTTAAATTTAATTACCAACCATACCTACGGTTGGGGAGTTGAGATTAGACTTTTATAATGCTTTTTGAGAAGGTAGATTGTAGGTTTTAATTGCACTTTTCTTACATGATTTAATCTCAGTCCTTTGGGGTGTGGGTTGGATTTGAGTGTGTAAGTAAACTATCATATTATTCACCCACCTATTTATTATGCATTGGAGAATGAAGTTGAATTTTTGGGTTGGGGTTGAAGATGTGTGATATGGCATCCTACGTGGATCTGCCTCATCCTCTTCCCTTCCCTCTTCTATAAAATTCGAATGGCTTGCCTTGTTTTGGGGTTGCTTCATTTTGGAGACTTTATTCTTGGGTGAATTCCTTGTTGTTTTGGGAGCTCTTGCTTTGAAGAATTTTTTTTTTAAATATTGTTGCATGCTTGTGCTTGGCTGTTTTGGATTGCTTGCATTGGGATAAAACTTGTTGTTTTGGAACTTGGAACAACTCCATCATGGAGAGGTAGGAGCTTGACTCTTGAAATGCTCTTCTTTTATGAATGTAAGTGTTAATGTATGAATGTTTTGGCATGTTTTTGGGCTGTTGGGTAGATGGCCTAGGAATGGTGTAGGAGAAGACTATGGGGTTATATTTTGTGGGAGGCACAAGTGTGTTTTAGGGAGGTATAAAGGTGGATAGAGTTGGGATTTGGGTTCCACCTTACAAAGAAATAGCTTGCATTTCTTTACTCATTATGGGGTGCCATAAGAGGTTGGGGAGGCATAAGGAAATGGGAGGAATAAGGGGTACTTGGGGAGGCATAAGGGCATGTCAGGGATTTGAAATTATATATATATATATGTATGTATATATGTTGTTGGTTTGTTCTCAAGTGGTGATACCCATTTCCCCTTTGGGAGGCATAAGCAGCATCCCCATAGTTTCTTGCTCCTTTGGCTTTCTTGATGAAGCCTCAGTAATGTTTGTCATGTTTTAATATAGTTGAAAACTACATTCTGTTTTGGACTATGTTTTATTGTGATTATGTTGCTTGAGTGTTTGTGGAAGCCTGTTGTTGCCATGAGTTGGATCACATCTTTTATTGCTTTGTGGTTGGGGCTCGGGGGCCAATGAAGAAGGATGACTTCTCCTCTTCATTGGATGTCTTGGTTGGGTGGAGAGCATTTCCTTTCCCTACTTTTGTTGTGATCAAATTGGAAGAATGAGAAATCTGCATGTTGTTGTTCTGGAGCTGAGATAAAGACAGTTTGAAAATCCCTTGTGAAATGAAATCTTATTGTAGCCCCTTTCCCACTTGAAGTGGATGATCTATGTATTCATTATAATGGAAAGATACTTTGTATTGGAAATGAAAGTGGAAATTTGAAATGTAAAAGAGTTATACTCTGTATTCTGTTTTGGAAAGAATGTGAAAGAATGACATGTGTTTTGTATGTTGTATTTTGAAATCAAATGGAAAGGAGGTTGTAAGAGTTTCATTTGAATTAATGGAAGTGTTTTCCTTGTTCATATGATATTATTCCATTGGAAATCTGTATTTAACATGTTCTATGAAATCCCTGTTTGGAAAAGAGGAAAAGTGAAACACGTGAGAAGAAAATGTAATATTCTGCCTTGTTTTTATATATATGATTTTGGAAGGAATAAAAGAAGGATGTTACAAAGTTGTCTTTTGGAATCAATAAATGATGTATCACCTTTCTCAAATTACACAGTGGCATTGAATCTGATCTTTTAAATGTAATTGAAATCTCTATTTGAAAGAAAGAAATGCATATAAAGGAAATGTAATACTTTGTCCTTTGAAATATGTAAAAATTGGAAATTAGAGATGTATTATAGTTTTTGAATAAGTTGAATTAAATCAACTGAATGCATTAGATTAGGTTTGGAACACATTATAATACTTGGAAGAAGAAAATGGCAAATAGACCTTTTTAAAATTTGAACTCTGTCCTATTTTTTCCAATTGACAATTATTTAATCCCAAATGCTCAGACTGAATCTGTAACAAAGGAATAAAAATGAAACATTAATTTGGGCATAATAATATCTAACCAAATTCATCTAGACTTTAACACTTAAGGAAATTCTTATAAAACTTAGCAAAATCAAGCTCAAACTGTTTTGCAGTCGTGTCTTGTCAGAAATGTAAATGTTCAAATTGCAAATCAATCAGACAAATTGAATCTTGAAATCTCTCTTAAATACACCTAAGAACAATTTTCCATGTCTATTTGACATGTTGAGAGAGGGACAAGAACAAATTTAACAAATTTAACAAGTTAAAATTTACCAGTTTGCACTGTAAAATCCTGCAGGTCGTTTTCTTGAAATTGACCCCTTAAACTTTATCAAAATCTGAAATTAATGATCCCTGAGTAAAGAGGATGTCAAGAGATTTCTAGAAAGTCCTCATTTTCCCAAAACCAAGCTCTCTATCAAAATTTATGGCCTTCTGAATTTTTTTCTTCCTTGGCGTAAAAAAAATGGGAAAATTTTCTTGGCGGGCCCGAATTTTCCTTTAGCTCTCAGGAAAATTTTTCTAATTTTCCGGCCGCCCATGACCAATCGGAAGCTGCCACATGGCACCACAAGGTGTTGGTGAGGGGCGGATCTCTTTTTAAATTTAGCGCTCCCGAAAAATTTGGGAAAATTTTCCAAATTTTCCCCATCATCTGTCGGCTCGCAGCCTAACCAAGAGCCGCCACATGGCATTATGAGGTACCCGCAAAGGCATGGGTGAATGCTACCCTCTTAGCCCTTCAGGGCGTTAAACTAATTTTCTCCCCGCCACCCCGCCTTCCCCGTGTTGGCTTAGGAGATGCCACGTGTCCCTTGCGGACTTGCGGGAGCACAGGCGCAAAGTTGGCTTTTGCCTGCGTGGGAAGATTTTTCAAAATGTCTCCTACCACCCCGCTCTCCCCGCACTGACTTGGGAGGTGCCACGTGTCCCTAGTGGACTTGTGGACTCACGGGTGTGTGGGTGCAAAGTTGTTTTTTTTTTTGCCCCGCGTGGGAAAATTTCCAAAGGTCTCCCCGCGGCCCGCCGACCCACCCTTGGGGCAAATTTTCACCCCTGGGCCCGCAGCCTACTCTTGGGGAAAAATTTCACCCCAAGGCCCACCGCCCATAACTCAAAAAATATGAGGAGTTAGGAGGACTTATTTATATCAATGGAAAGGTGAGGAAATTTCCTATCCAATGGGAATAATTTAGGAAAATTTTGAATGCGTTAAGTTTGAGAAAAATCAAGTTGAACCTTTAAGCTTGTTAGAGAGTGGGTATGGTGAGGAATTACCCTCTAAACCTTATTATACCTTCTAACCCTAAATTCTGGACCTTATGACCTCTAATAATTGTTAATAAAGGAAAAGTATGTTCTAGTGAATTAGAATTGTTTTGGAACTTGTTAGTGACATTTGTTTCCTTGTAACCTAGTTGTAGACTCTTTTAAACAAAAAAATTATTCCATAATTTTCCTAACTAATCCTAGGTTGTTCTTGGATCCCAAGGGGGTTGTTTTTAGCAGGTGTTACATTTATGGTCTTTGTACAACAGTATGGAACTAATGACAATGTGTTTTGACACCTTTCAAGTACCTTTTACAAAGTTGTCTATCAAGAAAAATGCCACATAGACTACTAATGCTCTCTGATTGTGCACATATGTTTTCCAATTGACTATGAACATACCACTTTCAAAAATCAATTAAAGGTTTGTAAGTGGACTTGACAGGATTTGAATCCCTTACCTCCTTGTCCCATGCATTGATATTGAAACATCCAAGCTCACTTGTAATCCTACATCAACAAAAACATTTAAGGAATAAGCTAAGTCTATTAGCGCACACATTTTATTAGACATAGATATTTTTGTATGTTCATTTTGAAAAACTTATGGGTTTACTTATTTTTAATATGTGCTTTTGTGCCTAATTTTGTAGTACACCAATGCATTTGTGACAATACGCAAATGTATTGGTTCGCACCAATATCTTAGTGTGGTGCATAACCTGAGAGTGCAAATGTAATGTTGTTCTTTTCTACCAATTATATTAGTGTGCTTATGTTATAAGGTTTCATGCAGGTTTGTTGATGTGCGAGAAGAGTTGATTTGTTAGATTTAACTTTGTGAAGAATTGCGTAAAAAGGGTTTTTGTTAGGTTTTTTATCAGTGCCAACACAACGGTATGAATGTGAGTGCACATGTAGTTTTTTCTCACCTAGTCTTGTGCGTAAAATAAGTAACATGCATGTAATCTAAAAATGTATCAGTTCCACACTTTGGAAGGAATCGACATGGATTCACCTAACCCTTAATTGTAACCATTTATCCAACTCAATGCATCAAATTGTGTTATCATTTGGGCCCTATATTTCAAAGAGGATTATGAGACATTGAATATTATATGGGTTAATCATAGCTTTGAGGCATATTGTAAATAGGTGGGTCTTGCACCTATATAAACATGACCCTTACACTTGTGATAGATAGATGCATGATGACTTTGGCACATATCAATTATGCATGAGTTAGAATATGGATTGGTTAGTTTAGGTGGATATGGAGGCTCGGGATCTATTGGATTTGGTGGTTCTGGAGGTGGAGGAAACACCAAGGGTAATATAGGATCTAGGTCTAGTGGGCATGGTATGCACCAGCCACAATAAGTTATTTACGAGATGTCTCTTCGCTTCTAGAGTAAAGAGGCATTGAGGATGCAGAGGAGCAAGTGCACACGTGTGAAATAATATGGCATGCTAAGGGAATAACTGAGCCATGATAGCTTGGCCATTCAAAACAAAGCGGTTGGTTAAAAATTAGAAGAAATTTCCATAAAATGGATGATAAAAGTGGAGCTCATTGTGGAGATAAAGGGGAGCTCGCCAACCAACTTGGTTGGTGAGCCATTTTTCCCAAATCACCATATAAAGCCCCCAAAATGCAAAATTACGGTGGGCCCAAAGAATATCAAGATGCCCCCAAAGAGAAAAATATTAAAATATTATTTTAATAAAATGGGTATAAATGCAAAATTGAAATTTTGAAGTCATTATCAACAAGTTGGTTAAGCACAATGCCTAGGAGGCCCTAAAAATGAATTTTTCTTGGAAGAGCTCAATTTCCTTCCCAGTTGATCCTTTTTTTACAAACTTACAGTCATTGGAATTGGGAGAACGAGAACTATGCTATGGAATCACCAGAATATGTATTTTCAGAAGTTTTGCATTCCAAAACTACAGGTTTTCCTCATTCCTCGAGTGGTACCTCGAAAGGTCGAGTTGTAATTAATGAGGCAAGCATGACCAACAATAGTGATTAATCATCTGCTACATTCTTGCCTAGATTCTAGGGTTTCTTCCTTCTTTCTTTCAACAACTTAGCATTTTCTATTAATGTAAATGGGGTGCTTATTCCAAAAGGAGTTAGAAATTTCTTCTAAAGTTTCCCCTCTCTTCACAAGATGAGTTGTTTTGAATTTTTAGGTTCTTGAGCCTTCCTTCTAAAATTATAATGGCAGCCTATCTTTTTTCCCTTTGTAATGATGCACTTTGTGCAAGTGCTTCAAGTCTTGAGAATTATGTTTTGTGATCAATTATATGTCCTTACATGATTTTGTGCTTCTATTTTCCTCTCTCATGTTTGCAGGTGAACTGTGTAACTAGGGTTTCTTGTGCAAGTTTTTGAAGTCATTGTGCTTATCAAGGAGTGAAGTATTGTATGTAAATTGGGTTTGTAATGCATGTTCATTCTTCCTCATGATCATCTCTCTTCATTGGAAATCCAAAAAAATTCTAGCAAAACCCTTTCTTGGTGCATCACCACTTCTAGTTTAGGTTTTATTTCTTGCAAATATCTCTCTAATCCCCTTGAAATATTATTATAGGTCTAGGAAGTTGTTTTATTGCACTAGGAGTAGTGTAGTGCTTATTTTAGGAAGATGAAACCGGACTTCTTCGGAGGTTCACCTTGATCCTAAGTCCCACAGCTTGAAAGGTGGTCCCATGTTACCCAATCACACCGAATGTCATGTTCACCTTCAGGCCATTCAGAGGGTACAGTGATTTGGCGATAACAATTTTTGGCATGCCCAGTGGGACAGTAGGTGAAATTTCTACATTTCCTAGGTATCCCATTGTATACAAGAGTCACATTTTTCACAGGTGTGTGTATTTGTGTCCACTTTATTTTCATTAAGTTGTTGTGCTCTTAGTGAAATTTCAGCCTTAGGAGGTATACCCAAGCATAACTAGTGACTCCATTGGTCTAAGTAACCCACTCTTTGAGTTACTGATGTATTTTTCCACTTATTTCCATCTTTTTTCTTCCATGTATTTCCATTTTTCTTCCATTCATGAAGCTATACAATCATGGTTGTATTTCCCTGATTGAGTTCCCACTTGTAGTAGTAGCAGTACTTTCCATCTTCAGGCTATATTAACACACCTCCATCTCCATTTTATGATGAAAATTGGCAACATGTATATCTCTATGAGTTAAGTCATGGTCAGTTTTATTGTTCGCTTAATTATGCAGCTTTTTAAGAGCAAGGACATGCAGATTTTGGAGGCCATCATACATGTGAAGATGTTGGTTGTAGCTTAAGATTCAAATAAGGGATGTAGGTATGGTGTGGTTCATAGCCACATCTCAAATGAAGGCATTCAATATTGTCTTGAACGTAGCTTGAACATGGGTTGGCCCTATGCCAAATTTTTACAGCTTGCAGGAAAAGATTGTTTTTATGACTGAAATGTTTCCTCATCTTGAAGGTTGGATTGAAGAAATAGAGGCCTATGAGTTTGATGTAATGCAATCCTATCGATGGGTAGGTTCTGCACCACCACCTTAGAGTCCTCTTTCTATTTCCCAACCAATATCATTTCAGTATAGAACCCAAATCCCAGACTTTTCACCTGTTGCCCATGTTGAGAATCCCATTTCTGCATCCCCTATCTTACCATTCCACCATGAATCTTATGTTCCTCATTCTTCTAGGATTCCTTCCTTTCTAAAAAGGCCACCAATACAAGAAGTTATGTCTCTTCCACCACTTCAAACAAGAATGAAACACTTCAGCCCAAACCCACCTCTCCTCTTATAGTATCGAATCCATTTTGGGAAGACCAAGAGTATGATTATAGTGAAGAAAATGAGGATAAGGTTAAGGAACTTATTAAATATGAGCTTACGAAGAATCTAAAGGAGTGGGCTGCAAGATTGAATGTCAAGCAAGTTCCCCTCCTAACTCATCCTCTAAGGTTGAGATTCAAAACAGAGCAGTGGAGACTGAATTTTCACAAGAACAAGTATGAGATGATGGTGAGAATCAGTCTACCTGTTCAGAGTGTAACATACATGTTGGCACTATGTTTGTGGAGACTGTTGATTCCCCACCAATTACAAATTCGGTTGAAGAAGAGAATGTGCAAGTTGAAGAAGAAGGACTCTCAAGTGTACAAGGTGACTTTTATGAGTGCAATGATCCTAATTGCCAGGCATGTCAAGAACTTTCCACATTTATGAAACATTGTAGCAACTTTCCAATATCCTCATCAAATGCAACAACTGACCATAGCAGGATTCTTTCCATGGTGGACTCAGAAGTTTCAAGTGTAGATTATACCATGCAAGAAGTTTCAAATTCTTCCCCTTCTTCATCTTTTCAAAACTCTATTTTCTTAGATGAATTTGATCTTGAAAATTTTATGTTTGAAGACAAGGAAGGTCATGGAGAATCAACTACTAATTCAGAAACATCATAAGGGAGGTTGAACCCTTTACACATTCGGAGAACAAAGAAGCAAGTTGTCTGTCAAATTTGGAGTATTTGGATGAAAAAGGACCTATGGAAATACCCATTTCTATTATTCCATTATCTATCCTTCAATGTAAGTTGCCTAGTGCTATGTAAGGAAATACTCAAGGACCACCTGTAGTTTCAAGTTATCCTCTTGAATTTGAATTGGAAGAATTATATATCCTACAACATTCATTGAATGAAGAAAGAGAGGACCATGTAGGAGAAACTAAGTCAAATTTGGAGGCTTTGGGAGGAGATGACATTATTGAGAGTTTCTTGCTCTCAATTGTGGAGTCAGATTTGTTTGATGAACAAGTGATGGTGGAAGAAAACCAAGGAGGTCGTGCTTCCCTTAATTGTCCTAAAAACAACATGTGAAATAATTTGATCTTGCAGGTTTCATGTGGGATAAGGAGGTTAAAAATGCATAACAACTTTGTTTTCAGATGAAATTAGAACTCCTATATGAGCAATACTCTTCAAACACTTGCAGATATTTTCAAGTGTTTCCATTAAAGACTGTATGTGGTCCAAAGAAACTACATGTTGTGGAAGAATTTCTTGTTACCAAAGAAGGGAAAGAAAATGAAGGGAATATCACTTTCATACCATTCACACAGGTGGAAGATCAATTGTTTGTAAATGGTAAACAAGAGGAAAGTCAGCTCATGGAAAACCATGTTTTCTAAGAACATTCGCAGGTAAATTTTCCTGTTAAAATTGAGATTCAAAGTTATGGGCATTTTCAAAGGGTGAGACCATGTCCCATAAGGTATTTGGCTTCTTTGGATCCAAACAAGAAGTCACAGCCAATCACATTCACTTCAGAATATAAAGATGAGTTTCACAATCCTAAGGATCAGTTGTTATGTCTCTACAAAACAAATGCAAAGCAACTAAAAGAGGGATACTTTCTCTTTACAGTTGATGCCTTGGCAAGTCAGTGGAGAATTGGGCTTGTTTTAGTTTTTCACTTTCAGTTTCAGCCATGTCCATTATCACATCATTTGCATGGCTACCCATTGTAAGGAGTGGAAGCTATTTTACCCAACCAGTTTCAGGGTTCATTTAGCTCACCTATGCCTCCTGTTAGTATAGGATAGGAATAGGTTTGATTTTAGCATAATAATTTTTTGGCACAATCTATATGTTTCATTTGAAGCATTTATGATTTTTAGTTGTTGTGTGTGTTGTGTTTCGTTGTTGCTCTTGCATAGCATTTTGGAAGTGGAATTTTCATAAGAAAGAGAGAAATCAGGATTTAATAGAGTTCCATGATGTCCTAAAATTAGGAAATTTTTACTCCAAATTTTGTGAATGTGTCATGCTCTCCAAGAAAACACGAGTTCCAATATGCTTCATATTTGACACCATCAAATTTTGGGACAAGGTAAAATGGTCTAATTCAGGTTCGGGATCAGTTTTGGGAATAATAGTCACTTCATGCCCAATGGAAGTTACAGGATATTGGAACCATGCTTAGCAGGAAATCATCCCCAAGAGGTTGCCAAAAATTATCCATTTTTTCCCACCTGGGAAAAAATGGACAACGGTGGTAAAATTTATGATATTGAGCCTGAGTTTGTGGATTTAAAGTAATTTTTAGTTTCAAGTAGAAATCAAGGTTACGTGCATAACCTTCCCATTGAGAATCATTTTCAAACTTTACCTACATCCCTTATGACAATTGCATAAGCATTTCTCGGACAAGAAGTAATGGTCATACATTAAAGAATAAGGGAGCATTGAACTAGAGCTGCTCGTTGAGCCAAATCAATGTTAAACAAGTCGAGCTCCATTATAGCTCGTGCAAGTTGAAAAGTGTGAGGCTCATCATTAGGAATAGCATGGTGCATCGATATCTTTTTGATGATTGAGTTGATAGCTAGCAGCTTGGGTTCTATGTTGGAAATGCATTTTTAATGAGTACCGAGTTCCATTATAGTTTGTTTGAGTTAAACAAGTGAGTTGATGGTTAGTGGCTCATGGAATAGATGATTCAATGACTCATCATGCAAAATTGACTCTATCATGGAATTTAGCAAGTGAGAATTGTTACTGAGATGGAACTCGTAAGACGAAAAATGTACGCAAGGTTGACTCGGGGTTATGACATGTCGTGAACGTGCTTGTCAAGGAAGGTATAGGAATGGATCAAGAAGGACCGAGTCAAAAACAAATGCACTAAGTTGGAGGAAATGTAAGAAACAAGTTAATTTA
This sequence comes from Taxus wallichiana var. yunnanensis, assembly GCA_018340775.1. Classification (NCBI taxonomy): domain Eukaryota; kingdom Viridiplantae; phylum Streptophyta; class Pinopsida; order Cupressales; family Taxaceae; genus Taxus; species Taxus wallichiana. The sequence continues at coordinate 701,905,784 of CM031237.1, read as the reverse complement.
GCTCGAGCGAGTTACATCAATGGGAGACCCCATCATGGTTTGGAAGGTTGGAAAGATGCTCGATATACTAGGTTGAAGGCACGGATTCCATGTTTGAATATTGAGAGCTTGATGGGACAGAGAGTTCATTCGTTTAGATTGAAAGAGGGAAATAGTTACATGAACTTTCATTCTAAGTATGTTGTGTCAAGTGAGCCATTGGGATGGCTCGGTTAGGATAATATCAAAAATGTAGAGTTATACAAAGCACTCACTTGAAGGGGTTGATTCACAAGGTGGCTCAATGTAATAAATTTAGAAGAAGATGGCTCAGTGGGGTCAAGCCTAATAACACATCGAGAAGATTGAATGATGAAATAGTTTGAAAATGTGTGGAACTTTGAAGAAGCTCCGAGTATTATAGCGGAATGAGTGTGGATGTCATTTGATAGAAGTAGACTCAATACTAGTCTTCTAAGTGGCAGTGAGTTCCTCTAACAAGATTCAATTCATCATGGGTATTGACTCGCGAAGGGCTCATATCAATGAATCAGGAAGAATAGATTGACCTCGACATTGTAAATGGAGCTCACCTTTTTGTTACAATGGATTGGGGTTGGGTTGATTAATGACGATGGAGCTCGAACGGTGAGTGCTCATCATCTTGGGTGTGGACTCATTGAATAGCCTAGGTTGCGGGGAGCCCATGAATAACACAACATGTTGAGGAGCTCACTTTGAGAGTGAGTGGAATGACTTGGATATGAATTCCGCAAGGAGGATGTGCATTGTAGGCATGATGAACCTCAAGATTGCCTTCATATTTTTAAAATGTTAAGGTAATGGGTCATTGAATATCTTAAGCTTTGCATTTTCATTTAATGGTGGTCTAGATTCCTCTTGATTGGTTTATAAGTCAATCGTTTGATTATTGATGCAACATTAAATGACATGTTTAAGCTTCAGTAGCATCCATTTATAGAATGACCAATATAATGGTGATAGTCGATTATGCGTTAGCATTGAATTATCTATATTTAGTCTTACTCGGATTAACCTCCATAGAAGGAGGGAGAGCCATGAGGTTATTGTCAAGTTTTCAACTAAGTATAATGTGTGGTGGCGAAGGTAACTATGTAAATTTATGCCTAAGAGGGGCTTGTAATTGAAGCTTAGTTGGTTGAGATATAACATTGATTGTTACTTTTGAATTAGTCTTTTGATTATTTGATTTAGCTTTAAAACCTTGTTTTCCTTGAAACATAGTATGAGGCATAAATTGTGCATTGGTTGTATATTTAAGCTTGTTCATAGCTAGAAGCTTGACTTCTTGATCCTTGAGGGTATGACATAATTCATCGAAGGATTGAAAGTTTGAAAACATAATAGATTCTTGCAAGGGAGCAAGTAAACTATGTATTAATAGATCTTAAAGCTCATTATTTTTGAGTAGATTGTTCATCTTAGTAAGCATCATCTTATAGCACAACACATAGGCAATAACAATCTCATAAAAAAAAATTGACTATTGACATTCGAGAATTGGAGAGTTTCTTACCAATATTGATTGGCCAATATATTTAAGGACCCAACATATTGAATAGGTAAGTCATAGAACCATTGTAGGGCATACATCATGGGAATATTTTAGAGAGGAGCTAATCATTGTAGGAAAAATATAGACATGTTGGGTTGAAGGAGTGAAGATATTTTTCTAAATCTCCTTTACCTTGGTAAATAGGAAGATTATGAGTGGAAAAATACATTAGTAAAGGATATAAATCCACATTGGGTGCTAGTGGATTATGAAGTAGAGCATGTGAATCCATGTTCGAGAATTCATAGACATGCCTTACTCTAATTACAACACCTTAAATTGCAAATTGTGAACAATCCACATGAGGGATCATGCATCAGATGAGGCATTTATGGATCCATGTGCATGCACAATAGGTGATGTAAAAGTATTAGAAGTAGGTGGAATATACATAGGAATTTTCTTCCTAACTAGATGTACCCCATAACTAGGGTGAAAGTAAACACAATAGTTGTAGGGTTCGAGCTTGGATTAGACCTTCCACATGAAATGTAAGTGGAATATATATGCAGAGGAAGGATTGAGAAATCAGAATGGATCTTTCACTTAGTCTAATTGATATTTTGTGCTTTATTTGCAAGGAGTTTGAGAAATTTTCAATGTTTTAAGAGTTTTCTTAGTGACATTCACACAAATTAGATAAGAGGATTTGGTCCAAGTCTACACCATTAATTTAAAAAATATGTCTTTACATAGTTTATAGATTGGTTAAGGTCATTTCAAATATCATCATCAATAAAGTGTATGGGACCATCATGATTTGGTACATCTTCAATGTTAATTGCATTATTCGTATTGGGAGAAGAGATGGTAACCATTGGATGTGTGCTCGTGTTAGAAGTGTAGGGAAGTTAGGTATGCTAATCCTAGCACTACATTTAAAGGGAATAAAAGAAAAACATAGAAGAAAATAAGGAATAGTCCAAATATGAAACCCTAGAAGGGGGCCCTAATAAGAGGATCAATCATAAAAAGTATGCAACCTCTAGAACAGGTAGACCAAGGATGAAATCCTAAGGAAACATTGGAAGATCAGAAATTTTTGATATACAAATCAAAATGGAAATATTGTAAAACCAAAATATAAAAGTCCAAGAAATTAAATCCACATTAAATTATTAAAAGAAAGGTTGCAATATTTATAGGTATTGAACAAAACTTTATATAGGAAGATACATCACATAGAAAAATTATACTAATTATGGGTAAGTGCACGAGTTGGGGGCCAAAAGGAGCCAAAACACGTGAACAAACGAAAAGTGAATTAGGGGGAGGTTGGATTTGGTTTGGTAATTATCAAACCAAAACGTGTATGCACTTTGACACGTACACATTTCTTTAACTTTAAATTAAAAAAAAAATCCATTCTCCATATATATTCTACCCCCATTCATGTATTTTCCTCCAAACCCTACATTCACATTCGTCTTCAACCCCTTTTCTCCAAAAATATGTAAATCACACTAAACGTTGCATCAAGGTGGATTTAATGATGTTGTGGAAGAGAAGAGGCAAGGAAAATTATTTTCTCTCAATTACAATCAATTTTGGTAATTGTTTGATATTTGTAATGTATATTTTAATAAAATACATGTTTTTTATGATTCTTACAGTTCCTCCACAACAAGAACAAAACCATCTAAATCCTCATTGTCCTCCTAACCCTCCTATCCCTCCTACAATTGTTGTAAATCCTGCTTTGGTATTTAGGAGGATTTAATCGCCTATATAGTGGAGAAAAGCTTATAAATTGAGAAATTGATTAAATTAATGAGGGATGCCCATTCCACAAATACCGATTGTGCCTCCTCTTGTAAACACATTAGAGTCAGCTTTTGGCTCAAATTGACTTGGCAAAGTGAGTTAAATTGATCGGTAGAAAACATATAGAGAGTCTTGTAGGACATGTTATGCTAATAAATGATTAGTTGCAAAAGTAAAAAAAAAATTACAAAAGACCTCATTTGTGCACTATTCACTAAACTAGAACCAATTTGTCAGCTTAATTTCTCATGTATACACTTTCCGATCCTTGGTGTAACAAAAATATGATAAAAGATAATTTTTGGACCAATGGTGGATGGTATTTGATATACCATTTTGCAATAACAATGAGGTTCCATTATACTTTTTGAGCAAACTCTACTGTGAGTTTTTCCTCAACAAGATCCCCAACTATTTTTACTATTCCCAGTTTCAGGGCCAAGGAAAAGGCTCCATGTAGGATAGACTAGGTGCACATATGCTCCTATTCAACATGTTAGAGTCCCCATTCAAAATACCCCTCATCCCGAGACGATCCCTGCAGTAGTGAAGGAGACACTACAAGTTGACACAGTGCACACACTTTAGATGATCATTGATACCCTTGTTTAACATACAAGAGAGGTTTCTAAAATCAATGTTGGCGGAGGTGGGTAGAGGAGTCCTCCAGGTAATATTAGCATGAGGCCACATATTTGCACATCTTGTGGTGGCATATGTATTTGACCCGATGAGGATGACAATTTCATGCAGACTGGTGTTGGTGTAGTTTCTGGTGGTACACATGATGTGGCTATGCCTGACATTATTTTGAGTGAGACATTTGGATTGTAGACATTGACGACACCTTCACAAGTATTTTTATTTTTATTGCATGTTATAAAAATATGAATAGAATGTACATATATATGTTAAAATTTTAAAATATTTGTATTTGAACTAGGTGGTCAAATTTATTAAATTACATACACATGCGCATGTTTGCACACACAAATTAATACTATAGCATGTTAGAGGGAATTCATCATCCCAACCACATGTTATTGGCAGCATGCCAATGTTTACATTCACAAAGGTAATTTGTAATGTTATTGTAAATTTGTGTATGTAAATATTAATAATATTATATACATAGTTTAAATATATGTCTATACATGTTCTTGTATATATATTCTCAACGAACTTGACGTGAATTTTATTTATAAATTTGATGACCACAAAAGACACTCCACTATCTCTATAAGGAGTAGACAAAGGTATTGCCACTTTGTGATTTCATTTGCACAACAATTCACCGAGGTATAAATTATGAAATTTAATTCTAGAGTGTAATTCATATTATGGAATGTATTTAATAATTTTCATCATTATAACATCATGTATATAGTTGATGTGAATGCATTGTGTATGCCAAAATTATCCGTGACTAGTAGCAGCCATGTACATATGATTAATAGGTGTGACATGGTAAAAATTATTTTTATTGATAAACTTAGTTAAAATATTGTCATTATGTGCTCAGTTGGTGTAAATGTTTAGATGCATTTGAAAATTTAATTGTTAATATAGTTCTATAAAATAATTTTGATGTTTGATTTTGTCATTTTATATGTATGTAGGGTTCAACCCCTTCCATTTTCCATTCGAGGGCATAAATTCCTTGATCTCATCATTTAGACACCCCATTTCGTGATTCAATAGCTCTAGTTGACCCGTTGAGTGTGAGACAAAAATTGAGCATGACAGAGAGATTGATGTCGGTGTGTGTACATGTAAATAGCTTCATTACCATGATCCCATATATGTTAAAAAATTATGTACATAAAATTTTGACCAAAAAAATTGTATGCATGCGGGATCAACTACAATCAAACTTTGAGCATAAGAGTATCATAGTCGATTCATGGAGGATCCTAAGTCATCTTAGGGAGCTCCATCCACATATAAGAGATCTACTTATTTGAGTAAGGAAAAAAAGGGATACATTTTGATGATTATGATATGTGTGTGTGTGTCTTATGAAATTTATTTTGTATGCCTATGTACATGGAAATGTATGTGTGTTTTGTTGGTGTTCAAAATATTCTCGCCCCATTTTCCCATTGAAATCTATCCATTTATGGTCTCTGTCACATTTTATTTTCCTATATTGTGCCTTAGAGGTCTCTGTCATCCTTTTGTTTCCATAATCAATCCATTCCTGGGACGAGGATCATGTATGGATCCATATTTGTTTCCTTGTTTCTTTGTTCCTATGAAAAGGTTTGTATTTAGGTGTAAAAACTTGAGCTTTCCCATTCTTTCTATTTTCCACAGTCAGGATTTGCTATCCTTTTCATTACTGTATTTGAGCCTTGTAACATTTCTAAATTCTCTATACTTGGAGAAAATTTCATCTCTGCACTCAAATGGTCATTTTTATGCATTTTACGGTTTGACGGGTGTTTCTCCCGGTCAAATTTACATCCTTACATCAATAGGAAATGTGGCCTCTTTTGGTTAGGACGCGGCTCGGATGGGTACTTCAAAATTTTATGAATCGCTTCAACTTAAAACCCTTTCTACGTGGAAGAACGACACTCTTTTGAATATTTTCTTCTTGGTTTGGCCTTAGAGTAGTGTCGGGAGGACACGTGGAGGTTTTTACTACTTCACCTTGACTTAGATAAAATTTTATGCACCTAGATATAGTTTGGCAGGACAGGGACATGTGGCAAGCCTGTGCTCTTTCAAGATTTCAAATTTGGGCACCATTTTGAAATTGTGCCATGGAGACACGTGGAGGCTTCCACTGGGTCTTTCCATACTTAGACTGTTCAAAAGGTTTTGGGAGGTTTGGGACACATGGAGGAACCACGCCTGTTTGGGGACCGGCCCTTGAGTTTCATTTTAAATAAGAACCAAGAGGACACTTAGAGGCCTCCACTCACTTTGCATTTTACTTGGAATTTTCAATGGCCAAAGGAGATTGCCTCAGACCCTGACACATGGCACCTTCTGCTGAGTTTTAAGCCTTCAAATTTTTTTTATCAGGCCAGGACACTTGGTGAGCCTACGCTCATTCAAGGTCTCAACTTTTGGGGACCATCTCAAGATTTACCATTGTGACACATGGTAGTTTGAAAAGTCGAAGGACGGGGAAGCGGACCATCCGGGGCAACTTGGATTTTTGCCTCTTGCCACCAAAAGGGTTAAAATATCAAAATGGCCGATAAGCCTGACAAAGGATTAGTCAATTTTTTTTTCAAAGTCAATGGCAGAGGTGCGGACTCTCGAGGGAAATTTGGAAAATTTTCGTTTTGGGAGAAAGGAGTTAAAAGTGTAAAAGGAGGTGTGGTTCCAATAGGACCCACATCGAAGCCAAAAGTGGAAGGGCAGAGTTGTGGGGAAAACTTGGAAAATTTTCCCTTTTCCAAAAGGGAGGTGAAATAGTAGAATTTAGCTGTGGTTCCTTTGGGACCCACATTGGGACACATGTCTAGCCCATTTTTGAAGGCGGAGGGGTGGAGCAAAATGGAATTTTTTCAATTTTTTCAAAAGGTTGTAAAAAGTCAAAAGGAGCCCCCGGGCCCATTTTAAATTAAATCTTCCATGTGGACGACCCAAATTCAAAGTGGAGATCAACGGAAGCTGTGTGTCTAAATCTAATTTTCCCCCATTTTTACTGAAAAGCTCCTGGAAGTGCGAGTCTTCATGATTTCTTGGTATTTCCTACACGCCAAACAGAGGAGAGTTAATTTTGATATCTAAGTTTGGTGGGGGAGATCTAGAGACGTGAGACGTCTTTCACCATTAAAATGATCTCTGTTGTAAAATGTTATAAATTATACGAATTTATCGTGTAAATGGTTGGATTGTTAGAGGCCGGGATTGATTTTCTAATAGAAAAAATCTTAAAAGAGCTCATCTTTATTGAGAAGCCATCGAGAAGCCGGCATATCTCTTGTGTATTAAATTTAATCATGTCAAGGTGGTTGTGAGTGTACATCCATTGAAAATTTCTGATATTTTTCTAGAAACTTTCCCTTGCTGATAAATTTAATCAAACTCAAGTTATTCTATGTTGATCTTGAGAAAAATGTGTTATTTCATTTTTGAATGTCTACAAATAGTTTTTCTTATTCCTATTACAATATTGTATCAAAATGTTTCTAAATTACACAAGTATCAATCTTTGTGATAGTTTAGTGGCATCTGCAATTTCATTTCTCAAAAGAAATTTCATCTGGGAATGAAATAAAGAATTTAAAATCACTTTTCTTTCATTTGTTGATAGAGATTGTTTGTAAGCCTCTGGGTGTACCTCAGGCATGATTGGGCTTAGATCTTGATGCTTTGTTGGGTTTTCTAACTTGAGCCTTCATGCTAGAATCTCATAGATTGTGTGAAAAAGTGTTAATCTGGGCCTCCATTGAAGCACATATTCTGGTTAAAGAAACATTTTAGTTGTTCTGTAGCATTCTGTTAGTTTAGCATTCCATTTTGTAGAAGCTCTCAAAGATCTGGAAAATCAAGTCCATCCTACCTCACCTCCCACCAAAAATCTACTTAAAAACAACCAATCCTACCCATACTACCCTGTTTGTCCTGTGTGTATACAAATTCATAATTTCTATTACCAAAACATGTAGAAACAATCAGGATTCCAAATGTCTTTAGTAGCCTGAACCTTGTCTAGGAATATCTCCATTATCTAGAGTGACAACTCATGAGAGTTAGATTTTGTTGCATTGATCATATTTTCTCCAAGGTCTTTTATAACCTTATGCAAAGAGGATATCCCCATCTCCTCCATAAACAACATGCTACAGAAGGGTCCTCTCACCCTGGTTGAAAGGCATAACCACAAAGTAGTGAGGACAGATCAAATCCTTTTGAGGGTGCTATCCATTTCTCCACATCTGAGTGACAAAATGCCAGTTAGATCCCATCCCCGGATATAAAATGAATCATTATGATCTATCTGTCTCTAAGCTTCTTGTCAATACTTGTGATGCTGCTTAGACTTTGAGGGAAAATCAATTTGGGTACCAACACCCTATTGGCATTGTTGTCGGGGACATAGTGGTTACAGTTCATATTCAGACCCGAGTAAAACACTTCTTATATGCTCTAAGTGCTAATACATTTTTCAAACATCATCTTGTGTTTTGGCCTGTAAGAAGTATTCAAAGTTGCAAGTATTGTGTGCAATTATTTCATTTTCCACACCTAGTGCACTAGTTTTCATTGATAAATCTAGGTAAAGAAAATTTAGATCATCCCATTTCAATTTTTAGTATTGATAGATCATATTTTAGTGCATTTACACAACTAAGGTGGAAATCCTTAGTGGTGACTCCTTATTGATCGATTCTTGATGAGTACCAGTGTCTTAACCTCTGTCAAGTGAGATTTGTTACTAATCTTTGCAAAGTTGGAAGGAAGAAGATATTTCTTTGCTAGGGATCCTGCTAGGACATTATTTCCAAAGCTAGGAAAAAAAAATTCAGAAGGAAGAAAATCTTGGAGAGTTGTTGGAGATCAACAATCAAGAAAAGATATCCCCATTCATGAAAGTGATCAGCCTATCATTGAAGACTACCATTCAAGTGCTTCTGAATCAAGTAGCCTCTTTGTGGAATTGAATTCTCCAACTAGAGAGGGGCCTTCATTTGATTTTGAAAATTTTTCTTCTCATTCTGCCCTTGTCTTTTCAAAAGTTGATAGGGTTTTCTAAGAAACAAGGCCTTTAGGGGATATCCATTTTGAAAGCTATACTCCTGCATTTCAAAGATCCCCCTGCCCCTTATCGTTTTTTCCCCCAAGGTCACCTCCTCGAATCACATGGCCCATCCCCCACCCAGAACTCCATTTGTTATAAACACCTTTGCACCTATAAATTTTGTGGGAATGGCTCGTTATCCAAGTATAGTTCCTCAAGCTATAAGGAGCATACTACCAAAGTTCCAGGGAAATAATGCTATAACTTGTGATCAGCATTTAAAGTTTTTTATCAACATGATGGAATACTTTGAGATTGAGTTTGAAGATGTATACATCAAATTGTTTGTTCACACTTTGGAAGAGGATGCGAGGGACTAGTATAAAGATTTTCCAGATAACTCTATTGATTCTTGGAATGAGATGAACAATGCATTTAGATTGCAATATGGTGATAGGATCTGACCCTAGGTTTCTTCTATCAGAGTTTGAAAATATCAAGAAGAATCCTAATGAGTCAGTACATGATTTCAACACAAGGTTCAATAAGACTTTGAGAAGATTGCTTGTTAACTTGAGACCATGTGATGAGTCATGTTTGATCAAATATTCAGATGCATTTGATAAAAAGGTTGCATACTACTTGAGGGACAAGAACCCTACCAATTTGAGGTAGGCCTTCACTATGGCTTTCAAATTGAAAATAATATCAAGGAAATTGGAAAACCTCCTAAGAGGGATGGTGTGAAGCTGGTTAACCCAGAAAAACCTCAAACAAGTAAAGCTACTGATCTGGAGGAAGTTGTGAAGATTTTGGCAGGGGATGTCAAAGAAATTTCCTACAAACTAGCTCGGGCTGAGAAAGGAATTGGGAAGAGCTCACAAGGTCAACATAAGCAACAAGGCCAAGACAGATTCACAAATCATCACAGAACTAATGACAAAGGAAAGGGACCTATTGGATTTGGAAATAGGCAGCCCCAAGGAAGGGAAAACAGAATGGTGCCTGATCCTTTGGTTCAGAGTTGTTGTTATGGAAGAAACAAAGGTCGTTGATTGGTGTGACAAATGTTTCATGCCCCATTCTCCTTGTGAAGAAGATCAGCAAGAAGAAGAGGAGGCTGATGATGACAATGATGATGATGTTTACATGATGGGTTGCTCCACCAGCTCACAACAAGGGGAAACTTCAACTGAAGTGATAAGCAACTTTTTGGGACTGCATTCAAAGGGTATCTTCTTGCTCACTTCCATTTGGGACTACATTCATAGGGTGAACCTAATAATGACTTTGAGTATTTAATATCTTTAATGATAAAGAAGTATGATGGAGGAGTCCCTTTGAGGAAGATAGACAATTGTTGATGAATTTTGTTGTTGCCCAAGAGAAGAAGTATAACACAAGGAGTAGGGTTGTCAAAGGGACAAGGCCTCAAGCGAAGACAAAAATCCATTGCTTTCAAATATTCCTAAAGAGGATCCTAAGAAAGATGTATCTCGCAAAGGCCCCGCTTTGTCCCAAAGCAAAACTCATACCCCTCCTCATGCCCAAGCTATCAAAAATCATGTTCCATCTAATGAGTGTGTAACCTTCCTCCAATGTGTCCTTGCCAAAGGAATGTCCCATATGAAATTGCCCAGTTTTAAGTCAAATAAAAGTTTTATTCCAATTTTGAGTTGCTTAGGATCCCTGAGCACAAAAAAGAGAGCATTTGAATACTGGGATTGAAGAGAAGAAGGCGCCTAAGTAGAAATGTAAACATTGTGGAGACCCCTACAATCATTAAAGAATTAGAGATGCCACCGGCATTGGAGGAACTTGGTGAACCACTTGACTTTATTTGGAGACATCCTTGGTGGACTCTCATCTAAATGTGGATCCATTCTTCACCACTTTGATCATAAAGGATGATTGCTACACAACCGTTGTATGTTTGACTTAGGGGATCATGCAATGTTATCCTCTGGAAGTCATGAATGAACTGAATATCAAAGTAACAACAGCATATGGGAAGTGTACTGTCATGGAATCTAGAGAAGTGCCGGTGGTGGGATGTGAAAGGTTTGGTGGTGCAACTTGTAGCCTACCTAGGTAAAAATTTAAAACTTGATGTTGTCATTGTTGACTTCCCAACCAAGTGGGGCATGTTATTGTCAAGAAAATGGGCTGCAAGTGTTGGTGGGAGTGTCCAAATGGATATGTCCTATGCCACCATTCCAATTGAGGGAATCCTTGTTAGGTTGTATGGGGAAAATAAGATGTTGCACCTTATTGAGGATCCCAACAATGCATCCTATGAAGTATTGTACACAAATGTTGATGTTGATAACTTTGTAGGATTTTTTGATGGAAAGAGCACAATATTGAAGAATGCAAGTGTCTTGAAAGCAGGAAGAATATCCTTGGAATTTATTGTTTGATGGAGCTTGCTCCATGTTTGGAAATGGTGTTGGTGTTGTTATGATTTCTCCAGGCTAGGAAAAGTTTGTCTTTTCTTTCAAACTCAATTTTGAGTGCACTAACAACATTGCTGAGTATGAGGCACTATTGTTAGGTTTAAGAATTTCTTGGAAATATGGTGTCAAGGACATTATTTTCAAAGGGGATTCATAATTAATCGTCAAGCAAGTCAGAAAACTTTATGTCACAAAAATCAGCGAATGAAGCAATATAAGCACATAGTTTGGGATCTTATTGAGTTGTTTGATTCATTCAACATTGTGCATCATGACAGAAAGTTCAATGATTTAGAAGAAAAACTTGCAGTGTTGGGATCTCGGTTTGACAATTGTGTAAGGTCCCCATATTGTGATTATGATGTTAAAGTATCGATGACAAGACCCTCTTATTGGGACAACAATCATTGTCACACGAAAAAAATAAATTGATATTATATGGATTTGTTTGAATTACATACACATGCTATTAAATAGCCATATACATAGGAAAAGCTGATTTCTATAAAATAGGAAAGTCAACAAACCACTTACCCGTTTATTACTTTACATGGTACAAAAAAACTCTAAAATAATATATTGTTAAAACAATATATTATAACAATTGTAATATCAACTCAACATAATTATAATCTAACTTTTATAATAATGTGAGCACTAATAATAATTCCTAACATTCCCCCTCTTAGTGCGAACATGGTAGAAAAACATCCACACACTCCTCTGCAGGTATGCTCACCCTGTGGCATGTCTAACTCGTGACTCATGACCTTGATCCAAAAGAAAGGCTCTCTCCTTCCATGGTTTTAAACAGCTTACCAAAACCTTGAAGTGACGGGAACCTCATCAACTTTCGACCTCGTGTGGTTTTTCTGGATCCTCCCACAAACCCTTTCAAGATCCATGAACTGACTTACTCGGGTACTCCTTTCACCACTATGCTTATACATTAGGGAATTATGTAGGAAACACAACTTACATATCACAAAATTGCAGAATAGAAGAAATATTGAAAAATTTCACATTACTTCCTATAAGAATCGTAATGTTCTTAATTGTAAGGATATTTTGGTTTTGATGCCACTCCACTCGACGCAACAGCATAGAAAAGCTTGCCACTTTGCCACCTGGAAGCTTTCTTGACTAAGCCGTTTTGGGTGCGAGAATGGGAATGGAACATTGGTATGTATTCCCCCACAATGTGAAATTCCACTCATATAGATATCTTTGAGAAGCAAATTGCATCGAAGAACATACTCTGAATGGATCTTGCTAGTTAGGTCTTCTTTGCACATGGTCACTAATGCTAGTGAACGTATTCTCTTTGACCATCTTCCAACGAAGTATGATGATCGAGAGGACCAAGTCGTTAGAGGATCAGCGGCATGGTCATCGCGCTCCAACACAACTCTCTTTCCAACATCCATCAAATACCAAACAAAATAGGAACTGAAAAGAATCACACCAATTATTTGAAAGCGGAAACCTTCAAAACTCAAAAATAAGTACTCACACCTTTTGCACACCTATGCCACCAAATCGATTAAAGTGGCCCCATCGTTGGTGGACCGACGAGAGGTGTTGTTTGACCTCCAACCTCCGATGCCTCCATCCTCCATTAGATGGAATTTTGCTAACATACCCAAATGTGATCATGGGGCTCAAATTTATATACTACAATCAGACGTCGGATTCCACCGAAAATGCGTCTGTGAGGCAAATTTTTTTATTTTTGGACTTTTACAATGACACGATTTTGACTAAAAAAAAAATGTCAAAAAATAAATATCCTAAAATCACCTATTTATTTTACGGACTTTTATATGACATAAGACATACAAAATAACTCTTGACTCGGTATTGATTTTGACACTGATACAAAAATGACAAAAAGACCCTCTAGATAGACATAGGATATTAAATCCAAGACTAATACAAAATTAAAATGACACTAAAACCTATATGGGACCATAGAAATTTTTTTATTTGTTTTGTAACAAACAATTACAAATACATAACTACAAAGTTATATATAAAAAAACATAAAAATAAGACAATATTGGACCGACTCATATATAGATTTCTGAACTTTTCAACTCTATTTTGACCATATGACCATTGCAAAATGACCATTAAAAATAAAACCTGGACTTGACTCAAACAAACAAAGACTATACTTAACTTTGATGTGGAGACATCACCGCACAAGTGAATGTCGGAAGATATGTATCTGCGAATCAACACGTATACACACAACAATAAAAACATTTTGATATATGCTCATAGAGATTTGTATATATATGACACCACATTTTCAAAGCAGATTTTTGTAAACAATCACTTCAATAGCTAGGCACTCGATTAGGTGTCAAAACTAAATATCCAATGCTTGTCTAACCAAATTCGATGCCTCCAAGCTATTTGTGTCGGCGTCAAGATTGTTATGCGTCAAGATTGATGGGAAAAACTTGTGCACCCACCATAACATGCAGCAGATAATGGTAAATTTGGATTTCCTCATGAAGATGAGACATATTCCTTTATTCTGGCATTGACTGCAGCTGAGACCAAGGGTCATGCCAATATTAAACAACTCAAACATGCCAAGATCCAATGTAAAACAATATAACTTGATCTTATACTAATGTGTGGACCAAACTTAAAAAAAATAATGCTTTATTTCCTTATGATGGCTATAGGTTTAAACGTGGTAAAAAACCTATCACGCTGGAGATTTGATTACATAGCATCAAACATAGGTATGTTTAGATTCAAAATGCACATATCATATCAAATCAATTCATACACATGGCAATAGCAAATAGCAAGCTGCCCTTGGCTACACTTTAACAAATCATCATGGATTAGGACGATCGATACTAAATCATATATAACTCTTGCCTTGCATTTAATCCAATGTGAGCATCGAGTCGCTCTGAGATCAAATATTGGGACAACAATATTATCGTTCCAGAGAAAAAATAAATTGATATTATAGGAGTTGTTTGAATTACATACAAGGAGCTATTAAATAGCCATATACATAGAAAACCTGACTTCTATAAAATAGGAAAGTCAACAAACCACTTACCCGTTTATAACTTTTAGATGTACAACAAAACTCTAAAATAATATATTGTTAAAACAATATATTATAACAATTGTAATATCAACTCAACATAATTATAATCTAACTTTTATAATAATGTGAGCACTAATAATAATTCCTAACACCTCGTCCCTGACAACATTAAACACTAGCAAGTTTTTGATGATGATGCTCAGATCAGAAGATTTCTATAGAATAAGGGAGAGTTTGTTGATCAATGCATTGATTGGGAGCCAATGGTGTGTGCAACAAAGGGAAAAGAAAACTTGTTTAGCAAGGGCATCATCCAACTAAAGACTAATACCATTCCTAGAGGGTTGGTTGCTCTTGAATCAAATTTTGATAATGTTGATTGCATTATTAATAGACATATGGAAGCCTCGAGGGATGTTGAGGAGCATGATCTTGGCATAAAGGAAAACCAAGGAAAATTTGGTTAGGCAGCAATCTCAACAAGGAGGAGAAGCAGTCATACATCCAATTATTGAAAAATACCAAGATTGCATGGCTTGGACTTATTCTAAATTAAAAGCATATAGAGAGGATATGTTTCAACATGAGATTCCCTTGGAGTCCAATGAAAATCCATTCAGGTAGAAACAGAGGCCAATCAATCCACTCTTATCTCTTAAAATGCAAGAGGAACTGAAGAAGCTAAGAGATGGAGGGATTATTTAGCCCATAAGGTATTCTTCTTGGGTTGCAAACCTAGTACCAGTTAGAAAGAAGAATGGTGACATCAGGTTGTGTGTGGATTTCAGGAATCTAAACAGAGCATCTATGAAGGATAATTATCCTTTACCAAATATGAAAACATGTTGTAATTAGTGACTTGTTCTGAATTGCTCTCCACCCTAGATGGTTTCTCTGGTTATAACCAAGTTGTGGTGACATAATCGGAAAGAATCAAGACAACCTTTACTATTCCTTGGGGAAGTTATGTATATGTTAGGATGCCCTTTGGTTTGATTAATGTTGTAGCTACCTTTCAAAGAGAAATGAATGTTGCTTTTGCTGGTTACATCAATGAGTTTATTGTTATTTACCAAGATGATGTAACTGTGTTTTCTAGGAAGATAAGTGATCACTTGCTACACTTGGAGAAGATGCTGATAAGATGTAGAGAATATGACATCTCACTCAATCCAAAGAAGTGTCATTTTGGAGAGTAGAAGGAAAAGTTAGTTAGTGACATTGTGTCACAAGAAGGGGTGATGATTGATCCAGAAAGATTAGAGGCCATCAACAAGGTACCTATTCCAAGAACCAAGAAAGGAATTCAGTCCTTCTTTGGGTAGATAAATTTCATCAGAAGATTCATATCAAACTTTGCTGAGTCGACCATTCTAATTACTTCCATGCTAAAGAAGGACCAAGTCATCAAATGGGAGGAGGCTACCATCTAAGCTTTTAGTGGGATCAAAGAGGTGTTAAAGCATGCCCCTATTTTAGCATCTCTAGACTATAAGAATCCTTTCTAACTATTTTCCTTTTCTTTAGAGAATATTATTGCTTCTGTCTTACTGCAGAAGGATGATGAAGGGGCTGAGAGGCCAATTTCCTTTCTTAGTAAGGCATTACAGGGGGCTGAGCTGAAATACGCTATTATGGAGAAGCAAGCATTTGCCTTGGTAAAAGAAAAAAAGTTTTAGGCCTTACATTCTAAGCTCAAAATTTGTTGCTTATGTTCCCCACACCATGGTGAAGGACATCTTATTAGAGATGGAGGTCTCAAGAAAAGATATGAGATGGGTGAACAAGTTGCAAGAATATGACATGGATATCCAAACCACAAAGTTGGTAAGAGGTTTGGGCTTGGCTAAGCTTATGGCTGAGAGAAACTTGCAAACTATTGAGGTAAATGAGGTAGAAGAAGAAAGGGCAGGTGTTTTTGAAAAGTTGATGAGTTTTGAGTGGTACAAGATGTATTTTTTTATCTTAGACATTTATACTACCTTGAATATTTGAGTAAGAATTAGAAAAGAGCCCTTAAGTTGGCTTCCTAGAAATAAGTCATTAGTGATTATGGGTTAGCTTGGAAAAACCCGGAGGAGTCCTTCTCAAGGTGCTTTACGAAATACAAAGCCCCCAAGATAATTTTTGATCTCCATGGAGGAATTTTGTGGGGGAATTTTGCTGCAAGAGTCACAACACACAAGATCCTAAGGGCTGGTTATTGGTGGCCAAATATCTTCAAGGATACAACCTTAGGTTAGAAGATGTGAGAGTTGCTAGCATTTCTCTGGAAGACTGAAAGCTTTAGGCTCCCTGCCTTTGCATCTTGTATCAATTGAAGCCCCATTCAAGAAATGGGGAATGGATTTCATTGGTGAGATTTCAAACCCTTCAAGTGCTGGCCATAAGTGGATTCTTGTAGCCACTGATTATTTTACTAAATGGGTGGAGGAAATCCCCACCAAGAAGGCAACACACCAAATTGTCATGGATTTTATGTTGAACCATATTATCGCAGGTTTGGAGTGCCAATCAAAATTGTAGCTGACAATGCCATGAGTTTCAGAGCTAAACCTCTGGTGGCAATGTGCAAAGAGTATGGGATCAACTTGACATATGCCTCTAATTACAATCCCCAAGGAAATGGACAAGTTGAGTCCAGTAATAAAAACTTGTTGAAGATTATCGAAGAACCTTGGAGTTGAACAAAAGAAAATGGGTTGAACAGTTGAAGTTTGATGTCTAGGCCGATAGAATCACTGTTAAGAGAGCTACTAGAAAGAGTCCATTTGAGTTGGTGTATGGAACATATGCCCTGTTTGCCCCTTCATATGCAACTATCCTCATATCGTTTATTCAACAACTGGAAGATCAAGAAGTAAGTCCATATGATGCTCGCATTAACCATATTGTTGAACTTGATGAAGAAAGGAGGGAATCCCACCAGAGGTATGTAAAGTTTAGAGAGAAGATGAAGAAGTTATTTGACAAGAAGGTCACTCCCAAATCTTTCAATGTTGGAGATCTTGTGCTACTATGGGATAACAGACATGAAGATAAGGGCAAGTATGGAAAATTTGATGCATTATGGATGGGCCCTTACTCCATTGATATAGAATTGGTGAACATACCTTCTTGTTGAAGGACTTGGATGGAGAACTGCTTGAGTTTCTGTTAATTACAGGCATTTGAACATTTCTGGATTGATCCCCAAAATCAAGGTAAAAATATTTTGTACAGTGTATAGCTTATTGTTTTTTTCATATTTTTGTGTTTTTCCTCATTTTGGTCCTTGGTGACCTGTTTTTGTTGGTTTCTCTATTCATTTTTGGGAGATGGCTCTTTTCTATGCTCTTGCCCAAGATTTTTTTTTGGTAGTACCCATCCCGAGTCGGAGCCAATGTTGGTGCTCAAAATAGTCTCACCCCATTTTTCCATTGAAATCTATCTATTTACGGTCTCTATCACATTTTATTTTCCTGTATTGTCCCCGAGAGGTCTCTACCATCCTTTTGTTGCCATAATCAACTGCAGTTTCCTGGGTCGAGGATCACGTATGGATCCATATTTGTTTCCTTGTTTCTTTGTTCCTCCGAAAAATCTGAAATTTGGGATTTAGGTGTAAAAACTCAGGCTTTCCCATTCTTTCCATTTTCCACAGTCGGGATTTGCTTTCCTTGTCATTTTCCCTAAATAATTGAAGAAAAATGAATAGATGTAGCTCGGAGGAATGTATTTGAGCCTTGTAACATTTCTAAATTCTCTTGTCCTTGGAGAAAATTTCATCTCGAGCTCAAATGGTCATTTTTCTACATTTTATAGTTTGACAGTGTTTCTCCTAGTCAAATTTACATCCTTACATCAATAGGAAACATGGCTTCTTTTGGTTGGACGCGGCTTAGATGGGTACTTCAAAAATTTTATGAATAACTCCAAACTTAAAAACTTGTCTAAGTGGAAGAAAACCGCTCTTTTGAAGATTTTATTTTTGGTTTAGCCTTGGAGTAGTGCTAGGAGGACACGTGGAGGTTTGTGCCACTTCACCTTGACTTAGATAAAATTTTATGCAGCTAGATATAGTTTAGTAGGACAGGGACACGTGGCGATCCCACGCTCTTTCAGGATCTCAAATTTGGGCACCATTTTGAAATTGCACCATGGAGACACGTGGAGGATTCCGTCGGGTCTTACCATACTTAGAATTTTTAAAAGGTTTTGGGAGGTTTGGGACACATGGAGGAACCACGCATGTTTAGGGACCAGCCCTTGAGTTTCATTTTAAATAAGCACCAAGAGGACATTTGGAGGCCTCGCTCACTTTACATTTTGCTTGGACTTTTCAACGGCCAAAGGAGATTTCCTCGGACCCTGACACATGGCACCTTCGCTGATTTTTAAGCCTTCAAACAATTTTTGTTGGGCCAGGACACATGGTGAGCCCGTGCTCATTCAAGGTCTCAACTTTTGGGGACCATCTCAAGATGCACCATTGTGACGCGTGGCAATTTGAAAAGTCAGAAGGGCGGGAAGCGGACCATCGGGGGCAACTTGGATTTTTTTCCTCTTGCCACCAAAAGGGTTAAAATATCAAAATGGCCTACAAGCCCAACAAAGGATCAGTCAAAGTTTGTTTCAAAGTCAACGATGGAGGTGCGGACTCTCGGGAAATTTGGAAAAATTTCCTTTTGGGAGAAAGGATTTAAAAGTGTAAAAGGAGGCGTGGTTCCACTGAGACCCACATCAGAAGCCAAAAGCGGAAGGGCAGAGCTGCGGGGAAAACTTGGAAAATTTTCCCTTTTCCAAAAGGGAGGTGAAATAGCAGAATTTAGTCACGGTTCCTTTGGGACTCATAATGGGACATATGTTTGGCACATTTTTCAAAGGCAGAGGGGCGGAGAAAAATGGAATTTTTTTCCATTTTTCAAAAGGTTGTAAAAGTAAAAAATAACCTCTAGTCCCATTTTAAATTAAATCTTCCACGTGGATGACCCAAATTCAAAGTGGAGATCAATGGCAGCTATGTGTCTCGAGTTTAATTTTCCCCCATTTTTACTGAAAAGATCCTGGAAGTGTGAGTCCTCATAATTTCTTGGTATTTCCTACAGGCCAAACAGAGAGGAGAGTTAATTTTGATATCTAAGTTTGGTGGGGGATATCTAGAGACATATTTCACCATTAAAAATGATCTGACTATTGGGCTTGATATGATCTTCTATTTTTCTTTCCCGGGCATGCAAAGAATTAGATTTGACATATTAGGGGCGGAAGTGGTTAGAAAATATAAGGAAGAGTGATTTACCAGAGGAAGGAGTTGAATGTGGGATATATTCGAAGAGATCTACCCCCTGAGCACCTGACAACTTTTTACAGATTTGATTTTGGGAATCACAATCGAGATCATGGTGAGCACTTGGTGCACTCAATGTTTGGATTTTGGGGGCAAAAGCTCATTATAAAATTTTATAAATTGTACGAATTTATCATGCAAATGGTTTGAGTGTTAGAGGTCGGGACTGATTTTATAATAGAAAAAATCTTGATAGAGCCTGTCTTTTTGAGAAGCCATCGAGAAGCTTGTATATCTCTTTTGTATTAAATTTGATTGTGTCAAGGTGGTTGCGAGTGTATAGCCATTAACAAGCTCTGATATTGTTCTAAAAAATTTCCCCTGCTGATAAATTTAATCAAACTCAAGTTATTCCATGTTGATCTTGAGAAAAATGTGTCTATTTCATTTTTGAATGTCTACAAATATTTTTTCTTGTTCCTATCGCAATATTGTATTAAAATATTTCTAAATCACATAGGTCTCAATCCTTATGACAGTTTAGTGGCATTTACAATTTCATTTCTCAGAAGATCTTTCATCTGGGAATGAAATAAATGATTTAAAATCACTTTTCTTTCATCTATTGATAGAGATTGTTTGTAAGCCTCTGCTGGGACACCTCAGGCGTGATTGGGCTTAGATCTTGATGCTTTGTTGGGTTTTCTAACTCAATCCTTCATGCTAAAATCTCATAGATTGTGTGAAAAATTGCTAATCTGGGCCTCCATTGAAGCACATATTCTCAGTTAAAGAATTTTTTAGCTATTATGTAACATTCTGTTAGTTTAGCCTTCCACTTTATAAAAGCTCTTGAAGATCTAGTGAATCAATTCCATCCTACCTCACCTCCCACCAAACATCTACTTAAAAACAAACAATCCTACCCATACTACCCCGTTTGTCTTGTATATACAAATGCATAATTTCTATTACCAAAACATGCAGAAACAATCAAGATTCCAAATGTCTTTGGTATCCCGAACCTTGTCTAGGAAATATCTCCATTATCTAGAGTGACAACTCGTGAGAGTTAGATTTTTTTGCATTGATCATATTTTCTCCAAGGTCCTATTCATAACCTCACAAAGCGGGATATCCCCATATCCTCCATAAACAACAAAGCTGAAGGTTCCTCTCACCCTGGTTGAAAGGCACAACCATAAATTAGTGAGGACATATCAAATCCTCTTGTGGGTGCTATCCAGTTCTCCACATCCGAGTGAAAAAAGGTGAGTTAGTTCCCATCCCCAGCCTACAAAATGACTCATTATCATCTATCCGTCTCTATGCTTCCTGTCAATACTTGTGATCTTGCTCGGACTTTGAGGGAGAATCAATTTGGGTACCAACATGTTTGACATTGTATATACACCTATATGGCATTGACTCAAGGCATTATATGACCTATTCACCTATTTGTATTTATTACATTAATATTTGGAACTCGATATGTTTTCATGGTCTTACATTTATGAGATTATAATTATATCCAAACTAATATGATGTGCACATGAAAATATATGACATTATGGATATTTTACATTTATTGGTGTTGTATACTAGCATTTTCATTGTCTTATGACCTTTCATGTGTTAGTAACGCATACATAATATGCATGATCTTTGGAAATCAAGTCATATTGGTTAAAGCAATATCTATATGTAACATATAAAGAGTTCTCTACTTAACTAATTATTCATTTAATATCAATGTGTACATGCATATGCATGTTCATATGTGTGCCAAAATCTTAACTGTCATAATATGGAGGTGCAAAATATATGTTTAGAGAACCTTTCTAGAGGAGGTTCAAAATTTTAATAAATAAGATATTATTGAATTTTAATATATTTTTGGTTTCATAATGTAATAATGACTAGTTATTCATATTCATTATTTATGTGATTTCATATCTTTAATCAAAAAATATAAATAACATTCTTACCAAAATTACAAATTTGTCACCAAGATAATAATTTCAAGTTATTGATCTTATTGGAGATGATGTTAGTTATTTTAGTTCATTGTCTCTCTAATTCACCATTATTTGGATAGTATAATTTTTTACCTTTTTGTAGTATTCTTTCCTTGATCCAATATCATAATTCCACTTCTAGTATTAGTATGCTTAGATAGCTCTTATACAAGGTATTGGTTTACTATATGTCAATATTATTTCAAAATATTATCATTCATATGCTATCACCATTCACTCGACCACAGAGAGAGAGAGAGAGAATTAAGTTATAACTTTGACAGGTGATTTCTCAGTCTCCATGGCACCTTGAAAGTCCTTATCCGCACCTACACCTAGGTGTTAATATCCTCACAAAATTATGTCATGGATTTTCCCAAGTTAATTCAAATTTCTTGCTATCCCAACGAATACACCGGTGTCGAAAAATTCATTTTGAGTCAATGTAAGGATTCTAAATGCAATATTTTGCAAACAAAAGCTTGTGACACCAACCGAATTGCACCCATATGTCAAGGTTACTTGGTATACAATATGTGAGGCTTCATCTAGGTACCCCACGATCACGATCCTTCCGAGCTATATTGGTCAAGCATAGTCCCTTAAGAGCCCTTAGAGAAACATACCTTAACACTTTGTGGTGATTTCTCGTCTCCATGGCACATTGAAAGGTATTGTCTAGACATATAGCTTGGTGCTCAATCTTAAGACCCTCTACAAAATCCTATCATAGTTTGTTCCATTTTGATGGTTTTCGTTGTCCCAATGAATTCAAATGTGCCAAAAATTTCATTTTGAGTCAATGTAAGACCGCCAAATACAATATTTTGTAAATGGAATCCCGTTGCACCAAACGGATTATGCCGATAGGTCATGGTGTTTTTGTATATACTACATGAGGATTTGTTTTGGTTCCCAATGATCCCGGTCCTTCCCAACTACATTAATCGAGCATAGTCCCTTAAGATCCCTTAGAGAAAACAAGCTATAACTTTGAAGAGTGATTTCTCGGTCTTCATGACACCTTGAAAGGTCTCATCTCAACCTACACCTTGGAGTTAAGAACATTTATGAAAGATTGTCATGGTTTGTCCTAGGTATATTATTTTTTTCACTATCCCAATGAAATTAATGGTTCTGAAACTTTAGTGTGAGTCATTGTAAGGTTGTCAAATGGTATATTTTACAAACAAAAGTTCATGGCACCAAATGGACTACACCCACACATCAAGGTGGCCAAGTATATGCTACACGAGGTTTTATTTCTATGCCCCATGATCCCAGTCCTTCTCGTCTATACCAGTCAAGTGTAGTCCCTTAAGAGCCCTGAGAAAAAATATTCTATAACTTCGATGAGTAATTTCTCTCTCCATGGAACATTAAAATGCCTCGTCTAGACCTACACCTCTTTGTTGAGACCCTTTAAGAAATCCTATCATGATTTTTCCTACGTCAATTAGATTTTCTCAATATCCCAATCACCAAATCACAAAGACCCTAGATGTTGATCATATTTCTAGGTTGATCATACTAGCATCCAGTGTGATTGCATAACATTGAATCCTTTCTCCAAGTGTGGGACTTGCAAAAATGAGAAAGGAATCTCCAGAGAAGGTTGGTTCCTATTCCTCTGTTCAGATGCACACGAAAAATGCAGAGGGTTTACTCAAAGTCTAATCTAACTTGCCAGGGAGACAGGGTAAGAAGATGTAGAAAAATAAACCTAAACTAACGAAGGTGATGCACCGAGGAATGAAGAACACCTATCTTTCCAATAAACACAAGCCATTAAAATGTGATGCAAGATCATGCACAGATAACAAAATTTGTAGTGAAAGATTAGGAGGATGCAAATGAACACAGAGAGGGTTGAGAATCATCCACAGACATGCATTACTTGCTCCAAAGATTGATACAATACACTACAAAATTCCAAGAGGTAGAGTCACATTACAGTTTCAAATGGGAGGTTCGAACTCCACAAATTCACCTGCCAAAGAGAAGAAGGGAGGGGCAAAACAGGAATGTTCGACCCTTAGAAAGAAGCCCCTCTTTACAATTATATAGGAAGAATGAGAGAGGGAAGAGAGAGGAAAGTTAGATCTACCCCAACCACTTCTAGGTCGCATTTAATTTATCTCATTATGGCGGTGGGTGAGAACCCTGGCAAGAGCGGTGAACTGTATTTTGCATTAAAGCTGGTTGTTGAAACGTCAGTTCTAGCCATTACCACGCGTAGACATTTCTTGATTTTTCTCTCCAAACTAAACCAAATGCAAGATTGACCCCGAATCGTGTAGAGAATTTCACCAGCTTTCCATTGATATAAAGAACATGAAAATCTGAGCTCTGGATCGAAAGTTATGGTGATCTGAAGATTTAGGCAAAAAAATAGCCAAACGGATCGGTGGGAAAATATTTAAGTTTTTCCCACGCACTGCCACTTGGATGACACGTGTCGGACTCTGATTCATCCATGGGTTCATTCTCTAAAAATTCCTTTCGGGCCTTTAAACTTGGACACATGGCACTATTTTATTGGTTCGGGCCTGAGGGGCGCACTTGGCAACTTTTCAACCTTCTGACACGTGGCACATTCTGATTCGTTGGCGGCTCTTTGTATCCTTTCGGCCACTTCACCTTTTCATGTCCCACGTGTACTTTTGGCCCGGATGTCCCAAACTGTCTGGGACAAATTTCTCCGAACCACCCGATTCAGCTTCCTTGTTCCTTTTTGCGGCGAAGACACGTGGCAAGATTCCATTCGCTCTCGGCTCTTTCGGCTTTTCACGTCCCACGTGTACTTTTGGCCTAGATGTCCCAAATGAAATTCAAAGTCCTGGTTCACATCCCAAACTCTTGGCTTGGATGTCCCAACTGAAAGTCCTCTATTTTGGCCGAACCGCCGGTTCGCATCCTCCGCGTACTTTTGTCCCAACTGTCCCGGACTGCCTGGGACAAATATCTCCGAACCGCCCGAAATGGACTGACTTGCGCCAAACCGGCCGATCCGCGTCCTTCGCGTACTTTTGTCCCGGATGTCCCAACTGTGCGAAACAAAGACTTAGGCAATTTTTTCCCTCTTTCGGCCGATTCACCTTTTCGCGTCCCGCGCGTACCTTTGTCCCAAGATGTTCCAATCATGTGGACGCAGACCACCTCCGGCGGCTTTTCAGCCGGTTCACGCCCCGACGTCCCAACTGTCCCAACCGCTGCTGGACTAAGACTTAGCCGATTTTCTTCATTTTTTCGGCACCAAGCTTGGCTTTTGCAATTTTTTCACATTTTTAAAACTTGCTGGGTTTTCTTCTTGGACAGGAGAGTTAGAAGGAAGCCGAGGGGACCCCAAAACATGATTTTGGGCCTTGAATCAATCTACTTGCTGGGACTAAAGAATTTGATGCATGTTATCAAAATTACCCGGGGGTGAATTTTGGATAACAATTTTGGTGACTCAATGGGTTATCTACCTGTAGATGAAGAATGGCCAGCTGCTCATAGCAATCCATTGGGCATGGAGTCTGTTTGATAACCTCTCAGCTGATCTGAAATTTGACAACCTGTGTCCTTGAGCTATTGAAACATTTGTTGAGTTGGTTCTCCCGTGGCTGCAAATTCTTTTTTCGAAGGCTCGATGAACTGCAAACATGCACATACTAGAAGCAATAGGACATGTGCACAAGCACTTAGGGAAATAAAACTTCTAACAAGCAAAGTACAATGTGCATAAGCACTTAGAGGAATGGAAATTCTAAATTAATATTTACAAGGGTGAGAAGCTTTCTTTCTAGTAGCAACGTTTGAGATAGATCCCATTGACTGGAATCTGCAATTCTTCACCATCCAACTTAGCCAGTCAGAAGGCATTGCTACCTTTGCATTCAATGATCATGTATGGGCCACTCCAGATGGCATCAAACTTGGAATGCTTTCCTGGCTTTGCACGATCTACATCCCATTTCAACACTAGATCTCCAACTTGGAAGGTTCTAGTCTTGGCTTTCTTACCAAAAGTCTTCTTGATCAAGGCTTGATCCTTCTCTATCGCTTGGGCTGCATGCTCTCTAATTTCTTGGAGCTCCATTAATTCTACATATCTAACCTCCATGGGTTCAAACTCAGCTAGTTCCAATCATTTCATGAGCTCCAATGCTGGCAACTCAAGTGATATAGGTAGAACTACCTCTTTCCCGTACACAAGCTTGTATGGAGAGCTTCCTGTAGACCTCTTGGGTGTGATCCTATCAGCCCATAGGGCTGATTTGAGCTTTGAGTGCCAAGTCCTTTGATTCTCATCAAGAGTCCTTCTGATGATTCTTAGTAGATTCTTGTTCGTAGACTCGGCTTGGCCATTACCTTGAGGGTAATAGTTTGATGAAGTGCTGAGATACACACAATTCTTGACAGCCCATTCAGTGATCTTTGTGCCAAGGAATGCCAATGCATTGTCTGATATGATAGTGGCAGGGGCACCAAACCTCGTGACTATCCCTTCATAGAAATCTAAGATATTAGATTCATTTGCCTCCTTGAGTGCCACTGCTTCGGTCCACTTGGTGAAACGATCCATTGCTGTAAGTATCCACTTGTGGCCTTGACTTGAATTGGGATTGATAACCCCAATGAAGTCCAATCCCCATTGCATGAATGGCTGATCCACTAAAATTGGACGAAGGGGCAGCGCTGCTAACCTTTCTTTCCCCGTGAAGAATGCACATTTCTTGCATTTTTGACCCATGAGTAGCAATCATTGAACACAGTAGGCCAATAGTAACCAGCTTTCATGATTTTGAGAGCTGTCACTCGTGGAGCAAAGTGGCCTCCTACTTCCCCATCATGGAACTCGTGTAATATCTTCTCAACTTGACCTGTTCCAATGCATCTTAATAGAACACCATTGATGTCCTTCTTGAATAAGATACCATTAATGAGTACATACGGGATAGCTTGTAATCTAAAGTATCTCCTCTTTGCTTTGCTCATTTCTGGAGGGCACAAGCCTCTTTGGAGGTAATGCACAAGGTCTTGAGTCCAACATGGAATGGGTGCATCATCAGCTGGTTGTTCTTGATCATTCTGTAGTAGTAGGACAACATCCTCTTCACTTTTTGACCCGTCTGGTTGTTTGGAAGCGAGCTGCTCACACAAGCCTTTGCCACGAACTAGCTTGGTCACTTTGATTTCAATATCATATTCCATCACCCGAGTGATCCAACCTACTCTCTTCTCATTTAAATCCTTGTTTAGGAGGAAGTCCTTGACACCAGCATGAGACACCAAGATTGAATCTTATTGTTTGAGACCAAATGTCTGAACTTCTTCAAGCTCCTGATCACAAAGCAAGGACATGCTTTTCGATGAAAGAATACTTTATTTCGTAATCTTCCAAGGTTTGACTGAAGAATGCTATGGGCTGTTCTGAACCTTCTCTATTCAGCCGTGTCAAGATAGCTGAGATTGTATCTGATCCTCCAAACACATACAACATGAAGTCCTTTGAGAAGTCTGGGTTGATAAGAGTTGGAGCTTGTGATATTGCATGCTTGATGTTTTCAAAACTCTCTTTGCCTTCTGCTGTCCATTTGAATGCCAGATTCTTCTTCAACATCATTGTTAAAGGCTTCACAAGAGTGGCAAAATTAGGCACAAATCATGGACAAAGTTTATCCTTCCCAAGAAGCTTTGAAGAGATTTCTTGTGGTGTGGCAATGGAAGTGTTTGGATGGCTTCAACCCTTTCAGGATCAATTGTTAGCCCTTCCCTAGAGACAATGTGACCCAACAATTTGCCTTCATGTGCCAAGAATATACACTTCTTTGGATTCAACGATACTCCGAACCTTCTACACCTCAAACACTTGTCTCGAGGTAAAGAGATGGTCTCGCCGTGCATTCTTTGAGAAGACAGTGATATCATCTAGGTATACCAGCACTATATTGTTGATTAAGCCTTTGAATGCCATATCCATAGCTCGTTGAAATGTTGCTCCGGCATTTGATAGTCCAAATGGCATCTTCTTGTAAGCATACGTGCCCCATTTTGTAGTGAAGGCCATCTTGAATTGATCTTCTTCCTTCACCATTATCTGATTATAGCCTGAATATCCATCTAGCAATGAAAACCTTTCTGAACCAGCTACAACCTGCAATATTTGCTCCATGGAAGGGAGTGGGTAATGGTCCTTGAGAGAGGCTCTATTCAAGTCTCTGAAGTCAACACACAATCTGATCTCTCCACTCTTCTTTCTGACTAGAACTAAGTTGGCAACCCAACTAGAATGCTTGATTGGGAATATGATTCTTGACTCAATCAGCTTGTCCAATTCTTTTCTCATGAGAGGCTCCATGTGTGGATTGACTGGTCTTTGTTTCTACCTGACAGGCTTAGTATTTGGATCCACCCGATGGTATGCTGAGCTAAGTTGGGATTGAAACCTTTCAAGTCTTCATAGCTCCAAGAAAACACATCAGGGAACTCTTGACATAGCTGTATGAACTCATACCTTTCTTGTTCAGTTGTCATCCTTCCAATTTGCAATGGTTTGTTCTCTTCTACCAAGATGGATACTGAATCCTCTCTCTTGACTTGAATGTTTGCTTTCTCCTTTCTAAACTGATCATTGGGATTAAAAATGGACTCCAAAGTGATAAGTCCCTTGGGCAGCTTGTTAGTTCTCAGCTGTACCACTTGGTCACCATACTGTTGTTCCAATTTTTCTTGATTCTTGGCTGAGAACTCAGCTTCTTCTTGCAAGAAATGGATGATTTTCTGGTCATTTTCAAACACTTGCCAACTGACATTGTTATCCGGCACTGAAGGCCTCACAATCACGTGGATGTTTGGCTGTACCTTGTCTTGTTGAATACTTTCCACAATGTCAAAGGCTGCCCCTACTGCTGCAAGCCTGTCAGCAGCTTGATTCTCTTTCCTAGGAATGGATTTGATGCCAAAACCTTCAAAATCTTCCATGAGGTCCCACACCCTATTCTAGTAGCACTTGAGTAGATCATTCTTGGCAAAGCATGTTGTCCCTTGACCTGATTTACAATCAATTCACTGTCCCCAAAGACTTGCAAGTTCTTTATTTTCTTCTTGATTGCCCAATGCATCCCTTGCACCAAGGCTTCATATTCAGCAGTGTTATTGGAGCATGCAAACTGAAATCTAAAAGCTGAATAGTACTTTACTCCTCGAGGTGAAACAAGCACGGCTCCACCTCCTGCACCTTGTCTACTCCTTGATCCATCAAAAAATAGCTGCCATACCTCATTGTCATCCTTGTGGTTTGGCTTGGTGATGCTAGGAATAGGTTGATTTTCTTCGTGTATACAATAGACCCTAACTCATATTCTTCTTTTTGATAAGGATCAAAAGCATGTATCTTGTTTGCCCATTCATCAAGAGTTAGATCCGGGATGCTTCCAACCTTAGTGTCAGCTTCATCAGAGCTTGGGTGATCTTCTTGATCAAATGCTGAGCAATTGGCATTAATCTGACTTGGAGTGTAAGGCTCAATATGGAAGTTTGCAATAGGTTCTGACCTGATTGTAGCTTTGGTTCCATACCTCATTCTGAACAACATGTGTGACCAATCAGCAGAAAGATAGCCTCCAATTTTGGCTGTGAAGTCTCTTGACAAACATAGGGCAAAGAGTGGTGGAAGGTCTATGACCGATACATCTTGTAAAACAACAACATTTGGACATGCATGCAAGGTAAGACTCAAGTTTTTAATCACTCCAACTATTGCTACTGCTGTCCCATCTAGCTGCACTACCCCTTTGGATATTGTTTCATACTGGAGCCCTAGTTGATCAGCTATTTGTTTAGGCATTACTGAGCTACTTGCCCGGAGTCTATCATGCAATTGTGCACTAGCTGATTTCCAATGATCAATGAAACATAGAAAGGAGGGGGTTTCAACATTTTACCTTGCTATCCTCCATGATTTCCTCAGGCTGGGCAGCATTTGTAAGCACTTTGTCTTGCATCTGAACTTGCTGATTCGAAGTTGGCCAGTCCTTCATGGCAGCTTGCAGCAGATCTCTTTGGCCTGGGATGGATAGGGATTCCCACATTGATATATTGACATTTGTCTTCTTCATCTGATCAATGATACTGAATGGTGATGAAGGATCTTTGTTGTCCCTTGGTTTGCACATTCACTCCTTGCACGTGGGCAGCAACAACTGGGTATTTGAGTTGGCCTAGGGGCTGTTCTTGGCTGCCCTTGTGCATTTGAAATTGGATTTTGCTTGCCAACCATTTGTGGAACCATGGAAGGTTGTGGATTGGTTGGGGCTAATGGCTGTTCTTCACCCAAATTCTCCTTTTTGACCTTGTGTGGCTGCAACACCTTGAGAAACTACCCGGTTCATGCCACAAAATCCTCTCGCTTGCCAATTTACCAATGTGGTGTCATTTGGGGCTGATTGTTGTTGGAATGTTTTGTTGTTGGTTGTTTCCTCGATGCCCTCACCCTCCACACCAAAAGAGTTGTCACCATTAATGCTTGATTGAAAGCACCATCAAGCACATGGATTGGTTATGAGGCTCATTGCATGGAAAACACCAATCGTACTCTCGGGCAATGTTGTTTTGTGTTGGCACCAATGCCTTAGAGCGCAGATATGGCATTTGGATTATAGGCTGATGAATGGTCTATCGGGCAGGAGGCCTTGTTTGATTCATATTTGCAATTGGATTAGGTGGCCTTTGTGGTTGGTATGGCTGCCTGTTAGGCTGAGTTTGGGGCTGATAAGAAGGTCTAAAACCTTGGGCTTGTTGCCTCTTGAGAGTAACCAGCTCATTGCCTAGGTTTTGCAATTGCTTCATGACTTCTTGAAGCTCATTTGGGGCACTTGGAGATGAAGTGGAAGCTTCATTTGAACTCTGATTTCTAGGAGTGGGAGAAGGAGCCAAATTAGGTGCTTGATTGGTGTTTGGACTCTCTAAACTTGGAAACAATGGCATGGGAGGTCTAGGGGCAAGTTTGCTAGCTTGGATCAAACAATTTTCAGCCCTAATGGCAATGCTATAAGCCATAGGGATAGTTATGCCTCCCATGGACTGAATCAACATAGAAATATCAGAATTTAGAGCTTTGAGATAGTAGAGAAAAGCACCTTCTGCTGTTGGCCTGATTGCCACTGGAATTCTCTCCCAAGTCTTTTGAAATCTGAAGTTGAAATCGGTCAGTTGCTCATTGGGAGCTCTCTTGATGGTTGTCAGCTGCTCCAAAAGAGACAAGTTGTCTCCCTTTTCTCCAAATTTCTCATGAAGTGCTATACACAACTGATTCCAATTTGTGATAGAACCAGCTCCAAGGCTTCTAAACCATTGCAATGCTTTCCCCTTGAATGAAGATGCCAGCAACTTGACAACCACTTGCATCTCATTGATTTCATGGATTGCACAAAGGTTAGCAATATCTTTAACATGATCACCTGGAGTAGTCTGATTTTCTCCAGTGAAGTATGGAATGTTCTTCAAGGCTGCAATAGGAATTAGATGTTGTGCATTGAGGGCAAGTGGGCTGTTGCCTGTGAAGTTGACATAGGGGTTGTTTTGTGCCATTCTAATTGGTCTTAAAACCCTTGTTGATTGAATGAAAGGCCTACTAGGTGGAGGAGTTGAGAGAGTTTTGTTTGGTGGAGATGGAGACCTTTGAATCCTTCTTCCTCTTTGCCTTCTTCTTGGAGATAATTGCAGGTATTCAAACAACACTTCTTCTTCTCCAACTCTTGACCTTGTGGTGACTCTTCTCATGAGTTTTTAGGCCTGCACTGCTGAAACTAGTTGATTCTTCCCCTTGGAGTCGCTAGATATGCAAATAATAGCTCTTTTCAAGCAAGAAAATTGCAGCAGATGCACATCAACTTTGCTGCAATAAAAATGAGACCTCTAGTGTCCCACCGGGCATGCCAAAAAATGTTATCACCAAATCACAGCACCCCTGGATGTTGACCAGATTTCTAGTTGATCATACTAGCATCCAAGCAGGTGATTGCATAACATGAATCCTTTCTCCAAGTGTGGGACTTGCAAAAATGAGAAAGGAATCTCCAGAGAAGGCTGGTTCCTATTCCTCTGTTCAGATGCACACGAAAAATGCAGAGGGTTTACTCAAAGTCTAATCTAACTTGCCAGGGAGACATGGTAAGAAGATGTAGAAAAATAAACCTAAACTAATGAAGGTGATGCACCGAGGAATGAAGAACACCTATCTTTCCAATAAACACAAGCCATTAAAATGTGATGCAAGATCATGCACAGATAACAAAATTTGCAGTGAAAGATCAGGAGGATGCAAATGAACACAGAGAGGGTTGAGAATCATCCATAGACATGCATTACTTGCTCCAAAGATTGATACAATACACTACAAAATGCCAAGAGGTAGAGTCACATTACAGTTTCAAATGGGAGGTTCGAACTCCACAAATTCACCTGCCAAAGAGAAGAAGGGAGGGGCAAAACAGGAATGTTCGACCCTTAGAAAGAAGCCCCTCTTTACAATATATAGGAAGAATGAGAGAGGGAAGAGAGAGGAAAGTCAGATCTACCCCAACCACTTCTAGGTCGTATTTAATTTATCTCATTATGGCGGTGGGTGAGAACCCTGGCAAGAGCGGCGAACTGTATTTTGCATTAAAGCTAGTTGTTGAAACGTCAGTTCTAGCCATTACCACATGCCAGAGATGTTTCTTGATTTTCTCCCTCCAAAATAAACCAAATGCAAGATTGACCCTGGAATCATGTAGAGAATTTCACCAGCTTTCCATTGATATAAAGAACGTGAAAATCCGAGCTCTGGATCGAAAGTTATGGCGATCTGAAGATTTAGGGCAAAAAAAGGCCAAAACGGATCGGCGGGAAAATATTTGAGTTTTTCCCGCACTCGCCACTTGGATGACACGTGTCAGACTCTGATTCATCCATGGGTTCATTCTCTGAAAATTCCTTTGGGCCTTTAAACTTGGACACGTGGCACTATTTTATTGGTTCGGGCCTGAGGGGCGCACTTGGCAACTTTTCAACCTTCTGACACGTGGCACGTTCTGATTCGTTGGCGGCTCTTTGTCTCCTTTCGGCCACTTCACCTTTTCACGTCCCATGCATACTTTTGGCCCATGTCCCAAACTGTCTGGGACAAATTTCTCCGAACCGCCCGATTCGGGCTTCCTTGTTCCTATTTGTGGCGAAGACACGTGGCAAGATTCCATTCGCTCTTGGCTCTTTTGGCTTTTCGCGTCCCGCGCGTACTTTTGGCCCAGATGTCCCAAACAAAAGTCCTCTGTTTCAGCTGAACCGAACCGAGCCGTTCACGCCCTCTATGTACTCTTGTCCCAACTGGATGAATGCAACTCGGGACAAAGTCTCTATTTTGGCCGAAATGGCCGTTTGCGTAAACCCTCCGCGTACTCTTGTCCTAACTATCTGACTTCCCGGGACAAATATCTCCGAACCGCCCGAAATGGAGTGAGTAGCACCAAATTTTCGCGTCCTTCACGTTTTTTTGGCCGGATGTCCCAACCGTGTGAAACAAAGACTTGGGCAATTTTTTCCCTTTGCGCCCGATTCACCTTTTTTTGCTCTCAATGCTATGGATTGCCTCGGCGGCTTTTCGGCCGGTTCACGCCCGAAGTCTCAATTGTCCATGACCGCCTGGACTAGGACTTAGCCGATTTTCTTCATTTTTTTGGCCCCAAGCTTGGCTTTTGCAATTTTTCACATTTTTAAAACTTGCTGGGTTTTCTTCTTGGATAGGAGAGTTAGAAGGAAGCCGAGGGGACCCCAAAAACATGATTTTGGGCCTTGAATCAATCTACTTGCTCGGGACTGAATAATCTGATGCATGTTATCAAAATTACCCTGGGGGGTGAATTTTGGATAACAGTACCTTAGAAGGTATCATCTAGACCTCCCTCTTGATCTTGAGACCCTCTACAAAAGCTTATCACAATTTTCCCCGAGTCAATTTGGTTTTATCGCTTTCCCAATGAATGCAACGGTTCTAAATACTTCGAGTTAGAGTCAATGTAAAGGTGGTAAATGCAACATTTTACAAACAAAATTCCATGGCACCAAATATACTACACCCACACATTGAGGTGGGGCACGATCGACTATCTATTATGTTTTTTGCAAAAATAGGAGCCCATATTGGCATTTTAGCTCATTAACCCACTTACACTTAACCATTTTTTAAAAATATAGTAGTTTAGAAACTAGACTCGAAATGTTACAATTCATGTTCTTATAACATCTTCAAATTTCTAGTGTAAATATATAAAATAACTCGTACAAGTTGACATTTCTTATTTTTGAAGAAGAAAAGCATCCACTTAAGACCCCCTTTTGGCCCCCATTTCCATGCAATTACCCTTATTGAAAATATTAAATAAATAGAGTAACAGGATTACACTTCACTTAATCAATCCTAATCAATATATTAAACTAATTACAACTAAACTATAATAAAACTTACAACTACAAAGAGCTCCTAGTTACACACTAATTTTGACAAAACTTTGAACATGTGTTTTATTAACCATATAACGTTAAATTAATAAAAATAGACAATTTTAGCATTCCCTCCTTAATGTTACATTATCTTTGGCGAACATGAGAGGGATTTTTAGAATGTCTCATTTTTGTCATGTGTAATTGATTTAATCTATTTTGAATTAAATATTATTTCAAAGTAAATTATTGTAACAAATGATATTCAAATGATT
The DNA here is from genome assembly GCA_018340775.1 of Taxus wallichiana var. yunnanensis. Lineage (NCBI taxonomy): Eukaryota > Viridiplantae > Streptophyta > Pinopsida > Cupressales > Taxaceae > Taxus > Taxus wallichiana. Next base: position 701,871,175 of record CM031237.1, on the reverse strand, counting down.
AATTATAGTAACATGCAAAAAATAAGCATTCAAATATGTAAAACCCTAATAAAATGAGAGAGGGATGATGACTTAGCTGATTATGTATAACCTGGGAGTGATTAGTTCTATGTAGCTGCTGGAACAAGTTGTAAAAATGTAAAAAGTATCGATGAGGGTTTGGAACCTCAAGGATATATAGGAAGAAACACCCATAGAAGGAAAAGAGCACCCCAAGTGCTAATGAATGATCAGGGGCACTGTGTCTCATTGAGATGCTCGTAACCTAGACTTTTCTCGAGTCGAAGTCCTTAGCTATTAGTTACTCTTTTTTTATTTGGTTTCTCTGTTAGATCACCGATCGCACCTACAACCTACAAAACAGATCAATATATGCACTTGCACATAAACCACATCAAATCTAATAAAAAGATGTAGAATGTGGAGTAAGACCTGACCTTGATGGTCATTCAAAGAGTGAACTTACAATCGAGTGCTGCACTACACCTCGGACTCTATGTATTTCTCCATGTGTGTGTGTGTGTGTGTGTGTGTATCCATGTCTCGTACCCTAGGTTTCCCTTGAGAAAGTTACATGATGATAGTGGGCTAGATCTAGATTATCCCAAGTATGCAAAATGTGTGTGTTGGAATAAACTAAACTCCCTCCTATGCATTATATGCAAATTAATGTAACCCTTGTCCCTTGTATGAATGTTCTTGTTCTACGAGATTTCCTACTCTTGTTATAAGTTAATGCGATGGATATAAGAAATCAAGGAACACCAAACTATGGGAGGGTTTAAGGCTACCTCCTGATATAGATGAAGAAGGTGATGTTGAAGGTACAAGCACAAGAGAAATCTCTGCTACGAGATTAATGGCTCGCACAAAAAGATAAACTAACACACAAAATATTAATAAAATAGGGTGGTGGGTTTCGACAAGGTCAATCCCAGAAAGTGACAAAATGCTAGGATGGATGGTAACCCACATTTGATAATGAATATTGATAAATGATAACCGATGGAAGTATGTAGATAATAATCCAAATAGAGATATTTTGTAAGCTAAAAATGCTGAATTGAAGATCTAATGACGAAAGATGCTACACACCAAAACAAACCCGAGGGGGTCCATGGTGACCTGTGTATGATCTATTATGGTTGATGGAGATCGGTGCGAGAGAGGATTGAGGGGTGAACAGGAACATAGCTAGAACTGGTACAAAGATGTTGTATCGATACAAAAGTAGTAGTGAGTAGAGACGATCCAACCTGGAAGTAGATATGATGGGGGAATGGTAGGGTTGATGCTTTGACCGGGATAGGTCAACAACAATCGGGGTAGAGAAAACTAGACCAAGTTTGATAAATAGGTAGGTGGTTGAGATAGGGTATTCGAATGGTGGGAGGGATGAGAAATAGAGCTAGATGATAATACGAAAAAATAACAAGGCTAACACAGAGTTGGATCGATGGTAATCGGGATGGGTCTACGAAGACCTGATCGAGATTTAAGATTTAATAAGCTGGATGGGTGGGAAAAGGAGGATGTAGAGGATCATAGATGGTTGGATGGATGGTCGAGCTCCAGAGAAACATACAAACTTTTAAAACAAAAGGAACAAAGAAAAGAAAGGAACTCCAGATAGACTTTAAGAAACACGAAGCTTGAATGATAACATGTTAAAAGCACCAAAATGAGTTCAAGTGATGACAATAGCTCCAAGGACAAGGAAGGAGGAAACAAACATGCAAGGATATTAGAGATCTAAAAGTTTTCAGCCATTTGAAAGGAGGGTTGGAGGTGTTTAAATAGGATCAACGAAAACCCAAATGAGTAGTAGGTGACTGAAGTAGGCGCTAATCAAAGTCAGATTTAATTTCAAATATTGGGGTGTTGTGGACGACTAAAATAGAGGTGGGGGGATAGTTTATGGTTTAATATATGTGTGGGAAGAAATTAGGGGGAGGTAGGTGAGGAAATTAAAGGCATTAAATTAGGGGGAAATAAAACACAATATTATTAATAGGGTGATAACGGGATGGGATGATTAAAATAATGGGTAGGATTAGTGGGAATTTAGGTGGGATTAGGGATAATAAATGGGGGTTAAATAATAATGGGTTTAAGGTGGGAAATAAGTATTTAGAAATTAGAATAAGAAGGATGGGACAAACGTATGAGATGAAGAGTGAATGTAGGATGAGGGGACAACATATAGAAAAGTGGTGTCTACATTTACCCCTTTTTGTCAAGTGGTTTGTGTTAGGCAAGCCGTAAGACAAAAAATAGAAGTGATGATGAGAGATGATGGTTGAGGTGCTCCCCCTCAAACTAGGGATCGATGACATGAAGGGGAGTTGATTACGAGTTTGAAAGAGATGGATGCAGGGATGAGGGAAGGAAAACTATGGGAAATAAATACAAAGGTGAACTAAGTGAAGGGGGATTATCATTGATGGGATAAAAATAGAAATAAAAATATGGCGATGACCTTGGAAACACATCGGTAGGGACATGGTATGGCCTACAATGAAGGAGACACTAATGAACTACGAACCCTATGAGTCAAAACAAATCACTACAAGATGGAAGGAATCCAATGGGAATCCACTTGGATGGATGTACAAGTCACAGGACCAATGGGTCAAAGGTAGACATCAAAATATGCACAAACAAATGCGAGGATGGTCAAAATTATGGTTTGACAAAAATCTTGAGCAATAAAGTGGGGCAAGGAGAAAATGTGTTGTCCGTGAACATAAGGAAATGAAAATATGTGTCTGGGTAGGATGAGGATAAATGATGGCCACGAGGGTGGGCTTGAATGATGGTTCCCAAGAAGGGTACAACGAAGGCCACAAAGTGGGCTGCAAAATGTAAGATAGATAGGCAAGATAAGCTAAAGTGTGTTCGAGTAACACACAATTTTAAGGGGAAGGAAAGGATAATTTAATGAGATATTGGTTAGGAAGACATAAAATAAACTAAATTCAGGTTTGGGTTGATGGTGACCTAGTGGGTTGTCGATAACTTGGCTTGGGTCACCTGGGGATTGGGATGATTCGATGACGACCGTGTCATCGCGCCTATATAAGTGACTAGGGCGGCCAAAGGGGCTCATTTACACTGTGAAAGATTACAAATTAAGAGCTATGAGAGAGAAAGATTGGTGTGATTTGAGGAATATGGGTGCCAATGGTGGAACGAGGAAGTGCCAAAGGACCCTGTGAATAGTAAGAGGCTAAATCCTAACTTAGTTTTTAGTTTTTCTTTGATTTTTTTGGTTGTTTTTTATTTTTTTCTATAAAATTGATAGGTGGGAAGGTCCAATCGAGGTGATGGGCCAATTTCGTTGATCGAGAGACAAGTCGATGTCGATCCAAAGGGGTCACCATCAACTAGGTAAAAACTAAGTTAATTTGATTGAAATGGTGATTTTTGATTATGAAATGGTGATGGGTGATTGTTTGATTGGTTTTAAAGACTAGATACACTTTGTATTTAAGAGACCAGGTCTCGACACTATTTTGAGTGAGGATAGAGGTGGTGACAGATGCAGAATGGGATCACCTCATGGTAGTAGTGATGGGTATATTCTCGCCATTACTGAGGGTACCGAGAGATCTAGGACTCATGATAACACTGATTGATAGGTGGGACCCGTGGAAGAGCACATTTTGGATCAGAATGGGTGTGATGACTATTACACTGGAGGATGTGTACCAAATTTTTATATTACCAATCTAGGGGAACTCTTGGTTCCTATCACAACAAACGAGAGGATGGGGGCATTGACACAACTATTTGGAGCAGATGCCCCACACATTACATTAACTTTAGGGGCCTTCCATATAGAGGCTCGATACTAGTTGGTGACATCGGGGAGTAGATTGACATGCTTGATTATGATGGAAATATCATGATATGATTTTTTTGATTCAGTGGAGCCCGATTTCTATGGACACCGACAGTGTACTAACAGATATTGTGGAACATCAATCATTGTTTACATTTGGTGCTCTTATGCTTGCATATGTTTACTATGAGTTATAGATGTATACATTTGGGTGGAAGACATGTATGGATGTGGGATTCTTACTACATTGTTGGGCATATGAGCATATAGTTATACTGAGGCCACTAGGGCTTCCACAGTGACCAGAGATTATATAGACCTAGAAGTGGTTTTTCTAAGATGGCGAGTTAATCACGCTCATGGGGAGAGGGGGAGCTAGGGGAGGAGTGGTATGAGGATAGATTAGGGAGATTAGATGTAGATGATGTTAGATGGAGGCCCTATAGAGGTTTCCCTACATGGTCAGGGATAGATGCATAATTGATAGATATGAGGAGGGTGAGGTGGGTATTGGGACAGAGGGCCAAGATGATAAAGGTCGACAATTTACTAGGGTGATTCAATAGTTTGGAGTAGTGCATGGGATAGCTGGAGTACCTATTTGATATATCCATGATGAGACAAAGAGACACATTCATGTGCATGTGATGGTGGACCCACTAGTGGAGGAAGGGGATCCCTAGGATGATGATGATGATGTGGGTGTGGGAGATGGTTATGTAGATTAGTGGACTCAACAAAGTGGGAGGCTAAGGTCACTTTGAGGAGATTAAGAAATTTAGAGAGGAGGATGTGGTGCATGCGGGAGATGAGGAGGAAACACTTGTAGGAGAGGGATGAGATGGAGGAGAAATGGTTAAGATAACCCACCTACAAGTGGAGTTAGATACCATGTGTCGGGAGATGGAGGTTGCACGACATGAGTTTGTGGGGTTACTATTTCCCACCATTATGTTTGGTTGTCACCTGATGTGTCCGAGTTGTCCGGTGCTTATTTTTCATGAAAATAGTGTGTCTTTGGAGTCACAGAGTCTGGTTTTTGTTAGCCCATGCTAAGCCAAATTGATGTCCTTTAAGTGTTTGGGAGTCATGTGAGTCTCTCGTGGTGTAAATTTAAGTATTGGAATGATTGGAACATGTTTTTAAGATGTGAATGAACTCTTTCTAAAGATCAAAAATTCAAGAAAAAGTTTTGAAGTAAAATACTACTTCTACCCAAAACTACCCTTGGAGAACTCAAATGTTCTTTCTTGCAAATGATATTGGTCAAATCCCCACAAGAAAACCTATGGCTAACCAATACTTTTAATGTGTATAGGTATGTATTTCAATGCTCCATGTAAAATTTCATCATATTCTGTAATGGAAATTTTGAGTTATTCAAGTTTTTCTAAAACAACCTTCTTGGAAAATGCATTTTGAGGCCTATAGCTTCTTGGGTGTAGAGAAAAATATAGTGTGTCCTTTAGATAAATCATAGAAATAATTTTCAAATATTATTCAAGAATGGGGTAGTTTAAAAATTCTCAAGTCATTTGGAGATGTTTTGAAAAGATATGAGCATTTTAGTGAACTAGTTTTCTCTCTCTTGGACTATGTTCTAAATTGATAGGAGTAAGAAGATGAAATTGATATGAAAGGTATTGTTTTGATCACTTCTAAAGTTCTTAGGAGTAAATTTATGGTTTCCTATGGGATCACATGATGTTTGGAGGTCATTCTCCATGAATTTGCAAGTGGATAGGTCTGGTCTTGGACCTTGTTTAAATGATACTCCTAATATGGGCTGACACAAGATGTGAACAATAGTGATATTTCTTCAATAAGGGCTTAGAATATCTTCACATGAAATATTCAAGGTATATTTTCATTTAAGGTGGTTTCCAAATCAAGATCAAGTTTTAAGACCTTCTTATCTTGCTGTCCTAGAGTCCTGAAGAGTTGACTTGCTCACACTCGTGCATACAATTGAGTTTTTCTCCATTTAAGGTGTGGTTTTAATTTGATTCAAGTGATGTTTATCTCATATTGAAGTTGTTAATTTCTCTCAAGATACCTAATTTCTCCTAGAGATCAAGTCTAATATTTTTTTATATTGCTTCTTACTCAACCAAGAGTGCTCTATCCTTCTTCTTAGGTATAAACTACATTTGCAAAGATTTCAAACTATCCCAAAGACTACATGAAATTTTTTTATTTGAAAATGTCTTTATGAAGGTCTTTGTCTCATCCGAATGCATCTAAATACTTGAATCAATATTCTAAGCTTGATATTGAAGTGACTATTATAACAATGATGGTTATTCTAAAGGTCTATGGACCGTATTCATGCTAGCTGAAATGTTTAGAGAAATTCAAGAATGAATGTGGTTTGGAGAAGGTGGAGTACACTTATACAAATCTACAAAGACTTTTTTTGGGAGATTTAAAGGTTTCCAAGGTTTGGGGCTCCCACAGTTTGTAATACCCTAATTTAGGGTTTTCACGAAGTTTTTTTACTCAAATCTCAAAAATTTAGCAATCAAAATTCATGAAACCTTGGTATAATATATGTGTGATCATTCCTCATTGTTTGCAAAAATAATTATAGTGTTTGATCAAGTGTATGTAGAAAAATTTATAGTATAATTGTTTAAAATTTGTATATAGTCATTTTGATGATAGTGCAACTACAAATAGAGAGCATTTATTTGCAAATTTGTTCAATAAAGCTTGAATTATAGTTGAGACACAAATATTAGTGGTTTTTCATCATGTTGGAATGCATATTTGAGTTTGAATCAGTATCCTACGTATTATTGCAATGATGTTCATCTCTCAAAGCTCAAAAAATAGGTACAAAGGGTTCTAAACTGGGTTGTTTGATAAATTGAAGCTTTCACAACTTGAAGTTGTGTTAAATGGAAGTCAATTGGTTGAAGGTAAATGAAAATTTTGATATATGAAAAGGTCAACATGTCTCTAGGCTCGAAATGTAAGTGGAATGTGAAAAGGAAGAGGTATGTTTGTCTTTTACACTTGATGAAAAGTCAGTTGAACTCAAAAGGAGAATATGGAGAGTCACTCATTTTGAATTCCATTGTAAAAGATCAAATTATTTCCTCTATAGATAGTTGAAGAGTTAAGAATATAACAAAAAAGGAAGTGTAAAACAATGTATGATGTATGAAATGAAAGTGGGAGATGTTGAATGTGAAAATCAAGAGAACCATCAAGGTATTAAGGAATAGATATGCACAAGTGATAAACAAAAACATATATAGATGAGATGAACAAGATAAATGACTGAAATAAAAAATTCCAATGAGAAATTTAGTGGATTGAGAAAGAATACAGGACCTGAGATAGAAAAAATGAATTTGCACAAATAAAATGAGATATGGGATTTTGCTAGAGAACAATAAATGAAAGGCATGTGACTGATATAGAAGGCAAAGGACCATCTTAAAGTTACAAATTTGTAAAAAAGATAGAGGTCCATTTATAATGAGGTTTATAGGGTGTAATATCAGCGAATCGGGTAAATTGTGCTAGTAAAGAGTCAATAATCAGTTGATCAAGCAAGAAAGTAGCTATATGGTCATTTGTATATCAGAGTTGTCTAAGTAGGTGCTTAGGCTAGAAGAATTTGGTACTTCTTATCTTGTAAATTGAGTGGGTTCTAGTTCTTCATGTAGTTGGTGCTACATGTCCATTGAAGTTGGTGCATAACAAATCAAGTAGGTGCTTGGTCAAATGTAAACCAGCTTTTTGAATTGGTGTTCTAATAAAATGATGATTGCAAAGTGGATTTTTCTCTTATTGGATTTCCCACTATAAACCTGTATCATCTTCATTTGAGTTATGTGTTTTAAGTTATTTCTTGTGCTCATTGTCTAGCTAATTTTTCAATTCAAGAAAGATAGAAATGTTGAAAAGATTGTTAATTGTGCTAAACAATGATTCATTCCCCCTCTCATTGCTTGTGATAGCTACCAATTGGTATCATTACATGGTCTTTAGTAAAATTTTAAAAACTTCAAGGTGATCCTCTCTTCACAACCATGGAAAAGAATCAAGCTCAAGGTGGTTTATCAATCTCAAGGTCACCACTATTTACAGGAACAAACTATGTAATATGGAAAATAAGAATGAATATTTATCTCAAGTCACTTGGTTTTGACATATGGGAAAGTGTGGAAAGGCTACAATCCTCCAACCACTCCAATTACAATTGTAACAGATAAGACTGAATATGAGAATAATTCAAGAGCCATGAATGCAATCTTATGTGGGCTAAAGGAAACCAAATTTGTAAAGGTGATGCACTGTACCACATCCCAGGATATTTGGACCAAACTAAAAATCATCTATGAGGGAGATGAAAAATTCAATCTTGCAAAATTACAGACCTACCGAGCATAATTTGAAATCTTAAAGATGAAATAAGATGAAAGCATAACAACATACATGCAGAGAGTAGATGAGATAATAAACATGATCAAAGGATTAGGTGAAAATCTAGAAGAGATAGTTATTGTTCAGAAAATTTTGAGATCTTTAACCTCCAAATGATGTAAAAGTCTCAACCATTGAGGAAACAAAAGACATGAAAAATTTGACTGGATGAGCTACAAAGCATCCTATTAGCTTATGAAATGAGGACAATTAGAGCCAAATCAATCAAGAAAGAAGTTGCCTTCAAAGCCAAGAAAGAGAGTCATTCTAAGAAAGAAAAAGAGGAATCAAATTTGGAGAATGAAGAAGATGTTGAGAAGATTGAAGCTTTGTTTGTAAGAAGACTGGGAAGAGGAAAAGGAAAATATAAAGGTAAGCTTCCTTTCAAATGCTTTAATTTTGGTCAAGTAGGACACTTTGTAGCTAAATGTCCCAACAAAAATAAGGAGGTTGAGTTTGAATGTAAAGAATAAGATCATAAACATGGCAAGAAAAAGATGGACTATAAGAAGAAGGAAAAAATAAGAAGTATTTCAAGAATAAGAAAAACTTCTACGAAAGAAAACTCAAGTGACTCAGAATCAAGTGATTCAAGTAGCTTAGAAAGTGAGAGTGATGGAATTAAAAGTGAAACCTTATTTATGGCTCTGGAAATTTCAAAAGAATGCAGTGATAAAGGGAAGAATATGGTCAGCTATGAAGACTTAGATGAAGAAGAAGCCCAAGTAAATTTAGAGGTTGAATTAGTAAGTGCTCTTGAAGAACTTCAAATTTGTAGAAGAAGGAACCAAAATTTAAAATGCACCCTAAAGGATTATGAAGAACAAATCCACATTCTTGAAAAGGAAAACTAAAAAGAAGAAGATGAAATGAATGAACTCAAGGAGCTATAAAATCAGATGGAAAATATTTCCCAATCCTACAAAGCAAAGGAAGAAGAATGTCAAAGGCTGAAATCAGATTTGGAACTTCACAAGGATGAATTAGAGCAGGAAAATGGAAAAATCAAGATGTATGAGACGCTAGAAAGGATATCAAATGTTCTAACAAACATCCTAAGCACTCAAAGGGACATAAGTGACAAAATAGGGATTGGTTTCAAGGAAGATAATAAGTAAGATAAACCATAAAAGAAGAAAGAAGAGAAGTCTACATCAAATGTCTCATATACCATGAATAAAGAGGCCACTAAATCTGCAAGAATAAGGAAAAATCTCTAAGAATCATATATGATTTGAGGTACTCGCATTCCTTCTATGGCTATTGTTTTTCATGTAATCAATTTGGTCACAAAGCTTCAAAGTGTAGAAGAAATGCTAGAGGTAGTAGGAGGAATTATAACTTACAACATATGAGAGAAAATCATAATCTTGTATGTTACAAATGTCAAAAAGAAGGTCATATAGCTAGTATGTGCAGCTCACAAACACCAAAACCAAGCAAGTGGATATATGTGGTAAAAGATAGATCAAACAAGAAAGAATAAAATGGTATGATAGCTCAAATTGCCTTTCATGTGTAAGATAAAGGGATGATTTGGTACTTGGATAGTGGATCCTCTAGTCATATGATAGGTAACAAAAGTAAGTTCATTTCTTTTTCAAATAATGCTTCTGGAGTTGTTAGATTCGATGATAATAATTCTGAAAATATCGTGGGCAAGGGAACTCTTAGTCTTGACAATGGAAAAACAATTACAAAAAATGTGCTATATATTGAAGGACTCAAACATAACTTGATAAGTGTTAACCAAATGTGCAAACAATGCTACAATCTGATTTTCAATGATAAAGGATGCAAAATCATTGATGATAAAATAGGGAATAAATTTGGAATGGAAAAAAGAACAAAAAATAACATGTATTTGCTCAAAGAGGTAAACAAAGAAAAGTGATTTACAAGAAAACTTGACATCCGGTTGTGGTACGTGAGATTAGGACACATCAACTTTGATAATATTATGAAATTTAGTGATAAAGAGGGAGTTATAAATATGCCAAAAATTGTGAAACCAACATATTCTATGTGTAAATCTTGTTTACATGGAAAAAAACAAGAAGAACATTCAAATCAAAAGAGTATTCAACTACTCAACCTTTGGATCTGATTCATATAGACTTATGTGGGCCTACAAGAACTACAAGTATGCAAGGTGATGAGTATTTCATGCTTCTAATTGATAATTTTAAGAGGATGACATGGCTAGATTTCCTAAAGCACAAATCAAAAGCATTGGATAGGTTTAAAGCTTTCAAATAACTCTCGGAGGATGAGAAGAACCAAAAATCAAATGTTAGAGGTTAGATAGGGGTGGATAATTTTGTTCTAATGAATTTGATGACTATTTCAAAGAGCATGTAATTCATTGCAAATTCTCAGTTGCTAAGACACCACAACAAAATGGTGTGGTTGAAAGAAAGAACAAGATTGTACAAGAAATGAGCAGGACTATGTTGAATGAATCTAGACTTCCTGATAGCTACTTTGGAGTGAAGCAATGTGCACAACTATTTATATTCTAAAAAGAGCTCAGTTAAGAGTAGATAATAACAAAACACCCTATGAACTATGGAAAGGAAGACCAACTAATGTGAAATGCTTAAGAGTCTTTCTGAGCAAGTGTTACATAAAGAGAGATGAAGAAGATTTGGGCAATTTTGATTCCAGGTGTGATGAGGGTATTTTTCTTGGTTATTCATCAGTTAGTGTAGCCTAAAGATGTTACAACAAGAGGCTTAAGAAGGTGGTTGAAAGAACAAATGTAAAAATAGATGAAACTCAACCCTCAAAAATCATAAATCAGCCTAAGGATAGCCATGAAGATGATGCACATACCATTGAAAATCATGACAACGACGATGATGAAATAAGAGGCATGCATGAAGAGGTAGAGAAAGAGGAAGAAAGACATAACACCAAGATACCTTCAAGGTAAGTTAGAAGAGACCATCTTGCAAATCTGATTATAGGGAGTAAAGAAGGTGGTGTGCTCATAAGAAGGAGGCTAAGAAGTCAGAAAAAAAATGAAAACACAACCCTCTTATCAATGATAGAACCAAAGAATGTGGAGGAAGCATGCAATGACAAACATTGGATAGATGAAATGAATGAAGAACTTGATCAAATTGAGAAAAATGAAATGTGGGAGCTTGTACCTAGGCCAAAAGACAAGAATGTTATAGGAACAAAATGGGTCTTCAGGAATAAAATGAATGAAAAAGGTGAAGTGAAAAGGAATAAAACAATATTTGTGTGTAAAGGCTATTGACAAATGGAAGGAGTTGATTTTGATGAAACCTTTGTACCAATGGCAAGAATGAAAGCTATTAGATTATTCTTGGCATATGCAGCTCACAAGAAAATCAAAATATTTCAAATGGATGTCAAATATTCCTTTCTAAATGGAAACTTAACGAGGAATTGTATATTGAGAATCGTGGAGGATTGTCTTTGAGTGAAGACACAGATTATGTTTCCAGATTGAAAAAGGATTTGTATGGGCTCAAACAAGCTTTTAGAGCTTGGTATAGCAGGCTGGATGTTTATCTCATTAAGTAAGGTTTCAGAAAGGGAGTAATTGATAGCAATCTCTACATCAAGGAAGAAGAAGACACACTGCTAATTTTCATAGTGTATGCTGATGACATCATTTTGGAGGGGATCATGAAAGGATGACTCATGAATTTGCTGATGTGATGTGTAAAGAGTTTGAAATGTCTATGCTTGGTGATCTTTCATACTTTCTAGGTCTTCGTATAAACCAATCAGATCAAGGCATATTTATATCCCAAGCTAAATACATCAAGGAAATGCTAAAAAGGTTCAAAATGGAAGATTACAGACCTATAAGCACACCAATGGAGGTAGGATGCAAGTTAAATGAAGAAGATGACTCGGGGTAAGTGTAGCAAGTTGGGGCCCGCAAAAAGGGGTCATAAGTGGATGTCATATTGCAAAAAAACGAGATCTCAATTTATAGGGATTATTAGCAATGCATGCACTCAAAATTAGAAAAACTTATATAAATATGAATTGTAGCATCCAAAATCTAGTTTCTAAATGACTAATTTTTTTAAATAATGGAAAAGTTTAGTTATATTAAACACCGAAAATTCAATGAATTGGTATTTTTAAAAAAAATCCTATAAGATTGTATTCCGTTTACCCGTGATTTGGATGACCAAAACATGATATATTTTTTCCTTAGGTGAAAAGTTAAATGCCGTTTTTCTATCTTGGGATAAATTTTATTTTGTATTTTTTTAGGAATATTTTCTTTTATGGTTTTTTTCTGTGAAAGTGGGCTGAAAACATAAAGAAAATGGAACACTTTTTGTTTGCCCACCATAACTTCATAACAAAATATCAAATTCAAATACTTTTTTTTAACGTGTATAGAATTTCACCACAGCTTGGGATGGTATAGGTTTTATCATATTCTGATAAGTGAAAAAAAAGTTGCAGTCTTAAACGTAGACATGAACATTCATGGGAAAAAGTGTCTTAAAGACCTACTATTAGTAAAAAATTATAAAATGATATTTATCATATTCTATTCACTTTAAAATCAATATTTCTACGAAGCTAACAGTCTCCCCTATGTGATGGTACCAATTTTGTGACATGTTTTCAATTTTTGGCATGGTTTAAGTCCACGGAAGAGAAAATTTGATGTTTTTGGCCTTTCACATGCCATAATGACCTCCCAAAGCTTAGGTTTGGGAAAAACAAAGATTTTCGAGCCTTGAGGGTCGGATTTTATGATACATGCAGACCGCGATCACGGTTTACAAACCACGATCGCGGTTCTAAATTGACCTATATCAAAATAACCACGATCACGATTTACAAACCATGATCGTGGTTATTAAAATCATATTTACATGAATCCCAACATCCAATTCACCATGTGCTTTTATTCTCTGACCTGACTATATGAATTTATGTAAAATTCTGCCACCTTCTACACTTTTTCTTGTCATCGGAAGCTATTTTTTTTACTATTTTTAAGGTTCCTTGCATCATTTGGAGTTGTCCTACATCGATTGAAACATCATGGGAGACAAGAAATGAAGTCAAAAAGGAAATTAATAAGTAAAAAAACCGGAGGAATTAGAGGTAAAAATATTACAAGATTCTGAGTGAATGCGGAAACTTCGTGAATCAAGAAGAGGTTCATCTTCAACCCCTACTATTGTAAGCAATGAGGAACCAAGTAATTTTTACCATCAATGTTGAAGATGAATTAAATACTCGTGATGAAGATGAATTAAATACTTGTGATGTATTTGATGTTAAAATTGAAGGAGACAATGAAAATGTGAATAAGGAAATTCATTTTGAAACCGTAGACAACCAAAATTTGGAAAAAGCACCTCCTAGGATCTTATGAAAGAAACCTAATTATTTTATTGAAATTGATGAGAAAATTTTAAAACCAATGTTTGACAAACTTTCTTAATGGAAAATCAGAAGAAAATCCACTGAAATTTGGGATAATCACTTTTAAATTTTAAATGATTCCCAAAGATGTCAGTTGTTGGTTAGTTTGATGAAATTGAATAAAATGAGACCTATATTAAACACCTTAGGATTAACAACATCTAATATATGTGGTCAATCCTCTGTAATTGTTGATAACCTATATGATACATATCACACAGTTAGTGTCAAGAAACACACAAGGGATAGTAATGTTGTGTGTCATGTACTTGCTACTAGTGTTGTAAGTGAATCAACAAAAAAACAACGTTTGATTAGGAAAACAAGCCAAATGTTGAAAGTTAATCGAAAAACTCTAATGAAAGTAATTGAAAGGCGTAATATCCTTCAATCACCCAATAAAACTAATTTTTGGGCATTTTTTGCTAGAGCACCGTGTAAAGACAAAGATATATCTGATGCTATAAGAGAAGTTGTTCAATTTTGGCATGATAACACTAGAGTTTCACCTAATACAAGAGATGTTGTAAAATAGAGAGTTGGTTCTATTAATTGTGAACCACATCCAAATAATTTCTTAGATATGACTCTAGTTTGAACATGAGCATCTAAAAATTAAAATTAGTCAATGTTATTTTGAAATGTTAAAACCATTCTATGTGAAAATCAACCATGCTCGCACCACTTTTTGTAGGAAACATGTTGAATTTGTGATGCATTATGATAATTTTCGATGTATTCATTCTTATTTGCATTCTAAAACTATGTTACTAGAATGTGGTGTTCAAGTTCCACCAATATCTTCCAAGGATTTTATTCCTACGATATTTTGTGAAAGAGAAGTTGGAATTTTTTTATAGTCAGGATTGTTTAGATGGAAGTTGTGGTATGTGCACCGGATTACCTAAATTGGAAATTTGTATCCATGATCAAATTGGAGGTGCAATAGGACATAATTTAGTTGGGTTTAATAAATATAAATTAGTACCATACCAATTGAAAGATGGAAAGGAGTCTAAACGATGTGAGCTAGTTACAAAAATATACCTATTTTTTAATTTATGAGAAAATTTAAAGATGAATTTGTTTATGAGTATGCTAGGCATACACACAAAGCTCGATGGTTGGATGAAAAATTCAAGATATGAAAGGACACATTTCCTATTGGTACTATTGTTCAAAGTGGTCAATTTTAAAGAGAATTACACGTTGCAACCACAAATGGAGGTTCAATCACAATATTACAACTTAGTACATGTTGCCATTTTTATGCATATAACATTTATACATTCTCCTGAAAGTACAAAGAATGATCGATTTTGTTGTAAGAGAGTACCACTTATATATCAGTGATGATTGGACTCATTATACTAAATTTGTGCAACGGTGTTTCCAGTTATTTTATGAAAACTTGTTTGATAGGGACATCTGCTTCAATCAACATTATATATGGTTAGATAATTGCACTTTTCAGTTTAAGAATGCACAAATGTTTTATTGGATGAGCAGGATGGACGTCAAAATGGGGGTGTAACATATTTTGAGTTTCATTGAGACCTGGACATGGAAAATGAGAGCATGACGGTGCAAGGAATGTGTGAAAAGATCTCTTGCAAGAGAAGAGTTGAAGTACAAAGAGCATAGTGGAATGGTGTATTGACAACATGGCTCATGGTTCTTAAGAAAATTTCATAGTTCATAGATATTTTTGGTTGATAGAGGAAAAAAAAATTCTAACTATGAGGATTGTATGACACTTGCAGGGTCCAGTGATCTACATTCACTTTGTAGCTCAAACGCTTCTTCTTGGGCCACATGGAAAATAAATTTGGCATGTTTTTGTGCATCTTGTATCGAATTTGTTACTACTACATGTGATTCACAGAATGGGTGGATGGATGGATTTCTAGGCCTCTAACTCTACTTCCCAGTTATCAACTTCCACAAGCATCACGACTTGTTTCTCTAGATGAAATTGCAACATCCAAGGACTTTGACGATATTTCAATTTTGGTGCGACAAGGTAAATGGTTATTTACAATTTTTATATTGAGTTATGTCCATTAAAATTAATATGTAATTTAAATTTGAGTTGAAACCTTTTTTTTTTGTATGACATGCATTTGGATTTATTGCGACATAAGACAATGAAGTAGGAACAAACTATTTATTATGTCATTGCATCAAGGAAAGAAAGAAGTTGCCTTCTCTTGTTATATATGGCGAAGATATTGATTTCCCTACATGGTCAGTGGTAGTTATTGGAACTTGGCTTTGATGGTATCAATTAAAAAATTCTTTGTTTGGGTGTTTGAAGACTTGAGACACACAGGAAAATACTCTTATATTCACATCTAGTTCTAGTGACAAATATTCAGCTATATAGATATTGAGGAAGGCCTAATAACAATATTATTTGGAATGGAGAGTTAGATCATGAAGCAATCATGTCCACTATTCATAGTAGATCTGATCCTGATGGTTCATTGGAATTAATTTACATGCTCAAGTCTAGTATATATTTCTTTGAAGTTTTTAAATTTGTCTACTAGATTCAAGTTCATATATTTTATTTAATTTTTGTATTTTGTATATATCTGGTATGGTTTTGATTCAACTTAAATTATTTTGACTAACACTTTTATGTAGGTTAATTTCTTGCCATAAAATATTAGATACCTTCATGTGGTTGACCCTATTTTTAGATCCAACTCGATGGTTCATTAGAATGAATTTACATGCTTGAGTCTAGTATATATTTCTTTGAAGTTTTTAAATTTTTCTACTAGATTCAAGTTCATATATTTTATTTAATTTGTGTATTTTGTATATATCTAGTATGGTTTTGATTCAACTTAAATTACTTTGACTAACACTTTTATGCAGGTTAACTTGGTGGCATAAAATCTTAGATACCTTCACGTGGTTGGCATTGTTAGTAGATCCAATCCTGATGGTTCATTGGAATGAATTTACATGCTCGAGTCTAGTATATATTTCTTTGAAGTTTTTAAATTTGTACATACTAGATTCAAGTTCATATATTTTATTAAATTTGTGTATTTTGTATATATCTAGTGTGGTTTTGATTTAACTTAAACTACTTTGACTAACACTTTTATGCAAAGTTAGTGGTGTCATAAAAGATTCTACCTTCACGTGGTGGCACTACTAGTAGAGCATTTTGTATTCTCAAAGCTAAGAGAAGCTTTCATTTTTTTCCAAGAAAGAGAAGAAACTAACATTGTTTATGTACTCGTGAAGGGTGTTCTTGGCTCCAAATCAGGTGGTTTGACTCCAAACCAGGCCTACCAAAATCTTACCATAGCACTTCAAGGCATATACCCCCAACCAGACGCGATGGCGGTGGCAATTCATTCCCACAATGTCCTGTGGCACGAATTCTCACTACTTGGCTCCGTTCATTTCCTAAGACTACCGAGAAAAGGAGTCTTCAAAACTTATGCCATAAAGGTTCAAGGAATTCCATGGTCCCACGATAATTTATTTGCAAAATAATGGATTAGACAACCTTACACTGGCTCAAACTACACTATTTTGGCACATTTGCAAACAATATGGCAACGAGAGCGCAATTGGAGATGGAAAAAATCAAGAAAATCTATCATATATATTCCCTACGTAGAGGTGTAGGATCTAATGATACATCTCTAGGTGCCACGGAGATCGAGTAATCTCCTGTCAAAGTTATACATTTTTTGGTCTCAGGGCTCTTAAGAGACTACGCTCGAACGAAGTAGCCCTGAAGAAACAAAATTATTCCACACCAAAACAACACCTTCCTAAGCATTTACCTAGCCACCTAGAAATATTGGCGTAGTCGGTTTGGTGCCATGACCCAATGTTTGTAAAATATATCATTTGACAATGTTACACTGCTGGCTTAAACTGCACTATTTGGAACGTTTACAAAGAATAGGGTAGTGAGAACACCGATTGGAGATGGAAAAAACTGAGATAGGCTATTGTAGAGGTTCCCTACACAGAGGTGTAAGATATGATGATATGTCTCTAGGATCCACAGAGACCGAGTAATCACCCATATAAGTTATACAATTTTTTGGTCTCAGAGCTCTTAAGGGACTACACCCGAACAAAGTAGCCGAAAGAAACGAAATTGTCCCGCACCAAAAACAAACCTCCCCTAGAATTTAATTGGCCACTTGGATGTGTTGGCATAGTCAGTTTGGTGCCATGACCCAATGCTTACAAAATATAGCATTTGACATCCTTACACTGGCTCAAACTGCACTATTTGGCATGTTTGCAAACAATAGGGCAACGAGAGAATCGATTGGAGATAGAAAAAATGAGATATGATATTATAGAGGGTCCCTATGTGGAGGTTTAGGATCTGATGAGATGTCTCTAGGTGCCGCAGACTGAGTAATCACCCGTTGAAATTATATGATTTTTTTGTCTTAGGGCTCTTAAGGGACTACCCCCAAACGAAGTAACCGGAAGAAACAAAATTATCCCGCATTGAAGTGAAACCTCCCCTAGTGTTTACCTAGCCACTTAGAAGTGTATATTTAGTCAATTTTATGCCACGACCCACCGTTTGCAAAATATAACATGTGACAACCTTACACTGACTCAAGCTCAAACTACACTATTTGACATGTTTTGCAAACAATAGGCAGGCAAGGAGAGCACCGATTGGAGATGAGAAAAAATGAGATAGGATATTGTAGAAGGTCCCTATGTAGAGGTGTATGATCTAAAGAGATGTTTCTAGGTGCCATGGAGACCGAGTAATCACCCATCAAATTTATTCGATTTTTGGTATCGGGCTTTAAAGGGACTACACCCAAACGAAGTATCCTGTATAAAGACATTATCCCACACCAAAAATACATGTCCCCTAGTATTTGCCTAGCCACTTAGATGTTTTGGCATAGTTATTTTAGTGTCATGACCCATCGTTTGTAAAATATAGTGTTTGACATACTTACAAAGTGGCTCAAACTACACTATTTGGCACGTTTGCAAACAATAGGGCAAAGGGAACACCGATTGGATATGGAAAAAATAGATATAAGATATTATAGAGGGTACTTACATGGAGGTGTAGGATCAATGAAATATCTCTAGGTAACACGAAGATTGAGTAATCACCGCCAAAATTATACTTTTCCGGTCTCGAGCTCTTAAGGGACTACGCTGAACGAAGTATCAGGGAAGGAATGACATAGTCCCGCACTAAAATGAAATCTCTCATAGTGTTTACCTAGCCACCCATATGTGTTGGCAGCACAAGTCGGTTTGGTGTCATGATGTCCCGAGGCATGAATTCTCACTACTCGGCTTCGTTCATTTCCTAGGACTTCCTAGAAAAGGTTGTTTGCAAACAATTTTGCCATGAAGGTTCAAGGAATAACACCACTCTAAATTATTGGGTGTGATTAGATACATCCTTTGCTTAAGTTTTAGATCAAATGGTTCTCAATTATGATGAATTAGCACAAAGTTGTGATCATCGAAGTTTCCATTGAAAACGTGAATTGGGATGAATAGGGAAGGGGTTCTTGGCTCCGGATTGGGTGGTACCACTCTAAACCGGGCCTCCCCGGATCCCGCCATAGCACGTGAAGGAATATACTCCCCAAATAGACATATTGGTAGTTACATTTTTCTCCCATGACATCCCGAGACACGACTTCTCACTACTCGGCTATGTTCATTACCTAGGATTGCCTAGAAAAGGCAGTTTGAAAGTAATTATTCCATGAAGACTCAAGGAATGCCATGACCCTAAATTATTGGGTGTGATTATAGGCCTCTATCACTCAATTTTTGATTAATATGTGTCTTGGTTTGGATGACCGAGAAAAAAATTTGTGTTTGTCAGAAGTTTCACTGAAAACGTGAATTGTGATGAATATGGAAGGGGTTCTGGCTCCGGATCGTGTGGTCGACTCCCAACTAGGCCTCCTAGAGCTGGCCATAGCACCTAAAGGGATATACCCCCCAATGTGATGCATTGGTGGTGGCGTTTGCTCCCAACGTCTCGAGGTGTGAATTTTCACTATTCAGCCTTACATCAATGAGATTGCAACAAGGTAAACACACTACAATGTTAATACTCTAATGATTGTTTGATCTCTTTTTAAATCATGTAAATACACAATGAAGTGTTAAGAATATTTTTTT
Source organism: Taxus wallichiana var. yunnanensis (assembly GCA_018340775.1). NCBI lineage: Eukaryota > Viridiplantae > Streptophyta > Pinopsida > Cupressales > Taxaceae > Taxus > Taxus wallichiana. The sequence continues at coordinate 701,851,278 of CM031237.1, read as the reverse complement.
CATATCTTGTGGCAACTAAACTATAATCTTTATGTATTTTTTTAAACAAGTGAATTCAAATTAGGACCTTATTATTACACACATCAATAATACTTAATTTCGACTAATACTTAACAAATAAATTGTAAGTACATTAAAACCATATAAAATGACTTGTAATAAATCCCTCAAGATTTTTTTTAATTGTGTACATTTTGTCTCACTTTGGAGTGTGTTAACCACGTGCTTAAAATAAGAAAATTGGTATAACTCCACAATTGAATCTCTTGAACAAAAAATGATCTTGCACCCAAGAACCTTCAAAACCATTATATAACATAACATCATATATCATAAGAATAACCTCTTAGTAGTTCATAACATGGTCCATATCTATAGTATTATGGAAAACCATAGTATATAACTCCACACTTGAATATCTTGAACAAAAAATGATCACATGGTAGTGAGTTATCAAAATATAACAATAGTAGTGAGTTATTAGTCCTCAAAATATAGCAATGACAATCATAAGCATATCATATCATGAGAATCACAAGTACATGCATGATATGGATAGTGGTCACATAATCGAGGCCATCAAATCAAATCAAACATAGAATTATATTATGTGCAATGAAATCAAATCAAACATAGAAGTAATATGGTTATGAAAACCAACATGGATATAATGTATCAAACTAAGTGTGTCATGTCTCTGAAAATATAAGAATAATGTATCATAATAACTATGCCACATCTCTAAAAATATAAGAATAATGTATCAAACTAAGTGTGTCATACATATAGGACCACACGCATTCGCATAAGACTATATACATGGACTATGAAGAATCTTGAACTAGAACCAAATGACATATATCTATACATGGGTCATATGAATCTAATCATGAAACATCTTCCGTATTTTGACCCTTCTAGCAAAAGCATGTCCACGACCTATGGATGTAGTGGAGGGAGATGCAACTATGGATTTCATTTGTGTGGTTTAAGATGACCTACAAATTAGCCTGCACATTCATAAACATCAAGTTTTTAACACCCAAATTTTTAAAATACATTCAAAATTTAGAAACTTAGAAATTTTAATGCATGTGAAATCTTACCGCAATCTCATAATCCCTATAAATTTTTCAATCATTGTAGGGTCAATGGTAGACTCATGAGGGGTAGGCTACATATAAATAAATAGTTCAAATTAAATATTTCATGTACAATTTGATATTGTAGATAAGTAGTAAGAAAACATTCATCCAAAATTTAACAAATTTGAAAAATTGTACCTGAGTTAGTGGATCTGCAGATGCTATGGAAACATCTACAAAGAGCCTTTAAAGTATGCATATAAGGAGGAGTTTGTGTGGCGGCCATAAGATGTACAAACAATATGTAGATCAACATTGATTAAAAATTGTACAGGAGAATGGTGTTTAAGGTATGAGAAAATTTCTTCCTTAGAAACTTATATCCTTCAATAAGTGACAATGATGTAAATCATATTAATTTGGTAGAGTTTTAGATATGAACGCAAGATGGAAAAATGACTCCATGATTCAAATGCAAATGTGGGTGTTAAGATAAAGGATATGTTTGTAAAAGAGGTTATGTTTGTCAATGTAACAACTAGGTGTATAAGTTAGATAGTTGTTTATGCCTAAGTAAGGCAATATTATTGTACTAAGAGGCAAGAAATAGGATTTAGAATGTACGGAGAAAATGTAGGGATGCAATTTTTTCCTCCTCTAAATTTAGATGTTGTTGAGATCTCTAAGGAGATAAGAATAAGGTTTATAGGGAGGCTAGTAAGAAAAAGAGGGAGATATTCGAGGGATTTGATGATGATATATGGAGGATCAAGATGTAATAGAGCCAATTAATGAAAGAGGAAGACATGTGTTTACATTGCAGCAGACACAATTTTGTGTGAATTTTGTTTAAATTATTATTTTTGAATGGACTATATGTATGTTCCTCTGCTCAGGCCAAAAATATGAGATACATGAGTATTAGCATGAGAAGAGGACTAGTAGCAATAAGGCCTAAAACAAAGAGTTATGTAATATTGCAAGTGTATGACTGAACCAAGAGTCTAAACACCTTAAGATAAAGTAGAGAAGGTTTCTTAATTATATTCAAGAATTAATTAATTAAAGATGTGGAATGTATTTGGTATGTAGAACTTGGTTCTAGGCCTCACCAAGCTATATCCATTGTACATGAGAATGCAAATATAGAGAAACTTCATGAATAATAGATATAATATGAGATTGGGTGTATAGAATTGCATAGGGAGTATTGGTGAAAAACATGAATGAAGGGACCCATGATATATTTAGAAGTGTTTGTAACTTATCCCATATTTTCATCTTTGTTTTTTTATAGAGAAGAGGGTTAATAAAGAATGCATAGAACTAACAATGTTGGCAAGGTCAGTTATGCATACATACTAAGAAGGTAAAATATATCCTCAAAGGCAAGGGATGATGGAGAAAGCATTAGAGATGGAGTGCTCTAGAAACATGTATCATAGAAGTAAGTGTCCATGATCATGATAAAAGGAGAGTTTTTATATGTAGGAGAGTGTTAACTTAACCCTTGCATCATAAGAGATTAATATTATGATCAAATTGTATCTTGGCTAGAGCTATGACATTGCAAACTACCAGATAATTCACAATTAGAAAAGTTCACAATTAGAAACATCATGTACGAGAGAAACTAACTGTGTAAATGTCACGTGAGGTGTGCCAAAGAGCCTCAATACCTAGAGCAGATGATGACCCGCTAGGCTCCTACGTATAAAAGATAAACATATTAATATGTACATGTACACGTGAAACACTATACATGAACATTAATGTGTATTTAATGAGAAACATGTAATCAAATTTTTTTGAAATGTAAGTAACTTGAAACTTACATTTGTAACACGCCCAACTGCAGTAGTTAGCATGTTGACGCCAAATGTGTCCTTCACCGACTCTTGTTGTTTAAAATAAAAAAATATTAGTTTTTACATATATGTATGACATAATCAAATACATATATATTAAAATCTCAAATGAAATAAAATTTTATATATATATTATTTATTTGAAATTTACCTATGAAAGACCGGGATCATTTGCATCACGTTCTAAAAACATATTCCATCATCTCATTGAGAAAAAAGAGATCCCGTGATCCAATAAATGATGTCTCACCCACAAAGTGCATAGGGCACCACATGATTTGCAATGTAGTCATGCACTAGAACTTGCACATCTAGTAACATCACTAGATGTAATCAAGCTACTATGCTAGGCTAGAGTGTTAGTGAGCTCCCTCAATACATGTAGTGTTCCAATCTCTACAACATCCTTCACTATATGAGGGATAAATGAAGGTAATGGGGGTTTTGGGGCATGGAGGATCCTATTTTAACAAAAATGTACACTGGTCTACTATGTACAAAACCACCTCGTTTCTCGTAAAACTCAGAAAATTCAAAAGAATTTGGGACCTCATTGAACACAAACTCGAAATATAATTTCTTCAAAAAAAAATAGAGAGGAACCTCATTGTTGTTGCATGGTGGATAATAAAAAACCATCCACCATCGGTCCCGAAAATTGTTCTTGATTTGTGCTATCCATTTTTTCCCGCCTGGGAAAAAATGGAAAATGGTGGTAAAATTTATGATATTGAGCTTGAGTTTGTGGATTCGAAGTAATTTTTAGTTTTAAGAAGAAAGCAAGGTTACATGCATAACCTTCCCATTGAAAATCATTTTTAGACTTTACCTGCACCACCTGTGACAATTGAAGAAGCATTTTCTGAGACAAAGAACTATTGGCCATCATGGGATTATAAAACAAAGCTTAATTACATAAACATTGTGTTAGCAAGTGTTCCTTTATGTGAGAAGACTCAAGGTTTTGGTTAAACACTCTCATAGGGAAACCCTCCATTGAAGATCAAGCTCTAGTACTTTTATAATGTAAAATAGTGGTAGCTCACCAATGGACATATAATGGAAAGATCAAAAGGAGAGCTGAGTCAAAGAATCACTCGATGCATCGAGTTAGAGCTTGAGATCAGAAAATTGAACATGTTGTGTGTTGATCACATCAAAGGCTCCAATTTAGGATGATATCAAGCAGGTCAATATGGGAAGTCAAAGTCAAACTCCTTGAGCTCACGGAAATGTTGCAGAGTTTTAAAGAAAGCTCGCAGGTGTTGGTATTGGGGTCTAGGACGGAAGGTGTCATATAATAATAGCCGAATTGTTGTGCTAGCTCGGGTAATATTTTGAATGGATCGTTTCGCTGGATGATCGCTACACGGGATGAATTTAAAGCTCAATTTCAACTGAGACATAGGACCAAGTTGTAGTATTTGAGCAAAGTGGGGATAGCCAGAGTTCACATCAAGTAGCATCCAAGGGTGAGTCAATTGTTAGGCATCACAAGTTCAAACTATTCAGGGTTTAGTTTCGAGTTGTTAGCAAATAGACTCAACGTATGATTGAAGGACTTAACTTAGCATCAGGTTGGCTAATAGCTCGCCAAAAGAAAGTAAATTAGTCAGTAAAAAGGAAAGATGAGTAACATAGTGGGAAATCTCATTGGGCGTGGGTGTAGTAGCTCAAGTTGAAGGATTGATTTATTAACTCGGCCCGGTTACGGTGATTTTCATGATATTGGGGAAGAGTTTGTGGAATAGGTTACAGGTGAGCTTATGACGGAAACAGTGAGCTCGCAAGTAACATGGTGCAAACAGATCTAGCAAATACCATGATCGAGTTTAGAGTCACGGTCGGAAGACTCAAAACGTGGCTCGAAGGATATTGTGATGACTCTGTTATGGGATCAAGTTGGTGAATTTCAGAGATCGGGGTTTAATGGTTTCAAGCCATTTACCAAGTGGGGTGTCATGACTTAGAGAAATTATCATGCACATAGTGTAACAGAGATGGAACAATGCCTATTTTGTTCAGATAATTAAAGATTTGAGGTAAATGGAGATTAAATGTCGAACATACACAGAAATTCATGGAAGATAGATTCTGAGCTATCTAGGTTCTTACATGTGAAGGCAATTGGAATTGGTAGATCATTATCTTTGGATAACCAAAGTGAGTTTCTCAAATATGCGCTCCACTCATCAAAGTAACTAAAGTCATAGTTAGGGTGAGAGAGAGTTTGAGGAAACATTGGATTTAAGCAAGAAATCAACTCATCACATTTCCAAGTTTTGGTGAGATCCCAAAGGAAAAGGGCCAAAACTCGATAGATAAAACCGAGATATGTAGAAGTATTGAGTGGCACAGTCAAGAAATCCAGTTGGTGAGCCCGAATGAGACCGGTGAAAGATTCAACTTGCCCCATCGGTCAAGCTAGTGATGGAGCTCGGGTATATCAAGCCTGGGAGCATGTGGGAGTGTGCATCGAGCTACATAAATTGGGGTTTGTGTTGGAGGATCATTGATTCATGGTACAACATTGAGGTATGGAACAACATGGTACATGAACATGATTAGGATGGAGTTGCTTAGTTCATCATTCATATGTAAGGTGAGATCATCAAAGGAATTTTGAAATTAGAGCATTGTTTGTTGCCTACGTAGGTGATCCCTTATAATGGATCGATTTGGAGTTCAAAGATCACTCATAGAATGAAGATAAGTTTGAAGTAGATATCAAATTGGCTAGGGGAGAAATCAAGCTTTGCAGACTCATCCCAAATGGCATGAGGAATTGGTGTCAAGCGCAACAATGACACGTAGGCCCAAGCTCATCCATGAAGAAAGTGGCTTACAAGAAGTGTACAGATTGATGTCGGGCCAAGGATTGAATGAGAGATCAAAGGAAATATTGTCACATTGAGTTTTTGTTTTTTGGGATTTTAAAAACATTTGTTTTAGAAATCGCCCTAGAAAATTAAAAAATGTGCTTCAAGTCTGAAGCCCGAACTTTGAAATTTGGAGTTTGGAGCTTGTGTTTTTTGGAATTGGGACTATGGATCTTTAGAGATTACATTTTGAGTTTTGTTCAGAGTCAAATTTGGGATCTCTGAGTCTGAAATCCTGACGCATATCATTTCAGGGGTCAACTGAGGTGTTTGTGGTCAACTCAGGTTGGGGTGAATTTTGAGAGTGTAATGCCAAGTGATGTCAGGCTAAAGGTGACACCTACTTTGATGAGCCCGACCAAAAATAAAATACATGATGGGTAGTGATAATAGCTCACTGGAAGAGCCACTCGACCATTAAGTTGGTAGTGGAGGAAGTCAGCAGAGGTGGAAACATGGAGTTCTTTGAGCCAAAGTCATCTCGAGTCAGAGATAACAATTCATCGAGTTATAGGTGGAGTTGGATGCACAATGGGAATGTTGGTGGAACAAGACAAGCGGTAAGCCCAATAAAAAATTTCAAACATGGAAAATGGTTTGGCGGGAGTTTAAAATACAAAGTGCCATTCAATGCAAATATTTGTTTAGCTCAATGTAAGACCGAGTCATTCACAATCCACAAGGAGATTTTAAAATGTTGAGCTAAATATAAGGTGGTAAAAATAAACATGGTGGTTTTAATACAATTAGCTTAGTGGAAGATAAGTGGCATATTCAACCCATAAGGCGGGGAAGTTTAAGTGAAGAATCCACCAAGTTAAACTTGGGAGCCAACTTAATTCAAGGTGCTTTGGGAAATTTATTAAAATTTTAATTTTAATCATTTGGAGGGGGCATTTGCATAAATGGAGAAATTTAAAATTGTTGGGCTATTATCAAGCATGCTAATGAGCACGATGCCTTGGAAACCCTAAAAACAACTTTTTCTTAGAAGACCACAATTTCCTTCTCGGTTGCCCATTTTTACAAAATTATAGTCGTTGGAATTGAGAGAATGAGAACTACACAATGGAATAATTAGAAAATGGATTTTCGGACTTTGGTGTTGCAAAATTGTGAGAATTATTTGTTCCATGAATAGTTACTTGAAAGGTGGAGCTACAATTAATAAAGTAAGCATGGCCAACAACAATGATTAATTATTTCCTACATTCTAGCCTAGATTCTAGGGTTTCTCCTTCTTCCTCTCACCACTTAGAAAGTGCTATAAAATGTAAAGGGGTGCTTATTCCAAAAATTTAGACATTCTTCAAGCTTCCTCTCTCTTCACCAGTTGAGTTGTTGTGAATTTGTAGGCTCTCAAGCCTTTCTTCTAAAAATTGTAATGGCAGCCTATGCCTTTCCCCACTGTAATGATGTACTGTGCAAGTGCTTGAAGTAATGAGAATTATGTTTTGTGATCAATTGTATGTCCTTACATGATTTTTCTACTTCTATTTGCCTCTCTCATGTTTGCAGGTAAACTATGCAACCAAATTTTATTTTACAAGTTTTGGAGGTCATTGTGCTTATCAAGGAGTGAAGTACTATATGTAAATTGGGTTTGTAATGCATGTTCATTCTTCCTCATGATCATCTCTCTTCATTGGCAAGCCAAAATTTTTTCTAGCAAAACCCTTTCTTGGTGCATCACCACTTCTAATTTTAGGTTTTATTTCTTGCAAATCTCTCTCCCTAATCCCTTGAAATGTTAACATAGGTCTAGTTAGCCATTTTTATTGCATTAGGAGTAGTGTAGTGCTTAGTTTAGGAAGAGGAATCGGCCTTCTCTCGGAGGTTCACCTTAAGCCCAAGTCCCACAGCTTGAGAGGTGATCCCATGTTACCCAATCACACCGAATGTCGTGTTCACCTTCAGGCCATTCAGGGGGTGCAGTGATTTGGCGATAACAATGTGTTCGTCGTGGCAATAATGGATTGGGAATCATTTACAAGTAGTCCCGCGTGGGGGCATTCATTTTTGGGTTAGTAAATAATGCATAAATGTGGTCCTTTTCATTTACCGCATGAGATAATTTATCTATATATCAATGCCTACAATAAGATATAAAGGTATTCCATATGTTTATTTAGTTGGTTTGAGTCGACTTAACCAATCAATGTTTGTAGTGTGTTAGCTAAAGTCATGTGGGATGGATTTGTGGCATGATTTTTCTTATTTTGCGAATAGGGTTCTTAATGGAAATTTTACTTTTTCATATTCTTCCAACAATATCACCTTGTGTTCCTGTTGGTTCTATGGGGATAGAAGTAGCCACATGAGGCAAATGAACATTCAGAGGAGGGTTTTGAGGAATGTTTTGAGGGTTTTGAGGAATATTTGTAGGATTTTGAGGATTATTTAGATGGTATTGAGGAATATTTGGATGGTTTGGAGGATTACCAGCTTGCTAAGTAATTGAAAAATAAAAAATTGTATACATAGACAAAAAATTTAAAAACCCATGAAAATAAAAAAACCTAAAATGCAAGAAATTTGATCAAAATTGAGGTCTTACCTCTTCTTCTTGGAGGCATCGTTGAAAATTTCACAATCTAGAAGTCCGAAGAGTAATTTACAAGGGGTATTCAAAGCGCGAGTGCCAATAGTGGGGGATAAATCGCGGTTCGTAGGGAAAAATGGGGGGTCGCGGGTCTGTTATTTTTGTCTCAGAGGACCACGATCGTAACTTATAAATTGTGATCGTGGTTTATAACCTGCGATCAAGGTTTATTAACTACTATTGTGGTTTATAAAATGTGATCTTGGTACATAAATTTCATGTTTTCATGTTCACTTTTTGGTCCCCCAACTATATGTACTTACCCCTCACCTAAAGTGGACAAAACACTATACAAATCTATGATAGACAACCTTCTTTATTCCACCGCATCGAGGCCCGATATAATATAAGTTATAGGTTTAACAAGAAGATTTCAAGAAAATTCAAGAGAGACACATCTCCAGAAATTAAGAGGATACTTAGATATCTCATGGGAACTTTAGAGTATGGTCTTTAGTATCCTATAAGCAAAGACTTCAATATTAGAGCATACACTAATGCAAATTGGGATGGAAATATTGATGAAAGGAAGAGAAAAAGTGGTGGAGCCTTGTTTATTAGTAAATTTTTAGTGTTATGACTACATAAAAAGTAATCTTCAGTGCCATTATCTACTTGTGAAGTAGAGTACATAGTTGTTTCCATGTGTTGCACTCAGGTTCTTTGGATGAGGCAAACATTGGAAGACTACAAGGTAAAATTTGATGAACCAACTCCCTTGTTTTGTGATAGCACTAGTGTAATTAGTGTCTCTAAAAATATAGTGTTTCATTCAAAGACTAAGCACATTCCAATCAGATTTCATTTCTTGAGGTAACAAGTAAATGATAATAATATTAATCTTGCATATGTGAGCAAAAAATAAGAGATTGCAGATATTATGACAAAGCCACTTCCAAAGGAAATATTTGAGCATCTCAGGATTAATTGCGAGTCATTCCCAATCCTACCAACTTTTAAGAAGTATTGACCAACTCAAGGGAGAATTATTCTTATAAAATCAGCTCCGTAATGTGCCAAAAAGAAATTCAAGAGAGAGGGGAGCTAGTTTACTAGCTCATGGTATTGTTCATGATATTATTTCACTTAAGTTTATTTCTTGTATGTCCTTGGTTAGCTCAGGTATGTATTCATATTAGTCTTGTTAAATGGCCTTGTATCATGCATGGTGTTTATTTTTGTCTAATTTGTGCCTTAAGCTCGGGGAGAAATTATTTTCTTTTGATGCTTCTTTTCATTTCTTTGGTTGTCCCATATTTTTCATGAATGTCAAAGGGGGAGAATATGTGTGCGGGTAACATGAATATGTGTGCAGTAACATGAATATGTTGCTGGTCTGTCATGAGGGTTGTCATGATTTCACCAATTTGTCTTGGTTTGTGTGGGTGTTGAAATCAATGAAAAAGGGGGATTTTATTTCCCACCTTTGTGTTTGGTTGTCATTGATGTGTCTATGTTGTCCCAATGATTCTTTTTCATGAAAATAGTGTTTCTTGGGAGTCATAGAGTATTGGTTTCTTGTTATTCATGCTAAGCTAAATTGATGTTCTTTAAGTGCTTGGGAGTCATGTGAGTATTTTTAGTGAAAATTGAAGAATTTAAATTCTTGGAACATGTTTTTAATATGTTATCAAACTATTTCTAAGGCTTAGAAAGTCAAGAAACAAGTTTTGAAACAAAATGCTACTTCTACCGAAAATAGTCTTATGAGAACTCAGTCATCATTTTCTGCAAATGAGATTGGTTATATCCCCAAAGTAAAACCTATGGATAAATAATACTTTGAATATGTATAGGGATGTCTTGTAATTATCCATGTCAAATTTCATTAGATTCTGTAATGGGGATTTTGAGTTATTCGAGTTTTTCTAAAACAACCTTCTTGGAAAATGCATTTTGAGGCCTCTAGCTTCTTAGGTGCAAATAAAAATATAGTGTCTCCTTCAGATAAATAATAGAATTAATTTTTGAATATGATTCCAAGCATGATCTAGTGCAAAAATTCTCAAGTCATTTGGACATGTTTTTGAAAAGATATGAGCATTTTAGTGAAGCAATTTTTCTCTCTCCTGGATTGTGTTCTGAATCGATAGGAGCAAGAAGATGAAATTGATATCAAAGGTCTTGTTTGATCACTTACAAACTGATTAGGAGTAAATTTATGGTGTTCTCTAGGATCACATGATGTTTTAAGGTCATTATCCATGAAGTTGTAGTGGGTAGGTCAAGTCTTAGAACTTGTTTAAATAATACTCCTGGTATGGGCTGACACAAGATGCCAACAGTAGTGATATTACTTCAACAAGGGCTAAAAATCTCTACACAAAAAATATTCAAGGTATTATTTCATTTAAGGTAGTTTCCAAATAAATATAAAGTTGTAAGACCTTCTTACCATGATGTCCTGGAGTCCTAAAGACTTGACTTGCTCACACTCAGGCATGCAATTGAGTTATTCTCCATTTAAGGTGTAATTTCAAGTTGATTCAAGTGATGATTCTCTCATATTGAAGTTTCTAAGTGATCTCAATGTACCTAATTTATCTTATAGATCAAGTCTAATATTTTCTTAAATTGCTTCTTGCTTAAACAAGACTGCTTTGTCCTTTTTCTCAGGTATGAACTGCATTTTCTAAGCTTTCAAACTATCCCAGAGGCTTCATGTAAAACTATTATTTGAAAATGTATTTATGAAGGTATTTGTCTCATCTACAATGCATCTAAAGACTTGAATCAAGTGTCTAAGATTGATATTGAATTGACTATTATAATAATGATGGTTATTCTAAAGGTATGTGGACTGTATTTGTAATAGCTAGAAATTTTGGAGACAATTCAAGGATGAATGTGGTTTGTAGGAGTTGGAGTGCACTTCTACAAAGCTATAACAATTGAAATATTTGAATTTCATTTTTTTAGGAGATTTCAAGATTTATAAGGTCTCGTGCTTCATAGACCGCAACACCCTGATTTAGGGTTTTCACAAACTTCTTTTTCTTGAATCTCAAAAATTCACCAATGAAAATTAGTGAAAACTTAGTATAATCTCTTTGGGAGCATTCCTCATTGTTTGCAAAAAGAATTATAGTGTTTGATCAAGTGTATGTATTAAAAAATTATAGTAGAATTTTTGAGGCCATATACTGATCATTTTGTGATAGTGTAAATACAAATAGAGAGCATTTATTTACAAATTTCTTCAATAAAGATCGAATTACAGTTGAGACACAAATGTTAGTGGTTTTTAATCATGTTGGAATGCACAGTTGAGTTTGAATTAGTATCCTACCTATTATTGCAATGATGCTCATCTCTCAAAGCTAAAAAAATAGGTACAAAGGGTTCTAAACTGTGTTATTTATTAAGTTGAAGCTTTCACAACTTGAAGTTGTGTTAAATGGAAGTCAATTAGTTGAAGGTAAATGAAAACTTTGATATATGAAAATTTCAACATGTCTCGTAGGCTCAAAATGTAAGTGGAATGTCAAAAGGAAGATGTATGTTTGTCTTTTGCACTTGATGAAAAGTCAGTTGAACTCAAAAGGATATTATGGAGAGTCAATTATTTTGAATTCCATTGTAAAAGCTTGAACTCTTTCCTCTATCGATAATTCAAGAGTCAATAATATAACAAAAAAGGAAGTGTAAAACAATGTATGTTGTATGAAATGAAAGTGGGAGATGTGGAATGAGAAAAGCAAGAGAACCATCAAGGTATTAAGGAATAGATATGCACACGTGACAAATAAAGAACATATATAGGTGATATGAACACAATAGATGACTGAAATAAAACATACCAATGAAGAATGTGGTGGACTGAGAAAGAATATAGGGACCAAGATAGAAAATAGTGAAGTTTCACAAAGAAAATGATATGGGATGTTGCTAGAGAATAGTAAATGAAAGACATGTGACTCGAGATAAAAGGCAAAGGACTATCTTAAAGTTGTAAATTTGGAAAACACAAACAAAGGTCAATTTATAATGAGGTTTATAAGGTGAAATATTAGTGAATCGTAAATTGTGCCAATGAAGAGTCCATAATTAGTGTATCAAACAACAAAGTAGCTATATGGTCATTTTTATATCGAATGATCTAAGTAGGTGCTTAGGATAGAAGAAGTTGGCACTTCTTATTTTGTCAATTGAGTGGGTGCTAAGTTCTTCATCTAGTTTGTGCATCACAAATCAAATAGGTGCTTGGTAAAATGTAAATTAGTTTTCAGAATTGGTGTTCTAATAAAAGGCTGATTTCAAAGTGGTTTTTTCCCTTCTTGGGTTTCCCACTATAAACCTGTGTCATCTTCATTTGAGTTATGTGTTTCAAGTTATTTCTTATGATCATAGTATAGTTATTGATTCAATTTAAGAAAGATAGAAAGGTTGAAAAGATTATTAATTGTGCTAAGATTTGATTCAGCCCCCTCTCAAAGTGCTTGTGATAGATAAAAATTACGCAAGGAGAGAGACTTGATCATGCAACAAAGAGACAAATATTGTATGTAGAGGGAGGATTACAAGGCTAGATATGGATTTCTTGGGTCTATAATTAGAACATCAAGGAGTGAGTCACTAGAGGTTTCAAAGGGGGCCATCCAGATGGCTCCACTTAGTATTGTATCATTAGCGCGATGCAGACAAGGAATTATGTGTGGATGAAGGATACTATGAGCACATTCTCACATTGATACGCTTAGATGTGCCATGTTATGTGGCCTATTTAGTAGAGGAGAAAATACTAGGAGATCATCAAAGCATGTGACATTGGGTAGCATGGCGAGTGTGGCATAATTGAGGTGGGATCGAGTTCCAAATGATGGATCCACGGGTGGACAGCAGAGAGACAGTCCCTATACCAGATGGACAAGGACGTGGATATGACCCAACTCCTAGATGGTAGGGATCAGATCTTAAAGCATCTAATCGTAGTTCACCACTTAGTGGGTGAACATTGTACATAGATTTTGATATGGATTTTGATGTATATATTTTTGAGGTAGAACCTACAAAGGTCAATCATGGATGTATGGACACACAGACACACACACACACACAAACATAATAGACACCGGGTTTTCATCAACCCACCTACTTCATGTTATACACACATTATTTAATCTAAAACCTATCTAAATGTCATTATCCTAAGTCACCCTTCCTTTATCTAGTAATAGCAATTTTACACTCTCATAAATTACCATTTACCCATCCTAAACCACCTTAACCACATTAAAATTATCTTAACCATCTTAAAACCACTCAAACCTATTTTATTCTCACATACTACCCTCCACATCTCAACCATAACTTCCCCAACCATTTTACCTCATCATTTACCCGAAAACCTTGTTTAGGAAGTGGTTTCAACCATTTCCTAAACATTTTTATGAAAAACCCAGATCGTCAGTGACCCTAACTAATCGATAGCAATTATAAATAGGATTTTTTCTCCTTTCTTAGGGATCTTCAGAAACCTTTTTCTTGTACTTACTCTTTGTTTTCAATTCAATTGTTAATCCACATCATTTCCAAGGATCATAAATGACCAGATCAACTCCAAGCTCTCAAAAATTTGTCATTTTGATAGTATTTTTGTCAATCATTTTTCAATAGTTGCTCATCAACTTCAATAAGCTCTATCCAACATTTTGAGACATCTATCATCACATTGTTGTATCAAAAGGTATTTTTATGTTGTTTCATTATTTATGTTTCATCTAAACATAAAAATAAGTTAAAAAATCATTTTAAATCTTTGTTTATCATTTTTATCAAATTTGATCATTTTTTATATTAATTGCCCATGATTCTACCTTATTTCCCATGATTCCCCTAAATCACCAACAATCCCTATAAAATTATATGTTTTAATCATTTTATCAGTTTGGTCTCAACGTTTGTAAATCTTTTACATTTAACTCATTCTCTGCAAGCATGGATTTACTTTAGATGGAAATACTTAGCCGGTCCCATCCTATCACCAACATTTATGACCTTTTTATAGTCCAATAACCCTTCTTCTAGGAACAATACAACATCCGCACGAGCTCACATTTTTGGAATATGATTTGCCACCAAAATCAAAGATATTAAGGATCGATCAAGTTCCTCCATGAAATCCAATAGGAGACTGAATACTTTTGGTATGATTACTTTGAGTCTATTTAGATAACATCCACCATTTCTTGTGCCACATTCAAACCTACAAAAGACTTGCCCTTCAATATTTAGTTCTAAGGATTCTTATCGATTATTCACTCATCCTTTTCATTTATATATCTCTATCATTGTTATCAATCTACTTAATTATATTATAATGAGATGACATCCTTTAAGGAAGTCCTTTTCGATTCCTGGAATCAACCTTTGCTAAGTATCTGTTATCATATTTGTATATTTTATATTTAGTTGTTTTTGATTTGAAGGTTTCTTCTTTGGTGAAATAAGAAGGAGATTTATCACACCATATCAACATCCATCATTGGGGGTATCAGTATGCCCTGTCATCTTCCGAGGTCAATTTGTTTTTTATTTCATTTTATCAAGTCAAAGTTAGAGAAAAAACTCTCGTATACATTTTAGCACACACGGTGGAACCTTCGTCCCTTTCTTTCATTTAAAATTTAATTATTTTTCACTTTTAGGTTCTCTATTTTGAAATCGCTAATGATTCAGTGAAATTACCAACGATTTTAGTGAATCACCAACAATTCTTTTAAATTACTGACGATCTCTATAGATTATTTTTTATTTCCTGGTTAGTTGACCTCTTACGTTCATTTCTTTTTGTGTCTTTTGTTTTCATCTAACCCTTGCACATTCCTATTTCAAGAGTTTATTTGTTGCATTGTTCTTATGTTAAAAAATCAAAAATCTAAAAATTAAAAAAGAGGAAGCGTCTTACAGGTGTGTCTCTTTCCTTTCTTTCCTTGCAAAGCATTGCATTCTTGTTCTCTTCCCTCATCAAACTCACATGTATTTTTGGGATTAAAAAAACCTATCATTATGATTTATCATATAGTTTAATTAGGAGGTTAATAGATTACATTCACTTAATTTCCCCCACACACAACCAAATCAATTCAAACACAAAATCACATCAAAAATTCCTACCCAGGTGGACCTACTTGGATTCCATCACTAAAAGGAGAATCCAACTCGGTGTTTTGGCCTGACTATAATAAATTTTGTTTCCGGTATATTTGTTAACCAAATGACTCCCCTATTACTACGAGATCATGAAGTGAGAGGGTAGGCCCTATATAAAGCCCCATATCAACACCAACAAAAATTTGGGCCTCAAGTAACTTCTTGTGTATCAAGGACTCCAACCATAAACATCACCTAAAACCATCCTTAGATGGCCATTTCCTAGGAACCTATCAACCATTTTTCACATTATAGTATTCTTTCAAATAATCAAGATAATTAAAATTTCTCCTACGTGATTTGTTTTTTGTTTTTAGTCAACAGTTTAGATTTATTTTTCATGTTAGGTGATTATTTTATTTCATGGTTACTACAAGAAAACAATATCATCTCCACAAATATGAAAATATGACAAAAAACTTCCAACGAACTATTGAAAACATCCAAACTCGCATTGAAGATGCTTTACATTTAATTGAATAACATAGAGCATCTATATCACTCTAACCCCATGATCAAGAAACTCCACATTATCCTAGAAGCCAATCCGAATCATCTAAAATACCCGATCCTCCGGTCCTCATTTCTTCAATAACGAGGGACCCATATTTTCTAAAAATTTTGAATCAAACCCCATTTTCCTTAATGTGTACCTTGCTTCCCGAGGTGTTTAACTTCAACCATTTATAATTAAGTAACGTCCCCTCGTATCTAAAGCACCCCATATGACTTATCTAGTCTTGTTGATCCTAACCATGAGCTCATCATCTAGCAAATACACCCTTATCCCTCTAGCACTCAATCATAAACATCTAGTTTCATGTCTTCAGCTCCTATCATTTCCTTCAACCTTAACATGGTCTCCTCATAGGACACGCCCAACCAACAACCTACATCTTCATTGGACCTTTCATTTGGCTCAACATTATCTCAAAACAACACCAATACATCTTCATCCATGTTAACCCAGTTAGTCTCTTCTACCATCCAAACTCTTTCGTAAGTTTAGTATCCATCCCATCAAGTGCATCTCAACCTACCCTATCTTAACAACCTACATCAGTTGTTCAAAACATAGTTATGTCTATCCCTACATCAATACCACCTATTAACACTAGTTCTATGCATATTATCCATCCTTCTTCACAATAATCATCTCGCCAACCCTATTTCCTCTCAATTTATACCTCAAGCAAAGATCAACCTCTCATTCATACATCTACTCCCTTTTAGTACATACCTCAAAAGTCTCAAGCAACCATTCACTCTTCTATTCCTTTCCAACATATACCACAACAGTCACAACCTCTTATCCACACATCGATTCCTTTCTAATACATACCTCAATTATCACAACCCCTTATAAACACATCCATGCCCTTCCAATACCAATATATTCAAATTTGACAAGTAATTAGTTTCATAACCATCTTATATAATTCCCATGTGTACTCCCTTTCAACAAAACATCCCACAACCATATCAACAAAAAAATCAATTCTCATATAATCAACCTGGTTCATCCTCATCTAGTACACAACAAAAACCACAACATGACCCTCTCAAAGATTTAATAACAAAAATATCTAGCCTTGGAGCCACTTTTATGGATCCTAATAACACTTTATCATACGATAAAATATGGAACTAATCCATCCACCATTGTCAAGCACCATACAAAACATAACCTTCACAATGGGAACTTCTTAAGTTCCTCAAATTTTATAGCAAGAAAGACACTCAACAACATATCTAGGCCTTCCTTCATGTTTTTTACCTCATAACACATGATCATGAGCTAATGTTGAGAAGGTTTCCCATGTCCTTAGTCGGCCTTGCATTATACTAGTATAACATCATCACACAATATTCACTCTTCCCGTTTACTCAACTTACTCAATTGTTCCTTGAACATTTTTCAATCAATATCACCCATAAAATTACTATCATCAACCTATACACAATCAAACAATTCAAAGATGAATCCATTGATGATCTTGTAGCCCACCGAAGGGGCTTTATCAACCAACCTGTCATTTTTCCTCCTATAGATCGAGCTAATTGAGTTATTCTCTCACTCTTGTTCCAAACATATTTAATCTTGACTACAAATCCAATCCTTAAAAATGTTTGATGAGTCCTTTACGATGGCTCAAAACTCAATATTTCTGCTCTTGAGGATGGTAGAGTTAAAATTAGATTGAAAAATGTAAAACCCGAGTTTTCATCCAAACCATCTTCTAGTCAAGATAAACCTAAATCATGAGACATCGTAGTAGTTATCAAGGATGCTCCTAAAGAACATTAGACCACCAGAAATCTTGTCCTCAATGCACTTATACACAAATAGGAGAATATTACAGTGTTGTCTTTGATAAACTCATGATGGCCAACATGATCATTGTTCCCCTATCTGCCCCATTGATATGTCCTCAACACACTTATACGCCTATAGGAGAATCTTACATTGTTTTATTTGATAAAATCGTGGTGGCCAAAATTATTATTGTAAATACCATAAGGTCAAGGGCCATGAAATTGGAAGGTGTAGTTCATTCCTAAATGATCTTAAAGATCTTATCGAAAAAGGTGTGCTACAATTAGATAACCCAAATGCACCTCAAAATCAAAACATGGATGTCTTTAAACAACCTTTCCCTAATCATTCCCCATCCACAATTAAACCACAATACAATACCATTCAGGCCCATCATACTATTAACACAATCACAAAATCCTCATCCCAACCATCTACTAGTAACTCTACTACCGCAACAACAAATCAAGTATCCATAGAAGCTAGAACATCCACTAGTTGTGCCATAGAAAAGAAAACACTTTCATCCACATCTATCCCATCCATGTCAAATTCATCCACAAGATCTTCACAAACCTTACAAAATAAACCCGTCATATAAATTGTGAAAATCTCATATGATGATCATGTTGCCCTATATCATTTACATGCATCCTAAAATCCTATCATATAACTACACATCCCTTCATCTAAAAAATTAACAATCATAACACATCCCTATGTTTTCCTTCAAAAAAAATCAAAGCATTTGACCTCCATTCTAGGTCTACATCCTTCATCTAAATTAACAATCTTTGTTATGCAATCAAAGCCCCTTCCTCAACACATGTCCAAATAAACTACACCAAAAGTGATGCCTTCAACATTCGTTAAATTGAAAGGAACATCACTTCCTTCAACATCTACCTCAAAGGGATATTATGAATCAACCCTTAAAAGGCTCCTTCAATAACCCATCACATCCTTACCCCCTCTTAATCCATCTAGCTCTCGAGGCTAGAATCCTTCTAGGTATAAATTAGAAGCCTTTTGTGACTTCCATCACACGTTAGGACATCATATAGAATATTTCAAGGACCCTATTACCACTATCAAAATCCTTGTAAACATCATCCTTCCTCCCTTAGATGTAACCACATCAAAAACATCTTGTAAAACATCTATGATCACCACATCTAAGCCATCCATAACCGCCGAGAGTGGGGATTCTTCCAAGAAAACCCATCCGCATCATATAGATATAGTTTGCATAACCACTAGAGCACATACCCATGAACTTAACCCTCCAATCAAAACAAATATAAAGTTTCTATTCCACACACTCATAAGTAATCTAATCAAGAACCACCTTTCAAAGCTAAGGTTTCCATTCTTTCCATTCCACCTACACAATCCACCATCGTACTATGGAACATTTTTGTCAAATAAATTCAGTAATCTCCAATCAATATGCCCCTTTATGATCTATTTCAAACATCACCTTCACATAGACAAGCCATGTTTGAACTCTCTAATCCATATCAATGCCCTTATATGATCCACAACTCTTTACAAATCTAGTAGGCACTCTTAAAATATCCACGACTATGTATTTGGTGTTTTAAGGTTGGTGTTAAAACCTTTCCCGAATTCTTCTATCTGGTAGAAGGAGAGTTCCAATATAACATACTATTAGGCCAACCCTAGATACGCGCTATGCGTTGTATCCCATCAACACTCCATCAATGTCTTAAGTATGAACATGAAGGTAAAACCTTTACAATTCTAGAAGATCTCAACCCTTTTAGAGCTTGTAACATGACCCATTATTTGAATGATGTGTTTGTTCCCAAATCAAGCCTAGGATCCTCTAACAAAGCATCTACTAGTTCATCCATTCCATCATCCAAATTACTAGATGATTCTTCCTTTGACAATGTTATGAAACGTCTTTCATTGGGGGAGTATCATCTCCTCACGCTTAATTCACTTCCCATGCCTAAGAAATTCAAAAGACCTAACAAGTAGCCTATGTACAAACCCAATGTCGGAGATGTCATCTCCTATGGTCCCCCACATCTGAAAACAAATCTTATCTATGGAGGGATTGACTACCCCTCTACATAGCCTACTTATCAACAAAGTGTACCATGCCATTCATATCATATTTTAAATTCTTATATAATCAAGTCTTTGCACAGATGTATCTCTACCAGTGCTTTTGGAAAGGCTTTGGATTTGGATGCTATGAGTAGGGTATCCATGATATAATCATCCAACATTCCATAAAAACACACAAAAATTATGGGATAGGTTATGTGAGACCCTTTCTGGATCTTCACACATGCTACATCTAAATCCATCACAGATTGTAACCATCTTCCTCATCCACATAAGAAAAGCCTATGGATACCGACAATACCACCCCCTAAATTTAAGTCAATACTATTATATTAGGATTGTTAACTTATCAAAATAATAATGATATTAAGACACTTCTACTTATCTAGACTGAAATGATTTAAGAAGATTTTCCCACCATCAACATCCTCCAATGTCAAAATGACCAAGTTATTCTTTTCCATATGGGGGCTGAGGATCATTTCCTTCAGAAAGCCTTCCCACCTAACACATCAAAATTCCTAAATGAATCCATTATTGAAGTTAACATAAGGAATTCACATGAACCTCACATAGTTAAATTTAATCAATCCTTAGATCCACATGAGTTACATGACTTCACCACCTTCCTATCCAAATATAGTCAAGCCTTTTCTTGGTCATACAGTGATATGCCGTATTGATCTCGAACATCATCATCCTCACATAAATATTTTCGTCAAAGAAGAGTTACAACACTTTCTATCAGATAACTTTATCATACCCATTAACTATCCATAATGGGTCTCTAATATTGTACCCATAACCAAAGCCTTAAGAAAGTTACGCATCTACACAGACTTTTGAGACCTCAATCTCGCTTGTCCTAAAGATGATTTTCCTCTTCCAAATATCGAGCAATGTGTTGATCTAACATCCAGATTATGAGATAGTCCCCTTATACATGGATTCTACGCACAACCAAATCCTCATCGCTATCGATGATAAACACAAAACATCCTTCATCACTCCTTGGGGACTTTCTACTACCATGTCATGTTATTTGGACTTAATAATGTAGGGGCCACTTATCAATTCACTATGACATATATATTTCATGACGTTATCCAAAAACTGTAAAAGACTATGTTGATGATCTTATAGGAAAATAAAAACAATGAAAGGATCATCTCATCATCCTCGACACTATCTTCACTTGTCTTATTCAATATTTCCTTTGTCTCAACCCTACTAGGTGTGTATTCGGTGTTCTCACCGGTAAAATCCTAGGGTTCATTGTATCTATCTAGAGAATTGAAGTAGACCCCACCAAAATAAAAGCTATCATCAAAATTCCTCCTCTCGTTAAACCTCCAACAAACTTTGCATCCTCCACGGTAAGATTCATTATATCTATTGCTTTATATCACAAATTTTAGATTACTTCCAACCCTTTCATCATATACTTTGAAAAGTTGTTAACTCCATATGGGATCACAATTTCTAAAAGGCCTTCAATGAGCTCAAAAAGTACCTCCTATTGCCACCTATGATCACACCTCCGTGTGAGGGGGAGACTTTGCACCTTTACATATCCACTAAAAATCATGCCTTAGGTGTCATGCTCACTCAATGAGATAAGAAGGGTCGTGAAAAAGATGCCTATTATATAAGATGCACCCTCCATGAATACGAAACTCATTATAATGAAGATGAAAAGTTGTGTTGTGCGTTGTACTTAGTAACATCAAAACTATGCCACTATCTACTCAATCACATGTCTTACATTGTTACTAGTTTTAATCCACTTAAAACCATGCATTCTAAACCATATCATAGTGACCGCATTACTCGGTGACTTATGCTCATGACCAAGTTTGATCTTGAATTTATCCCACAAAAATATATCAAAGGAAAATCCATTGCAAATCAAATTGCCAAGGCTCTTCTTCTCGAAAATCAACCGCCTCATAAACAATTCCTTGTCGAATCTATCAGCACTATCATCAATCAAGAATACACCACTCTCACAATGACCCTCTTCTTTGATAGATCTAAATGTCAGCAAGGGGGAGGGGCCGATATCATCATTATATCTCCCTAGGGGAATCCTATCCCTATATCCTTCAAATTAAAATTTGAATACACTAACCACATATACAAATACAAAGCTTTAATCATGGATCTCCAATCCACCATTATGTTTGGTGTTAAAATATTAGACATCTATGGAGACTCATAACTTTTCATCAATCAAATAAAAGGAATTTATCAAGTGTAAAAATTAAATCCTACAAAAATATAAATCGATTGTTGAATTCCTCCTAGAATCCTTCAACCATTACACTATCCAAATAGTTCCATGATCTTATAATAAATTTGTGGACACTATTGCTTCTATAGCATCTCTAATCCCCTTATGGATTGAAAATTCAACCGATAACTCTAATTTATTTATTTTTATCCATAGACTCGATCAACCATACCACAAAAATGAACTCCCCTCTATCAATATCATTGAAAATAATCCAACTAACCTTTGGTACACTCAAACATTTGACTATCTTTTGGAATCTAAAATTCCTCCCGATCTATCTAGAAATACTTAACAATATTTTCTCCAACACGCTACCCGCTATGACATTGTAGGTGGTGTCTTGTATAAATGCGGATTCGATGGCCTCTTGTTAATATGCCTTAAATATCATGAGCCTACTAAATCCATTCAAGAAGTCCACAATGATATATGTGGTGGACATTTCAATGGCACCGTTGTCACTAAGTGTGTTCTCCGAATGGGATATTATTGGCCTACCATCAATCAATATTGTTGCGCATATGTTAAGAAATGCATCAAATGTCAAAAAAATTTGAATCTCACACACATCCCTAGTCAATCCTTACAACCTACTCAAGACCTATGGCCTTTCTCACAATGGGGGTTAGACCTCATTGACACTATCAACCCTCACTCATCACAACAACATCACTCTATCATCACAACCACTGAATATTTCACTAAATGGGTAGAAGCCATTCCCTTGACATCTACTAAAGCAAATAAAATCATCAATTTCATCTATCAACATATCATATGTCACTTTGGTATCCCTCATAAACTCATCATTGATAATGGAAAATCCTTCAAGAACAAGGATGTCAAGCACATTCAACATCAAACTAATATTTTCATCACCATATTATCCTCAAGAAAATGGAAAAGTTGAAGCTTCTAACAAGACACTTAACAAAATCCTCATGAAAACCGTTGACAAAGTAGGTAGGAATTGACATATCCAAATCCCATATGCTCTTTGGGATTATCAAACTAACATCCATACTCTTACAAGTGTTATGCCCTTTTCTCTCATCTATGGCTCTGAGATGATTTTACCCCTTGAAGTTCAAATACCATCACTCGCGGTTCTCTCGAGACTTCATCCTTGACGAGGAATATTGATAAGACCATCTATCACAATTATAATTATTAGATGAAAAACACTTAACTCTCAAACATCATCATGTCTATCAAGATCCCATCAAAAGTGCATACAATAAACATGTAAAAGAGCATGAATTTAACATAGGTGATCTCGTCCTCAAATAAAATAAAAATTTCACTACTATAGAAAGGAGTAAACATGGAAATTTTTCCCCTAACTGGATCGGTCCATATGTTATCACTCACAAGTATGGGTTGGG
Organism: Taxus wallichiana var. yunnanensis; assembly: GCA_018340775.1. Taxonomy (NCBI): domain Eukaryota; kingdom Viridiplantae; phylum Streptophyta; class Pinopsida; order Cupressales; family Taxaceae; genus Taxus; species Taxus wallichiana. The sequence goes on along the minus strand of CM031237.1, from coordinate 701,827,594 downwards.
AGCTTATCATCTAGCCTCCCTTGATGGTACACCTGAAAAGGAACCTCTAAATTCCTTACACTTACAACCTTTGTACTGTTAACACCTTGAATCTTATGACACTAGTAATGTTAAAGTTATATTTTCATCACCAACCACCCATTTTATCATCGTAATGATTTGAAAGCATGTGGTTTTATGTCACTATCCTCAAAAAACTTAAAGATGAGAATCATGTCTCTGTTCATCGCATATTTCACATGGAAAATTTACTCCTTCGTAGGAAATCCTCAATCATTACATTCATCCACCCTGTCTACTAACCAAAGACATGTCTTGGGGCATACATGTGTAGTTTGTGTACACATATTCTTCCCCTCCTTGAAATGGTCTATTAGGGTTTTCCCTCAGCTAAAAAAGCAAGTCAAAAATATCTATGGATGCATCCTATCAAAATAAATAGATTGATCCCTCAAAGGAAAGCTATCAAAAATCAAAATTCATACTATCAAAAGAAAAGTAGATTGATCCCTCGAAGGAAAACTACCCTTTAAAATAATAGACCGATCCCTTAAAGGACAACTATCTAAAAATAAATGTAAATTGTATACCACTCCTCAAAGGATGGTTACCTATATAAAAAGGATTCCCACATCAATCATCCTTCAAATAGTTAAAAGTCAAATAACATCCTAGGAAATATTCCCACATCGATCAACTTTCCCATCAAAACAAACTTCCCACATCGATTATTTTGCATCAAAATAAAAATAAAACTTTGGGGCATCTCTCATAAAACCATTGAATTGAGAACCTTTTATCCCACACAACCTACATATGCTAACACTTAACATGTCTTAAGAAGGTATGATTCTCACTTCTATCTATATCCAAGATCCTATATATAACTACCCATTGTTATTCATATGTTAACATTTAAAAAGGCTAAAAGTGAAAGTGCCTTCACCATATTTATTCCCATCACGTATGTATCAAATCTAGTATAAAATAGCCATTCCACATTTTATTCTTACTCATGATGAAAAATACATTTTAATACACATGCCCCAATGATGATATGGGTCTCCTTGCAAGGTGTTTGGAATCTAGAAAGGCTCACCAAGTATACACTTGTATCCCACATGCCCCACTCAGCCTCCGCATGCTCTTTTTTTTCCCTTTTCCCCTTTCTTCTTGTATTTTGTCTTTAGTGATGAAACCGCCGCCCTACTGGGGCGGCGGTCCCGTGACAACCACCCTGCACAGGGTGACGGTCTCGTAACCGATGCCCTGCATAGGGCGGAGGTCCTATACACATTTTCTAGATCCTTTCGATGATTGCGTCTAATGTAAATCTTGGATTTTACACGCTTTCTTCAACCACTTTGGCTTGCATTAATGTTTTCTACTCCCTGGGAATAGTGTTTTTCCTTTATTTATAGTAAAAGAGTTCTAATGGGAGTTACCCTCTGGTAAATGCATTGGTTATAAATAGCCAACTTGTTTTCAAGCAAATGGCCCCTCATCCTCTCAATTCTCTTATTTAATCTCTCAATTTCTTGCTTAGAATTCTGTCATTTCATGTTTTGCTTCCATTGTTGGTGTTTTAGAGCTTATATAATCTTCTTGTTTCAGTCTTATTCAATTACTGCTTCATACAATCAGTTTAGCATAGAATAGCTTCATTTCTATACTAGAATCCATTAAAGTTGCAGGTTTTGTTTTGTCACAAGGATAGTTTCTAAAACTCTCAATACACTTGTGTTGTATTCCCAAAATAAATCCCATTAGGAATTACATAGTCAAGCTCTATTCACTTGCGTTATCCCTCTCCTACTCACATTGTATTTGGTCTATATCCAAAGCTGCCATTGTTCGAATGCTATCTTCTGTTAATACTATCATATACACACTTTCTGGATTCACGAGGACACAAAGGAACGAGGAGATCACACTGAGGGGATGAAATCACACACAACTGGATTTACCATTGTTCTGTAAATGCCAGGTTTGAGCTATCAAAGTTCTAGTTATAACATATCAAATAGAGTAGTGAATTATTTCATTTTAGTTAAAATTTCACTCTCGATATCACCAGGGAAGTTGTGGGGATTGATAGTTTCTAAGAAACTGTGATTCATTCCTCACTTCTGAGGTAGGATCGAGAGCCTTTCAAATTAATATGTTTAGTTGCTTAGATATTTAGGATAAAATCATAATTGCACAGGAAAATAGCCATACCAGGCTACTTTGTTTGTTTTCATTTTGTTTCTAGATTAGTTGTCCATTTTATAAATATACTAGAGTAGCTTCTCTTCAATTTCATTGAAATACATCATTGAAAAATACAAAAATAGAAGAATACTACGTATTATAATACCTCTTTCATAATCAGTTTATTAATGTTAGTTAGAGGTTAAATCATCTTTGTATGACAATCACAGACCTAGAGAGCCTAGAGAATATATATTTGAACCTATAGTACCTCAACCAAATTTACCCTCAACTTTAGCTAATATAGATCAGGACCTTAGGATACATGTATTTCGAGCCACAGTAAACTTACAAGCAATTAGTGAGCAACTAAGAGGATTGAATATCGAAGACGACAAAGCTTACACATTCTTGGTCAAACCATCCAAACTATAGATTTCTTTGATAAAACACCTGAATGATTGTGCAAGGGTTCAAACGAGAACAAACATTTGGTTGTGATCCTTTAGTTCCACATCCTAACACAGGAGACCTCCTCGTTGATATAGACACTAGCTTACATATCCAAGTTGCCAGAACACTTATTAGGTACTCCGAGAAAATCATACAACTTCTAGTTCTAAATGTAGAAGTTGAAAAGGCATACGATTATTGGATATTCAAAAGAAGGGATTGATTCTTCACATGACCATAACAGGTCCACAACAACCACGCACTCATGGTTGTGATCCCCAAGTCCCACAACCCAATGGACCTACAAATCAGTCAAGTATTGACACCGACTTGCGAATGCTGGTGTTTAGATCTTCACCACTCCCGCCAAATATTATAGCACATTTTTTCGTATTAAACATAGAAGCCAATCAATCCAATATTTTCTAGGCTAGACCAAAAAAACACCCATAGCTAACCACAAAATCCATTAAAATGACCTACCACTACTTTGATGACCTTGTTCTGGAGATATATACGAAGCTCCCACAGGTCATTTCCCACGTATTCAACAACCAAGAAATAGGATCTCGACAGAGCTCGACATTGATTGGAGCCTCCGAGTAACCATTATATCTGAACGAGCCATTACACCAATCCAGGTTAGGAGGGCCTTCTTCACCTTAGATTCACAGATTCCATTATTGCATATTGAGGATTTAAGATTACCCGATTAGCTATATATATCCATTCACATTCAACATTCACCGACTGCTATCTCGACACGACCTCGAGAAGTCGGGTACGAGGAAAGGGTACTTGTAGATTCCCATGCTCACTTGTCACTTTTCCATCGTACAAAATTGGTGAACCCAATGTGAAACAAACTAATATTCCTCTTTCTATTTTCATTTCTTCCATCCACCTTCACTCTTTCCCATTATTCTACGGTATTCATATACCCCCCGAATATGTCGGGATATGATGCATATGGCAGACCTCTCTCAGGTCTCGAAGTAAACTATAGTCAAACAAATAGACAACCATCACCCTCACTTTTTGCGTGGGCTGATAACTATTCGAGTAATTACTTGTCATCTCAAACTCCCCCTCATAGAACTAGTTCTAGTTCTTCATTCCAAATTGAGGAGTTTGATCAGTTTGCACAAACACAACAGCCCAGAGCCATCAGGCTCTAACAATATGATGTTTACTAGAGAATCCACTTCATCTCCTCTGGGTCTTGTTCAAACCATAGATCAGTAGACAATCAGACCCACTCCCCCTTTTGGATGAGGAGTATTTAGCATGCTTCGCTAAAAGTGAACAATCTTCCAAAATATGTATCCACCTATAGGAGTTTACAAATATAATCTGATGCCCTATTCCAAGAGAACACCCCCATAACTCCACCTATGGGAAATACACTCGGTGAATCTTGGCAAGGTAACGACCAATTCATAGCAGGGTATCATACCCCCTTATAACCTCAAGCCATACAACAAACACCCTTAAGGAAAAGCACTGTGTCTTCACCAATGGAGGTCATTTCAGCCTTAGCTGAGAAGGTTAGAGGGCTAGAACTTTCTCAAGCAAACCAAAATTCATATTTTGGGCAAGCGGGAATCCCCAACCCTCTGCATCACCCTAGTCAAGTTGACCTCCTTATAGGAATAGGCACGTTAGGCATGCCTCCTCAAAATCCTTATAATTATCCATAACAAATGCCAACTAGGACAATGTTTTCAAATGCCACTCTAGTTGAAAACATGACACCTCCCGGCTTGGCACCAAACAACCCATACCAAAACAATGCTCCTCCTTATTTAAACATCTATTCAAAATCACCACAAGGAGACATGTTCTCTTCTCCGGGATGTTCGTTCAACCACAGGGATTCCCTTATGTCCCTACAAACACATATGCTATGCCATATCAACAACCCATTCCACCTCAACCCCCTCAACAAGCCCCATCGATGGTCGAGGCCTACGCAGTAGGGACTTATTCAGAATATTTAAAAGAACCCCTAGACTTCACCATACGAAGCGTTATGCTTCGAGACCTCTTCCCAATTTTCCCAAATACAAAGGGGAAGGGGACCCAAATGCACACATTAAGGCCTATGCCACAGCCATACGGGAGTTACTCCCTTGGGACGGGGTTATCGCTAAAATATTCCCTAAAACCCTAGAAGGTATTTCCCTTGATTGGTATTACAGAATACCTGAAGCTTCGATACACTCATTTAAACAACTTGTGTCAGAATTCATCAAAGCTTTCGACATGAACAAATTGTTAAGAATGGAATCAAGGAGTTCTTACATATCAAACAAGAACATAATGAATCCACCACTCATTTTATCCAAAGATGGCATACGGTTCTCTACTCATCAGTGAGTGCTCCAAATATGGATCAAATGGAACTATGTGATTTATTCCTTAATTCACTCAATATAGAGATAAAGGAAGAAGTCTAGAAGTTCCCACTAAGAACTTATGATGAAGTACTCGAAAGTGCTCTCCGAATCAACCAAGCAGTGATTGATAGTGGTCGTAAGACATATGGGACAAATGGGAAATTAACCACTCCCAATCAAAACACCATGGCCTATCCTAATGCTGGGAACACTAATCAAGGACCTAAGATCCTTAACAAGAACCACAAGGTTACAACAGATGGAGTAACTGACCAAGCTAAAAGGGAAAATGTTGTAAACATTTCACCACCTGTTAATAATCAGTGAAATAAAAATTTTACCCCAACAATCAACGCGGTGGATTTTAATCATCCACCACAGCAACAACAACAACAACAAGTGACAAGTCCAAAGATGCAAATTCCAAATCAAAACCCAACCGGATATCAGAGTCAAAACCAAAGGCAACAACCTCAAAATTTTAACTCTAAAACAACAACCTTATCAGAATTTTGGGCCACAACAGGTTTTAAATCAACAACCTCAAAATTACAATCCCAATCTATATTGTGGCTTCCACAAGATTCAAGGCCATGATACTAGGACTTGTCATGAATACAATAAATTCATGCAAGCATTTTCAGAAGATCAAAAACAACTCTTTATAGATATGTTTTTAGAAAATTCTGTAGTACCCACGCCAAACGCTTATGCAGGGGCAATTTCCCCTCAAAATGCATCCCTCAAGATCTTTAATGACCCACTCCCAAACCATTCTAACAACAACTAAGTTAGATCCTAATGGAACAAATAAGGGTGTCATGATAGGAAATAATGATCATGAAGCTTCAACTTCATTAAATCCACCAGTCGCACCCCAATTAGGAACTCGACCTCAAACTAAGATAGTTGGTTTAGTGGAGTTAGACACCGAGCTACCCATAGAAACCATAACAAGAACACGGGATTATTCTTCTCAACCAACTCCAAGTTATTCATTAGAGCCAGAAAACACTAAACAAACATTGCTAAAACCTATAGGCACCTATGATCTAATTAATGATTTAACTAAAACCTTCTCGCACATCTCCTTCTTGGATTTGTTAAAAAACTCTCCCACCCATAGGGTTGCCTCTTAGAAGCATTAGGCCTTGGCCATTTAATCAACATCACTCCTCCTCTAGAAATGCAAGTAAACCATGTGGATTTTGACGTTTATCCTCTAGGGCAGCCAGATAGGGATACTGAATTTATATTGATATAAGCAAAATGCCAACAGACGTTGAAATTACATGAAGAGTGACCCAACTTTACATTTACAAGTTTGGGTCTACAATAATTATGTTAAACATGCAATGGTCAATGATGGGGCAGCAATCAACATAGTCCCCTTTGCTTTCCTTCAAAAGTTAGGATATGGAGAAACAAACTATTCCATGACGCGAAATACGCTAAGAGGTTATGATAGCCTCAAAGCCACTTTAATTGGAACCATAGTTTTACCAGTCACTTTAGGACCCAAGACGGTCCTCACCGAGTTTTATATTATAGATCGGGAAACCAATTATAATATGATCCTTGGTTGGCCATGGATACACCGCATGAAGGAAATCCCTTCCACATTATTCCAAGAAATAAGATTTCTACACTTAGGGAAAATATTCATGGCACAAGGTGACCCAAAACCCTTCGATATACACCTAGTTGATTTGAAGAAAAGACCAGGTGTTCACTCCGAGTTTGAACTCCCAACAAATCAGCTTGTCAAACCAACTAATTCACAACCAAAAGAAAAGCTGATACCCACCACTGAGTTGGAAATTACAAATCCAACCGAGGACATTCCAGTACTCAAAAATGAGACCAATGCTATAAAAGTAGTATCACTAGGGACTACCACAAAAATTGTTGAGTTGCTGGAGAAAGACTTACCTATTCTCCTACCGTTTGATTCCATGGGTATAGGACACACCCTGGGAATCACTTCTCTTCCATCAGATGAAGTTTTTATGGTAGAGGTAACCGAAGCAAAAGAAATAGATACAAAGATATCCCAACGTCCATTTTTCCAAGAAAGTATTGGACTCTCCACTTTGATGGAGCTAGATGTCACTTTGGAGCTGGGGTGGGGGTGATCTTTACTTCACCTAAGGGAAAGATCCTACCTTTTGCCTTCAAATTAAACTTTGAATGTACAAACAACGGAGCTGAGTACGAAGCTCTCCTCCTTGGCCTCATCCTAGCTAAAAGAATGGGTGTCAATAACATTAGAGTGCTAGGAGACTCGCAACTAGTCGCAAACCAAGTCTCTGAGGTATATGAAACTAGGGCTGAACATTTACAACTATACAAAATAGTCGTGTTAGATCTAAGCAAGGGATTCAACTTCATATCAATTAAAGCAATCCCATGAGAGAGTAGAACCTTCTCGTAGACTCAATAGCAACCTCAGCTTCCCGTTTCACCCCAAACAAAGTGAGTTGGAGGACACAAATTTCATGGTATCACTGCACTCAAACCATTAGTGCGTAAAATACCAAAAACTCACTCCTAGCTCATAGAGAAGATGAGGATGATTTTTCTATCATAGGTCACTTTGATGATGATAAAGTCACTCTTAGAATATCTGAACACCTATGCAGAGCTACACCTTGCTCACCGTATAGTTGATCTTTCCCTAATACCTCATTCCTCTTCCTACTTTGGAAATCCCATGGTAGAGTCTCCTCCACAGAAAGATCTTGATATCTACGAGATAGAAAATGGAGAAAGCTTGGAATTACCTCCAGCCCCACTTGAATTTGAAGAAGGTAATGCTTTTTTAATAGAAGAAACCATTGATATAAACATTGGAATGGAGGAGGAACCAAGAATTTTGAAGTTGGGATCCTCATTAACTCCAGAGGAGATAGAAATACACACCCAAATCCTCAAAGAACATCAAAAGGCTTTTGCATTTAACTATAAAGAAATGACGGGCATTGCACCACAAGTCATGGTACATAATCTTGTCACTAAACTAGATACAAAGCCAATTAAACAGAAGTCAAGACCAATGAAGCCAAAAGTAGCTCTCATGGTAAAAGAGGAAGTAGTAAAACTTCTCCAAGTAGGATTCATCAAGCCCATTGACTATTCACAATGGGTATCTAATATCATTCCCGTCCTAAAAAAGAACGGCAAAATACACATTTGCATAGATTTTCGGGATATTAACAAATCTTGTCCCAAGGATGATTTCCCATTACCATCCATTGACGTTATCATTGATGCAACAACTGGATTTGAACTATTGTCCCTCATGGATGGGTTCTCAGGGTACAATCAGATTAAAATATCAGAGCAGGATCAAGCCAAAACCACATTCATAACTCCCTAGGGAACTTATTGTTATGTTGTCATGCCATTTGGTCTTAAGAACGCCGATGCTACGTATCAGTGGGAAATGACTTATATATTCCATGATCTTATCCATAAAATTGTGGAATCCTATGTGGATGACTTGTTGGCCAAAGCCAAGAAATGTTGTGATCATCCGGAAGTGCTCCGTATCATCCTCTCATGACTAATCGAATATGGTGTCACATTAAATCCAGAGAAGTGTGTGTTTGGTGTGACAGGAGGTAAACTTATAGGATACATTATATCTTCATGAGGGATTGATGTTGATCCAACCAAAATACGGGCTGTTCTCGAAATGATCCCACCATCAGATGAGTCTAGAATTAGGTCATTTCTTGGGAAACTTGGTGCAATCCAAAGGTTCATCCCAGATTTAAGCTTTTCCATTCATCCAATCAACAATCTACTCAAGAAATATTATAGCATCGATTGGACTAAAGAATGCAACGAGGCCTTCAAAGTAGTTAAGTGCTTCTTATTGTCACCACCCACGCTAATGCCTCCCAAGCCAAGACCACCCTTTGATCCTATACTCATGAGCCACTCATGTCTTGTTGGCCTGCATGCTGGCTCAAGAAGATGATGACAAATGAGAATGCGTGATCTATTTCATTAGCCGAATGTTGCTCGATTATGAAACACATTACACACAGGCAGAGAGAGAATGCCTTGCCATAATTTTTGTAACAAAACATTTGAGACATTACATGTTAAACCAGGAAACAAGGGTCATTGTAAAGATAGACCATTTACAAACATTTCTCACACAAGGATCTTTATCTAAAAAGGCTATCATTTCATAACCCTAATGGGAGAATTTGAGTTAACATTCGTAAACCAAAAATCTGTTAAAGGAAAATCATTGCAGACTGGTTAGCTGACAATCCACTAGATGGAGGTGAGCTGGTAGATCTAGACTTTCCCGATGAGTGTGTATACTTTGTCGAAACCAAGCCCCCATTTCTACATGTCCCTGGTATACTGATATCATCAATTTTATCATGGACCATACATACCGGAAGGTGCCACGTCACAACAAAGAAGGCGGTTATGCATTATTACCACTAAATATGTTGTTTTAGACCAAGTACTCTATCATAGAGCCTTTGATGGCATGCTTCTAAGATGTGTCGACATAGAAGAATCCAAGAAGATTCTTCATGAATCCCACAGTGGGATATGTGGGGGCCACTTTGGTGGTCACGCCACCACTCACAAAATACATTGGATGGGCTATTTTTGGCCCACTCAAGCATGACGTAGTGGAATTTGTACGTAAGTGCCACAAATGCCAAGAATTCTCTCACGAGATTCACATGCCAAAGACAATCCCTATAACTAATAAGCAACTTCATGGACCTTCTCCATGTGGGGTCTAGACTTGATAGGGAAGTTTCTCTCCTCATCAACTGATGGCCATAATTTTATAATCATAGCCACAAAATATTTTAGCAAATGGGTGGAGGCCATGCCTCTCACCACCGTACTGTTCGGTAATTGCTAAATTCATTCTGAACCAAATTATCTGTAGGTATGGTGTCCCACAAGTCATTATCTTATATAATGGCATGTCCTTTAAAAATGATGAAGTCCGTGAGTTATGTAGCAAGTTCAAGATAAACCATCACATGGCCTCTCTTTACTACCCTCAAGCCAATGGGTAGCCAAGCGACAAACAAAATGTTAAAAGCTATTCTCCTCAAAACAATCAAGGAGAACAAGTGAGATTGGCATTTAAAACTATATCCGGCCTTGTGGGCCCATCGAACCTCAATAAGAACACCAACAAGAGCAACTCCTTTCTCATTGGTATTCGGGTAGAAGTAAGTTCTCCCACTTGAGGTTGAAATACCTAGTCTCGTATCTCATTACAAGGGATTCTGGATGAAGAAGCTTATAGGAGGCATGCCTCTCTCAACTAGAAAGCCTTGATGAGGCCAGGTTAAATGCCGAACAATGGCACAGAGCCTATGCTGACCGGATGTGCCGGTAGTACAACAAAAAAGTCTATGAGCGAGAAATATATGAAGGAGATTTAGTTCTAAGACTAGACAACTAGATCGATAAGAAAACTACGGTGAAGGAAGGAAGTTCTGGCCCAAATGGTTGGGCCCATACCAAGTCATGAAGGACTACGGAAATGGTGTGTATCTCTTGTGCACACTAGAAGGTGAGGAATTCGGTGAAACTGTCAATTCCTTGCATCTTAAGCGGTTTTACGCATAAAACACCAAAGTCATTACTAGTACATTATAGCTACTTACATTGCATTAGTCTCTTAGCTGCTTCATTTTGTCCATTTCATAAAAATGGTAGTCCAGGAGCTTACTCTTAAAACAATTTGTTACAAATTTCTGAAAATATTGGCAAAAGCATTCATGTCACATCTCTCCAAACATCATCAACTATTTTCAAATCTTCTCATCAAATTCGACAGACAAACATTGATGGAAACCATACCAAGGCTTGCATACTTGGCTTTGCTCTTTCTTTCTACTAGGTGAAGTTGTCCTTACCTATGGTCTATTCTGGAAGCTTCTTGGTGTCACATCTATCCCTCTTAAATCTCTTGGAACAAAAGGATATCCCAAAGTCATAGATCAAAATTTTCAAAATCAAATGAAATCAAAAGCACCAAGTAAACAAAATATTTTATTTTACACACTTCTTTGCCCCATCAACCTTTGGTGATAATCCCACATCTCTTACTGGTGATGTGAGGTTGGGAAAGGAAAGAGGTGCCCTTACTCGCCTATATCTTTCCTTTGGTGACAAACCCATGCTTCTTACTAGTGGCATGAGGCAGGGTGTGGGGGGTCCAGTCACACAAATGAACAAATCTTGGTATGTTAAAAACACAAATCAAATCCTATTAAGAGAGAAAATATCCAAATATCCAAATTCCAAAGAGATCAAATCCTCAAAACCAGATTTTGTCAACCAGGTTGCCATTTATGAATCTAAGTCTAGATAAACTGAAAAGTAAGTGGCCTTCTAAGCTTGGTGGTAGCTCTTAGTAGGGTAGGTGTGTAGGTCCAAATTTGGTTTTTGTTACTAGTTTGTCTATCTCTCATCATTCCATTCAGTCAAACTCATACAACTTGTGCCCTTCCTAACTCTTGGTGTTGAGCCCTCGCATCTTACTAGTTATGTGGATTTGGGATTGGGGCAAGTTCATCTCTTTATCACTATACATTCATCACGTTTCTTGCCAACATAAGAGAAATTACACACATTTCCCAAAGAGTTCAAAATTTCAATACTACCATATGTTAGTATCATCTCATATCAGCACTACAAAAACATACAGAGTAAAATATTCTATCTACTATCATTTGTTATCCATTGCATACATTCTGAAAACATGAAAACAGTATTCTAAAAGCATCTAAGTACACATGTAGAAATGAGTCACAAAATTCAAGATGCCAAGAGTCTAGATCCAAAGATATATATATATATATACACATACACACAAATCAGGTTTCGTATACAATGCCATCATGCACTAGGCATGGTCAAAACGCTCAATGAGCCAGAAAATACAAAAACACTCGTATAAACATCTAGACAAAATACTACAAAAATAGTCTCTCAATCCCTATGGGATCCCTCAGAGGGTGTGCGGCCACGCCTAGGACTCCAGCTACGCCGGCGCTCCGAATGCACTGAGGGCTCACGGTCATGCCCGGTAGCTACTGTCTCACTACGAGAATGGCTCCTCTCCTCATCAGGCACTTGGTTATCCTATATCCATCCACCTCTGTGCGGAGATAAGTCATGATCTTCGCCACATGTTAGATAGAGGAAAAAACATCGATGTGCCTACTAGCTACTAAGGGCTCCCCACGTCCACGGAAAGCTTAGCACGAGTCTTCTCCGAGGGGAGAAGTAGGGTATCAGTACACACTCGGCGAATCAAGTCTTGCCACTCATCAGCAGTCACTACAAACAAAGGAGAAAACAAGTTAGAAAATAATCAATGATAGAATCAAGAGTAAACAAAACAAAAAGAAATAACAAACTAAGATGAGTCTAACTAAAACAAATGTTAGGAGAAGAGTGACAACTCACTAGGATTTCCAGGCCTCCAAGAAGGATCTCTAGGATCCACGCCGCCACTAATGCCACCACCAACCGGGTGCCCTCTCCCACATCTAGGGCAATGTGATGACCTACAATAGACTCACCATCTCCACCTGGGTCCCGAGAGAGTAACTCCTCTGAAACCAGAGTCACCCTCTCTGAGCTCTACTCCGCCCTCTCGGCCTGTAGGATCTCTTGGGTATCATGCCACTCAGGATCACTATCATCCCCCACCACCCGTCTCACTGATCTCCATGTCCTCTATCTCCTCCTCGGTCTCTCCCCCAGTGAACTCCTCAGACTCGGAGTCCACATTGATGGGTTCATCACTGCTATGAGCGGGCCGGCAAAGTAATCCAAAGTAAGGGTGCCCGAGGAGCATGACTCTCCTCATGCACGTACCACCCTCCTAGCCATAATAGGAGTGTCAGGCATAACAATGGTCCACCCCAGCCTCTAGGAGCTCCCCGAGCCTCGTGGATAGATCTATACACTGGCACCACCGGAGGAAGCATCTCACTATAGGGGAGGCCAAACTCACTGTGGAACTCACAAAGGGGTGTATCTCCAACTTCCCCACCCTATCTATCAACTGGTTGGTGGTCTGACAGGTAATCAAAGTAATGGTCTCCTCTCCCCATACCCCTGCCATGGCCTGATAAGGAGTGGCCTCCATGTCTACAGTAGTCAGGGAAGCCACTGGCTGGTGGGGTGCTCTAAGAACTGTCATCCCCATCCACCTCGCTGCCCTGATGGCCCCGGGATCCTCCACCTCTACACCTCTCCCATATGGGATAATGTGCTCATACACCCAACTCATGACAAGAGTCGGGTGGCTCAATGATTGCCCTTGTAAATGGACTACCCTATATAAGTCATGGTAGGTAGTCCGAGGATATCTTCTCCCCAAGCATGACATGTCCATGGCCCTCAATTTGTGTAATAATAGGAGCCCAAAAATACAAGAGGGTGTACCCTCCCTTGTCCCCAATCGGTCTGGATGTAAGGATGCCCCTAATGGCCTTGTGAAGTAAGGGAATGTATGACTCAATAATAGAGCGGATCTCACGCCCTTCTTCGACCCCATCGATACGACCGCATCTCCCATATAGGTGGCCCATGAACCATCTATGATCTAGATACTATTGTCTTAAGAGATAGCCACTTCCTAAGAATCGGAACCCCAGTATGCGGTAAACATGCTCCAGGTGATGGACCACTCACCCCTAACTCCTCGGTAATCGGAAGGTGTTCGAGTGCATCCCAATAAGAGAACAATTCACATAATATGTGATCAAGTGCAACATGAGGAACCTGTGTAATCCTCCATATACCATCCCTCTAAAGAGTATCTAGCTCTACCTGGGAGAGTGCCTCCAACACTACCGAGAGCCAATCACACTCCCTCTCCTAGCTCCATCTGATGTACTCCTCCTTCTGCATACACCCAAAAACACAAAAAGGAGTAAGTTAGTACTAAAATCAAGTTGGAAAACTATTAAAAACATGTAAAAATGATGAACATGAAAAAACAAGATAATTTTTGTATTATTATGGTCCTCTATCATGGACCGCCATGTGCAGAGTGGCGGTTCCGTAACCGCCACCTTCTAAGGTGGTGATCTGTAACCGCCACCCCGCCGCACAGGTGGCGGTCCTGTCCCATGAAACCAAATGGGCCGTAAGCCCTAAAAAAGCTTAAAAACAAGAAAAAAACCCTTTTAACAAAAAAGAAACCTACCCTATGGGCGCCCCCCCTAAAGACACATTTAAAACTAACATTTTCAAAAATGATCCCCCAAGGGAAAGATTTCATCATTTCCACATTTTAGGTTTAAAAGCAATAAATCAAGAAGAACTAACCTGAGACTTCGTGGGTCGATGTTCCACTCTCGGAGGCATGATCACTATCTCACCACAAACATTTTGACTATACTCTCATCGAAAACCATCACTGTGGGTCCCCAGAGCACAAAATCTATCAAACTAATTTGCGTAAATGAATAGTAAAATGACTTCTTTGTTTTATATAAATAGCCCTCTTAACTTGATTTTGAATGTCTTTTGCAAGGTTAGAGTGCTGATGGAGGTAAGTTCTAAACCTCGCATAGATGGTAAGTCCTCTTTTCTTATCAATTCAGCCTTATTTCTCAATTTGTTTTATCTATCTCGCACTTGAGTCCCCTTTTTCATTTTGCGGGTAGTAGGATCTTGGATGGTGACTTTCAAAGACACACTGGCTTGTTAGGTATAGCTCCTAACTCCCCATTTTGGGACATCCATACTGGATCCACCGTTTTAGGCCTCTTCATGAATAAAATACTTCTCCGAGGGGGCAATATGTACATACCCCGAAATTGTAAGGTACTACACCGCCTAACGATGATACACATGCCCTAATGATGATACGGTCTCCTTACAAGGTGTTCAGAATCTAGAAAGGCTCACCAAGTATAAACTTGTATCCCACATGCCCCACTCAGCCTCCACATGCTTTGTTTTTCCCCTTTTCCCCTTTCTTCTTGTATTTTGTCTTTAGTGACGAAACCGCTGCCCTACCAGGGCGGCGGTCCCATGACCACCACCTCAGACAGGGGTAGCGGTCCCGTAACCGCCGCCCGCATGCAGGGGTGGTGGTCCCGTATGCATTTTCCATATCCTTCGACAATCACGTAAAATTTAAATCTTGGATTTTACACACTTTCTTCAACCACTTTGGCTTGCATTAATGTTTTTTGCTCCCTGGGAATAGTGTTTTTCCTTTGTTTATAGTAAAAGAGTTCTAATGGGAGTTACCCTCGATAAAAATGCATTATTTATAAATATCCAACTTATTTTCAAGCAAATGGCCCTCATCCTCTAATTTCTCTTATTCAATCTCTCAATTTCTTGCTTAGAATTCTATCATTTCATGTTTTGCTTCCATTGTTAGTGTTTTAGAGCTTATATAATCTTCTTGTTTCAGTCTTATTCAATTACTGCTTCAAATAATCAGTTTAGCATAGAATAGCTTCATTTCTTGACTAGAATCCATTAAAGTTGTAGGTTTTGTTTTGTCACAAGAATAGCTTCTAAAACTCTCAGTACACTTGTGTTGTATTCCCGTAATAAATCTCGCTAGGAATTACATAGTCAAGCTCTGTTCACTTGCGCTATCCCTCTCCTACTCGCATTATATTCGGTCTATATCCAAAGCTGCCATTGTTCAAATGCTATCTTTTGTTGATACTATCATATACACACTTTCTGGATTCACGAGGACATGAAGGAATGAGGAGATCACACTGAGGGGATGAAATCACACACAACTAGATTTACCACTATTCTGTAAACGCCAGGTTTGAGCTATCAAAGTTCTAGTTACAACATATCAAATAGAGTAGTGAATTATTTCATTTCAGTTAAAAGTTCACTCTCGGTATCACCAGGAAGTTGTGGGGATTGATAGTTTTTGAGAAACTATGATTCATTCCTCACTTCTGAGGTAGGATCGAGAGCCTTTCAAATTAATATGTTTAGTTGCTTAGATATTTAGGATAAAATCATAATTGCACAGGAAAATAGCCATACCAGGCTACTTTTTTTGTTTTCATTCAATTTCTAGATTAGTTGTCCATTTTATAAATATACTAGAGTAGCTTCCCTTCAATTTCATTGAAATACATCATTGGAAAATACAAAAATAGAAGAATGCTTACGTAGTATAATACCTCTTTCATAATTAGTTTATTAATGTTAGTTAGAGGTTGAATCATCTTTGTATGACAATCACAGGACCTAGAGAGCCTAGAGAATATATATTTGAACCTATAGTACCTCAACCAAATTTACCCATGACTTTAGCTGATATAGATCAGGACCTTAGGATACAGGTCTTTTGAGCCACAACAAACTTACAAGAAATTAGTGAGCAACTAAGAGGATTGAATATCAAAGACGACAAAGCTTACACATTCTGGTCAAACCATCCAAACTATAGATTGCCCTGATAAAACACCTGAATCAATGTGCAAGGGTTCAAATGAAAACAAACATTTGGTTACAATCCTTTGGTTCCGTAGCCTAACACAAGAGACCTCCTCATTGATATAGACACTAGATTATGTATCAAGTTCGCTAACACCTATTAGGTACTCGAGAAAATCATACAACTTCTATTTCTAAACGTAGAAATTTGAAAAGGCATACGATTATTGGATAGTCGGAAGAAGGGATTGATTCTTCATATGACCATAAGAGGTCCAAAACAACCACACACTCATGGTTTTGATCCCCAAGTCCCACAAACCAATGGGCCTACAAATCAGTCAAGTGTTGACACCACTTGTGAACACGTTGGTGTTTAGATCTTCACCACTCCCGCTTGTCGGATATTATAATAGTTTTCCGTATTAAATATAATTCAATTAATCCAATATTTTCTTTGCTAGACCAGAAAACCACCCATAACTAACCACAAGATCCATTAAAACTACCTACCACTACTTCGCATGACCTTGTCTCGGAGATATATACGAAGCTCCCACAAGTCACTTCCCACGTATTCAACAACCAAGAAATAGGATTTTCAGAGCTCGACATTGATTGGAGCCTTTGAGTAGCCATTATACCCAAACGAACCATTACACCAATCAAGGTTAGGAGGGCCTTCTTCACCTTAGATTCACAGATTCCATTATTGCGTATTGAGGATTTAAATTACTACCCGATTAGCCTATCCATATCCATTCACATTCAACATTCATGGCTATCTTGACACGACTCGGGAAGTCAGTACGAGGAAAGGGTACTTGTAGATTCCCATGCTCGCTTATCACTTTTCCATGGTACGAAACCATCACTTATTAAACATCAATGTTTATCTAAATATCCACATAGTACCCACAACCATCAAAACATCGACACATACATGAATATCAAACTACAATCAATCACAAAATCATATCACATGGACATAAAAATCAATACATAAATCATAAGTCAAAAGCATCATATATATATATATATATATATTTATATTTATATATATAATCATATAAAAATGTCTTTGTACATCATCTAGAGTCTCAAAATCTCAAGGTATAACAAAATCTATATGTCAAATATATGCTTCACAAAGAGTCATATATGCCAAAATACGTAATAGCTATTGGGTGAATTAAACACCCTTAAAGAAGGTACTCCCTCCAACAATGCTCCCTAAGTACATCCTCTACCCCTACACCCTAATCTCCCATAACACTACTACCATCCCTCCATTTGGTCATTTATTTAGTCCACCTCCATCTAGATCCCGAATCAAATCCAAAGATAAATTAACCATTCCACGTTTTATTCTTATTCAAGATGAAAAATACATTTTGATACACATTTTGATTTTGTGGAAGTCACAATATTCCTAATACATCACATATGACACCATCACTTATTAAACATCAATGTTTATCTAAACATCCACATAATACCCATAACCATCAAAACATCAACACATACATTGATATCAAAATATACTCAATCATAAAATCATATCACATAGACACAACAATCAATACATAAATCATAATTCAAAACCATCATATATATATATATATATAATCATATAAAAATGTCTTTGTACATCATCTAGAGTCTCAAAATCTGTATAAAAAATATATACATGAATATATGATTCACAAAGATCCATATACGCCAAAACACATCATAGCTACCAAGTGAAATGAAAACTCGCAAAGAAGTTACTCCCTCCAACAATGCTCCCGTGAGTACCTCATCCACCCTCAAAGCACCTCGAGCTCCCGCAACACCACCACCATCCCCTCCATCCGGTCCTCTGTCTAGTACACCTCCATTTAGACCCCGAGGTGGAAGACCCACACTCATTGTTCGACACCGGACCTACTCCTTGTTTACCTAGATATGTTGTGTAAAGAAGCGTGATAGGCATGTTCCGCACCAGTAAGTCCTCATAATAATCCAAATCATCTCGTATTGAGTGGTAGTTAGCTAAGCTAACCATACCAAGTGGTCCCACATGACCACTATCTTGAGCCCGAGCTGCCAACTTGGCACCTAATATTGATGTCTATGTAATGCCAAGATCCCTTTTTAGGGTATCTCGAGATATATATATATATATATATATATATATATATATATATAAGTGCCGATTGTTGACTAAGGCTATCATGCTTTTCCCTCAACCCATCTCTCTCTGTCACTAAGCCATCGAGCTTAGTCCTCAAACTATCCCTCTCGATGGTCACTATGGCCCGCTCTACCTCCAATATGGCCTTCTCATTTGTTAACCACACAATAATACCCTCCATAGTTTCTCTATCTCCATCTCCAACCACCTAACCATCACCCCCATCACCCCTTCATGTGCCCTCTCCACTCGGCCCATACTCACATATCTCCTTGAGTAGATTGGGCTCTCCTCCATGCAGCAAATGCCCCCTCCACCATGTAGTAAATGAAAATAATACACAGGTTGAACACACAAATATTGTATATATTATTCACCATATATTGATTCATATGGGCCATTACATTTATATAGGCAATGTTGCTCCTATAATCAAGGAAGCTAAACATAACCTCTCACTAACTCTATACGAGATGTTATAACAATACACTCCCTAAATAAGTGGGTTGTTGTAACTCACAACCAACCACACCAACAATGCAATATTATATTATCCTAGATAATATAATTACTCACACTAACATATTAGTGAGCACTAATAGTTAGGATATTCCTAACATTCCCCCCCTTAGTGCGAACATGGTAGAAAAACATCCACACGCTCCTCTGTAGTATGCTCACCCCTGTGGCATGTCCAACTCTGTGACTCATGACCTTGATCCAAAAGAAAGGCTCTCTCCTTCCATGGTTTTAAATAGGCTTACCACAAACCTTGATGTGAACAGGTCCCATCAACTGTCCACCTCATGTGGTTTTCTAGATCCTCCCACAAACCCTTTCAAGATCCATGAACTGACTTACTCTGGTGCTACTGTTCACCACTATGCTTATACATCAAGGAATTATGTAGGTAACACAACATGTTACAAAATTGCACAATAGAAGATATATAGAAAAAAATTCACATTACTTCCTATAAGAATCGTAATGTTCTTAATTGTAGTCTCTCATTGATCATGCCACTCGATCTCGAACAACATAGAAAATTACCATGGCCCTTTGGAAGTTTTCCTTGACTAATTCATTTTGGGTGCAGAATGGGAATGGAACATTGGTATGTATTCCCCCCCACAATGTGAAATTCCACACATATAGATACTGAGAAGCAAAATGCATCGAAGAACATACTCCTGAATGGATCTTGCTAGTTAGGTCTTGCTGCACATGGTCACTAATGCTAGTGAACGTATTCTTCTAGCTGACCATCTTCCAACGAAGTACGTCAATCAGAGGACCAAGTCGGTCCGAGGATCACCGATGAGTAATCTATGCTCCAAAAAACTCTCTTTCCAACATCCATCAAATACCACACAAAATAGGAACTATGAAGAAAATAAATAAATAAAGAAACCACATTGCACACATGTCACTGCACCATACATGCGGCCCCGTCATTAGCGGCGACCGATGAGAGGTCGCTGAATGACCTCCATCCTCTTGTGCCTCTAGCCTCCATTTTATGTACAGCTTAGATAAGAGAAATGTGCTCAGACTTATTTTCCAAACTTCTCATTTTTCGTAAAAGATGGTCTTGGTATTCTTTAGCTGTCAACCTTTTTCTTTTTAGAGATCTAGGTGGTTCAAATTCACTGTCACCTTCATGTCCTTCTTCTAAATTTAGCATAGCTGAATTTTCTTGATCTCATATATTTTTTATGTCTCTCTCCATGGTAATTGGTTCCATGAGAATACATTTTCTTTTCTTTTCTTGACCATTGTGAGATAGGTGTCGGATACAACCGAAAATGCACCCTTTTTTACAAATAATTAAAATTTTAATATAGCTAAAAGCTATTGATTAAAATTTTGACATATACTATTAAAATAACAAAATGACTCAAATTTTGAATAGAATCTAGTGACACAAATACTTACGTGGTGGAGAACTTACAACTGATTTACATGTCACCTTCAAATTGCCTTCGATTTAGGTCTTCGATGCACGAATTTCTACCAAACCGTTCACTATGCTGCATACTTGCACATGGATATATAGAGACACGTGGCACCCAAATGACGTGGCTGCACCCAAATGACGTGGCTTTACTTGCTATTATTGTCTCAGCTGATTAGTTTCACACATAATACGTAGAGATGCACACATGACATGAGACAATGCTACCAGGTGTCGGGAAGGATACAGCTGAATCAAATTATGGCAGTGCTAAGGAGAAATTGATCTAGCATCAATGTAAGCTTGCCTTACACCAATATGTTCAGATTTTCATGGAACACATGAATGCCACAGTGCCATATTTTAGGAAGGCCATGATATGAATTCACAGGGTCAAAAAAACTATGCATAGGTGTCGGTTCGGTGCATGTAAAATTAATGGCTCAATTCCATCCACATACGCAGAGCAGAAATGAGATCAAATGTTTACTCACCCAATCCCATTCGAATACACGATTCCTTCACTGTAGGCTTGGACGTTTTGATCACAGGTGACTATTGCATTCACGACATGCTACTATCAGATGAATTTGCAGCTGAAGGATGTCTCAGATGGATCTCCCAAATTTTAATTTTCTTGCATGGCTGAGACGTCTTGATCTCCACGCTTTTTATGTAGGCTCTACTTCCACTTTTCATGATGCTCAGGAGAATAGATCTGCACAACTACTAGCAATGGAACCACAACTCCACGGGAATAAATTTAAAGCCACGATTTTCTAATGCACATATTGGCAGCATGCATAAAATCTGGAAACTATTCATAGGGCAATCAAGGAAATTGAAATGCCCCTTCAAAAATTAATTCTCCATGGATTTACTCTGAAAATGCCTGCTCTGATGCCAATTGAAAATAATACACAGGTTGAACACACAAATATTGTATATATTATTCACCATATATTGATTCATACGGGCCATTACATTTATATAGGCTAATGTTGCTCCTATAATCAAGGAAGCTAAACATAACCTCTCACTAACTCTATACGAGATGTTATAACAATACACTCCCTAAATAAGTGGGTTGTTGTAACTCACAACCAACCGCACCAACAATGCAATATTATATTATCCTAGATAATATAATTACTCACACTAACATATTAGTGAGCACTAATAGTTAGGATATTCCTAACTTGATAAATCCCATGATCACACCAAAATCATATATGGGAACAAAATCTCCCTGTTTATTAATACCCATATCCCCCGCCTCGTCTGCTATATATCAATGTATCCCATGCACTGGTAATGGATTATTCACATCACCATTTTTGTGTATATACAAAATTGGAGCCTCGGTGCATCCTCTATCAAACCAAACTATCTCCTAACACAAATTAATCTCGATAAGTTCCCACTCCCCTCCTATGCAACCCCGTATCCATAAGCCCTACCGAGTGGCATTTAGGCGACTCTCATATCTCTCCCATATTGGAAATCCAATACGGGGTCTCCATACCACATCCTCCACATGTAATCTTGTAAGGATCTATCTATAGTATTCCTCATTCCATACTACTCGAACTCCCATGTATTATAACACCATCATATAAAACTAGTTGATCTCCCTATCATATCAACACCTCCCCATGGAAAACCACAAGGATAAGCCACGACAATATGCTCAAAGGCCCAACACTGTAGTAGAAAAGCAATATCAATCCCGAACTTCTTTTGTATCCTCCAAGATCATCTCCCTGTAAGTATTTTCAATCAAATAAGAAGCATATGCAAATCGCTCGATTCTCCATCATCTTTGCTACTACACCTATCATCATCCAGGAAATCAACCACTAATAGAGTCAGGAAAATTAAAACATGTGATACCCATCATCATCATGGTCATACGAGTATAACCCTCTCTCTAAAGAATATACAATTTGATAATAAAATTCACTAGATGTAAACCCCACATCATCTACCTCATCCCCGTATAACCTCCATATCACATTCCCTCTCAGTATCATCAATATAATATATGCCCTCTCCATATACCAGGAAATATAGAAATCCTATTAACATCCCCTAGGGTGATGGTCATCTCACCCATTGGTAACCAAAAATATAGGTGGTAGGCTCCCACCTCTCCATCAATGCTAATAGAAATATTGGATGTCTATGGATGTGTCTAGAATAATGCATCCCCAAAAAACAACATCTTATAAATGCGACCAATCATCATATGACATATCTACTCTCACCTCCCCTAGAATCAATTGAATCCTATCTCTGATAGTCAATTTGGCCTTCACATGCATCTACAAAACACAAAAACATGGATTAGAAAAAATCCCCATCAAAATTTAATCAAACTTCAAGCAAAAACATCGATCACCAGCGATTCAATACAAATCGCTAACGACCCATGCAAATTGCAAGTGATCCACAAAAACTTCTGGCGATTTCAAAAACATGACCTCGTACGGTCCTACAAAATGAAAATAATCAAAAAAATAAATTAAAACACACAAAAGCGACAAGAAGAAGTACATAATTCTACAGGAAGGCCTCCTTTGTCATCCAGATGGTCTTGTAGCTTCCATTTCTCAATTATCACTCTAAATTCACAAATATCAAATAAAAAATTACCTAAGGAAATCAACTATTTATATGCACCACACATGAATCACCAATGATTCCTGTGATCACCGACGATTTATCCTAATCGCTGATGATTCACCTTAATCTCCACCAATTCATCTAAATCACTAGAGATCTCACATTTTCTATCACAAACCATTATTTTTCAATACCAACAATTATTTTCAACCACATTATTGAGTCTTTCAATAATGTTCCTCATTTGAAGACCCCCAAAACTACTCATCCTTCACATGAATCATTATATGACCTCGACACCAGTAAGCCATACATATATAGGTCACAAACCCTTTGGTTCCCCTATCATTTGGCTCTGTGATATTTTAGTTCTCCCTACGAGTCATACATATATAGGACACAAACCCTTTGGTTCCCCTATCACTCGATTCTACGGTGATATCCATATTATTTCGATACCTTGTCTTGGAGAAACTTAAAGTGAAACACACATGTCAAACCTATCAAACCAAGTTAATCAAAATGGTGATATTTTCTTTGCATTCAAATCACACCTAGTTTGAGGGGGATAACCCATCCAAAAAAACTAAGCTATCTCACACTATTTTTTTCTAGTTGTTTGGTCGTCACAAGCTACTCAATAAAAAGGAGAAAATATAGACACCGAGTTTTTTTCAACCCGCCTACTTCATCTTATACACACATTATTTAATCTTAAACCTATCTAAATGTCATTATCCTAATTCACTCTCCCTTCATCTAGTAAAAATAATTTTACACTCTCATAAATTACCATTTACCCATCCTAAACCACCTTAACCACTTTAAAATTACCTTAACCATCTTAAAACCACTCAAACCTATTTTATTCTCACATCCTAACCTCGACAACTCGACCATAACCTACCCCCAACAATTTTCCCTCATCATTTAACTAATTTTTTTTTAGGAAGTGGTTTCAACCATTTCCTAAACGTTTTTTCTAAAAAAAACCTAGATCGCCAACAATCCTAACTAATCGTTAGTGATTATAAATAGGAGTTTTACTCCTTTCTTGGGGATCTTCGAAACATTTTTCTCATACTTTTTCTTTGTTTTCAATTCAACTATGAATCTACATCATTTATAAAGATCATCAAGGACATGTATCAACTCCAAGCTCTCACAAATTCATCATTTTGATAGTCTTTTTGTTAATCATATTTCAACAGCTTTCTCATCAACTTGAGATCTATCTCACCACTTAGCACCTTCTCACGGATGAAATGTATATGTATCTCAATGTGATTTGTCCTCTAATGCTATACTAGAGTATGTACAAGAGTTTTGGTGCTATGGTTGTCATAGAAAAAAGAAATACTCCTTGATCCTTCATCTTTATCTCGATGAACAACTTTGTTTAGCCATAGTGCCTCTTGTGCATCTTCCATTGCAATTCTATACTCAACTTTAGTTGAAGAGATAGAAACAATGGCTTCTTTTTAATACACCAAGTAATGACACCTGCACCAAATTTAAACACATAACCGTAAGAAGATTTTCTATATAATACATCACTAACATGATTAGAATCACAAAATGCATATAAGTTACCATTTTCATCCTTAGTATAATGCAACCCATAATTGATTGTATGTTTAATATATCTAAGAATTATTTTTTAAGATTCCAATGATCTTTATAAGGTTCCTGCATAAACCTAGAAGCAATTCCTATTACATAGGAAATATCTGGTCTAGTTATAGTTAGATAAATCAAACTACCAACTAACTACCTATATAAAGTAGGATCAAGTTTTAGTCCAACTTCCATAGGTGTAGAAATTGGTTTACAATCAATCATATTAAAAAAATTCAGTACATTAGTTACATATTGTGCTTGAGAAACAACAATAGAATGTTTATCTTGAAATATAGTCATGCCAAGAAAATGATGTAAGAGACCTAAATAAGTCATTTCAAAGTATTGTTTCAATTTTTCTTTAATCCTATGAATTAAAGGACTACCACCAGTCATAATAAAATCATCCACATATAAACATACGATGATAATGTGAGAACCTTATTTATTAAAGGATAGATCATTTTCAAAATAATAATTAAGAGAATCTAATTGTTTAAAGAAAACATTAATTTTTGCATACCAAGCTCTAGGAGCTTGCTTTAAACCATACAAAGTTTTTTTCAACTTACAAACATAGTTTTATTTACTATTTTCTTCAAATCCTTTAAATCAAAATTCAATTTTTTGTTCACATCCATTTGGTGGATTTCCCACCAAAATTGAGCAACAATAGAAAACAAGGTCCTAACAATGCTCATTTTAGCTACAACGGTGAAGGTCTTAACACAATCTATCCTAGGTTTCTGAGTGAAACCTCTAGCAGCAAGCATATCTTTATATTTGTCAAAATAATACCATCAACATTATATTTTACTTTGTAGAACCATCTAGACCCTATAACACTTCTTTTCTTAGGAAGTGGAACCAACTCCTAGGTTTGATTTTGAATTAGGGCATTATATTCAGCCTGCATTATATTGATCCAATTCTCATCCCAAGAAGCTTCTTCAAAACTTTGTGGCTTAGGTTCATACAAGGTAATTAATTCATGGTACGTATGATGGCTTCTAGTCAATTTCTTAAGGTCAATAGGATTAGAAATTTATAACACAGTTTGAGCCCATTTTGGTTTCTTAGCTAGAGAGACATAAGATTCAAAAACATCCATTACATTAACACAAGAAACATCATGGTGATCTTTTACCATATTTTCATTATCGAACAGAACCATTTAACAAAGCTACTTCAAGAGGTCCTCCAACATCATGAGGAACTCCTCTCAAGATGTAAGTGAAAGGTTTTAGCACCTTGTTTGAGTGTAAACAAAGGAAAACCCTTCACTATATTATTTCTAGATGTTTCATACAAGCTTTGATAATTCACATGTCCTAACCTTTCATGCCATAGTTTTGAATTATTCAAACTTTGAGATACAAAACAAGATGCAGAAGAAAAATCATCAAAATATACAAAGGATTTCTTTGAATTCCTTTACCAATTATACTATCATTACTATCCTTGATGTACCAAGTATCCTAAGAAATTTGAATAGACAAACCATCATGAGTTAGTTGTGAACATGAAAAAATATTATTTTTAAGTTTAGGAACAAATAAAACATTATTCAAAATACCATTTACAAATTTTACTTTTCCTTTCTCTATTGCTTCTAAAGATGAGTTATCACCAAGATACACACATTCATTGATTTTTGTAACATCAAATAAAGAATTGGAAATACTAGTCATATGATTTGAAACATATAATCTAGAATCCATTCAAAATTAGAGGAAGAGTATAAAGTAACATATAATGCAATAGTTTTAGGAGCATCATTAGAACTATCCTTTTTCCTTAAATTATATTTAGATGAGACAGTCTGTTTCTGATTTTTATGGATAGGTTTCTTAGATTTACACTCTTCCTTTTTATGCCCAAATTTTCCACATTTGTGACATTTACCATTAAAGCTTACACGCAAATGTTCAAAAGTAAAACTTTTTTTTATCAGCAAATGAATATTTAGATCTAAACTTCTGATCAGAGAAGGGCTTGCGAGGTTTGAACTTCAAATTCTAAGAAAGAAGTGCCTGTGAGGCATTCTCCTTAGATTTGAAGTTCATCATCACTTTCTCTTCCGTATCAAAAGAGAACTCAAAGTATTTAAGTCTGGTAATTCATCCTCATTATGATATTTAGAGTTTAAGATAGAAATAAAATTCCTAAATCTTTCATGTATATTCAACTGAACAATAAAGTAGATTAATTTTTCACCAATTAAGTCACAATTACATCCATCTAATTGTGCTTTGATATTTTTAATCTTGGCTAAGAAATTAACTACCTTTTCATCTCCTTTCATAGGATTCATAAGTAATTCTAAAACAAGTTTAATAATCTTAGATAAGTGTGTACCTTCATGCATGGATTCTAATTGTATCCATACCTCTTTAGGATGTTCGATATTACCAATGTGTAGAAGATATTCATCATTCACATTGTGCATAATCATGGAAAGGGCCTCCTGCATATGCTATGAGAATGCATTCATATTTTCCATAGTCACTTGACGACCAGTGGGTGCAAGCTCAATTCCTGAAACAATTGTCCAGAGTTTCCTCACCATAAGTTCCGATTTGACCCTAATCTTCCAAATATTGTAATTGGCTCCATTTAGGATTTGGGATTTATCGAGGCAAAAGTAATTGGACACCATTGTCTTTCAAATTTCCTAAACTTGAAAAACATACCCCATTATGATATAATGCACCACTGAGTTAGAAACATATTAATAAAAAAATGACAATACCCATATTTTATGATAAAAACTTGTATTATTTCATTAAAAAATCAAGTATTATAAAGAAATAACTAATCGATCATAACAATATTAATAGAACTAGATCTAAATTTATAGATCTAAAGAAACTATTTGACCATAACTAATTTTGTCATAAAAATGCATACTAATTAACTTCCCATAATCAAATAATGACCCACATTATAAAGGGCACTGCATTATACCCCATACCTATCATAATTTTTTTGACCATATAGAAGAGAAGATGAAACCCCTAAGAATGCACAACAACTTCAAATTTATGAAAAGTGTTAATGTAGATAAAGATCTGGCCAACTTAAATTTGACGTCTAAATGACTGTCATTCTACCTTATTTTTGGTTTATCGTGACGGTCATTTGACCGTCAATTTTAACATAATGAAATTTTCTGGATATGGCCAACTTAAATTTGATGTCTAAATGACCATCATTCTACCTTATTTTTGATCACATATGACATATATGATCACAAATTTAACATAATGTAAATTTCTTGTGCATTTCCAAAATATGAAATTTCATAATTTCTTTTTCTGTATAGTTTCGAGATGGACTATGTTTTTATATTATAAAATATAAACAACTATATAATTTTTGAGAATAATTTATATAATATAAACTATAATGATCTTTATTCTATAGTAAATTTTTATTTAAAGAATATAGTTATAAAAACTATAAACTTATTTTTTTTTTTAAAATCAAGCCCTATTAGAGGGGGTCTAAAGGACACGTGCATATTATTTTGAAAAAGAAATAAGGTAAAAATAGTAAGAGAATTTTTACTAGGTGCAAGGAGATTTCGAATCACATGAGAGTACAAATTAACTTGGAGATTTATAGAGGGGACAAGTAATTTCACCTGCCAATGAAATAATTTGAAATCCCTATTTTCATGAAACTTGTCTCCTCCCTTCATTTACTCTTGAATTTTACCTTTGAAAACATTTACCCTACACACATTTAAAACTATAGAGAAATAGAAATATTTCATATATTAATTTACCCTTACCTGTATGTGATTTTTCACATGCATGTAAACCCCTTTCACTGTGCACACTCACATTAATTCCTCACAAAACATTCAAAATTTTAGATTGTAAAAAATTGGGGAGAAGGGGCTCGATGATTTTTAAATACCCTTCGGGTTGGTTGAAAAAACTTGTACAAAATTAAATAAATTAAATACAACAACATTTGATCTAATCTATTTAATTTACCTTGCTCTGTTACCATGTTAGAATTTGAGGATTCTATTAATTACGGATTTAATCAACATTAATAAACTATGCAATATTAAATAAATAAACATCACATCACATTGCATAATAATAAAGTAATACTTACAAAAGTAAATAACACAGACACAATATTTATAGTGGAAAACCCAAAGGTAAAAACCACTATGAAAAGTAACCTTTATTGTAGAGAAATTTTTACATCTAGTAAATCACCTCCTCCTTAGAAACCCTAATCACAAGGGTGAAAACCTTTGATATATTATTTTTCGAATATATCAAATGAGGACCCAAAGTCCTTTTTATATGAGGTGATTGGGTATGTCTCCCAACTCACCTTTTCAACCATGTTGGTTGACACATATACCAAGGTTTAAAATATTTAATAATAGAAATATAACTATTTCTTATTATTAAATATTTAACCTAAAGTATATTCCTAGGTTTGAATATTTAATAATAGAAATATAAATATTTCTTATTATTAAATATTTAACCTATAGTATAATGTTGGACCCATATTTAATTAAGGGGTGGCCAACCCACTTAACCATTATGTTCTAACTTTGTGAATCTACATCATTTCCAAGGATCATCGACGACCTGTATCAACTCCAAGCTCTCAAAATATCATCATTTTGATAGTGTTTTCATTAATAATCTTTCAACAGTTTCTCATTAACCTCAATCGGTGCCATTCGCGTTTGGGGACATCTCTTAGAACATTGTTGCATCGAAAGGTATTTTTATGTTTTTTCATAATTTATGTTTCATCTAAACATCAAAAATAATTAAAAATCATCATTTTAAATCTTTGTTTATTATTTTTCTCAAAGGTTGATCATTTTTACATTAATCTCCCATGATTCTGCCTTATCACCCACGATTCCCATAAATCACTAGTGATCCCTATCAAATTATATCTTTTAATCATTTTATCAATTTAGTCTCAACTTTTGTCAATATTTTAGATTTAACTCATTCTCTACAATAGTCCAACATTTACGGCCTTCCTATAGTCCAACAAACCTTCTTCTGGGAATGATACAACATCCTTCATGAGCTCACATTGTGTGCAATATGATTTTCCACCAACATTGAAGATATTGAGGATCGATCGAGTTCCTCCACAAAATCCAACAAGAGACTAAATTTTTTTGGTATGATTACTTCTTGTCTATTTAGATAACATCCACCCTTGTTTGGGCCACATTTGAATTTGCATAAGACTTTCCCTTCAATATTGAGTTCTAAGGCTTCTTATCAATTAGTCGCTCATCTGTGTCGTTTATATATCTCTATCATTTTTATTAATCTACTTAATTGTATTATAATGGGCTGACATCCTCTAAGGAATTCCCTTTGGGTTCTGGAATTAGTCTTTTTGAGCAGCACATTGTCATGATATCTAATATTTATTATTTAGGTGTTTATGACTCGTAGGTTTCTTTGTTGATGAAAGAAGAAGGAGATTTATCGCAACATATCAATATCCATCATTGCGGATATCAATAAACCTTGTCATCTTTTGAGGTCAATTTGTTTTTTATTTCATTTTATTAAGTTAAATTTGGAAAGCAAAAATATCTCGTACATATATATACATATGATTTTGTGTCGTGGCTTATATGTTTTGTGTGATGATCTATATGATGGATTTGGCTATATTTTGGATGTTGGATATGATGTGATGCATATTGATGATGTGATGTTTTGATTACCTAATTTGATGTGATATTTTGATTTGATTTTAGATGTATAATGTTAATATGGATATACAATGTGATGTGTGGGTTATATGATTTGATGTGATGATATGACATATTTTGATTAGGAAATGATTTGATAGATATGAGATGACTTAGTTTAGGATAGATGTGATGAGTTTAGATGTGTATGTTTGATTAATATTATGTGATGGATGAATTTATGTTTAGATGATGTTGATATTATTGATTTTATGGATCGATTTGATGATCATATATTATTAGGTATATATGGTGAATAGATTTGGGTTAGATGTGATTGGAAGTGTTATGAAGCATTGCAAAAAGTTAGGATAGGGAAAGGGAAATAGTGCAACCTTGATATGGTGACCACAACGTGAGAAAGTACACTTCATCATAGAGAGGAGGGCATGTAGAAAATGTTCTTTTGACCTAGATTAGAGGAAATAGTAAGAGGGAAAACCATAGAGCAATGCAATTGCAACCAATGACATGTGTTTACACATAAGTAACAATAGTTACTCATATTTAAGATCTTAAGGGAAAGCTGGAAAGTGTGCCTATAAACCCACTTTGTAGACATGATAAAAGGTTTAATATGGAGCTTGTATGAGAAAATAATGTTCTCTTTAGTTGATAATCCTAAGTCTATGCACCAGCTTTGAGCAATATAGCACAAACCGATCAATCTAGGACGTTTGCAGAGGTTGGGAAAGTTGATCGATGTAGGAAGCTTTCCACATGCTTGTTTTTGATATTTTGTTTTTGATTTTGAGATTTTAAGAAAGATGATCAATGGGAGAAGCCTTCACTTCCATAAGATAAAAGAGTAACCATTCTTCAAGGGAGTGGTCTACGATTTAGGATTTTACTTTGGATTTTTAATTTTTAATTTTTAGATGGCGGGATGAGATATGCATGCTAGCTATCATTCAATCAATAATTTTGACATTTTTTATTTTATATGAACAATTGTCCTTCAAGGAGTAGTCTATTTTTGGATAAGATAGCTTTTTGATATGAGCATCTAAAATTTTGACTTTGGATAGAGGTAGGGATATCCAAGTAGCCCACTTGGGGAGGGGAGGATAAATTATACAAGCGAAAACAATGGACCCTTAGTATGGTTCCAGTAGGTAGATAAGAGGGTGATGGATGTAATGATTGTGGGGTTCCCACCTAGGAGGAAGAAATTTTCTACGAGAAATATGTTATGAGCAGATCCATGGTGCCCATGATTAAGGTGATAGAAAGGCTAGTGATAGTAGACCACTTAATTCCAAATCATTACAATGAAAGGTGGATGTAGTCTTATTTTCTCACTCAACAACACTAGATGCATTGACACATCACTCAGACATATCTAAGTGCTCACCTGAAGTGCGCAAAGGTACTATGTCCCTCTTTATTACTGTCTTATCAGGGTGTTAGCATGCATATTCATAATAACCAGATCTCAAAGTGCATATTCCATTCTAACAATCAAATCCATGAACTCAAGTTGGAAACACACATAATAAAGAACATACAGATCACATAAATATTAATACCAGATTCAAAATACAATAAACATGAGAAGAAACAAACACAATCAATATCCATCCATAATGATCCATTCTATTAATCCACCATAAAACATAGTAGTTGAATACACCAAAAGTATCAATATAAAGTCATACGTGCATCCTACCATTAACATAACTCTATCATAATCCAAGAACTAGTTATCCCTAATCCATGAAAATTAATACATATATATATAGGGGTTGGGTACTTTCCCTTCACTACCCATGCACACTTAAAATAGGCTGCATGGTTATAATAGCCATGCACCATTACAAAAGCAACTAAGGAAGCATGCAAGCTTCACCTAATAATAGATTATCTATTAATAACACTAGATCTACATCCTATTATTAGCTCATCTTTACATGACACTTGAACTTCTTCTTGCTCCAAAAATATCCTTTTGTTTCCCCAAGTCTTCATGCCTCGTTACAAGTCCTGTTTATCACTCTTGGTCTATCTTCATCCCACAACATGAAAAATAACTAAGTCTTGAACTTCCTCTTGGGCATGAAACCAAAAGGTGAAAATTTTTCATACCCTCGTGCCTACTTATATGCCCCCTAATTCCACACCACTATCCCCTATGCCTTTAACCACTAGGTAAGATTTCATCAGCCCAACATTACCCCACACTAATATCATTGCCACCCTTGGCAATGAGGTTGCTTTAACTTATACCTCCAAAGAATAAAGAATAACTTATAAAAGAATTTTAATACTGAAAGAGTGATCAAATAATCATTGCACTTCTTCTTCTACAGTGAAAAAAAAACTTCAAGTACTCATTTTTATGTCTTCTTCTAACTCTTCCTAGTCGCTGACTCCCTTCTTTTTCCCTTGAGAACATATCTATCTAAATTCATGCATTTTCCCTTATGCTTCAACAACCTTAACACATTCGCTAAACCTGAGATCATGCCATCCATAACATCCATTATTTACACCATCAACTTCCCCAATTCCTTAATTCTATCACCATGAGGATCCTAGGATGCTTTGAGAGCATCACACATTTTATCCTAACATCACCAACCTTTCATCACACCCCAAAGTTTCATTATTATTTACTACAAGGATTTCATATTCATCTTCTAATGTTCTTGTTTTAACAATATCCTCGGGCTTCTCACACATTTTTTGGTGAAAAACTTTCCATTTTCAACTTATCCCTTAATGTATCAAGGATGACATCATACTCAACTATCTTCGCACTATCTACTTATTTATCTGTCTTTTACCACCACAACTTATTTCTCCTTTTCTGGATCTATTTCTTCCATAGTTGGGCCATGCACACCATTTCCTTCATTCAATAGTAAATTTACTAAGGACCGTAAATAATGCAGATTGAGGGAAACCTACAACTTACATATTTGTCATATTTTGGCCACACCTTCAAAAATTCATCCCCCATTTTCTTGGCCATCTCAAGACAAGTCTCCAGTCTAATCTATGCCTTATCTTTCACTTCCTTTAGGATTTCCATTTCCTCTTCCTTATCTTGTGTGTCCTCAAGTAAAGTTATTAACGTAACCTTCTTATAAACATTTCGGTGTGTGACCTCTACAACTATCTTTGTTAACTCATTACTTGTTTGTTCGTATGAGAAATACGTCAGCTTGATGCTCACATGTATGGAATGTAGATCCTTATTCATTATTTTTGACACACATGAATCCTCACACACACAAAATATAGACTCATCCATGTGAGTCTGCACACTCCATGATAATTGATTCTTGGTGCGTGTGTTCACCATCTCCGGATCCATTAGCTCCTATCCATATAATTGTTCCTTTGCAATAGTACTCTGGAACCTAGCACATATAATCCTTGTAGGGTCATTGATGTACCCAAGATTTTGTGTCTACACATTCTCCTCATCTATTTTCTCAGTAGTATGCTCGCCTGTATGTTCTTTTGTTCCAGTGGCCTCTTGATTTTCTTCTCTAGTTTCCCCCTCAGGACCACTATTCAAGTGTACAACATTGTCTTTTATCTTTATATCTCTAAAAACGTAGCTCTCTTCCTCATTCATGTATTCTTGTCCTATAAACTTATGTCTCAAACTTTGGTTTCCCTCTGCGAACCCCTTCATCTCTCCCAACTTCAAGGCTAGGCATAGAAACCTCATTGTGTGCACCCCCACCTAATGAATTCTCCTCATCACTATCCTTCACTAGTATGTATTTGTGCCTTTTATTCCTGTCTTTATCATTCTTCTTCATGCGTGGTGACCTTTTTTAGGACTTGGAAGTACCAAAGACCACATCTTCATTCTTACGCCCCCTACGTAATTTTCTTTTGCCATGATCTAACATAGTACTATCCTCGTGTTCTTATTCTTCATGCTCAAGGACATTCTCTAAGTCTTATTTTACCTTCTTAGGGGGTGTCTCTTCAAGCAAACTCTTTATTCCCACAGGTTTTTTTACCTTTTAGAGGACCTAACAACAATAAGTCCTCACCTACAATGACTTTTCCTTCCTTGAACCTTGACCTTAAATACACATATATGTGCACGGGCTCAATCTTCCCTATTGTTATGACCTCTAGAGTGATATAAATATTATCTAACTCCATTGTCTCCACATATGCCTCTTTATTAGGGTAGACATATGTTTTGTGCAAATATGGATATTTGTGTCTACCTTATCATCCTCAAAATTTAGTTTCCACGTGTTATGCATCTGGTTCACTGAATATTTAAAATAACGTGCAGTGAAAGTGAAAGGTAACTTACACAGGGGATCTTTTCTCCTTTTACATGTACAAGTGGCCCAAACAAAATTTTTATAAGCTAGGAACTCCGCCTACCCCTCCAATACACCAGGAAACTCTTGTGGTATGTGTCATTCCCCTTCAAATACTTGATGCATCCTTCTATACCATTTCTCATAGCACTACTTGTAGGTATTAGAAACTGAGCCATGGCACGTATAATTTGCAAAATGTTTCACGGGGAATTTTTCTCCATGGGGAAATCCCATACCTTATCCTTCGACCCATCGGGTACACCAATCTCACAAAATGCAATCAAGAGTAAAATGGTGCCCCGAGTTATCTTCTCACCTTTATCTGCTTGGATGCGCACTTCTGCTACTAAGCTCTCTTAAATGTACCCTGTAATATTATAATACACCTTTCCCGCCATTTGAGCCATTTTTTCACCTCCTTCCACTTCTTTGAGGTGCCCAACTTATAACTCGACTAATCACGTCACTACCCTTGTAGCTAGGTCTTCTATGTTTCTAACATTGAAAGCCCGACCTCCCTTTTGATAAAAGAACATGGCAGCCATTTCCATTAATCCCTCATCATCGACAAATATCCTACGATTTCTAATCCCAAGTCACGCAAACCTATAACTTTGCCGACCAAATTTGATGTAATTCAAATTGTCACCCCATGAAGTAAAAGAAATACTCATGTACTCATGACATCAGCCACTGGTACAAATGGTCTAGCTTTCCAAATAATGATAGCTCATACAACTGCATTACTCCAACACTTTCCAATAGTTTGTATATTGAATTATCCATCACCCTTTTCCCATCAGCAGTCCTTATATTCATCTTCAATACAGTCTCTACATTTAAGTCCTTCATAGTTTGTTTAGTCTAGTGATTAAAATCACTAATATTCCATTTGGCCAGCTGATATTTCCATGGCCTTCCTTCAATTACTTCTTTTGGGTATTGCATCTCTATAAACTACTCATGTAGTGCTTCTTTGGTCTCGTTATCAATGACCAGAGCTCTCCTTGGTGCTATTTACTATACTCAAGCAACAATGTGCTCTGAAAACTACAATATTTCCACTACCTTGCCCTTGCACTCCCGAATATCCTCTCGATTCTTCATATTTCCCATTCCCTAGTGTTCCCTAGCCACAAATCTTCCTCCTTGAAAACCTAACCATAAAAACCTTCCTTCCTCACCCACCTAAAAATCTTAAACACACCTTTATGTTGAGCTCGTTAATGTTCTATCATGAATTCACTTGGTTTTCCATTTAACCGATTACTCTTTTCTCTTTGCACTTTTTCGTAATTCTCAGCTTGATAACTCAAAGGATGCAAGGTAAGAATAACGTTACAAACATTTTCTTTTATAATTTTTAAAAATTCTGCACATTAATTACTTCTCAACTACCACCATACGCGGCATTCATTCGGCTCCTTCACTCTTTTGTGTGTCATAATGTATTCTTCCACGCCTTAGTCATAGCCTTA
Source organism: Taxus wallichiana var. yunnanensis (assembly GCA_018340775.1). Classification (NCBI taxonomy): domain Eukaryota; kingdom Viridiplantae; phylum Streptophyta; class Pinopsida; order Cupressales; family Taxaceae; genus Taxus; species Taxus wallichiana. The sequence continues at coordinate 701,791,165 of CM031237.1, read as the reverse complement.
TGGCACACCCACTACTTCATGGCCATAGACCTCCTTACGAGCGCTTCCATGTATCAAATTACTTTACCACTCTACCTAATACCAAGTAGTCTCTTATGTTAGTTTCTATCTAGCATTACACTACACATCCATCAATCTATGCATGGTCTTCAATATGAGAAAACTTCATTGGATTTATCTTCAAAACCATCTTCACTTTGAGCACCTATAATTTCATAATGCACACCAATTTGTATCAAGGCACCAATTACTTCTTCTTTTCGATCCACCCCACATGAAAAGTATGCACGATCCTTTGCGCATGAATTAAATAGATAATAATCAGCTTCGGCATGTGATAACACTTATTATAACACAACACATGACTAAATTGATGAAGCATAGTGACATTGAAAGGAAACACATATAAAGAAAATGCATTAAAGGGTAACCTAAGCTAAATGGAAATACTACCTTATTACAAAAACCAAGAAGAATTATATATAGTAGGGCTTTAACTTACTTGCATTGAAGTAACTAGGGAATGATTTTTCATCCAATGCTTGTGACTAAAAAGTTCTTGATTCTAATATCTTTGTTTAAAAACGGTCCCAACCAATGAACTTTTAACTTCCTAGGGTGGCATGAAAACTTTGAATCATATATAAGAACCATATTTCCAACCTCAAATTCCTTATTCGAATATGTCTATCATGCCATGCCTTTTGTATTTATTTTTCTATTTTCTAGCTCCATCGAATAACATAACATGTTGTTCATCCAATTACATCAATTTGTCTATGCGCTCTTCAACAACTTGTTCATCATCCAATCCTCCCGCGCGCATAATACACATGGATGGATACATGAATTCCATAGGCAATACAACCTCCGTGCCAAACACTAATTGAAAGGGTGTGGATTTTTTCAATCTTTTTAGAGTAGTCCTATATGCCAAAGTACAACAGATACTTTATCATCCCAATCCTTTCTTCCACCATCATATATTTTTGTCAATCTATGTCCCAATATTTGGTTGAAAACCTCAATAGTACCATTTTCCTATGGGTGATAGGGTGTTGTCTTATGGTGTGCCACTATTGACTCAGCCAATAATATTCATATAGTCTCATTAAGAAAATGAATGCCCTTATCACTTTTCAAGCTCAAGAGACATCCATACATGCTGATAATGTTTTTTCATAGAAATGTTGTTGTTGTAGCTACCTTATAATCCTTTGTAGGTGTTTTTGGCCCACCATGTAAGATATTATGTACAAGTTATATTGTACTACATTTCAGTCCTAAGTGTGGTGGAGAAATATTTCCAACAAAGTCAACTTCCCATTTTGAAAGGGTTCAACACTTGCAATAGGCCTCAAAGGAATATCATACCGGATCTAGGATTCCTAAGGTGTTGAAAATGATCACACACCTTTGCATATTCTTTAATATCCTTATATAAGGTTTCCAACCAAATTCCATCCATCAAAATCTTGCACGTGGTGGCATCTCCTACATAATGAACTCCTATAATTCCACCATGAGACTATTCCATTATTGCCTCGCGCTCATGCTCTAGTACACATCGACACAAAACTTCATCACAACCTAACTTATACAAATCTCCAACTATCAACTAGTAATGTGCCAAACGTATTGTAAGTTTTTTCTTCTCTAATGTCTTCATCCCCTCAGGATCCCGACCAATTCACAAAAATATAGAAATATATTCCAACTCGTTGGGCGCACAATTCAATCTAAAAAATTACATATGGAATTGTGTCCTAAATGCTTTGCGTGTCCTCACTAGAATTGATCCTGGAAAATGATCATGCCCTGAGTTTATTTTTCTTGGTTTCACAATCATTGTAAACTGAAACTCCTGAAATAGTAGTATCCACCTGTAAATGCACCCTTGTAACATGGGATTTTTGACTAAATACTTAAGTGCCATATGATTTGTGAAGAAGATAAACTATGTAGCCAATAAGTATTGTCTAAACTTGTGCAACGCGTAAATCATGGAAAAATATACACAATCAATGGTTTTATAGTTCGTTAATTTGGTGTCAAATTCTTATTTGCAAAATAAATAGTGTGGTCTACAATTCCTTCACTTGGTTGTGCTAACATGGTGTTAATCACCATTCTAGAAGCATCCACATGAACATGAAATAGTCTATCCCATGAAGGAAATTACAAAATAGGTGCAGTGATCAACCTCTCCTTCAGTGTTTTAAATGTCTATTGTTGCGCCTTGCCACAATATAATTTTCCCTTAGCCTTCAAAATTTCCTCTAGGGGCACAAAAATCTTTGCATAACCCTTAATGAATTTCCTGTAATACCCCATATGACCAAGAAATACATGCACTTCACTTTGATTTCTAGGTTCTTCCAATCCCAAGATCACAACGACCTTGGCTGGATCTACTAACAAGCCTTATTTACAAATAATATGCCCAAGTAAAGTGCCAAAAGGTGTCATAAAGATACATTTCTTAATATTCAAAGAGATGCTCAACCACCGAACCTCTAAATCATAAGCATAAAATTGTCACAATGGTCCTAAAAAAACCATAAATGGTCCAATCATCAACATACACCTATAAAAAATTATAATAAAGTCCTAAAATGCTTGCAAAATAATGCGTGAAAAGACTGCAGGTGCATTCTTTAGTCCAAAGTGCATAATCAGTATATGTAGAATTTTCCCACTTAGTGGTGAAAGTTTTCTTTTCCTAGTCTTCCTTTGCTATGTGCACTTGATGATAACCTCAAATCCATCAAGAAAAGAATATATCATACGCCTTGCAACTCCTTCTAGGATCTCCTCAGTAAATGGGGTAGGAAAAGGGTCAATAATACATGAAAAATTTAATTATTTGTAGTCCACACATATTCTTATCTTACCATATTTCTTTATGCTTATTACCATCGGGCTAACCCATTCGACTCCTCAATGGGCTCAATGATTCCATATTTCAACATCTTATCAATTTCTTCCTTCACTTTGACACGTAGATTAGGATTCATCCTGTATAGCCTCTTCCCAATCAGGAGAATGCATTCTTTATATTTGATTCGTATCTCACCTAAAGAAGGGTGTACTCCTTTAAATTCATGTAGCCTTGCAGAAATAAGTCCGAAAGTTGCGTAACAACTCAATAATCTTAGCCACCTTCTCCTAAGACCAATGATCACAATTGATGGCCTCTTTAGGCACTAAATATGTTGTAATGTTAACCTTCTTTATTTTCGTAGGCTCGTGATACACACGTGAATTCTCATCTATTTTTTCATCACCTCGTGCTTACCTTCAGTGTGGTTAACATCTATGTTGTTGTCCTCATCATCGTCATCTATTGTGCATACTAGTTTACCCCTTTCATTTTCTTCCTAAAGTGCAGACAATTTCTTCTTCTTCAGTATTTTCAAGGTCAAGGGGTATCTTTGAATCCATCTTGAAAACATGTATAAAATAAGTTCTTCAGCCTTCACTCTATCTCCTAGAGTAAGACACTTCATAATATGTAGTGTGTCATTGACCAGTGGTTTAATAGAAAATTAATCAAAATTATGCATCATACTTGAGGTCATCTCTTGCTAATTAAATTTTTACCATGTCAAATTTGCATGAACATACCACGTGCATGTGAAACCAATTAGGGTGGCGTAGAACTTATGTACCCGAGTGATAGTGGTAAGGCCCCATGCCCCTCCATTTAGAGACTCTCACACTTCGACCATGGTATGAAAGAGAATCATTCCCATGGAATTCACATATCTGTGAAGGTACATTGGTCTTTAGAAACCTAGTAGAAAAGATGATTTTCACCTTGTGCCATTCTAATAGGTTTTCCCGTGTGTAGTCCACCAATGCGTTGATGTCCTGTGTAGGGTATAAACCAACATATTTCTTATGTTACCATCATCTTTCCACCTGGTATTCCATGACATGTAAAATACATCAAGGTTCCCTTCATCACTTTACCAAGGTACATGGTTATGAATTAAACGTAGAAGAGTGCACGGCTTGATCATGTGAGTAACAATAATTTTTATCTCTCTCCAAACTACTTCATACTTTCCATGTGCCCAATTATCACAAGAACTTTCTCCTAAGCATTCAAGTGTTGATATGTGATTTCTTGTAAAAGGATGTGTTCCTCGATTGTAAATCATGCTTGATATGTATCGAATTTCTTGCAGATTGCAGATCTTGACCGAGTCAGAATATGATTAGACTCTTTTATTTATTTCATTTTGTGTCTGAATATTAATCTGATCACGGAATGAATTATAGAGATATTCATCTATAATATCTAGACTTGGATCAAAGTGGAATTGATCCAAGTAATGCTTTAAATCTGTTTGTGATAAATTAGATCACGCACTTGAACAGTCGCAAGGTATGGAAGCATTTATTGTCTGGTCGAGTATGACTCAGCTGATCTTGAGAAATGAATTGGTTCCCGATATGGAGGTATATCCGAAGGTCTCGACGTGGACCAAGTAATAATTTCTGTCATGTATATTCCCGTAGCCTAACGGTCAGATAGAGTAAATCGCTCGAGATGCATGATTTTAGGTCTTTTTTGGCATATAAAATGTTATACCTAACTGGAATTATTAATGGTTAGTAACCTAAAAACTAAAACCTAACCTAGGGGTTAGATTATTGTTAAGCTAACCTAGACCTAGGCTATGTGTTAATATCCTAAGTTAGTATCTATGTGTAAATTGGTTAGTATGGGTATTACCCTAAATTCTAACCTAAGATACTAACCTAACTATTGAGGAGGATGTAAAGGGGCCTATGGAGGGGTGTGAACCATGGGCGGCGTTTTCTATGGCAATTAATGCTGGGGATAAGGATGAGGGACAGGTCATGGCGGAGGCTTAAGCGGCGGCTAACCTGTGCAGACGTGGCAATTTGCTAAGTTTGGAAATGAGCATGAGTTGTAGTTGGACTGTCGCCAATTCTGGCGGTCGGTGGAAGTTGAGTTTAAGCGGGAAAGTTGGTTTAATGGCATTCAATGTTCTAGGGAGACGAGCTCGGAACTCGCGAGAAGGCATGCAAATGGGAAGTTGAAGGTTTGTTTGGTTTGTCGTGATTTTCGGTCTTCTCTCTCTCTCTGCTTGTTTACTGGTTCTTCGCACCAGTTCTCCTTGAGTTGCATGGCAAGAATGAATTTCTCTGGCTCTTTTCTCTGTCATGGAAGATATATATGTGATGGAGACAGCGAAATTTTGTTGGTCGCTTTATCTTGGAAAAAGAAAAGGAAGTTTGAGCTCTTCCAGTGGTCTGCTTCGGAAATTTGATCAAAAATACAGGCATGTTAGGCCCTAACCTTTAAATTTCTTGTTGTCTTTCAAGTGATTTCATTAGAACAACTCTGTTCAAATGTTTTGAGAAAATAAAGGATTTTCTATGGAGATCTTGTTTAAATTTTGGTACTGTATCTCTTCTGGTTCGATTTTTCAATTTCCTTTTGATGGGTATTTGTTAAAATCGAATAGTGGCTCTATTCCTTTGTGTATTCCTTTTTGGTTTAAATATGTGAGATATTTATATATAAAGGTATGAATGCTCGGCCTGTTTGGCGTGAGCCCAAAGAATATACTTGTGTTGAGAATAGACCACCGTATGTTGTTGATTTGTGGTCGCTGCTTTCTTGTGTGGAAACCGTATGGAATGATTTTGATGGATACCGTAAGATTGATCAAGATTATTGCTTCTTTGGGAACTCGTCGTGGTTTTTGTTGACAATGTATAATGATACTTTTGGGTTTTAATTTGTCTTCTAATTTTTGCTAGATCGTGTAATCGTTGTGTTACCGTAGTCTATACGACCTAGCGGAAGTTGTTTCCTTCCTTGTTATTGTGGTAACGGGATTACTTGTTGATCGTGTGTATAATATAGATACATCTGTACTTTATTTTATCGACTCAGTGGAGTCCATGATTGAATCGTATATTGCTATCTATTGCTGAGAATGTAGATTCATCCATAAGTTTTGTGAATTGATTTTCGTGGAAGCCTGGTAAGAAGAAACAGGTCTTTTGATCACCGTTATTTGAATGAATAAAGGATATAGACTTCCTAGGTATGCATTTGCATTTCTTTGTGTAAACTGTTCGAAAGTTTCGAAGCGGCTCAGTTGATTTCTTTGCTTTGAAAGGGGTATTCGATTTGCTTACACTTGTTTTTATTCTGAATGTTTGCCATAGCTGGCATAGAAGGATTCATCACCAATTTCATAGTACGCTGCTGTAGGGTTCAGCGGTTATGGGTATAAACCCGTTTAATGATATATGCGTGTGCATATATATGTATATATTTACAATCGTTGTAATCTGAACGACTATGAGGAGTCGATTGTATGTTTTATATTTGAATCTTATTCAAGTTGAATATATTTAAATAGTTGGTGATTGTTGAACCTGCGACTTGAAGGAATAACACGTAATAGACCTCTGTTATTTTCGGGAATTACTCTTGTGTTGCATGGGTTTTGTGGTACAGAATCTTAGGTGAACATTTACGTCTTCGACCTGTACAAATTTGTGTAAAAAGATTGGCAGAGTTCAGTCGGGTTCTTGGTGTGAAATCAGAGATTAATTTGTTTGTCTGATTCTTGTTATGCTTCGTTGATGAATATCAGTATGAATTCATATGCATTTGCTTGAATTGTTACCTCCGTTTGAATCATTTGGAATTCTGGAAAGGTAGCTGGTACTTCTGTCTCTTTCTGAACTTGACATTGGACACTGTCTTTGTCACTATTTGAGATCCTTGAGTATGGATGACTGTTTCGTGTTCTGACCTTGTTTGGGTAAGTCGCGAATACCACACTAAGACTTGCATGCGCCAAGGTAAGGATCGATTGGTTGTATTCCCTTCTTTTACTTCAGTCTGATTTTGACTGAGCAAGAATAAGTATGCTATGTTCTTTTCCATTTAATCAGTCCGATTTGACTGAGCATGATTTGGAAATACTGTGTGGTCAACATAGCATAGTCTCTAGGAAACCTCAAATTGCTTGATGCAATAAGGTTGTTGTTTACAGCGATACGCTTGTAGTTTCTTGTTTTCAACTTGTGTCAAAGCCTTACTGTGTAAAAGAAACTAGCATTGGGCTTAGGGTTGATACATGAATTGTTGATGTGTTAGTTGTTGTACAGGAGTTTTGTTGTGTTTCTATTTCTTGATTTAGAACAGCGATCTTGCTTGCGGCTTGTCTAACTTGTTCATTTATATACTGGATAAATGTTTTCATAGGAGAAGACTAGATGTTGATGAATTTATGTGAAAGGAAGTATGAATGGATTGGTTCTTTCTCTTCCTTTATTTAATATTTGTTGATATTTGTCTAACAGTGGGAAATTGTTTTGTAACATATTGGTGGAATCCCGAATTGTTATGTTATTTCCTTTTTTTGGAAGAATGAAACAATCTGACCAATGTTGTGATTTTGGATTCAATGATTGTTTGTGTACATTCGCCTTGTTTCTTAATATTTGATGAAATATTAGAAAGTGATTAAGACTATTTTGTAACAATGATAGAGTTACATATTTGTAATCATTTTGTATTACAAGGGCATAGTCCGATTATGTTTACTTATGTGAATATCTCGATCTCATTTAAACAGTAGGTTTTAATGAAAACAATTGATGGATTGCAATTGTTTTAAAAGTTAGTGCTTATCATGCCTGGCCATTGAATCGACTCATGTTGACTATTTTTGCAGATGGTTACCGTAAGAGGTAAAAGCAATGCAGATCCGATGTCGATCGATTGTTTATTTGATTTATAATGAATTACAGCTTGATTTTACAGATGTACTATATGTGAAAAGATGTTTCTTTTCCTTAGCATTATATCAAGTATGTTGTTGCATAAAATGTAATTGTATAGTTTTGAAAGGAATGGAAATAAGTGTTTGATACTTATGTGTTGTATTCTATTTTTGATAGTTGACCTTCTTCGGTTTATGTAACGAAGGGGCATTGTTATCATTGTATAATATGGATGCTTTTGTGATTGACAATGAAAGTCATAAGTAAATGAGATTGAATTCTTATGAGTGTTTAGTAGTTCTAATTTGTTCTAGCAAAAGCAATATTGGATTTAAATAATTGTCTTTCTAGAAGATAGGTTAAAAATGAGCCTAAAAGAGAACGCTAAACAAGCTGGATTAAATTACTAATCCCTAGTCCTAAGTATGACAGGACAATATTAAATTGGATTCTTAATCATTTATATCTTTATACTAAAAAGTATGATATAAATTCAGTTAAGAGAACTGATATACAATCAAATGGAGTTCAGACGGCAATCTCTAGCAAAGGTTATGAGATATTGTCCCATTCTGTTGTTTTAGAATCAGGTGTATTCTAATGACTCCTTGATGAGAACTGACCGTAATACCTCTACCATGTAATGGGTTTTATAGAGGAGGGTCGTCTTAAGACGAAGAATCCAGGGATTTGGAAAGGCTAACCTTAGGGAAAAGTCTTTAAAAGTAATTTAAACTCAAGTGCGTAACGCTTGTTACTGAGTAGATCTTTTCGAGGCGGATTTAAAGGTTGACGACATAAGTCAACTGCAGAGTTGTACCTCCGAGAAGATTAGGATCTTCTTGAAGTTACAATAATGCAGATGACTTATGGCGACACCCTTTGCATTGATCGCTAAGATTTACACTTGATTTCGCACGAGTTACCCTGGGACCGATTAAGAACGTGGTCATGTTATAAGGCTGCCTAGGAGATTCGGGGTATCATGACACACTGGTTGAACTGCAAGGTTGAACCAGTATGTCATCATATCCCTAATCCTCGTGGTCATCCATATAACATTATCACCTTGTTAATCTGCCTCCGAGTGATTCAGTTGTGAAAGGAAGGACTGACAGTAGTCAGTATAAGACATTCTATATAACATATGAATGGGGTGAAGGACGTATTCCAGATTGACGAGTATGCCGTTAAGGAATACGAGACATGAACAGTATGTTTCAAATCTTTGGCCAAAGTATCGCAAGCTGCTGATTGCGTTGTCCTAATTCACCTAGTCTAAGGGATGAGATGCCGATGAATAATAGTAACAATTATTCAGTTAGATTCCTTGGACAGAGCATTCTGAATCCCAGATTAGGGAAGAGAACCGCAAGAGTAATGTGTTAAATAAAAACACCGACTCTTATTACTCATGAATAGATCGGTAGATTACCGAGTCATGGAATGAATAGATCGGAGGTACTCCGAGTCATTACAGCTGCATATGGTTGTCTGTTATATGAATGGTTATTGAATTGTGAGTTCTAAATTATGTATTTAGAACCAGTATGCAATTATCAAAAAAAAAAAAATTTGACTTGTTCTAAAGTATAAAATGAGGATGTTACATCTTGGTATCGAGTGAAGGTGCAGCTCTTGGACCTACCGAGTCCATAACTGATAAAAACCTGAATTTTCTTGTAATGTAAAAATGGTTAGAACAAGGGGGAACGTTGTAGTAATGCTCCCCCAAGGAGGAGCGGCAACAACCGTAAACTTGATGAGATCCTTGCTGCCCTGTTGACACAAGAGATCGCTTGGCTGTACTTGAACAACAGGTGATGGGAAATGAGGAGGATGAAGAAGCTGATAATAATAATCAGCAACCTCCTGAGGACAACCCCGAAATGGCTGTTGATGTTAATGCTGTGAATGCACCTGTCCAACCAGAAAACAAAAAGGCCAGATTGGCAGTAGAACTCACTAATGATATAAAAAGGATAAGTCCACCTAAGTATGATGGCACCACATTAGGAGATGGAGCTGAGAACTGGCTCAGCGAAATGGAGAAGTACTTTGCAATAAGGAACTTCTCAGAGGAAACCAAAGCTATTTGGGGAGCCTATCAGCTTTCTCACGAAGCGTCTTCGTGGTGGGATAGCCGAAAAGCTGAGCTAAACATTGATGAGACCAATATTACTTGGGATCAATTTAAAGGCTATTTTAGGCAACGGTGGCTGCCACAACTTTTCTATGATCAGAAAATGACAGAATTCCAGAACTTAGCTCAAGGGAAGCTAACGGTAACTGAATACTGGGAGCGGTTTACAAAACTCCTCAAGTATGTACCACAGTATCAAACTGACGAAAAGTTCAGGATACGGAAATTCATCATGGGATCAACCAGTGATAGGGGAGAGGTCGATGTTCACACCCAACCACTATGGAAGGAGTTGTTGAAAAGGCCATAAGGCAAGAACAGAAATTAAAGGCTATTTCGCTCATAAGGAGGAAGTGCGGAAGAAGACGCAAACCCTTCTTCAACCTCTCGCACCTTAAAAGGACCATGGAAAAAGTTTGGAAACAAGAGTAAGTTTCCAGGAGATAACAATAAGAAAGCAGCAGTAAATAAGCCTGCTGGAAATGTAAGGGATAATTTTGTTAAAAATTATAACAATGGGCAGAAGCCCTATGGAGGACAGCGTGACAATTTCAAGGCTGGAGGTAATGCTGAGCCTAAGAAGGGACCTGTAGGAGGCTGCTACACTTGTGGTAAAGATCATTACGCAAATCAGTGCCCTTTGAAGAAGGATGATCGTAATCGCAAAGATAAGATACATGCCGCAAAGAGCGTACAAGCAAGCTGAAAAGCAAGCAACACCTATAGAAGTTCCGGGTAAGTTATTCGGCATACCTGTCACTATTCTTTTTGATACAGGAGCTACTGAATGTTTTATTTCTAATAAACTTGCTTCTAAACTTAAAAGAAAAGCTGGGAAAATGGATAAATCTTGGACTGTAGAGTATGGTAATAATTCTGTTCATACAGTGAGTATGTGTCTCTTTGGAGCAGTCCTTGATTTACCTAATTTCTCCACGGAAGTTGATCTCTATGTTACACCTTTGGGATCGTATGACATTATTATTGGTGTCAATTGGTTAGCTGACCATAAAGCAAAGGTAGATTGCTATGAAAAGAACATAAAATGTTTAGATGATCAGCTGGAATCAGCAGAGATTCAAGGTGTGAAACGGGAAATTTCAGTTAGAAAACTGTCAGCTATGCAGCTTAAAAAGGCTAAGAATAAAGGATGTACTCTTTATGCAGTAAAGATATCTGAGTCTTCAGAAGAAGATGGTGATTACATGAAGCAAATTCCACTGCTACAAGGTTTCAGGGATGTTTTTCCTGAGGAATTACCAGGGTTACCACCCAAGAGAGAATTTGACTTCACCATTGAAATCAAACCAGGAACTGAACCTATTTCCAAGGCGCCTTATAGGATGACTACTACTGAGTTAGTCGAGCTTAAGGCACAGTTACAAGAGCTTTTGTCTAAAGGATTGATTAGACCAAGTGTTTCACCTTGGGGAGCACCTGTGATATTTGTGAAAAAGAAGGATGGAACACTAAGGCTGTGTATTGATTATCGGATGTTGAACAAAGCAACAATCAAGAACCGATATCCACTTCCTAGGATCGATGATCTGTTTGATCAAATGCGTGGAGCAGCGGTTTATTCTAAGATAGACCTTCGATCTGGTTATCATCAGTTAAGGATTAAAGAGGAAGATATTCATAAAACAGCTTTCCGAACAAGGTACGGACATTATGAATTTACAGTTCTACCCTTTGGGTTAACTAATGCACCCGCAACCTTTATGAATTTAATGAACAATATTTTTCAAGAATACCTGGACAAGTTTGTACTTGTATTCTTGGACGATATTCTCATTTATTCTAAAAGTGTTGAGGAGCACAATGAGCATTTGAAGATAGTTTTGGGAATTTTGAGAAAGAGGAAGTTGTATGGTAAGTTATCCAAATGTTCTTTCTTTGATTCAGAAGTTCACTATTTGGGTCATGTCATAAGTAAAGAAGGAATCGCTGTAGATCCTTCAAAAATAGTGGCAATAACTGAGTGGCCTGCACCAAAGAATGTGCATGAAGTAAGAAGCTTCATGGGTCTTGCTGGTTACTATAGAAAATTTGTAAAGGATTTTTCTAAGGTAGCTGCACCAATAACTTCATTGCAAAAGAAGGATAAGAAATTCATGTGGAATGACAAGTGCGAAGCGGCTTTCAAAAGTCTGAAAGACCAGTTGACTTCTGCACCTATATTGGCTGTACCAGACCCTAATGGGAATTTTACTGTTGTAACGGATGCTTCTGGGGAAGGCCTTGGAGGTGTTTTGTTACAAAATGATCAGGTCATAGCTTATGAAAGTAGAAAACTTAAGTTACATGAGCTGAATTATGCCCTCATGATTTGGAACTTGCGCCATTGTTCATGCGCTTCAAGTCCTGGAGACACTATTTACTTGGGAAACCTTTTGAGTTGAAAACCGATCACTGGGACTGAAATATATTTTTACTCACCCAATCAATGCCGATAAAGAAGGTGGTTAGAATTTTTATCACAATATGACTTTGATATCAGCTATATCAAAGGGAAGGAGAATAGAGTAATGATGCTCTAAGTCGTAGGAGGCACATTTCGCTCTTATAACATTGAGAACTCGTTTAAAGACGAGGTAAAAAGTGCCTCGTAATCGATGCATATTTTCAAGAAGTAAAAGCAGCATTGGCCGTAACCTAAAGATAAAAGGTATGAAGGTTTTCATTTTGATAATGAAGGAATCTTGCGTTATGAAAATAGGGTATATGTACCTGTGTTGAATGATTTGAGAAAGAAGTTGTTAGTTGAATTTCATAATTCACCTTTTCTCTGACACCCGTGTATCACAAAAATGCTAGCTGATTTGAAACAAGCAATACTTCGAAAGGTATGAAAAAGGATGTGATAAATTTTGTGACTCATCCTCGGAATGTCGGGCCGGTGAAGGCAGAGCATATGCACCCTGCTGGACTGTTATATCCTCATAGCATACCGCAGTACAAATGGCAAGTAATAACCATGGATTTTGTACAAGGACTACCTATGTCCAGGAATAAGCATGATGTTATCCTGGTAGTTGTGGATAAACTGACTAAGGTAGCTCATTTCATCGCTGGAAATCTAAAGGATGATTCACCAGTGCTGGCCAAGAGGTTCGTACACGAAATTTTCAGATTGCATGGTGTACCAGAATTGATTATATCTGACAGGGATCCTAGAATGACGTCAAGGTTTTGGCAAACGCTTAACGCAGCCCTAGGAACTAAACTAAACTTCAGTTCTGCATATCATCCAGAAACGGATGGGCAAACTGAGAGGGTAAATCAAGTGTTGGAGGACATGTTGCTAATGTATTGCATGGATCAACAGTATAAATGGGAAGAATATCTTCCATTAGTTGAGTTCGCATACAACAACACTTATCACTCATCTCTTAAGATGGCACCATTTGAAGCACTTTATGGAAGAAAGTGCAGAACCCCTGTTAGTTGGGACAGTGTTGAGGATAGAGTGGTAATTGGACCAGAGATTCTCACAGAGATGGAACAAGAAGTTAAGCTTCGATTCGTGAACGATTAAAGGAAGCAAATGATGATAGACGTAAGAGCTATGCTGACCTTAAGCGGGTTGATAGAAAGTTTGAGCTTGGTGATAAGGTTTTCCCGCGTGTTAAACCCGTAAAGAGTTCTATAACTTTTGGCAAGGCTGCCAAGTTGTCACCACGATTTGTGGGACCTTTCAAAATTGTCGAAATAATCAACTCGTAGCTTATCGCTTAGCATTGCCACCGCTTTATCTCGCATGCATGATGTTTTCCATATTTCTTTGCTTAAGAAATACGTTTCAGATCGTCACATGTTTTAAATTGAATTCCTGCAGTCCAAGACCCAGGAATAATCGTGGTTAAACCCACACGAGTGCTGGAAACTCGCCAATTGCATTTAAGAAATCGTGATATACAGCAATGTAAGGTCCAGTGGGACCAGTTTAGCGAAGAAAGTGCAACTTGGGAAAATCTGGAAGAAATGAAAATTGCTTTTCCTTCTCTTTTTGCAACAGAATGAAAAACTGTTGACAAAGATATACTTTTATGAACTGATTGTTTTTAAGTATTTATGAAAGCCAGATTAAGGCAGACTTTATTCAGGTTGAATAAATGTGTTGTGACATTGATTTCTGGAAACTATTTAATATGGAAGTAGTCACATTGTTTGTGTACTAATAAATTGATTGACCTGAAGGTTAATTTAATATGTAATTCATCGGGACGATGAATCTTTTTAGGAGGGAAGCATGTAACACCCTGAACTGTTGTTACTTTCTCCTAAGCATTCAAGTGTTGATATGTGATTTCTTGTAAAAGGATGTGTTCCTCGATTCAGAAATCATGCTTGATATGTACTGAATTTCTTGCAGATTGCAGATCTTGACTGAGTCAGAATATGATTAGACTCTTTTATTTATTTCATTTTGTGTCTGAATATTAATCTGATCACGGAATGAATTATAGAGATATTCATCTATAATATCTAGACTTGGATCAGTGGAATTGATCCAAGTAATGCTTTAAATCTGTTTGTGATAAATTAGATCACGACTTGAACAGTCAGTAAGGTATGGAAGCATTTATTGTTGGTCAGAGTATGACTCAGCTGATCTTGAGAAATGAATTGGTTCCCGATATGGAGGTATATCCGGAAGGTCTCTGACGTGGACCAAGTAATAATTTGCCATGTATATTCCCGTAGCCTAACGGCCAGATAGAGTAAACCTGTTCGGAGATGCATGATTTTAGGTCTTTTTTCGCATATAAAATGTTATACCTAATCGGAATTATTAATGGTTAGTAACCTAAAACTAAAACCTAACCTAGGGGTTAGATTATTGTTAAGCTAACCTAGACCTAGGCTATGTGTTAATATCCTAAGTTAGTATCTATGTGTAAATTGGTTAGTATGGGTATTACCCTAAATTCTAACCTAAGATACTAACCTAACTATTGAGGAGGATGTAAAGGGGCCTATGGAGGGGTGCGAACCATGGGCGGCATTTTCTATGGCAATTAATGCTGGGGATAAGGATGAGGGACAGGTCATGGCGGAGGCTTAAGCGGCGGCTAACCTGTGCAGACGTGGCAATTTGCTAAGTTTGGAAATGAGCATGAGTCAGTTGGACTGCCGCCATTCCGCGGCGGTCAGTGGAAGTTGAGTTTAAGCGGAAAGTTGGTTTAATGGCATTCAATGTTCTAGGAGACGAGCTCGAACTCGCGAGAAGGCATGCAAATGGGAAGTTGAAGGTTTGTTTGGTTTGTCGCGATTTTCGGTCTCTCTCTCTCTCGCTTGTTTATCGGTTCTTCGCACTCAGCTTCTCCTTGAGTCGCATGGCAAGAATGAATTTCTCTCGGCTCTTTCTCTCTGTCATGGAAGATATATATGTGATGGAGACAGCGAAATTTTGTTGGTCGCTTTATCTTGGAAAAAGAAAAGGAAGTTTGAGCTCTTCCAGTGGTCTGCTTCGGAAATTTGATCAAAAATACAGGCATGTTAGGCCCTAACCTTTAAATTTCTTTGTTTTCAAGTGATTTCATTAGAACAACTCTGTTCAAATGTTTTGAGAAAATAAAGGATTTTCTATGGAGATCTTGTTTAAATTTTGGTACTGTATCTCTTCTGGTTCGATTTTTCAATTTCCTCTAGATGGGTGTTTGTTAAAATCGAATTGTGGCTCTATTCCTTTGTGTATTCTTTCTGGTTTAAATATATGAGATATTTATATGTAAAGAGCATGAAAGCTCGGCCTGTTTGGCGTGAGCCCAAAGAATATACTTGTGTTGAGAATAGACCACTGTATGTTGTTGATTTGTGGTCGTTGTTTCTTGTCTGTGGAAACTGTATGGAATGATTTTGATGGATACTGTAAGATTGATCAGTATTATTGCTTCTTTGGGAACTCTCACGTGGTTTTTGTTGACAATGTATAATGATACTTTTGGGTTTTAATTTGTCTTCTAATTTTTGCTAGGATCGTGTAATCGTTGTGTTACCGTAGTCTATACGACCTCCAAGCGGAAGTTGTTTTCCTTGTTATTGTGGTAACGGGATTACTTGTTGATGTGGTATAATATAGATACATCTCGTACTTTATTTTATCGACTAAAGTGGAGTCCATGATTGAATCGTATATTGCTATCTATTGCTGAGAATGTAGATTCATCCATAAGTTTTGTGAATTGATTTTCGTGGAAGCCTGGTAAGAAGAAACAGGTCTTTTGATCACCGTTATTTGAATGAATAAAGGATATAGACTTCCTAGGTATGCATTTGCATTTCTTTGTGTAAACTGTTCGAAAGTTTCGAAGCGGCTCAGTTGATTTCTTTGCTTTGAAAGGGGTATTCGATTTGCTTACACTTGTTTTTATTCTGAATGTTTGCCATAGCTGGCATAGAAGGATTCATCACCAATTTCATAGTACGCTGCTGTAGGGTTCAGCGGTTATGGGTATAAACCCGTTAACAGTATACAGCGTGTGCATATATATGTATATATTTACAATCGTTGTAATCTGAACGACTATGAGGAGTCGATTGTATGTTTTATATTTGAATCTTATTCAAGTTGAATATATTTAAATAGTTGGTGATTGTTGAACCTGCGACTTGAAGGAATAACACGTAATAGACCTCTGTTATTTTCGGGAATTACTCTTGTGTTGCATGGGTTTTGTGGTACAGAATCTTAGGTGAACATTTACGTCTTCGACCTGTACAAATTTGTGTAAAAAGATTGGCAGAGTTCAGTCGGGTTCTTGGTGTGAAATCAGAGATTAATTTGTTTGTCTGATTCTTGTTATGCTTCGTTGATGAATATCGATGAATTCATATGCATTTGCTTGAATTGTTACTCCGTTTGAATCATTTGGAATTCTCGGAAAGGTAGCCTGGTACTTCTGTCTCTTTCTCGAACTTGACATCGACACCGTCTTTGTCACTATTTGAGATCCTGAGTATGGATGACTGCTTCGTGTTCGACCTTGTTTGGGTAAGTCGCGAATACCACACTAAGACTCGTGCATGCGCCAAGGTAAGGATCGATTGGTTGTATTCCCTTCTTTTACTTCAGTCCGATTTTGACTGAGCAAGAATAAGTATGCTATGTTCTTTTCCATTTAATCAGTCCGATTTGACTGAGCATGATTTGGAAATACTGTGTGGTCAACATAGCATAGTCTCTAGGAAACCTCAAATTGCTTGATGCAATAAGGTTGTTGTTTACAGCGATACGCCAGTAGTTTCTTGTTTTCAACTTGTGTCAAAGCCTTACTTGTGTAAAAGGAACTAGCATTGGGCTTAGGGTTGATACATGAATTGTTGATGTGTTAGTTGTGACAGAGTTTTGTCTGTGTTTCTATTTCTTGATTTAGAACAGCGATCTTGCTTCATGGGCTTGTCTAACTTGTTCATTTATATATACCGGATAAATGTTTTCATAGAGAAGACGGACAAAGTTGATGAATTTATGTGAAAGGAAGTATGAATGGATTGGTTCTTTCTCTTCCTTTATTTAATATTTGTTGATATTTGTCTAACAGGGGAAATTGTTTTGTAACATATTGGTGGAATCCCGAATTGTTATGTTATTTCCTTTTTTGGAAGAATGAAACAATCTGACCAATGTTGTGATTTTGGATTCAATGATTGTTTGTGTACATTCGTTCCTTGTTTCTTAATATTTGATGAAATATTAGAAAGTGATTAAGACTATTTTGTAACAATGATAGAGTTACATATTTGTAATCATTTTGTATTACAAGGGCATAGTCTGATTATGTTTACTTATGTGAATATCTGATCTCATTTAAACAGGGTGTTTAATGAAAACAATTGATGGATTGCAATTGTTTTAAAAGTTAGTGCTTATCATGCCTCGGCCTATCATGAATCGACTCATGTTGACTATTTTTGCAGATGGTTACCGTAAGAGGTAAAAGCAATGCAGATCTGACAGGCTGATCAGATTGTTTATTTGATTTATAATGAATTACAGCTTGATTTTATAGATGTACTATATGAGAAAAGATGTTTCTTTTCCGTTAGCATTATATCAAGTATGCTGTTGCATAAAATGTAATTGTATAGTTTTGAAAGGAATGGAAATAAGTGTTTGATACTTATGTGTTGTATTCTATTTCTGAAAGTTGACCTTCTTCGGTTTATGTAACGAAGGGGCATTGTTATCATTGTATAATATGGATGCTTTTGTGATTGACAATGAAAGCTTGCATGAAAATGAGATTGAATTCTTATGAGTGTTTAGTAGTTCTAATTTGTTCTAGCAAAAGCAATATTGGATTTAAATAATTGTCTTTCTAGAAGATAGGTTAAAAATGAGCCTAAAAGAGAACGCTAAACAAGTGGATTAAATTACTAATCCCTAGTCCTAAGTATGACAGACAATATTAAATTGGATTTAATCATTTATATCTTTATACTAAAAAGTATGATATAAATTCAGTTAAGAGAACTGATATACAATCAAATGGAGTTCAGACGGCAATCTCTAGCAAAGGTTATGAGATATTGTCCCATTCTGTTGTTTTAGAATCAGGTGTATTCTAATGACTCCTTGATGAGAACTGACCGTAATACCTCTACCATGTAATGGGTTTTATAGAGGAGGGTCGTCTTAAGACGAAGAATCCAGGATTCGGAAAGGCTAACCTTAGGGAAAAGTCTTTAAAGTAATTTAAACTCAAGTGCGTAACGCTTGTTACTGAGTAGATCTTTTCGAGGCGGATTTAAAGGTTGACGACATAAGTCAACTGCAGAGTTGTACCTCCGAGAAGATTAGGATCTTCTTGAAGTTACAATAATGCAGATGACTTATGGCGACACCCTTTGCATTGATCGCTAAGATTTACACTTGATTTCGCACGAGTTACCCTGGGACCGATTAAGAACGTGGTCATGTTATAAGGCTGCCTAGGAGATTCGGGGTATCATGACACACTGGTTGAACTGCAAGGTTGAACCAGTATGTCATCATATCCCTAATCCTCGTGGTCATCCATATAACATTATCACCTTGTTAATCGCTCCGAGTGATTGGGCCAGAAAGGAAGGACTGACAGTAGTCAGTATAAGACATTCTATATAACATATGAATGGGGTGAAGGACGTATTCCAGATTGACGAGTATGCCGTTAAGGAATACGAGACATGAACAGTATGTTTCAAATCTTTGGCCAAAGTATCGCAAGCTGCTGATTGCGTTGTCCTAATTCACCTAGTCTAAGGGATGAGATGCCGATGAATAATAGTAACAATTATTCAGCTTAGATTCCTCGACAGAGCATTCTCAATCCCAGACATTAGGGAAGAGAACCGCAAGAGTAATGTGTTAAATAAAAACACCGACTCTTATTACTCATGAATAGATCGGTAGATTACCGAGTCATGGAATGAATAGATCGGAGGTACTCCGAGTCATTACAGCTGCATATGGTTGTCTGTTATATGAATGGTTATTGAATTGTGAGTTCTAAATTATGTATTTAGAACCAAGATGCAATTATCAAAAAAAAAAAAATTTTTTTGACTTGTTCTAAAGTATAAAATGAGGATGTATGGGGAGGTATATTTATATGAAGTATTTTCCTCTCACACTCATTACCAAGTGCGTAGTAGTACTTTCTGTCTCAACCACCCTCCTAGCAAGTGGATCATGTTCTCTTGGTGAAACATTTGACACACCTTTAAATCATATACATCTTTTTGTTGGATTTCAACCTTCTTAACACTTTCCATCACGTGCACCTACTCCTTCAAATTATGAATTACTCCTTGTAGATTCTTGATGACATCCATAGTCTCTAGGTACACTTCTTTCTGATGTTTAACTTCATAGTACTTGGCATTAATTACTTCTTGTTTTTTTATAGTCGGATTATACTTTGTAGGTTCATGGGAACACACAACCTTAATGCGTGTGGTAACTAATACTAGTTATAATTCATAATTCAACCCCACCTTCAAGCATCCACCGATCCCCATCCACCCGCCATATCTTAATCATAGTTGTTCCCTTATCTTGCTTGTGCTTATTGCTCATATGCTCATGCAAGTTAGTGCATTCTTCAAAATTATGTTGTTTTCCACACCATGAGCAAACTATATTATGAAGGAACTCATGCTGATAACAATCAAGAGATCCACAAGTAAAATAATTTCCTCTAGGAAATCCTCCTCTTCCACCGCCATGACCTCAACCTCTATATCCACCATGGAAGCCTCTATTCTGTTATCCCCATTATTACACCCTTCATTATGTTGTTCTCCTTGTTCCTTAGATCCACTTGGTACACCAAAGTATGGTGCACACCAGTTTTAATGACTTCATGAATATGATCAACCACTATATAGTTAACTATGTCATGAGTATGAGTTTTATAAATTTTACAATACATAGATACATTCTTATGGATCACACACTGCAAAAGAGGACATCTACTCGCATCATGGTCTAGATGAAAAATCTTGAAATCCAAGAGCATTGCGTGTATTCGAATTTTGAGGAAAACTATCCATAGTATGTCCTTCAACCTCATAATCTGTACACCATATCCCACTATGCATCTCATGAGCTTAATTAGCAAAGATATTCTCTACTTGTTTCACCATTGCTGCAATTTGTGCTTCGAAAATGGACTTTCTCTAATGTCCACACTCCCAAATGTGTCAACAAGTAGAGATTCTTCCTGAGCATCGAGCGGATCTAATTTTTTTAATGACATAACACCCTTCTAAAAGGATTTATCAACCCTCCAAAAAACCACTATTCATGCTAACTAGGGTGTATGTCATAAGACAACTTTGAAAACAAAGTCTTAAATCATGCATCATACTCCCAAACACTTTCCAATAAGCCCTGTTTAATGTCCTTAACCACGATGATACTCTTCTATTCAAACACAAGGATATGGAACATGGATGAAAATACAAAGCACAAAGCACCATATTCCACTGTAGTCTGGTTTGGGTCATACTTTCTATACCAGCTATGCACACGCCCTTGAAGAGTAGTAGTAAACTAGCTCACCTTCCTATCTCAAGCACTAATTATTTTAGCTTGCCATAAAAACTCACATTTGTGCACATGTTTTGTAACATCTTAAATACATATATACTCTAGAAAGTGGATATATAACTTCTAATAAAATTGTTGAGGTTGATGTGGGGGTCACCTTTGGGGATGTGGGCCTTGTCCTCCAGATCAATAACTAGAATCAGAACTACTACCATTATTTCCTCCACCACTAGATCCACTTGATCTCGAGTATCCCGATCTACCCGAACCACCTCCTATAGTAGGCACCAGACTAGTGAATGTACTTCCTTATGTCCCAAATAGTACTCGCTAAATTTAACTCCCATAGTTTATGAAGTTGTAGTACTTCTAGACATGTTCCTAATGTTCTGTGCACCCAAACTTTGTCCTAACAACCCACCATAAAACATTCCTCCAATCGGTCCTCTAAAAGAAGATGTTGTCACCTTTGATGCCATAGATGTTGTCTGATGCATTTATATATTAAAAGGAAAATGATATCTACTTGAAACCAATGGATTAACTACACTCTCATGTTTATCAATAGTTTCGTCTAGAACTTGAACACCAAAAAGCACAAGGGCTATGTCATCGGGTGGGATTAGATGTGCACCCGCATTTTTTATTCTCTCTTCATCGACATGCTCTCATCAGAAGATGGATGGGATTCTCTACTACACTTTCCTAAGTGGGAGAGAGCTTGATGTTCTAACTCCACATCTTCTACGTGTGGTTAAAATCATTCACTAGACATCATCCTCTATAACTCTACATAATCAATATCATGGTTCTTCACCAATTCCATCTCCCGCGCTTCATTATACTTAAGCCACCTTTCTTCTCTCTGTCTTTCTACCACAAGTTCCTCCATCTTTCACCACACCTGATCCTACCCCCGCACACCTTTTGTGGGATGTTTATCTAACCATAGGGAGGTGATCTAAACTCAGCACCACCATCAATATCTTAATAGAGAAAGGAATAACAAGAAGGTAAGATCCTTTAGACTCGCACAATAATTAAAACTCGACAAATTCTAGATAAAAACATGTAGATAATATGTAATCCAAAGTATAATTGTGCACAACACTATCCCACCAATGATCTACAACACATGTCCAAGGTTCATCTGCATAAAAAAAAACATGATACTCTTCCTGCAGTCTTGATATTTTTCAAAGAAACTGGACATAAGAATGTTTTTCCTCCTTATTCAGGTTTCTTCCCAACCAGATCTTCCTTGGTTTCTCCTTTGTACCAAGATCATGCTCCTCAATGTCCCTCGAGGTTGCTACATGTCTGTTAATAATGCAATTTGCATTATCAAATTTTGATTCAAGAGAAACCAGCCCTCTAGGAATGGTGTTTGTTTTTAGTTGGATAATGCCTTTGCCAAATAGGGTTTCTTTTCCCTCTGCTACACACACCATTTGATCCCAGTCAATGTATTGATCAACAAACTCCCCTTTGTTCTATAGAAATCTTCTAACCTGAGCATCATCATCAAAAACCTTCCAGTGTTTAATATTTTCAGGGGAGAGGGTCTTTTCAATACTTTAACATCATATTAAAAATAAGGGGACCTTGCGCAATTGTCAAACCGAGATCCCAACACTACAAGTGTGTCTTCCAAATCATTGAACTTCCTATCATGATGCATAATATTGAATGAATCAAACATCTCAATGAGATCCCAAACTGCATGTTTGTACTGTTTCATTCACTAATGTTTTGGGGCATAAAGTTTTTTGACTTGATTAACAATTAATTTTGAATCTCCTTTGACAATGATGTCCTTAACACCATATTTCCAAGAAATTCTAAAACCTAACAACAATGCCTCATACTCAACAATGTTGTTAGTGCACTCAAAATTGAGTTTGAAAGAAAAGAAAAACTTTTCCTGGCCTAGAGAAATCAGAATAACACCAGCACCATTTCCAAATTTGGAGCAAGCTCCATCAAACAATAAATTCCAAGGAGAGCCCGTCTATTCAAGACACTTGCATTCTTCAATCTTATGCTCCTTTCCATCAGCAAATCCTACAAATTTATCAGCATCAACATTTGTGTACAATACTTCATAGGATGCATTGTTGGGATCCTCAATAAGGTGCAACATCTTCTTTTCTCCATACAACCTGACAAGGCTGCCCTCAATTGGAATGGTGGCATAGGACATATCCATTTAGACTCTCCCACCGACACTTGTAGCCCATTTTTGACAACAAGTATGCCCCACTTAGCTAGGTAGTCGACAATGACAACATCAAGTTTTAAATTTTTACCTGGGTAGGTTCAAGTTACACCACCAAACCTTTCACACATCCCACCACTGGCACTTCTCTGGAATCCATGGTAGTGCACTTCCCATATGTTGTTGTTACTTTGATATCCAGCTCATTCATAACTTCCAGAGGCATAACATTACATGATGCCCCGAATCAAACATACAGTTGTGGAGCAATTTGTCCTTAATGATCAAAGTGGTGAAGAATGGATCCACATTTAGTTGAGATTCCACCAAGGATGTTCACAAGTAAACCACAGGTGGTTCACCTAGTTCCTACAATGCTTTGGTAGTGTTTCTAATTCTTTAATGATTTGAAGTCTCCATAATGTTTACATTCCTGCCTAGGGAAATCTTCTCCTCTTTCAGCCCCAAATATTCAAAGGCCCTTTTCTTGTGCTCAAGAATTCTAAGCAACTCAACAATTGGAACTGAAATCTTGATCTGACTCAAGGCTTGGGCAGTATCATAAGGGACATATTTTGGAAAGGCAGCATTAGAAGGGAGATTGACACACTCATCATATGGCAGGTGCATCTTTCTTAGGATCTTCTTTAGGAATATTTGAAAGCAATGGAGTTTTTAGCTTGGCTTGAGGCCCTGCCCCTTTGACAACCTTACTTCTTGTATTATACTCCTTCTCTTGGGAAAAACAACGTTCATCAACAACTGCTTGCTGTCCTCCTCAGATGGGATTCCTCCATCATACTTCTTTATCATCAAATCTCTTAAGTATTCAAATTCATTATTAGGTATCTCAAAATCTTGTACAATATCTATTTCTAAAGTATGAGAGGGAGGAAGAATAGGTGTCTAGTGGATGCAATCCCAAAAACTTGTAGTAGTCTCGAGAACTTATCACTTCACTTGAAGTTGCCCCTTGTTGTGAGCTCGTGGAGCAACCCATCATGCAAACATCATCATCATTATCATCATTAGATTCTTCTTCCTCTTGCTAATCTATTTCACATGGAGCATGGGGCATGAAACATCTGTCACACCAATCAATGAAATTTTTTTCTTCCACAATAACAACTTTGACAGCCAAAGGATCAGCCAACACTATGTTTTCCTTTCCTTAGGTTTTTTTGTTTCCAAATCCAAAACGTCCCTTGCCTCTCTCATCATTTTTGTGATGATTTGTAAATCTGTCTTGGCCTTGTGAGCTCTGCCCAATCCCCTTCTCAGCCTGGGCTAATTTGTAAGAGAATTCTTTGATAGCCCCTGCCAAATTTTTCACAACCTCCTCCAAATCAACAAACTTACTTGTTTGAGGTTTTTCCAGGTTAACTAACTTCACACCCTCCCTCTTAGGAGGTTTTCCAATTGCCTTGATATTGTTCTCAATTTTCAGAGCCATGGTGAAGGCCTGCCTCAAATTTTTAGGGTTCTTGTCCCTCAAGTAGTAAGAAATTTTTTTATCAAATGCTTTTGAATATTTGATCAAACATGATTCATCACATGGCCTTGAGTTAACAGGAAATCTCCTCAAGGTCTTGTTAAACCTTGTGTTGAAATCATGTATTGACTCATTAGGATTCTTCTTGATATTTTCAAAATCTGATAGAAGAAACCTAGGGT
Source organism: Taxus wallichiana var. yunnanensis (assembly GCA_018340775.1). Taxonomy (NCBI): domain Eukaryota; kingdom Viridiplantae; phylum Streptophyta; class Pinopsida; order Cupressales; family Taxaceae; genus Taxus; species Taxus wallichiana. The sequence continues at coordinate 701,766,301 of CM031237.1, read as the reverse complement.
ATGCTTTATCACCATATTGCAATCTAAATGCATTATTCATCTCCACCCAAGAATCAATGAAGTTATCTGGAAAATCTTTATACCAGTCCCTTGCATCCTCTTCCAAATTATGAACAAACAATTTGATGTATACATCTTCAAACTCAATCTCAAAGTCTTCCATCATGTTGATAAAAAGCTTTAAATGTTGATCACCAGTTATAACATTATTTCCTTGGAACTTTGGTAGTTTGTTTCTTACATCTTGAGGAACTACATTTGGATAACAAACCATTCCCACAAAATTTATAGGTCCAAAGGTATTTACAACAAATGGAGGTCTAGGTGGGGGATGAGCCATGTTGTTTTGAGGAGGTGACCTTGGGGGAGAGACAAACTGATAAGGGATAAGGGGTCTTTAAAACACAAGAGTATAAATTTCAAAATGGATATCCTCTAAAGGCCTTGTTTCTTGGAAATCCCTATCACCCTTGGAAAACATAGGGGTAATGAGAAGCAAACCTTTCAAATTAAAATGAAGTCCCCTCTCCAGATGGAGAATTCAATTCCATAAAGAGACTACTTGATTTAGAAGCACTTGAATGGAAATCTTCAATGATAGGCCGATCACTTTCATCAATGGGGATTTATTTTCTTGATTGTTGATCTCCAACAACTCTCTAGGCTCTTCTTCCTTCTAACTTTGTTTTTCCTAGCTCTAGAAATAATGTCCTAGTAGGATCCTTAGTGAAGAAAGATCTTCTTCCTTCCATATTTGCAAAGATTAGTAACAAATATCACTTGACAGAGGTTAAGACACTGGTATTTATCAAAAATTAGATCAGGAGTCACCACTAAGGCTTTCAACCTTAGTTGGGAAAATGCACTAAAAATATGATCTATCAAATGTATGTCAATACTAGCAACTAGAGATGAAATGATCTGACCTTCCTTTACCTAGATTTATCAATGAAAGCTAGTGTAATAGGTGTAACAACTAAAATAATTACACACAACACTTGTAACTTTGAAACTTCTTACAGGCCCGAACACAGGATGATGTTGAAATAATGTATTAGCACTTAGAGCATATGAGAATTACTTACTGTGTCTCGAATATGAACTATAATAATAATGTCCCCTGTGCAATGGCACCACTTAGGTGTCGATACCCAAATTTATTCTCCCTCGAAACCCGAGCAACATCACAGGTCCGACAGGAAGCTTAGGAAAAGCAAATCATGTTGTATGTCATTTTGTACACTGGGAAGAGATGTAGCTTCCTCTTAGTCACTCACTTTCAGTGTGGAGAAATTGGTAGCACCCTCAAGAGGTTATGATTTATCCTCACTACTTTTGGTTATGTCTTTCAAGCGGGGTGAGATGATCCTTCCGTAGTGTGTTGTTTGTGTAGGAGATGGATATATCCCTTTTTGTGAATTTATGAATAAGACCTTGGAGAAAATATGATGAATACAATAAAACCTAACTCTCACGAGTTGTCACTCTAGATAGTGGAGATATTTTCTAAGCAAGGTTCGGGATACTAAAGACATTTGGAATCCTGATTGTTCCCGAATGTTTTGGTAATAGAAATTATGTATTTTTACACACACAGACAAACAACGGTAGTACAAGTAGGATTGGTTGATTTTAAAACAATTTTGGTAAGAGGTGAGGTAGAATGAATTTATTTTCCAAATCTATGAGAACATTTAAAAATGGAAATATTAGACAACAAAATGCTTGAGATAGCTAAAATGTTCCTTTAGCTAGAATATGTGCTTCAATGGAGGCCTAGATCAACATGTTTTCAAAGAAACTTTAAGAATCCAAAATGAAGGCTCAACTTGAAAAACTTAACTAAACATTATCAACCTCTGTTTCATCACACCTAAGATACCCTAAAAGGCGACAAACAATCTTATAGTCATGCTAGAAGTCACAAAGTGATTTTAAATTTGTTTATTTCACATTCAAATGAAAGCTCTTCGATAAATGAAATTGTAAATGACACCAAACTATCACAAGGATAAGATCTTGTGTGATTCACAAAGATTTCAATGTAAGATTGTAATGGGAACAAGAAAACCATTTGCATACATTCGAATTGAAGCATACATAGTTTTGCCAAGGATCAACACAAAATAACTCGAGTTTGATTAAATTTTTCAGCAGGGAAACTTTCTAGTACAATCTCGAGCTTTTCAATGGTGTACACTCACAACCACTTTGACACGATCAAATTTAATACAAAAAAGATAAACGAGGTTTCTCAAATAAATTATCGGAAAGACAAGTATTTATCAAGCTTTTCTCTTAGAAACCATTCCCGACCTCAAAAACTCCAACCATTTGCACAAAAATTCATGCAATTTATAACATTTTACAAAAGATTTTTCCCCAAAATCTAAACATTGAGTGTACCAGTGTCTTGTCATGATCTCGATTACAATTCCCGAGAATCAGATCCGTAAAAGTTATCAGTGCTCATGGGGTAGATCTCTTTGAACATTTCCGCATTCAAATCCTTCTTTTGGTAGATCAGTCTTCCTTCTGTTTTCCAACCACTTCCACCCCTAATCCATCAAATATGGTTCTTTGCATTCCCGGGAAGGAAAAATGGAAGATCAAATCAATCCCAACGGTCATATCTCATCTTAATGGTAAAATATGTCTCCAGATCTTCCCCATCAAATTTAGATATGAAATTAACTCTCTTCTCTATTTGGCATGTAGGAAATAAAGAAGAATCACATCTCTAGGAGCTTTTTAGTAAAAATGGGGATAAATCAGATACAGACGCACAACTTTCATTGACCTCTACTTTGAATTTAGGCCATCCATGTGGGAGATTCAATTTAAAATGGGCTCGGGGTTCCCCTTTGATTTTTTCATTCTTTTAAAGAAAAGGAAAAATTCTCATTTTTCTCCACCCCTCCGCCTTTGAAAAATGGGCCCGACATGTGTCTCAATATGGGTCACAAGTGGAAATGTGCTCATTTTTTATTTTTTAGCTCCTTTTTTCACAAGAGTAAATTTTTCCAAATTTCCCCCGAAAATCTGCACCTCCGTCGTTGACCTTCCCATCAAATTTTGACTTATCCTTCATTGGGCTTGCGGGACATTGTGATGTTTTAATCCTTTTGATGACAAGAGGCAAAAATCCAAGCTACCCCCGATGGTCTGCTTCCCCACCCCTTTGACTTTTCAAAGCCAACCTTGACCTCCTTTTGTCAGGCTTGTGGGCCATTTTGATATTTTAATCCTTAAGAGGCAAAAAATCCAAGTTGCCCCCGATGGTCCTGCTTCCCCACCTTTAACTTTTCAAACTTCCATGTGTCACAATGGCACATCTTGAGATGGTCCCCAAAAGTTGAGACCTTGAATGAGCATGGGCTCGCCACGTGTCCTGGCCCAACAAAATTTGTTTGACAGGTTGAAAGCTCAACTTAAGGTGCCATGTGTCGTGGTCTCGAGGTAGTATTCTTTGGCCATTGAAAAGTCCAACAAAAATGCAAAGTGAGCGAAAACCTCCATGTGTCCTCTCGGCACAACTCCAAGGCCAAACCAAAAAGCAAATCTTCAAATGAGCATCATTCTTCCACGTAGACAAGTTTTTAAGTTGAGGTGATTCATAAAATTTTTGAAGTACCCTACCGAGCCACGTCTAACCAAAAGAGGCCACATTTCTTATTGATGCAAGGATGTATATTTGACTGGGAGAAATGCTCGTCAAACCGTAAAATGTAGAAATTCAACCATTTGAGCCTGGAGATGAAATTTTCTCTAAGGAAAGAGAATTTAGAAATGTTATAAGGTTCAAATACATTCCCGAGCTACATCCACTCATTTTTATTCAAGTATTTAGGACAAAAATGACAAGGACAACAAATCTCACTGTGGAAAATTGAAAGAATGGGACAACCCAAGTTTTTACACCCAAATACAAAATTTTTCAGATGAACAAAGAAACAAGGAATCAATTTTGGATCTTTAAGTGATTCTGACCTAGGAAGGGACTTATTATGGCAACAAAAGGAAGGAAAAGAATTCTCGGTGTACAACATAGGGAGATAAAATATGGCAGAGGTCATAAATTGATAGATTTTTAATGGCAAAATGGGGTGAGACTATTTTGAGCACCAACATCAGCTCCGACTCGGGGATGGGCACTCCTTGTGAGTGCCACAAGAACAAAGGTAGACCAAGTGCCAAAAATATCCATTGGGCAAAGGAGTTAGCTTGCAGAGCAGAGAAACAAAGCCATTTCCCAAAAATGAATAGAGAAACTAGCAAAAACAGGTCACCAAGGACCAGAATGAGCAAAAACACAAAAGATAGGAAACAAAAAACAAACTATACACTATACAAAAGATGTTTTACCCTGATTCTAGGGAATCAATCCAAGAAATGCTTCAAATGCCTTCCATTAACAAGAAATTTAAGTAAGAAGAAGGTATGTTCACCAATCCCGATATCAACGGAGTAAGGGCCCATCCATAATGCGTGAAATTTTCCATGTTTTCCCTTATCTTCATGCCTCCTATCCCATAGCAGCACAAGATCTCCAACATTGAAAGCTCTTGGAGTGACCTTCTTATCGAATAAATTCTTCAACTTTTCTCTGAACTTTACATGCCTTTGGTGGGATGACCTCCTTTCTTCATCAAGTTCAAAATCTAGTTAATGCAAGCATCATATGGACTTACTTCTTGATCTTCCAGTTGTTGAATGAATTGATATGAGGATAGTTGCATATTCAAGGGCAGCAAGGCTTGAGTTCCATATACTAACTCAAATGGACTCTTTCCAGTGGCTCTTTTAATAGTAATTCGATCAGCCCAGACAACAAAATTCAACTGTTCACCCCATTTTCTTTTGTTTAGCTCTAAGGTTCTTCTGATAATATTTAGCAAATTCTTATTACTGGAATCGTCTTGTCCATTTCCTTGGGGATTGTAATTAGAAGCATATGTCAAATTGATCCCATATTATTTGCACATTGCCACCAAAGGTTTAGCTCTGAAGCTCATGGCATTGTTAGCAACAATTTTGACTGGCACTCCAAACCTACAGATGATATGGTTCAGCATGAACTCCATGACAATTTGGTGTGTTTCTCTTTTGGTGGGGATTGCCTCCACCCACTTAGTAAAGTAATCAGTGGCTATAAAACTACACTTATGGCTAGCACTTGAAGGGTTTAAAATCTCTCCAGTGAAATCCATTCCCCATTGCTTGAATGGAGCTTCAATTGATACAAGATGCAAAGGTAGGGAGCTTGAAGCTTTAGTCTTCCTGAAAAGTGTTGGCAACTCTCACATCTTCTAACCAAAAGAGTTGTATCCTTGAAGAGATTTGGCCACCAGTAACCATCCCTCGGGATCTTGTGTGTTGTGACTTTTCTAGCAAAATGTCCTCCACAAACTCCTTCATGGAGATCAACAATTATCTTGGGGCCTTCATCTTCAATAATGCACCTTAAGAGGACTCCCTCAGGGTTCTTCCAAGCTAAACCATAATCAGTAATGACATACTTCTGGTAAGCCAACTTAAGGGCTCTTTTCTGATTCTTACTTAAATTCTCAAGGCAGTATAAATGTCTGAGATAAAAAATCACATTTTTGTACCACTCAGAATTCATCAACTTTTCAAAGACACTTACCCTTTCTTCTTCTACCTCATTTACCTCAATAGTTTGCAAGTTTCTCTCAGCCATAAGCTTAGCCAAGCCCAAACCTCTTACCAACTTCATGGTTCGGATATCCATGTCATATTCTTATAACCTGTTCACCCATCTACATATTTTTCTTGAGACCTCCATCTCGATAAGATGTCTTTCACCATGGTGTGGGGAACATAAGCAAAAACTTTAGAGCTCAGAATGTAAGGCCTGAAAACCTTTGTTGCTTTTACCAAGGAAAATGCTTGCTTTTCCATAATATTGTACTTCATCTCAGCCCCTTGTAATTCCTTGCTAAAAAAGGCAATTGGCCTTTCAGCCCCTTCATCATCCTTCTGCAACAAGACAGATGCAACATTGTTCTCTAAAGAAAAGGAAAATAGTTGGAAAGGCTTCTTATAATCTGGAGCTGCCAAAACAAGGGGATTCTTTAATGCCTCCTTGATCCCATTTGATAACTTTGTCCTTCTTTATCATGGAAGTAATTGGAATGGTCAACTCAGCAAAGTTGGATATGAATCTTCTGATGAAGTTTATCTGCCTAAAGAAAGATTGAATTCCTTTCTTGGTTCTTGGAATTGGGACCTTTCGATGGTCTCTACCCTTCGGATCAATCATTACCCCCTCTTGTGACACAATGTGACCAAGCAACTTTTCCTTCTACACTCCAAAATGGCACTTCTTTGGATTGAATGAAATGTCATACTCTCTACATCTTATCAACATCTTTTCCAAGTGCAACAAGTGATCACCTTGCTTTTGGAAAACATAGTCACATCATCATGGTAAACAACAACAAAATCATTGATGTAACCTACAAAAGCAACATCCGTTGCTCTTTGAAAGGTTGCTCCAGTATTCATTAGACCAAAGGACATCTTGACATATACATAAGTCCCCCAAGGAGTGGTAAAGGCTGTTTTAATTATTTTTATTCTTTCACAATGACTTGGTTATAACCAGAGAAACCATCCAAGGTAGAAAGTAGCTCAAAACCAGTCACTAATTGCATCATGTTTTCCATATTTGGTAAAGGATAATTATCCTTCGTTGATGCTCTATTTAGATTCCTAACATCTACAAGTAGCCTGATATCACCATTCTTCTTTCTAACTAGTACTAGGTTTGAAACCCAAGAAGAATACCTTGTGGGCTAAATAATTCCTCCATCCCTAAATTTCTTCAATTCTTCTTGCATTGTAAGAGACAGGAGTGGATTGATTAGCCTCTATTTCTACTTGAATGGTTTTTCATTAGATTCCAAAGGGATCTCATGTTGAAATAGATCCTCTTTGTATGCCTTTAGTTCAGAATAAGACCAAGCCATGCAGTCTTAACATTTTTCAGCAACTAGACATAAGACTATTTTTCCTCCTTATTCAGGTTACTTCCCAACAAGATCTTCCTTTGTTTATCCTATGTACCAACATCATGCTCCTCAATGTCCCTTGAGGCTGCTACATTAATGTTAATAATGTAATCTGCATTATCAAATTTTGATTCAAGAGCGACCAACCCTCTAGGAATGGTGTTAGTTTTTAGTTGGATAATTCCTTTACCAAATAGGGTTTCTTTTCCCTCTGCTACACACACTATTGGCTCCCAATCAATGTATTGATTAGAAAAATCCCCTTTGTTCTGCGTAAATCTTCTAACCTGAGCATCATCATCAAAAACTTGTTAGTGTTTAATATTGTCAGGGACAGAGGGTCTTGTCAATACTTCAACATCATATTCACAATATGGGGACCTTGCACAATTGTCAAACCGAGATCCCAACACTGCAAGTTTGTCTGCCAAATCATTGAACTTTCTATCATGATGCACAATATTGAATGCATCAAACATCTCAATGAGATCCCAAACTACATGTTTGTACTATTTCATTCACTAATTTTTGTGGCATAAAGTTTTCTGACTTGATTAACAATTAATTTTGAATCTCCTTTGACAATGATGTCCTTAACACCATATTTCCAATCAATTCTCAAACCTAACAATAATTCCCCATACTCAACAATGTTGTTAGTGCACTTAAAATTGAGTTTGAAAGAAAAGACAAACTTTTTCCCGGCCGGAGAAATCGAACAACACCAGCACCATTTTCAAATTTGGAGGAAGCTCCATCAAACAATAAATTCCAAGGAGAGCCCACATGTTCAAGACACTTGCATTCTTAAATCTTGTACTCCTTTCTATCGAGAAAATCCTCCAAAGTTATTAGCATCAATATTTCTGTACAATACTTCATCGGATGCATTGTTGGGATCCTCAATAAGGTGCAACATCTTCTTTTCTCCATACAACATGACAAGGCTGCCCTCAATTGGAATGGTGGCATAGGACATATCCATTTGGACACTCCCACCAACACTTGTAGCCCATTTTCTTGACAACAACATGCCACACCAAACCTGGATGGGCAGTCAACAATGAAAACATCAAGTTTTAAATTTTTACCTAGGTAGGTTGCAAGTTGCGCCACCAAACCTTTCACACATCCTACCACTAGAACTTCTCTGGAATCCATGGCAGTGCACTTCCCATATGTTGTTGTTACTTTGATATCCAGCTCATTCATAACTTCTAGAGGCATAACATTGCATGATTCCCTCGAATCAAACATATAGTTGTGGAGTAATCTATCCTTAATGATTAGAGTGGTGAAGAATGGATCCACATTTAGCTGAGATTCCACCAAGGATGTCCCCAAGTAAACCTCAGGTGGTTCACCTAGTTCCTCCAATGCTGGTGGTGTTTCTAACTCTTCAATGATTGGAGGAGTCTCCACAATGTTTACATTTCTGCCTAGGGTAGTCTTCTCCTCTTTCAGCCCCAAATACTCAAAGGCCCTTTTCTTGTGCTCAGGAATTCTAAGCAACTCAACAATTGGAACTGAAATCTTGATCTGACTCAAGACTTGGGCAATATCATAAGGGACATATTTTATCAAGGCAGCATTGGAAGGGAGATTGACACACTCATCATATGGTATGGGAATCTTAACGGTTTGGGCATGAGAAGTATAAGTTTTTCTTGGGACGAGTAATGCCTTTGGTAGGTGCATCTATCTTAGGATCCTCTTTAGGAAGATTTGAAAGCAATGGAGTTTTTGGCTTGGCTTGAGGCCCTGTCCCTTTGACAACCTTACTTCTTGTATTATACTCCTCTTGGGAAACAACAATGTTTGTCAACAACTGCCTGTCCTCCTCAGATGGGATTCCTCCATCATACTTATTTATCATCAAATCTCTTAAATATTCAAAGTCATTATTAGGTATCTCAAAAGCTTGTACAGTATCTATTTATAAAGTATGAGAGGGAGGAAGAATAGGTACCGTGGATGTAATCCCAAAATTTTGTAGTAGTTCAAGCACTTATTACTTCAGTTGAAGTTTCCCCTTGTTGTGAGCTCATGGAACAACCCATCATGCAAACATCATCATCATTATCATCATCAGCTTCTTCTTCTACTCTACTGATCTATTTCACATGGAGCATGGGGCATGAAACATCTATCACACCAATCAATGACATTTGTTTCTTCCACAACAACAACTCTGGTAGCCAAAGGATCAGGCACCATTCTGTTTTCCCTACCTTGGGGTTGTTTGTTTCCAAATCCAATAGGTCCCTTGCCTCTCTCATTAGTTTTGTGATGATTTGTAAATCTTTCTTGGCCTTTTTTCTTGTGCTGACCTTGTGAGCTCTACCCAATCCCCTTCTCAGCCGGGATAATTTGTAGGAGATTTCTTTGATAGCCCCTACCAAAGTTTTCACAATCTCCTCCAAATCAATAGCCTTACTTTTTGAGGTTTTTTTGGGTTAACTAGCTTCACACCCTCCCTCTTAGGAGGTTTTTAAATTACCTTGATATTGTTCTCAATTTACAGAGCCATGTTGAAGGCCTGCCTCAAATTTGTAGGGTTCTTGTCCCTCAAGTAGTAAGAAATTTTTTTATCAAATGCATCTGAATATTTTATCTAACATGATTCATCACATGTTTTCAAGTTAACAAGAAATCTCCTTAAGGTCTTATTAAACCTTGTGTTAAAATCACGTACTGACTCATTAGGATTCTTCTTGATATTTTCAAACTCTGATAGAAGAAACCTAGGGTCTGTTCTATCACCATATTGCAATCTAAATGCGTTATTCATCTCCACCCAAGAATCAATGGAGTTATCTGGCAAAGATTTATACGGTCCCTTGCATCCCCTTCCAAAGTATGAACAAACAATTTGATGTACACATCTTCAAACTCAATCTCAAAGTCTTCCATCATGTTGATAAAAAGCTTTAATTGTTGATCAACAGTTATAACATTATTTCACTAGAACTTTGGTAGTCTATTTCTTACATCTTGAGGAACTACATTTGGATAACCAATCATTCCCAAAAAAATTATTAGTCCCAAGGTATTTACAATAAATGGAGGCTTGGGTGGGGATGCACCATTTTGTTTCAAGGAGGTGACCTTGGGGGAGACACAAACTGATAAGGGATAGGGGGTCTTTGAAACACAAGAGTATAACTTTCAAAATGAATATCCTCTAAAGGCCTTGTTTCTTGGAAATTTGATGCAACCTAGAATTCTTAGTTAACACCTAGTCACGCTAGCACATCACTCAGCCTAGGCTGAGCACTCACCTGAAGCACGCAAAGGTACCGGGTCCCTCTTAAGAGTTGTTGTAGCAGAATGGTGGCATGATAAAGTAGTACACATATATTTTTAGTAGCTAATCCATCTATTTATCATTATACTGAACTAGATCTGTAAGCGCTTAAATGTAAATCATCATGATAACAACAATATACATTGACAAAACACATCAGACACTATTATTCGGCCAATATTCTTTATATATTCATCACACCAACAATAAAAAAGCTTCATACAATACCAGACATGCATGCATGGATCTGCTACAATTATCCAGTCTCATATATTCGTGTGTCTCTTTACTAAGTAATTCATTACATATATATAGGGTGGGGGAACTAGCCCTTCACCACTTAACTCTACCAGAAATAGGTCGCATGCTAATAATAGCCACACGCCTTTTACAACTATAGCCATACATGCAAGTATGCTATCTATAGATCACTGACAGTTAACTAAAGTGGTGGATCTATTCTTAGCTCATGCCCATGCAAGAGTGAGTTGAAATGTTCTTCAAAAATCTCCATGAAGAGTGGCGCACAAGTCTCGGCATCAATTTGTGTGCTCACATGCCAATCTCTAAGAATAGACCTAATTTCAAAAATCAGCTAAGTTCTGAAAGTTTGACTTTATACCTCCACGCGTGACGCCTTCCTATACCTTCACGCCTTTGCTCCTGTGTTGTTCTTCCGTGCGGACTCTATGTGCAAGTTCAACTAAGTGTTTTCTCTGATCAACATTACCCCACACTAATCTCATTGTCGCCCGACAATGGCGATGTCCAAAACTTACACAAAGAATGAATAAATAAAGAATGGATAAATTTTGAATAAGGTATACACAGCTAACAAAACTGTTCAAGGCTCAGGCCCCTCCATTTCATCCTGAAGCAACAACTCTAGATATTCTTCTTTGATATCAGCTTCCAGGTTCTCCCATGCCATCAATGCCACTCCTGCCACCTCAGGCACATCTACAATGATAGACTACAACTCTTCCATAGTGAGTTTCCCTTGCTCATTTTGTATCACAAGCATTACGCTTGACATAGAGGTTTGCACCCCTTCCAAGTACATCCATCTTCTGAGCAATGAGCTTTCCAAGCTCCTCTAACCTCTCCTTATGTGGTGCCTATGCCGCAACTAGTGCCTCATGATTTTGCTTCACCAGAACCAACCATTCAGTGCGGCCAAGGGAAGCATCCTTCATAGCCTTGTGGACCTCATTTTCCTCCAATGTTTTCACCATGATCAGCGCATCTGGGGCTGTGCATATTGTTAGTGCATGATCAGATTTCTTTAGTTCATCATGGGTGGCTTGTAGTAGGCCTTCATAAGTAGCAATATTCATGGCTACCACAGCCTACACTTTTTTTTTTTTTCTTTTCCCGGGGTCCTTAGGTTTGTGAGGATACACGTGCCTTTTCATCTTCCAACACTAATGTTATTATTGTCTTTACATAATGCATTGCAGAAGGAAATTCTTTTGGCACTTGGGATTCCAAATGCAAGCGTACTTTGAGGACATCATCCCCAATTTCCTTTTCCATATGAACAAAAGTGTTATATCTCCTTTTAATCAAATCATTTTCATGTACAAGGTGCACTATCTCCACATCCCTGGCTTTCAATTTCTCTATCTAGTGCCTTGATGGTAGTAGATTTATCTATGTTTCTTCTTGCTACTTTAGAGGATACCTTTACCAGAGCATTGCTCACTTGCTATTCTGTCATCATTGTTGGCTTGATTTCCATGTGGCACGTTTTAGGGGCCTTCTTCAACCATCTTGATGCACATGATTCTTCACCGATATCAAAATCAGGCTCGTCCATATGGGTGTGCATCAACCATGAAAGCTACTTCCTTATGTCCATAGTTTCTCCATGAGCGCCCATCCAAATAAATCCTTCTGCGCGATGGTGCTCTAAAACTAAGCGTGAATAATTAGCTTTGTGTCTTCTACATACCCCATGGTATGTGCCTTGGTGTCTATTGATGGTGAATCACAGCACCCCAGAATGTCTCTGTAACCTGATTGATTGAGACTCTCAGTGTGATTGCATAACATGGAGCTTTTCCCAAGTGTGGGACCTTATGAAATTGGAAAATCTCTCTGGATGAAGGCCGGTTCCTATTCCTCTGTTCAGATGCACACGTAAAATAAATAAATTTCAGAGGGTTTACTCAAAAACCTAATCTAACTTGCCGAGGAGACGAGGGTAAGAAAATGCATAAAAATAAACCTAAACTAACAAAGGTGATGCGAGGAATGAAGAACATCTGCTTCTTGCTAATAAGCACAAACCATTAAAATGTAATGCAAGATCATGCCGAGTAACCAAATTTGCGGTGAAAGATCGGGAGGATGCAAATGAACATAGAGAGGGTTGAGAATCATCCATAGACATGTATTATTTTCTCCAAAGATTGATACTGATACACCTACAAAATACCAAGAGGAAAAGTTGCATTACGGTTTTAGATGGGAGGTTTGAACTCCACAAATTCACACTTAAAGAGAAGAAGGAGAGGAAAAAAAGAATGTCAACCTTTAGAAAGAAGCCCCTCCTTACAATTTATAGGAAGAATGAGAGAGAAAAGAGAGGAATTCCAAATCTACCCTGACCACCTCTAGGTTGCATTTAATTCATCTCATTTATGGTGGTAGGTGAGAACCCTAGCAAACCCAAAAAGTGGTGAACTGTATTTTACATTTTAAGAATTTTTCTCACCCAATTAAAGATATTAGTTGTAGTTGGATAGAGGACCTTCGTAATATTTCGAAAAGTCCAACCTTGCGTGAATCGAGCTCCTGTGAAAATTTATGGCCATCGAATATCTGGGTCGTGGTTTGCTTCTATCGGTGCTCAAATGTTGCGCCTCGAAGAAGGTGCGCCTTGGCGCATCCATCCTTATGTCGACATACCCTTACATGCACCAAGGTGTGCATCCTTTTACCATGTCGACACTTTGTGTCATGTGCCCTTTACATGCGCCATGGCGCACATTTTTGGCGTGTCGACATATCTTCTTACCTACGTCATGGGCGCGACTTTTTCATATCGACACCTTCCTTGCTATGCGCCCTTTACATGCGCCATGGCGCAAACTTTTGGCGTGTCAACATCTTCTTACATCGTGCCATGGCGTGCATCCATTTTCATGTCGACACCTCTTGCTATGCCCTTTACATGCACCATGGCGTGATTTTGGCGTGTCGACATCTTCTTGCCCTGCGCCTGCCATGGGTATCCATTTTCATGTTGACACATCTTTTGTGTACCCTTTACATGCACCATGGGCATGAATTTTTCATGTCGACATCCTTTGTCATGCGCCCTTTACATGTGCTTTATGGGCATTTTCATGTTAAACCTGTGACTTTTGCGTGTCGACATCTTCTTCTTTTGTCGCTTTTTACTTGTTCCATGGGCATGAGTTTCTTTGATTTCCATACTTCTTTTTTATATACCCGAGGGGAAGATATTTACAACAATTTGGTGACTCAACGGGATCACACTACTAGGTAGAAGATCAGTGGCCTTTTAGCAATCCATTGGGCATGGAGTCATAAGTAATAACCTTGAAACCAACTTGATCTCGATCCAGAGCACGATACTGTAACTCTTCTTCTTGAGCACTTTGAACTGTAGAAAACAACTTGAGAGAAAAAAACCTGTGCCAAAGCACTTAGGGAAATTGAAACCTAACTACAACAAGACAATGTGCATACGCACTTAGAGGAATTGAAATCTAGGCTAATATTTACAGGGTAAACCTTTTCCTTTTAGTGTGCAATGTTTAAGATAGATTAGTTAACGAGAATGGGAGTTCTTCTCCATCCAATGTAGATAATTGGAAGGCATTACTACTTTTACATCCCGTGACCATGTAGGGGCCACTCAAATGGCATCAAACTTGGAATGCCTTCTGGTTTTCCCGATCTGCATCCCATTTCAGAACTAGGTCCCCTTCTGGAAGGTCCTTGCTCTTGCTTTCTTATCAAACCATCTTTTTAAGGCTTGATCCTTTTGAATCATTAGAACCACATGTTCTCTTATTTCTTCCAATTCCATCAACTCTGCATACGGCCTCCATTGGTTTGAACTCGGACAACTCCAAGCTGCTTCGCATGAGCTCCAATCTTTGGTAATTCTAATGATATAGGCAATCTTGCCTCTTTCCCATAAACCAACAACTTGTAGGGAGGAGAGTTACTGTAGACCTCTTTGGTGTTATCCTATCAGCCCATAATGCTGATTTGAGCTTGGTATGCCATGTCCTTTGGTTTTCATCCAAGAGTTCTTTTGATGATTCTTAGCAAATTCTTGTTCGTGGACTCTGCCTGTCCATTACCCTGGGGTAATAATTTGAAGAGGTGCTCAAATAGATTCCATTCTTAACAACCCATTTCGTAATCTTGGAACCTATGAATGCCGATGCATTATATCGATATGATAGTGGTGGCACACCGAACACAGTCACTATTCCTTCATAAAAGTCTAGTATGTTAGACTCATTTGCTTCTTTGAGCGCTCTTTGCTTTGGTCCACTTGGTGAAATAGTCCGTTTGCCATGAGAATCCACTTGTGGCCTTGGCTTGAGTTTGGATTTATGACCCCTGATGAAGTCAATCCCCATTGCATAAATGGTTGGTCAACCAAAATTGGGTGCAATGGAAGCGCTGCTAGTCTTTCTTTACTGTGAAGAGTGCACATTTCTTGCACTTTCTTATCCATGTATAGTAGTCACTGAACACTGTGGGCCAATAATACCCTGCCTTCATTATCTTGAGAGTTGTTACTCGTGGGGAAAAATGTCCTCAGAATCTCCATCATGAAAATCTTGTAACACCCTCTCAATTTGACCTATCCCAATGCACCTCAATAGAACTCCATTGATGTCTTTTTAAACAAAACACCATCAACAAGCACATATGGAATGGCTTGTAATCTAAAGTATCTCCTTTTTTCTTTGCTCAATTTTGGAGGGCATAGGCTTACCACTGTAGGAAGTGTATCATATTATGAGTCCAATAAGGAGTGGGCACATCATCATTTTCTTGTTCTTGACCATCCTGTAGTACCAAGGCAGTCTCTTTTTCATCACCTGCTTCAACTTTCCGACTCAAAGCTAGTTGTTCACATAGTCCTTTTCCACGTACTAGTTTTGTGACCTTAATCTCGATGTCATATTCCATGACACGGGTTATCCATCCTGCACGTTTCTCATTCAGATCCTTGTTTAGAAGGAAGTCCTTGACTCCCGCATGAGAGACCAACAATTGGATCTTGTTGTTTGAGACTAGGTGCTTGAATTTCTTTAAGCTCTGATCCTTTGCTGAGGACATGATTTTTAATGAAAGAGTACCTTGTTTCGTATTCCTCAAGCCTTGGTAAAGAAAGCAACTGGTTGTTCTAATCCTTCTTTGTTTTGTTGTACCAAGATTGCAGAAATTGTGTCTCCACCACCGAAGGCATATAGACATGAAGTCCTTGGAGAAGTCTGGATTGACGAGAGTCGGAGCTTGAGATATAGCCTCTTTTATTGCCTCAAAACTTGCCTTGCCTTCAGATGTCCACTTAAATGCCATGCTCTTCTTCAACATCAGCGTTATTGGCTTCTGAGAGCTGCAAAGTTTGGAACAAACTGTGGACAAAATTGATCCTTCCCAAGAAGCTTTGAAGAGCCTTCTTATGACTTGGCAATGGCAACGCTCGAATTGCTTCAACTCTTTCTGGGTCAATCATCAACCCCTCCTTTGAAACAATATGGCCTAGAAGTTTTCCTCGTGAGCCAAGAATATGCATTTTTTGGGATTCAATGATACCCCAAATCTTCTACACCTCTGAAATACCTGCCTCAGATGAAAGAGGTGATCCACTACATTTTTGGAGAATACAGTGATGTCATCAAGATATATCAGAACTATTTTATTGATCAACCCCTTGAATGCCATATCCATTGCCCTTTGGAAAGTGGCTCCAGCATTTGATAGCCCAAATGGCATCTTCTTGTAGGCATAGGTGCCCCATTTGGTGGTGAAAGCCATCTTAAACTGGTCATCTTCTTTCACCATTATCTGATTATACCCTGAGTAGCCATCTAGGAGAGAGAATCTCTCGAACCGGATACTACTTGCAATATTTGTTCCATTGAAGGAAGTGGGTAATGGTCTTTGAGAGATGCCTGTTGAGGTCTCGGAAGTCACACACAACCTGATTTCTCGCTCTTCTTCTGGCCAGGAACCAAGTTTGTAACCCAGCTTGAGTGCTTGATCAGGAATATAATGCTTGCCTCTATTAGCTTGTTTAGCTCTTTCTTCATTAGAGGCTCGATGTGAGGGTTGATTGGTCTCTTCTTTTTCTGATGGGCTTAGCATCTGGATCAATTCTATGGTATGTTGTGCCAACTTCGGATTGAATCCTCTCAAGTCTTCATAGCTCAAGCGAAGACATCACGGAAATTCTTGGCAAAGTTGTATGAAATCTGATTTCTCCTGCTCAGTGGCCACTTTACCAATTTGAAGTGTTTTGCCTTCCCCAACTGGAATTGGCTCTGAATCTTCTCTCTTGACCTGTATGTTAGCCTTTTCCTTACGAAACTAGTCGTTAGGGTTGAAGATAGACTCCAATGTTACTAAACCCTTAGGAAGCTTGTTTTTCTGCAGCTACACTACTTGATCCCCATCTGCCTTGCTCTAATCTGTCTTGATTCCTAGTGAGAATTCAGCCTCTTCTTGTAAAAAATTGATGATCTGTTGATCATTCTCAAACACTTACCAACTTGTGTTATTATCTGGAACTGCTGGCCTCACAATCACATGGATATGTGGTTGTGTTTTTTCCCTTCTGATGTTGTCAACCACATCAAACGTTGCTCCAACTACTGCGAGCCTATCCGCAGCTTCATTTTTCTTCCTAGGTATGGACACGATGTTGAAAGCTTTGAAATCTCAACGAGGTCCCATACCCTATTCTTGTAGTTCTTCAGCAGGTCATTCTTTGTAGCATGTTGTCCCTGACTTGATTGATGATTAGCTCACTATCCCGAACACCTGCAAGTTCTTTATGCCCTTTTTCCTGGCCCAATGAAGTCCATGAATCAAGGCCTCATATTCAGCTGTGTTGTTTGAACAGGAAAACTGGAAACGGAAAGCTGAATAATATTTGATGCCTTGAGGTGAAACAAGCATAGCTCCTCCTCCTGCACCTTGCCTACTCCTTGATCCATCGAAAAATAATTGCCATACCTCATTGTCATCCTTATGGTCTGGTTTGGTGATGCTAGGAATAGGATGGTTTTCTTCATGTATGCAATAGACTCCTAGCTCAGATTCTTCTACTTCTTGGTAGGGATCAAAAGCATGTACCTTGCTTGCCCATTCATCAAGAGTCAAATCTGGGATGCTTCCAACTTTGGTGTCAGCTTCATCTATGCTTGGATAATCTTCTTGATCAAATGCTGAACAGTTGGCATTGATTTGGCTTGGAGTATGAGGCTCAATATGAAAGTTTGCAATTGGTTCGGATCTGATTGTGACCTTAGTACCATATCTTGTTCTAAACAACATGTGTGACCAATCAACAGATAAGTAGCCTCCAATTCTAGCTGTGAAATCCCTTGATAAGCATAGGGAAAAGAGTGGTGGCAAATCTATCACTGACACATCTTGCAAAATGGTAACGTTGGGGCATGCATGCAAGGTAAGATTCAAACCTTTAATCACTCCCACCATTCTCTTTGCTGTCCCATCCAATTGCACTACCCCTTTGATATGACTTCATATTGGAGACCCAGCTGATCAGCTATTTGCTTGGGCATGATAGAACTACTTGCCCTAGAATCAATCATGCAATTGTGTACTAGTTTATCCCCAATGATTAATGAAACATAGAATGGAGGGGGTTTCAAAACTTTACCTTGTTGTCCTCCATGATTCCCTTCAAGATGAGCAACATTTGTGAGGACATTCTCTTGCATATGGACCTGTTGGTTTGAAGTTGACCAATTCTTCATGGCAGCTTGTAGAAGATCTCTTTGGCCTAGGATGGATAAAGATTCCCACATTGATATATTCACATTTGTCTTCTTCATTTGATCGATGATGTTAAATGGGGATGAAAGATCTCTTTGTTGTCCTTTAGCTGCACATTCCTTTCTTGTGCATGGGCAGCAACAACTGGCATTTGAGTTGGTTTAGAAGGTGGTTTGGGCTGTCCTTGCGTGTTTGGAACTATATTTTGCTTACCAACACCTTGTGGAGTGATGGAAGGTTGTAGATCACTTGGAGCCAATGACTGCCCTTCACCAATATTCCTCTTCTTTGATCTTGTGTTAGCTGCTACACTCTGAGAAATTGTTTGATTCATGCCACAAAAATCCTCAGCTTGCCAATTCACAAGTGCGGTATCATTTGGAGCTATGTTTTCTTTGAGATGTCCTTGTTGCTGATTTGTTTCTTGACTCACTTCACCCTCTACGCCAGTAGTTGTCACCATCAAGGCTTGGTTCAAAGCACCATTGAAGCACATAGATTGGTTGTGAGGTTCATTGCATGGGAAACACCAATCATACTCTTGAGCTATGTTGTTTTGCACTGGCACTAATGCTTTAGAAGTAGATGTGACATTGGGGTTATAGGGCTGAAATGGTCTATTGGCGGGAGGCCTTACTTGGCTTTGATTTTGATTTGGATTGAGTGGTGACCTATTTTTTGGTATGGGGCCTAGCACAGTGCTGTGCGCTTGAGGCTGATATGGTCTAGCACTTTGAGCTTGTTGTCTTTTGATAGTCACTAGCTCATTTCCAAGGTTCTGTAATTGTTTCATAACCTCTTGGAGTTCATTTGAAGCACTAGAGGATGAAGTAGAAGTTTCATTTGAACTTTGATTTCTAGGAGTGGGAATAGGAGCCAAAGTGGGTGCTTGACTAGTGCTTGGATTTTCTAAGTTTGGATACAAGGGCATGGGAGGCCTAGGAGCCAACTTACCAGCTTGAATAAGACAATTTTCAGCCCTAATGGCAATGCTATAAGCAGCAGTAAGGTTGTGCCTCCCATAGATTGAATTAACATAGAAATATCAGAATTCAAAGCTTTAAGATAATATAGAAAAGCACCTTCAGTTGTTGGCCTAATGGCCACTGGAATCTATCCCAAGACCTTTGAAATCTGAAGTTGAAGTCGAGTGATTTGCTCATTGGGAGCTCTCTTGATAGTTGTCAATTGTTCTAGTAGAGACAAATTGTCTCCCTTTTCTCCAAAGCTGCTCATGGAGAACTATGCATAAGCTGATTCCAATTTTGGATAGAACCAGCTCGCAAGGCTCCTAAACCATTGCTGATGCCTTCCCTTTGAATGAAGATGCAGCAATTTGTAGCAACATCCATTTCATTTATCTCATGGATTACAAACGTTAGCAATGTCTTTGACATGATCACCGGGAGTGGTATGATTTTCTCAGTGAAAAATGGAATGTTCTTCAAATGCTGCAATTGGGCTGGATTACTGTGCATTGAGGGCAAGTGGGCTACTGCCAGTGAAATTGACAAAGGGATTCAGTGGTTGTGCCATTCTGATTGGCCTGAGAACCCTTGTTGATTGGATGAAAGGTCTACCTAGGTGGAGGTGTAGACAAAGTCCAGTTAGGTGGAGATGGTGATCTTCGTGGTCTTCTTCCTCTCCTTCCTCTTCCTGGTGATAGTTGCAAGTGGAAAAATAGCCCCTCTTCTCGAGTATCGGACACTGGTTGAATTCTTCTCATGCACAGGAAACTATTTCTTGCTAACCTTTGAATTCTATCCCTTGAGTCTCCGGATGTGTTAGATAATGAGCCTCAAAGAAAATGCTAGATCTGCCAAGTTACACACCAAACTGACAATATTAAAAATAGAATTTAAAAATTTTGAAGGACAGAAGATATAGTTCTTGATTTGGTTATCGGGTCTTGTTGTGCAGCTATTAATCCCAAAAGGCTAGGTGAAACTCGGGTCATGAAAAAGGCTGAAAACAAGGAAAACATGCAAAACACAGGAAAACCTGAAATACAAAAAACCATGAAATTTTGAAAGTCAAAATATCAAAAATCTAAGAATACCCTTTTGAAGATTATCCCCGATCTATCAATTGGTGAAATTTTGACTTGTTTCGAGCAAGTTAAGTCCTTGAAAATTGATTTCAAAGTTCAGCCTGGAAGGTGAAAAATCTGAAATTGTAAAACCTGCAATTTTTAGTCCAAATTTCTTGAAAATTCCTTCAAATCTTGTGGAATGACCTCTTGGTCCCACCGGGCGTGCCAAAACTATTGATGGTAAATCACAACACCCTGAATGTCTGCAACTTGATGGGTTGAGACTCTCAGTGCGATTGCATAACATGGAGCTTTTCCCAAGTGTGGGACCTTGTGAAATCGGAAAAGCTCTCGGATGAAGGCGGTTCCTATTCCTCTGTTCAGATGCACACATAAAAAATGAGAGGGTTTACTCAAAAACCTAATCTAACTTGCCAAGGAGACAGGGTAAGAAGATGCATAAAAATAAACCTAAACTAACAAAGGTGATGCACCGAGGAATGAAAAACACCTGTCTTGCCAATAAACACAAACCATTAAAATGTAATGCAAGATCATGCACAGATAACAGATTTGTAGTGAAAGATCAGGAGGATGCAAATGAACACAGAGAGGGTTGAGAATCATCCACAGACATGCATTATTTTCTCCAAAGATTGATCTGATACACACAAAATGCCAAGAGGAAAAGTTGCATTACGATTTTAGATGGGAGGTTTGAACTCCACAAATTCACCTTCCAAAGAGAGAAGAAGGGAGGGCAAAACAAGAATGTCAACCTTTAGAAAGAATCCCCTCTTCTCAATTTATAGGAAGAATGAGAGAGAGAAAGAGAGGAATTCCAAATCTACGACCACCTCTAGGTTGCATTTAATTCATCTCATTATGGTGGTAGGTGAGAACCCTAGCAAACCCAAAAAGTGGCGAACTGTATTTTTCATTTTTAAGAATTTTTTCTCACCCAATTAAAGATATCCAGTTGTAGTTGGATAGAGGAACTCTTGTAATCTTTCGAAAAGTCCAACCTTGCGTGAATCTGAGCTCCCTGTGAAAAGTTATGGCCATCTGAATATCTGGGTCAGGGTTTGCTTCCTGTCAGTGCTCAAAATGTTGCGCCTCCTGAAGGTGCACCTTGGCGCATCCATCCTTATGTCGACATACCCTTACATGTGCCAAGGCATGACTTTTACCATGTTGACACTCTATGTCATGCACCCTTTACATGCGCCATGGGCACGACTTTTGGTGTGTCGACATCTTCTTACCTGCGCCATGTGCACAACTTTTGTCATGTCGATACCTCTTGCTGTGCGCCCTTTACATGTGCCATGGGCACGAATTTTGGCATGTCGACATCTTCTTACTTGTGCTATGGGTGCATCCATTTTCATTTCAACACCTCTTATTGTGTGCCCTTTACATGCGCCATGGGTGTGACTTTTTGCGTGTTGACATCTTCTTACACGAGCCATGGGCATCCATTTTCATGTCGACACCTCTTCATTGTGCACCCTTTACATGTGCCATGGGTGCAAATTTTGTCATGTTGACATCGTGTCATGTACCCTTTACATGCGCCATGGGCATGACTTTTGCGTGTCGACATCTTCTTACTGCGCCATGGGCGTGACTTTTGTCATGTTGACACTGTGTTGTGCTATATCGACCCGAGAGGGAAAATATATACAACAGTTGTCCTCCCCTATTCGATGAGATCGAGGTCCTCTGGGAATGGCTGCATCAAGGTTAGGAATACTAGGTGTATCCCCACCCTTGTTCTATGTAGCCTCTAATTGATCCCCTTCTTCTCCTTCCATTCTCTCCTCCTTGTGTTGAGGCTCTTCTTCTGCTGGAGATGAAGGCGCCTTCTCCTCAGATTCTTCTATCTCCTCACTCAGTCGTAGTTTTCTTCATCTCTTCTCCTCTAGCTCCTTCACCTATGGGGTTCCTCCTTGTGCCCTTGTGCACTTTGAAACACTTTCTTAAATATTTGGTCACCCTGCTCCTCCCCTATAACTCCTTCTCCCTAAGGG
Source organism: Taxus wallichiana var. yunnanensis (assembly GCA_018340775.1). NCBI lineage: Eukaryota > Viridiplantae > Streptophyta > Pinopsida > Cupressales > Taxaceae > Taxus > Taxus wallichiana. The sequence goes on along the minus strand of CM031237.1, from coordinate 701,743,870 downwards.
GTTTTTGCATGCACCTCCTCTTGGCTAGATGGCTGCTTCCTCCTTCGCACCAGTTGCCACTATCTTCATGTTCTTCATCCTCTTCCTCATCATCTTGCTTGGGTGCAGAGGGCCTAGGTGTTGGAATGTTCTCCATAGTATGCTTTCCCTTCAGTGGCCCTGGAAGCATGAATTCGTTCTCCACATACTTGTTATTCTCCATTTTGGGCTTCAGTTGGAGGTATATTAGCGCGGCCCCGATATCTCGCAATGGCCAATGTTTCTAGCTTAATGCTCAAGATCTCTGAGATGTTATTCTCATTGTATGCATTCCTCCCTGGATATCCATATGTCTTCCGTAAGGTGTGATATTCACATTCCACCTTGTCTACATTAAACACCAACCTCTGTGTGTTGGTGAACTAATGAACTGCAACTTGGAAGTATTGCGCGGGAAATGCGTATGGCAGTTTGCACCAGGGGCTCCACGACCCATCTATCATTGGAAAGCACACAATACAGAAGTGCTAGTAGACTAAAAATTGTACCTATTTCCCTAGGACCAAAGGCAATTCCTTTGGTATATACCATTCTTCTCCAAACACCATGTAGAGCCTATCATACCACATCTTTGCGTGCTCCTTCACCTCCTTTGTCATTGACCCCTTGCAAAGATACTTGTTGAATCATTCAGCTGGAGACTTATGGTTCATGGGGTATTCCCATATGTTCTCTTTTGGGCCATCTGGTACCCCAATCTCCATGAAGACCAAACTTAGTAGGACGTAGCCAAAACTTATCTTATTCCCTTTGCGCGCTTCCTCTACTATCCACTCTACAATGAAGCCGGAAATGTTATAAGTGGTTCCTTCTGACATGCACTTGGCAACATACAACTACATAGAATTAACTTGGGACCAATGTTCTTGGTCATTCAATTTTGTGACCAAGTGTGTTGTTGCCTGTACTACTGGACAATTTTTCAGCTTGTCAATGTCCTTTTTGCACGGTCCTTTTTGATAGCCCAACGCCTTCTGTGTCTCCAAGATGGCACTTTTGTCAGCTAAGTCAGTCTTGATATCTTCTTCCATTTCCCGTAATCCAATAACTATGGCAATAAGGATGGGTGTCAATCTTACCCTCCATCCTGCAAAGTAGAAGAAGTCCTCATGGACTCGGTTCATCAGCCATCTATACAAGGGTGCATACTTTCCAAAGTATGGAAGCTCATAAAGTTGGTAGACACCATTTCCTTTTAGTAGTTTTTTCCGGCATCATCATATATCGGCATGCTATCCTCAGTGTGCCTGTTCATTCGAGAAGTGAGCAAGTCATCTAATTTCTTATGGTTTTCATTGTTCTGGTGATTATATTCACATATCTTACTCTATCGGATGTGGGTCTCCCATTCTGGCCCATAACGACTTCCTCAAGATATTGTATTTCAAAAAAATTGCTTTCTGGGCCATCTCCTCCTCTTCTTCCACCACCACCTTCTTCTTTTCCTTTACTAGTGCTGCTTTCTTCTTTGGTGCCATTCTTCTTTCAGGGTTTTGTTTTCTAGATTTTTATGTTGTAAGTTTTTCGTGGTTTGCTTCAAACCCTACTTGATCCAACCATGCCCTAATTTACAATCACAAACTTGCACACCCTAGCTCTGTTTTGTTACTCTGCTTTGTCAAACCCTTTTCCTAGGGGATTCAAGCCCTTCTAATAAACAAATCTCTCTTCGCGCCTGGTTCACTTGCTTCATACCTTAAATCTCTTTACTTATCTCTTCACGTGTAGTTCTTTGTCAAATTCTCATAGTCGCAAGGGTAAAAATGAAATCGCATCCCCTCCTTATATAGATTTCCACTTTTCGCTACATTAATTGCTCCTCCACCTACCAAATTCTCCTCATTTATTACCCATTTTTATCATTTCGTGTGGTATATCTTCGTGCCAAAAGCTATAACCTTCTAGCATGCCTTTTTACCCTCTCGTCATAGACTTCTCTTCAGTGCGCTCTAGTGCCCGAGTACCTCATCACTGCACCATCTCTTGGTAATTACCATGGCCGCCACTTACCTTGTGTTATACTTTCCTCATCCATCTTCATCCTTTCTTATCTTGAGAAGCAATCTTTTGTCAGTTACCCTTAGCAACCTTCTTTCTCAACACCCACAACATGACATCTTCGCAGCATATACCTGAGAGTCACCAACAATCCACCCCACATGAAAAGGATGTGTAGTCCTCTGCATCAACATGCTTCATATTGTAGTTAGCTTCATGCACGCAAGCACGCTTATTACACAAACAAGAGCTAAAATTGACAAAGCATAGCGACGATGAAAGAAATACATTAAGGAAATGCATAAAGGGAAACCTAATTTATCTGGAAATACTACCTTATTACAAACACCAAGAAGACTTATTTATAGTAGGGCTTCAACCTACTCTGTTAAAGTAACCGGGAAACCTGGTGCCATCAATTGTTTCTAACTGGCAAGCACTTGACTCAAGTATATGAGTGATAATGTATGGCCCCAACCAATGTACCTTGAGCTTTCCTAGATGGTGTAAAAAATTGGAGTCATACAGAAGTACCATTTGTCCCACCACAAGTTTCTTATCTCTGATGTGGCGATCATGCCATGCCTTTTGGTGCACTTTCTCTTGTTTCGACTCCAGCGTGCAATGGCTCGATGCTCATCTAGTTGAACCATATTTTTGATCCGTTCTTCCAAGGACTCGCTCATCGCTGAGACCTACAGCAGTGTGTGTAATGTGCAAATAAGGTAACATAAATTCTATAGGAAGAACAACTTCCATGCCAAAACCAAATGAAAAGGTGTGGCTTTGTTCAATCTTTTGTATGTTGTCCTATAAGCCCAAAAATAGAAAATACTTTATCATCCCAATCTTTCCTTCCAACATCACAAATATTGGTTAATGTGTGGCTCAAAATCTTGTTAAAAGCCTCAACAGTCCCATTTTCCTGAGGGTGATAGGGTGTAGTTTTATGGTGGGCAACCATAAACTCGTCTAAAAGAATTCGTATTGTCTCATTTAAAAAATGTGTGCCCCTATCACTTGTTAAACTTAAAGGACAACCATACCTTGTAAGAACATTCTCCCATAAGAACCTTACTATCAGAAAGCCACTGTATAGTACTTTATAGGTGCTACTTCTACCCATTGGGTAAGATAGTCTGTACAAGTGATGATATAGGGTGACCCATTCTTGCACATGACTGGTGAAATAGGCCTGAAAAAGTCAATTGCCCATTTCTCAAAGGGTTCTGCACTTGTAATTGGGCATAGAGGCATCTCATCCCTTTGTCCTGGTCAACCGAGGCGTTGAAAATGGTCAGAGGTCTTACAATACTCTTTACAATCCTTATACAATGTTTCCCACCACAAACTAGCAAGGAGGATCTTGCATGTTGTTGCATCACCTACATAGTGGCCACCTGTAATACCACCATGTGCTTCTTCCATTATATCTTTTTGTTCATGCTCCAATACACAACGGCATAACACCTTGTCTCTGCCTAACTTGTACAAATCACCACTGATTAACATGAATGGTGCCGCACGAATATCAAGTTGTTTCTTCTCTAAAGCTTTCATGCCTTCTGGTGCCATACTAGTCTTGAGAAAGACAACAATGTCCTCCAATTCTGATGGTGTGCATTGTAACCTATATAGTTGTGCATCAGGCATGGTCTCTTCTATTGTTTGTGCCTCTTCTCCTGATTGAATTCTAGACAAGTGATCTGGTCCAGAATTACTTTTTCCTAGTTTTACCACAACTGTAAAGTCAAAATCTTGAAATAAGAGTATCCATCGGCATATGTGCCCCTGTAAGATGGGATTGTTCACCAAATACTTTAATGCCATGTGATATGTATAAAACACAAATGGTGTAGACAACAAATATTGCCGGAATTTGTGTAAGGCATAGATCATGGACAAGGCCTCGTGCTCTGTAGTGGTATAATTCTATTCTGTGGGGGTCAACTTCCTACTAGCAAAGAAAATGGGATAATCCATAATACCTTCTCTGGTTGGGCTAAGATGGCACCAATGGTTGTGCCAGAGGCATCCACATGAACATGAAAAGGTTTATCCCATGAAGGAAAACGTAAGATAGGCGCGATAGTAAGTTTCTCCTTTAATATCTCAAACGCATGTACTGTGACTCCCCCAGTAGAATGTACCTTTTCCCTGAGCAATTCCTCCAAGGGCATGGAAAATTTTGCATACCCTTTTATAAACTTCTGTAATACCCTGTATGACCCAAAAATTTGTGCACCTCACGCTGACTGGCAGGTGCTTTCAAGCTTATGATGAATACAACTTTAGTGGTCAACCAACAACCCTTCCTTATAGATAATGTGTCCTAAAAGTGTGCCAAAGGGAGTAACAAAGATGTAATTCTTGATATTCAATGAGATACTCAATCACAACATTTTTCAAACATTAAGCGCATATTATCAAAATGGTCCTTAATTAGTCCATAAATGGTCCAATCATCAAGATAGACCTGTAAAAAGTTATGAATAAAATCCTTGAAGGCTTGTACCACTATCCTTGAAAATACAACAGGTGCATTCTTTAATCCAAAGGGCATCACAGTATAGGCAAAGCTTCCCCATTCAAAAGTAGTGAAGTTGGTCTTATCTTGATCTTTCGGGCAATCCTAACCTGATGATACCCTAAAAACCCATCTGTAAATGAATATATCTCATGCCCAGCCACCCCTTTTAATATTTCCTCCGTGAATGGCGTAGGAAAGGGATCTATAACACATGCTACATTCAACTCTCTATAATCAACACAAATTTGAATCCTACCATCCTTTTTTATGCTTATTACCATAGGACTAACCCATTCTGATTCATCCAATTGTCGAATGATCCCGGATTTCAACATCTTGTCAATCTCCTCTTTTACCTTCTCACACAAATTGGGATTCATCTGATATGGTCACTTCCTAACAAGGCATGTACCTTCCTTGAGCTTTATCTTCATTTCTCTCGAGTGATATATGTACACCTTTAAGTTCATGGTATCCTCTTGGGAATAAGTACTCATAGTCTCTAAGTAACTCTATGATCTTTGCTACCTATGGTTCGACCAAAGTAATCCCCAATTATCACCTCCTTAGGTTAAAATTCCATGCCTATATTGACCTTTGTTGTCTTCATAGGTTCGTGATATGCACATGCATCTACATCCACGCATGTTGGATAACACTTCATGTGTCCCACATGAATGATATACGTCCAAGTGCTCAACTTCCTCCTCATCAATTATGTAAACCATCTTCCCCTTATCTTTTCTAGGGAAGCATGCTCAAGTAGTATGACATCATATTCTTCATCCGTAAAATGTGCCCCTGTCTCACCAAATAATTCTTGAATAAGTTCTTCCACTTTCCCACTGTCTCCCATGGTTAAGCACTTGATAAAGCTTAAAGTTGTGTTCACTGGTGGTGTAGATGAAAAGAAGTCAAAAGTTTGGATCATCCCTGTAGTTAAATTCTACCAATTGCCAGTGTCACGATGTAATTCAGTGTATACATACCAAGCACGTGTGCAACCTTGTAGAGTAGAATAAAACCGATGCACCCAAAGTGAGGGCGGTAATGCTTCCTGTCCTACTATCTAGAGTCTCTCACACTACTGGATATGATGTTGAGCAGGTTGATCACCATGATAAGGGAAAATATTTGTAGGTGCATTACTTCTTGAAAACCTGGTTGATAAGGTAGTCCCAATCATTCCCCATTCTAAGAGATTATCCCTATGGACCACCCACTAGCATGCGGTTGTCCGCCCAAAGTATATGATAACATATCACATCGTTTAAGCTGGTCAACCCAATTTGCTTCCATGGCCTGTAAGAACCCAGCCAAATCTTTAGATCTAGTATAGCGGGGTACTGAGTGACCTATACATCAAACAAAATGAAAACCATTTTTGTAAGAAACCACGCACTTGACTTTGTGCCCCACCAGTTCATAAGTGTCATGAGCCTAATTATCACAAGCAATACTAGTAGTATTGTTGATTGACTGAGAATCTTCCCAATGAAGGATTCCTTCCTTAGATGGATCATTGACCTCTGGGTCCCGAATAGCGTGTATATAGATTCTGTTCAAGTCCTCTTTATTCAAAGGTTCCATGTATGGCATGGATTTCCCATCAGTCAATAGTATTATAACCCTTTCCTCCTTGTTCTAAAAGCTGATATACCCCTTGTTAAACCTCAAATCAGCATTGTTTACATAACACCATGGGTGTCCAAGCAAAGTTGGGAAGCTACCTGCTTCTACAAGCACTAGCACTTCAAATTATCCTATGAACTTGGCCCCTTGTATAGTGATAGATGCATCCTTCAAAACTCTTATGGGAGTAGCTTTTGTTCTATTTGCCATGAATAATACATTAGATGATGGCTGCAATGGGGGTATCCCCATTTGTTCCCACACATCCAATGTAAGTACATTTACTTCTGCACCTGTATCAATCAAAATATTACTCAACAACCACCCATCCACAATAGCATTCAATGTGATCTCCTTGTCGTAATCAATGCTATCGAGGGGAATATTCACATGAAGTATTTGTCTTTTAGTCTTAGTTCCCACGCACAAAGTATTCCCTTTCAACCAATTTCCTAATAAAGGAATAATATTCTCCTAGCTCAACATTCTACATACCTCTTTGATGTCATCAATATTCAATGAGGCATGCTCTTTCAAACATTGTATCTCACCTTGAAGGCTCCTAAGGACCTCCATTGTTACCTGATAGAATTCTGTCTGATGAGTTGGATCTGGATACCTAGCATGCAAAACCTCCTCCCTAGTGATTGTCGGTTTTGTTGCAACACCTCTCTTGCGCATGCCACCTCAACTCGTGTGGTTATCTTGACTATTACTACCTCAGGTTCTGGTGTTAACTTGGGCATCCACTAATTCTCTATTGTGCACTAGATTCTAACCATCCCCGCACCCTTGTTTTCTTGCTTGTGCTGCTTACTGAGATGCTCATACAAGTCCGGACACTCTTCATAACTATGCCCCTTTCCACAAAATGAACAGGAAATATTCTGTGGGCATTCGTGCCTATAATGGTCAGGCAAACTACATGTATAGCAGGTTCCTCGAGGAAATTCACTCCTTCCTCCACCCCAGCCATATCCTCCATAGCCACCTCATTATCCTCGTCCCCTTTCACGAACACCTTCAAACCTTACGTCATTCCTGTCATAGCGCATTTTATTATAATCCTTATCTCGATGCTCATTCTTCCTGTAGAATTATCATCCACACTCACCTATCGACCCCAATATCAATGGGATCATGGATATCAATCAATCTACAGTCCTCAGCATCATGGGTTGTGGACCTACAAATTTTACAAAAGGAGGATACATTCTTTCTGATCGCGCATTGTAGTAGGGGGCAGTGACTAGCATCATGATTCAAATGGAAAATCTCACAATCCAACAACAACGAACATATAGTTCTATGGGGGCAACTATCCTTGGTGTGGCCTTCCACTTCACAATCTATACACCAGATTCTTGAGCGCGTTTCATGAGTTGAGTTTGTCGATAATTTTTCTAACTATTTTGCCATAGCTGCTATCTGAGCTTCCAAAAATGGACTAACTCTAGTGTCAATACTCCCAACTACTTCAAAGTGCATAAAGCGGCTTCCAATGCTTCAAGCAGATCAAGTATAAGTCTTATATGACAATGTTGCTTTTGAAATGGGGTAATAAATACCCCAACAAACCATTGTTCATGCTGACTTCCATGAATGTCATCAGAGAGTTTGGATAGAAGTGTTTTAAAACATGCATCATACTCACGTACACTTTCAGTAGTGCCTTACTTTATATCCTTGAGTGCACTAATACTCTTCTGCTCAAACTCTGGGATGTGGAACTCTTTTAAGAAAGCATCTTTCAATGTTGCATAGTCAATACAAGTTTGATTGGGATCAAACTTCCTATACCAGTTATGCGCACGTGCCTACAATGTAGTAGTAAATTGACTTTCCTTGCGCTCTGAGGCCATAATATCTTTTACGCACCACAATATTTCACACATAAAAACATGTTCAACAAAGATCCTCAATACCTCTCGTATTCTAGGAGACAAAGGGACATCTCCATATAAATGTTCTAGGGTTGCTGCGGGCCTTGACCACCTAAGCCTAGATCCTCCTTGGTTTCCTCTTCCTCCAAGACCACCCAAACCACCGAACTAGAACTACCCAAACCACCCGATCCTTCTCTAGAATTTGGAATAGGCCCATGGATGCACTCCTCGTGTCCCAAAAGTGGTACTATATCTTTGGATCCCTATATTCTTTGAAGTAGTCCCAGGCCAGAGGTGAATCCCACACTCGACGCACTCATATTCTATGCAAATGATGAGCCTGAAAATGTACCCCCAAAGAATAAAGAAGTTTTCTGTGCTGCCATTGATGTACCTATAGTTTGACCTATTTCGTACTTTCACTTCCAAAATTAAAACCTGTTTTTACTGTTGTACTAGATCTTTGGAAAACCAAGTGCAAGGGCTAGGTCAACGGGTTTGTTTAGATGCGCACCCACGCCTGCCAGTCATATCTACCGGCACACTTCCATGTGAGGCCAAAGAGGGTTCTATGTCATGTTTTCCTAGATGGGGGAGTTCCTAATGCTCTGGCTCTTCTTCCTCCCCATAAGCTTCAAATCCTTCACGAGCCATCTCTCTCCACAACACCATCATTGCTCGCAATTTCTTGTCTCTTACATAATTCCTCTCGCGCACCTCATCATACTTCATTGCCTCTCTTCCCTTTGTCGTGTTGCTGCTAGGTCTCGCCATCTTTCACCAATCTTGTTCCCCTTTTTGCACGTGGAGATTCTTTTAGCTTTCCATGGGTTTATCTTCCAAGTTCAATGTTACCATTATTATTTTGATAGCCAACGGAGTACCTTGCAAATACGTCCCTCAGGATACTGTAGGAACTAGAACTCCGCTACCTCCAGACACAAATACGTCAAAATTGAATGCTTAAAAATATAGCTATTTAGGACACCACAAAACCAGGTATCTACTGCGTGATTCTAGCTTAGGTCAGCATCATATAGTGTTTGAAATTCCTCCTATGTCCAAAAAAGTGTGTGATACCTCCAATTCCACTTAGATGCATATGTAGTTAACCATTCATACAATTCTACTGGAAAGATAGCAAAGAAGCTTTCATATAAACTGTCATACAGATTCTACTCTACCCAAGTGCGTGCACTAAATCCAGATCTAGTGTCAAACCTCCATGCGTATTCTTCCTCTAGATCGTGAATCCATTCTTCAACGCTCGCCAAAGTTAGCCGGTATGTCTTCATCACGAACCATTCTAAAAACAACTGAAAAAGAGGTCCCGGCAACGGAACCAATGATGTAGCCTAGAATTCTTAGTTAACACCTAGTCACGCTGGCACATCACTCAGCCTAGGCTAAGCACTCACCCAAAGCATGCAAAGGTACCGGGTCCCTCTTAAGAGTTTCTATAGCAGAATGGTGGCATGATAAAGTAGTACACATATATTTTTAGTAGCTAATCCATCTATTCATCATTATATTGAACTAGATTTGTAAGTGCTTAAATGCAAATCATAATGATAACAACAATATACATTGACAAAACACATCAGACACTATTATTCGGCCAATATTCTTTATATATTCATCACACCAATAATACAAAAGCTTCATACAATACCAGACATGCATGCATGGATCTGCTACAATTATCCAGTCTCATATATTCATGTGTCTCTTTACTAAGTAATTCATTACATATATATAGGGTGGGGGAACTAGCCCTTCAACACTTAACTAACTCTACTGTGAAATAGGTCACATGCTAATAACAACCACACACCTTTTACAACTATAGCCATACATGCAAGTATGCTATCTATAGATCACTGACAGTTAACTAAAGTGGTGGATCTATTCTTAGCTCATGCCCATACAAGAGTGAGTTGACATGTTCTTCAAAAATCTCCATGAAGAGCGGCACGCAAGTCTTAGCATCACTTTGTGTGCTCGCACACCAATCTCTAAGAATAGACCTGATTTCCAAAATTGGCTAAGTTCTATAAGTTTGACTTTATACCTTCGTGTGTGATGCCTTCCTATACCTTCGCACCTTTGCTCCTATGTTGTTCTTCCACATGGACTATGTGTGCAAGTTCAGCTAAGTGTTTTCCGATCAACAAAATCCCTATCAACCTTAGAAAACATAAGGGCGAGAATGAGAAGCAAACCTTTCAAATTCAAATGAAGGACCCTCTCCAAATGGAGAATTGAATTCCACAAAGAGACTTCCTGATTCAGAAGCACTTGAATGGAAATATTCAATGATAGGCTGATCACTTTCATCAATGGGGATTTATTTTCTTGATTTTTGATGATCTCCAACAACTCTCGAGGATCTTATTCCTTTCGAATTTTTTTCCCACTCTAGAAATAATGTTCTAGCAGGATCCTTAGCAAAGAAATATCTTCTTCCTTCTAGCTATGCAAAGATTAGTAACAAGTGTCACTTGACAGAGGTTAAGACAACTCGTTATTTATCAAAAATCAGATCAACAGGGAGTCGCGACTAAGGATTTCCACCTTAGTTGTGCAAATGCACTAAAAATATGATTTGTCAAATTTCTATCAATACTAGCAACTAGAGATGGAATGATCTGACCTTCCTTTACCCATATTTATCAATGAAAGATAGTCTAATAGGTGTAGTGACTAAAATAATTACACACAACACTTGTAACTTTGAAACTTCTTACAAGCCCGAACACAAGATGATGTTGAAACAATGTATAAGCACTTAGAGCATATAAGAAGTTCTTACTGGGTTTGAATATAAACTACAATCACAATGTCCACGGTAATGGTGCCACTCATGTGTTGGTACCCAAATTGATTCTCCCTCGGAAAGATGGGCAACATCAAAGGTCCGACAGAAGCTTAGAGATAAATAGATCTTGTTTTATGTCATTTTGTGGTCGGGAAGAGATGTAAATTTCTCTTAGTCACTCAATTTGTGGAGAAATGGGTAGCACCCTCAAGAAGATTTGATCTATCCTCGCTACTTTATGGTTGTGCCTTTCAATTAGGGTGAGTAGACCCTTCAGTAGCTTCGTTGTTTGTGGAGGAGATGGAGATATTCCTCTTTGTGAAGTTATGAATAAGACCTTGGAGAAAATATGATCAAGTACAAAAAAACCTAACTCTCACGAGTTGTCACTCTAGATAGTGCGAGATATTTTCTAGGCAAGGTTAAGGTTACTAAAGACATTTAGAATCTTGATTATTCCTGCAAGTTTTGGTAATAGAAATTATGCATTTGTACACACATAGGAAAAACAGGGGTAGTACAGGTATGATTGGTTGTTTTTAAAATAATTTTTGTAGGAGGTGAGGCAGAATGAACTTGATTTTCCAGATCTCTAAGAACACTTACAAAAATGGAAAGCTTAGACAAAATAATTCTTTGAGATAGCTAAAATGTTCCTTTAACCAGAATATGTGCTTCAATGGAGGCCCAGATCAACACATTTTCACACAAACTTTAAGAATCCAAAATGAAGGCTCAAATTGTAAAACTTAACTAAATATTATCAACCTTTGTTTCATCACGCCTAAGATACCCTCAAAGGCTGACAAACAATCTTATAGTCATGTTAGGAGTCACAAAGATTTTAAATTTATTTATTTCACTATCAAATGAGAGTTATTACGATAAATCAAATTACAAATGCCACCAAACTATCACAAGGATAAGATCTTGTGTGATTCATAAAGATTTCAATGTAAGATTGAAACAGGAACAAGAAAAACCATTTTCAGACATTCATAAATGAAGCAGACACAAGTTTTCCCAGGATCAACAAAGAATAACTCGAGTTTGATTAAATTTATCAGCAGGGGAAATTTTCTAGAACAATCTCAGAGCTTGTCAACGGCTGTACACTCATAACCACCTTGACACGATCAAATTTAATACAAAAGAGATAAACAAGTTTCTCAGATGGATTCTTAGAAAGATAATATTTATCAATATTTTCTCTTAGGAAATCATTCCCGACCTCGAAAAATCCAACCATTTTCACAAAAATTCGTGTAATTTATAACATTTTACAACAGATTTTTCCCATCAAAAATCCAAACATTGGGTGTACCAGTTCTTGCCATGATCTCGATCACTATTCCCGAGAAACAAATTTGTAAAAAGTTGTCAGGTGCTCAGGGGGTAGATCTCTTCAAACATTTCTGCATTCAACTCCTTCTTTTGGTAGATCACTCTTCCTTCTATTTTCCAACCACTTTCACCCCTAATCTATCAAATCTAGTTCTTTGTGTGCCTGGGAAGGAAAAATGGAAGATCAGATCGAGCCTAAGGGTTAGATCTCATCTTAATGGTAAAATACATCTCTAGATTTTCCCCACCAAATTTAGATATCAAATTAACTCTCCTCTCTGTTTGGCGTGTAGGAAATATCAATAAATCATGAAGACTCACATCTCCAAGAGATTTTTAGTAAAAATGGGGATAAATCATATATGGAGGGACGCACAATGGCTGTCGTTGATCTCTACTTTGAATTTGGGTCGTCCATGTGGGACACTCAATTTAAAATCGGTTCGAGGGTTCCCCTTTGCTTTTTGCATCCGTTTGAAAAAAAAGGAAAAAATTATCATTTTTCTCCGCCCCTCCGCCTTTGAAAAATGGGCCTGACACATGTCCCAATGTGGGTCCCAGCAGAGACGTGCTCCTTTTTATACTTTAGTTCCTTTTTTCACAAAAGGAAATTTTTTTGAATTTCCCTTGAAAGTCCGCACCTCCACTGTTGACCTTCCCATCAAATTTTGACTTATCCTTCATCAGGCTTGCGAGCCATTTTGATGTTTTAATCCTTTTGATGACAAGAGGCAAAAAATCCAAGTTTCCCCTAAGTGGTGCCTTCCTGCCCCATTTAACTTTTCAAAGCCAACCTTGACCTCCCTTTTGTTAGGCTTGTAGGCCATTTTGATATTTTAATCCTTAAGAGGTAAAAATCCAAGTTGCCCCCAATGGTTTGCTTCCCGCCTTTTGACTTTTCAAACTACCATGTGTCAAAATGGCACATCTTGAGATGGTCCCAAAAAGTTGAGACCTTGAATGAGTGCGGGCTCGACATGTTTCCTAGCTTGAAAAAAATTGTTTGAAAGTTGAAAGCTCAGGAGAAGGCATCATGCGTTAGGGTCTGAGGTAGTATTATTTGGCCATTGAAAATTCCATCAAAAATTTAAAGTGAGCGAGATACCTCCATGTGTCTTCTTGGCCAACTCTATCGCCAAACCAAAAAGTAAATCTTCGAATGAGCGTCGTTCTTCCACGTACACAAGTTTTTAAGTTGAGGTGATTCATAAAATTTTTAAGTACCCTACCGAGTCACATCCAACCAAAAGAGGCCACATTTCCTATTGATGCAAGGATGTAAATTTGACTGGGAGAAACGTCTGTCACACCGTAAAATGCAGAAATTTGACCATTTGAGCCCGAAGATGGAATTTTATCTAAGGAAAAAGAATTTAGAAATGTTACAAGGTTCAAATACATTCCCCGAGCTACATCCACTCATTTTCTTCAAGTATTTGGGACAAAAATGACAAGTCCAACAAATCCCACTATGGAAAATGGAAAGAATGGGACAACTTGAGTTTTTACACCCAAATACATACTTTTTAAGATGAACAGAGAAACGAGGAATCAATTTTGGATCTTTAAGTGATTCCTGACCCAAGAAGGGACTGTTTATGGTAACAAAAGGAAGGCAGAGACTTCTCAGGTACAACACGGGGAGATAAAAATATGGCAGAGGCCGTAAATTGATAGATTTTCAATGGAAAAATGGGGCGAGACTATTTTGAGCACCAACACCACTCTTACAACTCTATTGGAAAATAAAAAATGACTACTAAAGTTTATGATAAAGGTTTTCTTAAACCCACTTACGCGCATTGAAATCAAGTCTATAACCATATCTCCAAGAAAATTGATATTTTCTATTAATGACCCAATATTTAATAAAGCTACAAGAGTCAACTGATATGCCATCATCATGCAACATCTTTCAGTTCATCATGCATATGTAAGGTGAGCTCATCGAAGGAAGTTTGAAATTAGAGCATTGTTCATTGCCACAGTAGGCTATCCCTTGTAATGGCTCGATTTAGAGTTCGAAGATCACTCATAGAAGGAAGATAAGTTCGAAGTAGATATCAAATTGGCCATGGGAGAAATCAAGCTCTGTAGACTCATCCCAAATGGCATGAGGAATTGGCGTCAAGCGCAACAATGACACGTAGGCCTAAGCACATCCATGAAGAAAGTGGCTTACAAGAAGTGCACAAATTGATGTCAGGCTAAGGATTAAACGAGAGATCGAAGGAAAGATTGTCACACTGAATTTGTGTTTTTTGGAATTTTGGAAAAATTTGTTTTAGAACTCACCTCAAAAAATAAAAAAACATGCTTTGAGTCTAAAGCCTCTGAAATTCAGATTTTAGAGCTTGTGTTTTTCAGAATTTGGGACTATGGATCTTCAGAGATTACATTTCGAGTTTTTTGTAGAGTCAAATTTGGGAGCTTGGAATCAAATTTGGACGCATCTCATTTTGGGAGTTAGCTGAGGTGTTTACGGTCAACTTAGGTTGAGGTGAATTTTGAGAGTGTAATGCCAAGTGATGTCAAGATAAGGGCGACACCTACTCACGATGAGCTCGGCCAAAAATCAAATGTGTGATGGGTAGTGATAATAGCTTGCTAGAAGAGCCGCTTGACCATTGAGTTGGTAGTGGAGGTGGTCAATGGAGGTGGAAACATGGAGTTCATTAAGCTAAAGTCAGCCGAGTTAGAGATAAGAATTCATCAAGTTATAGGTGGATTTTGATGCATGATGGGAATTTCGGTGGAACAAGGCAAGCAGTAAGTCCAATAAAAAATTGCAAACATGGAAAATGGTTTGGTGGGAGTTTAAAATACAAAGTGGCATTCAATGCAAATGTTTTTTAGCTCAATGTAAGACTAAGTCATTCACAGTCCATGAGGAGATTTTAAAATTTTGAGCTAAATATAAGGTGGTAAAAATAAACATGGTGGTTTTGTTGATGCAAAATCACAAAGCACGCTCTGATCTTGATCAGATTTCTAGGTTGATCACACTGCATCTAGTGTGATTGCACAACATTGAAACCTCTCTACAAGTGTGGGACTTATAAAATGAGAGAGGAATCTCCGAGAGAAGGCTGGTTCCGCTACTAAACTACCCTGCCACAAGCTATTCCAGTGCAAGAAAGCTAATCTAATCCTAATCTAACCACCAAGGGACAGGGAGAGAAAAAAGAGAAAAGGAAGCCTACACTAAAATGGTGATACACCGAGAGAAGGAAAATGTTGAACATCTATCAAAATTGCCATGGGACAAAGAGAGGTGAGCGATGGGAAGGATGGATAGATGCATCACGAGCCCAAGGATAGATTTCACATAGAAAATGTCCCAAAACTCCATGAACACGGCTCCAGGACACTGCAGTGATGAACATTCAAACTCGCACAAATACCTACAATGAAGAGAGGCAAGAAGATAACAAGCGAAAAAGAGAAAGGATGGACAAATGCATCACAAAACACGTTTTTGTTGCTCGGAAGTTTACCTGAGAACATCATTTTAATGGTAAAAGGCAAAAATGCCATTACGGAGAAAGGGGGAGGAGGTTCAAACTCCATTTTCAACCCCGGGAAGAAAAAGAAGGAGGGCAGAGAGTAAAAGATGAACCACGACTTGTAATGTCTAACCTTTGAAAGAAGCCCCTCTTTACAATATATAGGAAGAATGAGAGAGGGAAGAGAGAAAATTTGAATCTACCACAACCACTCTTGGGTCGCATTTAGCTCATCTCATTATGGTGGTAGGTGAGAACCCCAATGAACCAAAAGTGGCGCCTTTGTTCAACATGTCGATAACAAGTTATCGGCGCCCCTTGGCACACCGTTCAACATGTCGATAATGCAAGTTATCGGTGCCCTTGGCGCCTTTCAAAGCATGTCGACAGCAAGTTATCAGTGCCCTTGGCGCACCATTCAGCATGTCGACAGCAAGTTATCAGCGCCCTTTGGCGCACCGTTCAGCATGTCGACAGCAAGTTATCAGCACCCTTGGCGCACCATTCAGCATGTTGACAGCAAGTTATCAGCGCCCTTGACACACTATTCAAAGCATGTCGAAGCAAGTTATCGGCGCCTTTACTCGTGCCTTGGGTGCATCCATTTTTGTGTGTCGACAATGCAAGTTATGAAGCACCCTTGGCGCACCGTTCGGCATGTCGACAACAAGTTATCAACGCCCTTTACTCGTGCCTTGGGCGCACGTTTTAACATGTCGACAACAAGTTATCAACACCCTTGGCGCACTGTTCAAAGCATGTCAACAACAAGTTATCAGCGCCCTTGTGTGTGCTTTGGTGTAACTTTTTCTATGTTGACACTCACTTACACGTGCGCCACTTTCTGCGCCTTGGCGCATCCATTTTAGTGTCAACACTCATTTTCATGCGCCATTTTCGTGTGCAAGGGCGCACGTTTTCCTGTTGACATCCATTGTCATGTGCTATACATGTGCCTTGGAATGTCGAGGATTTGAGCTTTTTGATTTCTATATTCTCTGTTTGTCTATATCGACCCGGGGAGATATTTACAACAATTTGGCGACTCAACGGGGTCACCTGCCTGCTAGGTAGAAGATCAGTGGCCTTTTAGCAATCCATTGGGCATGGAGTCATAAGAAATCCTGAAATCTGATATGAACTTTGAAAAATCCCTTCTGAGCCACTTGAAACCCATTGAACTTGGAGTTGACCTTACCAAAATGCCACTGAAATGAACTGTGCCAGAGCAAAACCAGCAACACCAAAACTATGTACAAAACTAAAAATCATACATGCTCCAAATGGAACATGTAGAGTGTGCATAAGCACTTCTTTTGCTGAAAGCAAACCTACCTACTCTACTCTAACTGGAAGCAAAGGAAAGCTAAGCAAACCCTACGTTTGGTTGTGCAAAATAGCTTCCTTTCTTCAAAATTGGAAACCATGCAACCTGATTTGGCACTGATCATGGCTGTTAGGATGAGTGGAAAATCAACAAGAAGCTGGTCTTTTACCCAAATCATCAAGGTGTCAACTGAAAACAAATCCAATACCTCTTTTATTTGCTCTGCATTTGGATTGAAGAGGTATGGCAGCTGATCCTTGGTACTTTGTAGCTCACCCTCATGCTTAGAAGCAAGCATGACTGGTTGTGACTTCTCCTTTGGCTCCAATGAAGCCAAATACCTGATTGGGAAAGGTCTGATCTGTTTGATATGCCCATAGCTCTAATTTTCAACCCCAAGAATGGAGTCTTCTTGTAGACCCTCCAGAATGGATGGTGTGGAAGAAATGGTGAAATTCCTCTGTCCTTTCTCTTCCTCCAATGAAGAACATGAAAGATTAAAACCTTCCAATCTTGGTTCCAAAGAGCTGCTATAAGATGCAGGCTGCTGCAAATGAATGCTCTCCTCCATGACAGCAGGCTCTAGTGTTTGGAATGTGGATGATGAAAGAGAGAATGGTGGAAACTCAACCGGTTCTTCTCCATCAAAACAGTCCTCCAAATATGACAGATAAACTGCCTCATGACTGTCCTGCCGCAAATGTACAATCTCTCCCATGGTGTTCTCTTGATCTGCAACTTGATCACCATGGTTGTCTTCACCCTCCAGCATTGAGTTTGAGAGATCAAACTCCTCTTCAGTACTAGAACTTGAGAGAGGTGAAGTAGAAAGAAGAACTGAAGGTTCTCCCAGCCTGCTTTGTGCTCAAAGCCCTTGGATCTGCACTTTTCTCCTCCACAACTAGAATGTGCTCCTCTTCTTTTGGATTTGGAGCAGCTTCTCCTTCCTCCAATGTTTGAAGACAATCTTGCTCTTGATTGAACTCTTCCTCTAGCATGAAGTTTGTCAAGTCAAACTCCTCGATCTGCTGCTCTAGAGGACAAGTTGGGACTGCAAGATCTTCTTCAGAGCTTTCTCTCTCCATGGCTGATTGTGCAACTTGAATTAGATCAGCATTTCCTTCAAATAGAGTGTCAACATGGACACTACATTCTGAGAAAGCTGATTGCTGATCTGCTTCTTCCTTTTTCTCTTCTTCTGCTGCAACAAAATCAGTCCTGACCACCATTTGTTCTTCCAACCTTAGCCTCTTTTGTAGGCTTTACCAGCAAAGGGATCTTCTCAATTCCAAATTTAAGAGCCAAACTTACTAAGCTCTTAATCATTTCTTCTTTTCTTGGCTCTTCCTCTTGCTGTCCTTGATGACTGATTTTTGCAATTTCTTCTTCCCCACATGGAATTGGGAATGTAAGAGGAGGGATGGGTTGTAACTTGATTGATTTGGCAATTTTTTGTGGTGGTGGAGGTAGAAACTCTTGTTTCTTTGGAGGAGGGGGTATTTCTATTAGTTCTTGTGGAGGGGATGACTGTTTGGAAGGAAAAAGGAAAGAAGAATTGAGATGGGGTGGAAGACTAGGGGTGGAGAAATGGATTCAACACTTGGGACAGCAGATGGAGAGTTTAAAACTTGACACTGCTGAAATGATATAGATTGAGAAGGAGGAAAAGAAAGAGTATGAGATTGTGTGCTTACCCGTTGACAAGGTCGCTGAATACTCCTCTCATATACCTCTATTCCTTCAATCCACCTTGTAAGCGATGGCAGTGTTGCAATCATGAAGTCCAGCTTCTCTTGAGGGCTGTAATGCCTTGGAAAAGGTCCCACCCATGGACAGGGTGCTCCACAACCGATTCCAAATGCTTTCATTTGTGCTTGAGCCCTGGACTGCACCATGTTTACCTCCATCTTTTGGATTTTCTCCAACAGACCAGCATCTTGCATCTGATGGTCTTCATTGTATGCATACTCTTGCTCTTGGAAAGCTCCATAGCCAAACTGATTTTGGCATTGCTGCTCATATGGGTATGTATGCTGATTTTGAATTTGACCAAAATGTTGATTTGGAGGATTTGTAAAACATGTTGGAGGTGGGAAACATTGCTGCTGTTGTAAATGTGAGTTCCATGATGGAAATGAAGTCATGATTGCATAACTTCATGGAATGGAAAAGAATGAAAGGGATGGAAAGAAGGATGGATGGAAATGGATGGAAAACGGGTCTGCAACTTCAGAAATGGGTTGCTGATCAGATGGAGTCGCCAGATGTGTTTGCAAGTGCCTCCAAAGGCTGAAATCTTCAACAGGAACACACCAACCTGTCAAAGATAAAGTGAAAGACCTCTAAGGTCCCACCGGGCATGCCAAAACTGTTGATGCAAAATCACAGCACCCCTGGACGTTGATCAGATTTCTAGGTTGATCACTCTGCATCCAGTGTGATTGCACAACATTGAAACCTCTCTACAAGTGTGGGACTTATAAAATGAGAGAGGAATCTCTAGAGAAGGCTAGTTCCTGCTCCTAAACTACCTGCCACAAGCTATTCCAGGTGCAGCAAGCTAATCTAATCCTAATCTAACCACCAAGGGACGAGGGGAGAGAGAGAAAAGAAAAGGAAGCCTACACTAAAACGGTGATACACCGAGAGAAGGAAAATGTTGAACATCTATCAAAATTGCCATGGGACAAAGAGAGGTGAGCGATGGGAAGGATGGATAGATGCATCACAGGCCCAAGGATAGATTTCACATAGAAAATGTCCCAAAACTCCATGAACACAGCTCCGGACCTGCAATGAACATTCAAACTCGCACAAATACCTGCAATGAAGAGAGGCAAGAAGAGAACAAGTGAAAACGAGCAAGGATGGACAAATGCATCACAAAACACGTTTTTGTTGCTCAAGTTTACCGAGAACATCATTTTAATGGTAAAAGGTAAAAATGCCATTACGGAGCAGGGGAGGAGGTTCAAACTCCATTTTCAACCCCGGGAAGAAAAAGAAGGGAGGCAGAGCAGAAAAGATGAACCACGACTTGTAATGTCTAACCTTTGAAAGAAGCCCCTCTTTACAATATATAGGAAGAATGAGAGAGGGAAGAGAGAGAAAATTTAAATCTACCACAACCACTCTTGGGTCGCATTTAACTCATCTCATTATGGTGGTAGGTGAGAACCCCAATGAACCCAAAAGTGGCGCACCGTTCAACATGTCGACAACAAGTTATCGGCGCCCCTTGGCGCACTGTTCAAACATGTCGACAAAGAAGTTATCAGCACCCTTGGTGCACCGTTCAAAGATGTCGACAACAAGATATCAGCGCCCTTGGCGTACGTTCAAACATGTCGACAAGAAGTTATCGGTGCCCTTTGGCACACTGCTCATTGACATGTCGACAAAGAGTTATCAGCGCCCTTGGCGCACCATTCAGCATGTCGAAAACAAGTTATCAGCGCCCTTGGTGCACCGTCCAAAGATGTCGGCAAAGAAGTTATCAAGCACCCTTTACCTATGCCTTGGGCACATCCATTTTTGTGTGTTGACAAGAAGTTATCGGTGCCCTTGGCGCACTGCGTTCAAACATGTCGACAACAAGTTATCGGTGCCCTTTACCGCGTGCCTTGGGTGCACCGTTTAGCATGTCGACAACAAGTTATCAGTGCCCTTGGCATACCGTTCAGCATGTCGATAGTAAGTTATCAGCGCCCTTGTGTGCGCTTTGGCGTAACTTTTTCTATGTTGACACTCACTTCTTTGCGCCACTTTCTCGTGCCTTGGCACATACATTTTAGTGTCAACACTCATTGTCATGTGCCATTTTAGTGCGCCAAGGGCACACCGTTTGCCCTGTCGACATCCATTGTCGTGCGCCACTTCTGTGCGCCTTGGAATGTCAGGGATTTGAGCTTCTTTGATTTCTATATTCTCTTGTTTGTCTATATCGACCCCTGGGGAGATATTTACAAATGATTTTAATATAATTAGCTCAGTTGAAGATAAGTGGCATATTCAACCCATAAGGCGGGAAGTTTAAGTGAAAAATCCATCAAGTTAAACTTGGGAGCCAACTTAATTACAGGTGCTTTGGGAAATTTATTAAAATTTTAATTTTAATAATTTGGAGGGGCATTTGCATAAATGGAGAAATTTAAAAATTTTGGGCTATTATCAAGCATGTTAATGAGCATGATGCCCCGGAAACCGTAAAAACAACTTTTTCTCGAGAAGACACCAATTTCCTTCTCGGTTGCCCTTTTTTACAAAATTATATTCGTTGGAATCGAGAGAATGAGAAATACACAATGGAATGATTAGAAAATGTATTTTTGGACTTTGGTGTTGCAAAATTTTGAGACTACCTTGTTCCATGAATAGTTCCTCGAAAGGTAGAGCTGTAATTAATAAAGCAAGCATGGCCAACAATAATGATTAATTATTTTCTACACTCTGGCCTAGTTTCTAGGGTTTCTCCTTCTTCCTCTCACTATTCAAAAAGTGTTATAAAAGGTAAAGGGGTGCTTATTCCAAAAAGTTAGACATTCTTCCAAGCTTCCCCTTTCTTCACCAAGCTGTGTTGTGAATTTGTAGGCTCTCAAGCCTTTCTTCTAAAAATTGTAATGGCAGCCTATGCCTTTCCCCACTGTAATGATGTACTGTGTAAGTGATTGAAGTAATGAGAATTATGTTTTATGATCAATTGTATGTCCTTACATGATTTTTCTACTTCTATTTGCCTCTCTCATGTTTGTAGGTAAACTATGCAACCATATTTTCTTTTGTAAGTTTTGGAGGTCATTGTGCTTTTCAAGGAGTGAAGTACTATATGTAAATTGGGTTTTTAATGCATGTTCATTCTTTCTCATGATCTTCTCTCTTCATTTGCAAGCCAGAGTTTTTTCTAGCAAAACCCTTTCTTGGTGCATCACCATTTCTAATTTTAGGTTATGCTTCTTGCAAATATCTCTCCTTAGTCCCTTGAAATGTTAACATAGGTCTAGTTAGCCATTTTTATTGCATTAGGAGTAGTGTAGTGCTTAGTTTAGGAAGAGGAATCTGGCCTTCTTCGAAGGTTCACCTTCAGCCCCAAGTCCCAAAGATTGAGAGGTGATCCCATGTTACCCAATCACACCAAATGTCGTGTTCACCTCCAGGCCATTCAGGGGGTGCAGTGATTTGGTGATAACAATTTGGTCGTTGTGCCACCGATGGATTAGGAATCATTTACAAAGAGTCACGAGGGGGAATTTGTTTTCGGGTTAGTAAATAATACACAAATGTGGTCCTTTGCATTTACCATATGAGATAATTTTTTTATATCGACACCTACAATAAGATATAACAGCATTCCATCTGTTTATTTGGTCGGTTTCAAAGTCGACTTAACCAATCAATGTTTGTAGTGTGTTGGCTAAAGTCATGTGGGATGGATTTGTGGCATAATTTTGTCTTATTTTCTGAAAAAGGTTCTCATCGAAAATTTATTTTGTCATATACTTCCAACGATATCACCTTGTGTTCTGTTGGTTATGTGGGGATAAAAGTAGCCACATGAGGTGGATGAACATTTTAAGGAGGGTTTTAAGGAATGTTTTTAGGATTTTGAGGATTATTTAGATGGTTTAGAGGAATATTTAGATGGTTTGGAGGATTACCACTTGTCGAGAAACCGACAAAATAAAAAAATTGTATACATAAACAAAAAATTGAAAAACCCATGAAAATAAAAAAACCTAAAATGCAAGAAATTTGATAAAAAATGAGGGCTTACCTCTTCGTCTTGGAGGCATCGTTGAAAATTTCGTGATCCAGAAGTCTCGAAGAGAAATTTTCAGGGGGTATTCAAAGCATGAGTACCAATAGTGGGGGATAAATCATGGTTCAGGGGAAAATGGGGGTCGCGGGTCTATTATTTTTGTCTCAGAGGACCACGATCACAATTTATAAACTTTGATCATGGTTTATAGCCCATGATCAAGGTTTATTAACTGCTATTGTAGTTTATAAAATATGGTCGTGGTACGTAAATTTCACTTTTTCATGTCCAATTTTTGGTCCCCCAACTAGTTGTACTTACCCCTCACCTAAAGTGGAAAAACACTATACAAATCTATGATAGACAACCTTCTTTATTCCACTGCATCGAGGCCTAATATAATGTAAGCTATAGGTTTAACAGAAAATTTCAAGAAGATCCAAGAGAGACACATCTCAAGGAAATTAAGAGGATAATTAAATATCTCATGGGAGCTTTAGAGTATGGCCTTTGGTATCCTGCAAGCAAAGACTTCAATTTAAGAGCATACACTAATGCAAATTGGGATGGAAATATTGATGCCAGGAAGAGCACAAGTGGTGGAGCGTTAATTATTGGTAAATTTCTAGTGTCATGACTACGTAAAAAGTAATCTTCAATGGCATTATATACTTGTGAAGCAGAGTACATAGCTATTTCCATGTGTTGCACTTAGGTTCTTTGGATGAGGAAAACGTTGGAAGACTACAAGGTAAAATTTGATGAACCAACTCCCTTGTTTTGTGATAGCACTAGTGCAATTAGTGTCTCTAAAAATCTAGTGTTTCATTCAAATACTAAGCACATTCCAATTAGATTTCATTTCTTGAGGGAACAAGTAAATGATAAGAAGATTAATCTTGTATATGTGAGCACAAAAGAAGAGATTGCAGATATTATGACAAAGCCACTTCCAAAGGCAACATTTGAGCATCTCAGGGATTAATTGGGAGTCATTCCTAATCCTACCAACTTTTAAGAAGTATTGACCAACTCAAAGGAGCATTATTCTTATAAAATTATCTCATTTAATGTGCCAAAAAGAGATTCAAGAGAGGGAGATCTAGTTTACTAGATCATGGTATTGTTCATGATATTATTTCACTTAAGTTTATTCCTTTTATGTCATTGGTCATCTTAGGTATGTATTCATATTAGTATTGTTAAATGGCCTTGTATCATGCATGGTGTTTGTTTTTGTCTAATTTGTGCCTTAAGCCTAGGGGGAGAAATTTCTTTCTATTAATGCTTCTTTTCATTTCTTTGGCTGCCCCATCTTTGTCATGAATGTCAAAGGGGGATAATATGTGTGTGGGGAACATGAATATGTTACTGCTCTGTCATGGGGGTTGTTATGTTTTCATCAATTTGCCTTGGTTTGTGTGGGTGTTGACATCCATGACAAAGGGGGATTTTACTTGCCCACCTTTGTGTCGGTTTTCATTGATGTGTCTATGTTGTCCCGTTTCTTATTTTTCATGAAAATAGTGTGTCTTGGGAGTCATAGAATCTTTGGTTTCTTGTTAGTCATGCTATACTAAATTGATGTTCTTTAAGTGCGTGGGAGTCGTGTGAGTCTTTTTAGTGAAAATTGAACAAGTGAAATTCTTGGAACATGTGTTTAATAGGTTATCAAACTGTTTCTAAGGCTTAGAAAGTCAAGAAATAGGTTTTGAAGCAAAATGTTACTTCTACCAAAAGCTGTCCTATGAGAACTCGGTCATCATTTCTTGCAAATGAGATTGGTTATATCCCTAAAGGAAAACCTATAGATAACCAATACTTGGAATATGTAGAGGGAT
The DNA here is from genome assembly GCA_018340775.1 of Taxus wallichiana var. yunnanensis. Lineage (NCBI taxonomy): Eukaryota > Viridiplantae > Streptophyta > Pinopsida > Cupressales > Taxaceae > Taxus > Taxus wallichiana. The sequence goes on along the minus strand of CM031237.1, from coordinate 701,719,194 downwards.
TTATTTTAATGCTCCATGTAAAATTTCATCAGATTTTGTAATGGGTATTTTGAGTTATTTGAGTTTTTCTAAAACAACCTTCTTGGAAAATGCATTTTGAGGCCTCTAGCTTCTTAGGTGCCAAGAAAAAATATAGTGTCTCCTTCAGATAAATAATAGAAGGAATTTTTAAAGATTATTCCAAGCATGATCTAGTTCAAAAATTCTCAAGTCATTTGGACATGTTTTTGAAAAGATATGAGCATTTTAGTGAAGCAATTTTTTCTCTCTCTGGTGTGTTCTGAATCGATAGGAGAAAGAAGATGAAATTGATATCAAAGGTCTTTTTGATCACTTATAAAGTGATTAGGAGTAAATTTATGGTGTTGTCTGGTATAACATGATGTTTTAATGTCATTCTCCATGAAGTTGCGGTGGGTAGGTCAGTCTTGGACCTTGTTTAAATAATACTCTTGATATGGGTGGCACAAGATGCCAACAATAGTGATATTACTTTAATAAGGGCTCAAACTATCTTCACAGGACATATTCAATGTATTTTTTCATTTAAGGTAGTTTCCAAATAAATATAAAGTTGTAAGACCTTCTTACCATGTTGTCTGGAGTCTGGAGACTTGACTTGCTCACACTCGGGCATCTGCAAATGAGTTATTCTCCATTTAAGGTGTAATTTCAAGTTAATTCAAGTAATTATTCTCTCATATTGAAGTTTCTAAGTTCTCTCAAGGTACCTAATTTCTCTTATAGATAATGTATGTATGAGAAATAGGATGTTGTTAAGTATAATAAGTAGTGGCATCCGATAGAAGGGTAGCGGCATTGCTAGTACGATGCCGCCAATAATGTCTAGTATGGTAAAAATCAAGTACAATAGGAATGTTGTGGTAAAAGTAAATATTTGTCATAAGTGGTTCGGTAATGTTAAATGTCAAAGTTAGGGTAAGTAGAGAAGTAGAGTCTAAATGATTATGAATTAGAAATATTATATTGGTAATAAGGACAAGGAGTGATGTCATAAATATTTTATGTATTTTATTTGTAAAAAGTCTAAAAAGGTGGAACCCATGTGAAATGATAAGGTTTATCTTATCTTAAAAGATAAGCTTACATGTAAAGATAAGAGTTAAGGTATGGAATATGATTTGTCAGAGTAGATTTCTTATCCTATCTTAGAGATAAGGTGGATAAGCCTGAAAATTTCTATAAATAGAGAGGCCACCCCCTCATTTAGCATAGAAGGAAGTAGTGAGAAATATTGTATAAGAAAGTGTGTGAAGGAAGCCATCATTTAGAAGGTGTGTTAAAGAAGCCATTAAGAGGTGTAATTGTGAAGTTTCTCCCATAGTTATTGTTGGAAGGCAAGTGGAGTTGGTAACACTTGAAGTACCTCATGGGTGAGATTGTAACAATTTCATGTTGATAATATAATTTACACTTATATTTTAGATTTGTCATCATTCCTTTGTATCATAGTCTATGGTATTCTTGTGTTATGTCTATTATTGTGTTTCCAGATTACTCCACCAAACTAAAAGTTGTGCATTAGTAAATAATCATAGCATAAGGAGTTCTCGGTGGAGAATTATCATAGTGCGGATTGGTGATGACATTTTGGTTCCATTGCTTAGGACCATTCCTCGTTGGTGGATTTTTTGGAGAGATATTCCCACTTAGTCAGAAATCATTTGGAGGGTAACCTTGTTTTTATCGTGCATAGTAGTTACCATGGTAAAGTCACTTTTTACCATGAATAGTATTTACCGTAGTAACTTCACTTTTTACCGTGAATAGTATTTACCATAGTAACTTCACTTTTTACCGTGAATAGTGTTTACCATAGTAAAGTCAATTTTACCGCAGTAAGTCAAGTTTTACCATAGTTTACCATGGTCATTTCTATTTTTTTGTAGAAAGGTGTAAAGTCACTTTCTATTATAGTGATTCCAATTATTTGTGCACATAAGTCTTGTTGATTGTACTTGTGGGTTGGTATTTCATTGTGGTTACTTTTGAAAATGGGGAAGATTCTATTTTTTCAGCCCAATCTAATGAAGATGCTTCCTCTTTCATTCAAGAATTTAAATGATCTTGTATTTGTAATGGCCTCATAAGAAGGAACAATGGATTGAATTTTTCCTACCTTTTTGGATGGTTTAGCCCTTAGGTGGTTTGAAACACTAGGTGATAATGTGAAAAACTCATGGGATTTATTAACTAAAAGTTTTCTTGAAGAATTTGGTGAACAACAGAAATATGTAGATCTCATGATCGATATCACAAAGCTATCCCAAGGAGAGAAGGAGAAGATAAGGGATTATCATGCTCGTGTTCTAGAGCTAAGGAGGAAGCTCGATGCCTAGATCTGGAAGGAAGGATTAGCGGATGGGTTGATGAATGGCATGGATAATCTCCTCTTGTAAGCACTTCATTCTTGGGATGAAGCCAGAGATTAGACAACGAGTGAAGTATGACCACCCAGTGACCCTTGAACAAGAAAAGGAGATTACAAGAAGGCAAGAAGAAAGCATGGAAGAAGAGCCCAAAGAAATTGTTGCTAAGGTAGAGCCTACACCAACACCTTTGGTCCAAAATCCACAACCACTCTCGGTGAGCACAAATCTTTCTCCTAGTACATCTACTGAGTATGAAGATCTTCTCAAGAAGATGGGCTAGTTAACTATTAATCTTCTTCAAGAAAAATAATTTAGTTCTCAGGGAGGAGATAGAGGTCCAAAAAAAATATATATCTGAAGTTGTATGTTATGGTTTTCATAAAAAGGGTCATTATAAGTATAATTGTCTAGATAGATCTTCTACATATAGTACAAGAGATAATGATAAAGGAAAAGCACCTATGAATTCTTTTGATGTAGTAGATAAGAGCATAAATAATGAAGTAGATGTGTTTGTAACAAAAAGAAAGAAAGAAAAAGATAACCAAGATGGAAATGATCCTAAGAAGATGAAAGGAGAAACTAGTAAGAAACATAGGAGAAGAAAGTTGGGTGTGCAGAGATTTTTGATTTCATAGGGGCAAGGACCATACTCCATCTTAGAAGATCTATCCAAAAGGCCTGCAAATATTACATATGGTCAACTTCTAGCTATGTCTTCTGAGAAGAGGCGGGAGCTGCGAAGTGGACTTAATGCTGATGAAGGAAGGAGGTTGAGGTCCCTGTTTTGGAAGTAGAGGCGGATCCCTATGCTCCATAAGATGAGGTATTATGTAATGGTATTTCAATTCATGATGTCTTAGTAGATGGAGGTGCTGTAGTTAATGTAATGACTAAGTTTGTAATGAATATGTTGGGTTTAAAAATTGATCACCCCTCAACACTTATGTTAAGGTCATTAAATAAGGGAAAAACTAAACTAGAAGGTGTTGTTTCAAATGTGGCAATATCTATTATGGGTGTTGTATGTGTGGTAGACTTTTAGGTGATGAAAAATGGTACTATTGTACCCAATGTTGTTGGGAAGGCCATGGCTAAGGAGAGTTCATGCAAGAAACTATTGGAATGAAGGCTTCATGACACTTGGACGTGGCAGAGAGAGGGTGAAGATAAATGTGATCCCTCGGCATCATAAGGTAGAACTTGTGGATTCAAGTGATGAAACTGATGATTGGACATCCTCTGATTACTCTAGTACTAGTGAAGTGGACAGAAGATGAAGAAAGTGAGGTTGATGTTTTGGTCATGGATATCCTTCCAGTCACACTGACTCATGAACCCATAAAATTATCTGAAGAAGAAATTGATGATCATCTCCAAAAATAAAGATTGGTGATGTTGTGATGGAGAGTGAGAAGGAATCCTACCTCTCAGCTCTTTGAAGGTACATACACCTATTCACTTTTGATTACAAGGAACTCCATCAAGTAAGTTGGGTAGAACATTCTATTGAGCTGGTAGATGGTGCTAAGCCCATAAAGCAAATGCCATATAGAATGAATCCTAATTTTCCAAGACTATAAAAGAAGAAATAGATAAGTTTCTTGATGTACGATTCATATTTTTTGTGGAGAATTCAGAATGGGTTTCTCCCATTGTGATCTCAATAAAAAAGAATGGGAAGCTATGCATTTGTGTTGATTATAGGAAGCTCAACAAGGCAACAAAGAAGGATCATTACCCTCTTCCATTCTCAGATCAGATCTTGGATGAAGAAGTAGCTGGCCAAGAGTGTTATAGTTTTGCTGATGGATATAGTGGATACAACCAAGTTTGTATAGTGGAGAAAGATCAGTTGAAGACCATGTTCACCACTCCTTGGGGAACGTTTTTGCTTATAGAGTTATGCCTTTTGGGTTGTGTAATGCTCCGAAAATGTTCCAACACTTGATGAATAGGGTGTTTGAACCCTACATTGGAAACTTCATCAGAGTATTTCTGGATGATTTTTGCATCTATGGGAGCAAGATGGACCACTGCACCAGATGGAGACAACATTTCAAAGGTTAGATGAAGCACAAGCCTCACTAAACCCTACAAAGTGTGTCTTTGGATGTTCTAAAGGCATTTTGTTAGGGCATGTTGTATCTAGAGATGGTATTGGTACTGATCCTGATAAAGTTTCAAAAATCAAAGAGTTACCATTTCTATGAATAGAAGTAAGTTGAGATCATTTTTAGGCCATGTGAGTTACTATAGAAGGTTCATCAAGAATTTCTCAAAGATTGCATAACCACTAACCTAGTTCTTGAAGAAGGATGTTACTTATGAACCAGGAAAGAAGGCGCATGAAGCTTTTGAACAACTGAAGGAAGCTTTGGTGTCTTCACTGTTTTAAAGAATCCAGATTGGAGCAAGCCATTCATTGTGTATATTGATGCTTCAGATACAACACTAGGAAGTACTCTGAGCCAAAATGATGAAAATGGGAATGATCATCTAGTTTACTTTGGGAGTAGACAAATGAGTAGTGTTGAGGTAAATTATACTGTAACTGAAAAAGAGGCTCTAGCTATCATTTTTGTTGTAAAAAGTTTAGAAATTACTTGCTAGGGTAGAAATTTATAGTTGTAACAAATCATCAGGCTCTAAAATATATTGTAAATAAGCCTAACCCATCAGGGAGGATAGCAAGATGGATAATTTTACTACAAGAATTTGAATTTGATATTATAGATAGGTCAGGAAAGAAGCATGTCAATGTAGATGCACTCTCTGAGCCTATGATGGTTTAGGTTCATCTTGTGATGATGATGATTTCCCAGATGCAACATTGTTATCCCTTGACACAATCCCTAGTGAATACATAGATATTTGGAATTATCTAAATGAATTCAAGTTTCCTGATGGTGCCAATGCAAAGACTAAGAGGAAGATTACTCAAGCCAGTCGTCCATATTCTATTCTACATGGAGTATTATTTTGAATAGGACACGATGGAAGTACAAAGAGGGTAGTTGGATGTGATCAAGGAAGGAGCTAATAGAAGAATTCCACAATGGTACATGTGGAGGACACTTCTCTAAACAACTTACAATAAGAAGGATCTTGGATGCAGGTTATCATTGGCCCACTCTTTTTAGAGATTGTTATAATTATTGTAAGACATGTGATATTTGTCAAACACATGGGAACCGTAAGACTTCATTAGCTCCATTATGCCCTATTCTTCCACTTGGTCCCTTTGAAAAGTGGGGAATAGATATTGTAGGTCCACTTCCAACTACCCCATGCCAAAATAAGTATATTGTAGTTGCCACAGATTATTTAACCAAGTGGGTTGAAGCTAGGCCATTGAAAACAACTTCCATGGATGAAGTGGCAAGGTTCATATATGAACGCATTATCACTAGATTTGGTTGTCCATTAGAAATTATAACAGATCAAGGAAGCCACTTCATTAATGAGGTGGTAGAAGCCCTAGTCAATAAGTTTTCTATTAAGCACAGGAAGGCAACAACTTACAAGCCAAGCACAAATGGACAGGTGGAATGAAAAAATTTTGTGTTGTGTCAAATTCTAGCAAAAGATGCAGCCTTGTAGGTACATAAGTGGGATAAAAGGATTCATGCAACATTGTGGGCATATAGGGCAACATCAAAGTCAGCAACAAGATACTCCCCATTTCAGTTGGCTTATGGCATTGATCCAGTTCTTCCTATTGAGTTTGATATTCCCATTGTGAGAGTTATGAAAAATGAAAGGATGGATGAAAGTGATTCAGTAAAGGAAAGGTTGGTACATCTTCATTTGCTAGAGGAAATGAGGAAATAGTGAAGGATACAAGCTATAAGAAGAAAATGAAGCAGAAGGAATACTTTGATCAAAAGATCCATTGGTCTCCATTTCATGTGAATGACTTGGTTCTAGTATATGATTCTAGATACAAAAAAAGAAGGCAGAGAAAATTTCTTCCCAAATGGATGGGGCCCTACAAAATAGTAGTTGTGCATGAAAATGGTACATATCAACTAGAGGAATTGGATGGCACTCCCATTACAAAATGGGTCAACCACGAAAAGTTAAAGATTTTCCAAGCACCAGAATAGTCTACTCCTCGAGGACGAGTAGAAGCTAGGAAGGGGAAGATGTCGACACTAAAATTTTCCTCCATAATTTCTATTTCATTAATGTATGTATTAGGAATAGGATGTTGTTAAATATAATTAGTAGTGGCATTCGATAGAAGATAACAACGCTACCAGTATGCTTGCCAATAATGTATAGTACGGTAATAGTCAAAGTACAATAGGAATGTTGTGGTAAAAAGTAAATATTTGTCGTAAGTGGTTCGGTAATGTTAAAATGTCAAAGTTAGGGTAAGTAGAGAAGTAGGGTCTACATGATTAGGAATTAGAAATATTATATTGGTAATAAGGACAAGGAGTGATGTCATAAATATTTTGTGTATTTTATTTGTAAAAAGTCTAAAAAGGTGGAACCCATGTGAAATGATAAGGTTTATCTTATCTTAAAAGATAAGCTTACATGTAAAGATAAGAGTTAAGGTATGGAATATGATTCGTCAGAGTAGATTTCTTATCCTATCTTAGAGATAAGGTGGATAAGCTGAAATTTCTATAAATAAGAGGCCACCCCCTCATTTAGCATAGAAGGAAGTAGTGAGAAATATTGTATGAGAAAGTGTGTTAAGGAAGCCATCATTTAGAAGGTGTGTTAAAGAAGCCATTAAGAGGTGTAATTGTGAAGTTTCTCCCATAGTTATTGTTGGAAGGCAAGTGGAGTTGGTAACACTTGAAGTACTTCATGGGTGAGATTGTAACAATTTCATGTTGATAATATAATTTACACTTATATTTCAGATTTTTCATCATTCCTTCGTATCTATATGGTCATTTTTATATCAGAATGATCTATGTAGGTGCTTAGGATAGAAGAATTTGGTGCTTCTTATCTTGTCAATTGAGTGGGTGCTCAATTCTTCATCTAGTTCATGCTTCAAAATCAAATAGGTTCTTGGTAAAATGTAAATTAGTTTTCAGAATTGGTGTTCTAATAAAAGGCTGATTTCAAAGTGGGTTTTTCCCTTCTTGTGTTTCCCACTATAAACATGTGTCATATTCATTTGAGTTATATGTTTCAAGTTCTTTCTTGTGATCATATTCTAGCTACTAATTCAATTTAAGAAAGATAGAAAGGCTGAAAATATTATTAATTGTGCTAAGCTTTGATTCACCCCCTCTTAGTGCTTGTGATAGTTAAAAATTACACCAAGAGAGAGACTTGATCATGCAACAAAGAGAAAAATATTGTATGCATAGGGAGGCTTACAAGGCTAGATATGGATATCTTCGGTCTATAATTGGAACATCGGGGAGTGAGGCACTAGAGGCTTCACAGGGGGCCATCCAGATGGCTCCACCTAGTACTATAACATCGAGCAATAAAAGAAATAATGTGCGGAGGTAGGATACTATGAGCACATTGTTATGTTGATCTTGTTAAATGTTTCACGTTATGTAGCCTATTTAGTAGGGGAGAAAAGACCGGGAGATCATCACGTCTGTGACATTGGGTAGCATGGAAAGTATGGCACAAATAAGGTGGGATCTAGGTCCAAACAATGGATACGCAGTGGACATGCGAGAGAGACGACTCCTGTACCAGATGGATAAGGACGTGGATAGGACCTAACTCATGGATGGTAGAGATGGGAGCTCAGAGAATTTGATCTGTAATTCACCACTTAGTGGGTAAACATTGTACATAGATTTTGATATGGATTTTGATTTAGATATTTTTGAGATAGAACCTACAGAGGTCCATTACGAGATGTATGGACACACACACACACACATAATAGACATCAAGTTTTCATCAACCCACCTACTTCATATTATACTCAAATTATTTAATCTTAAACCTATCTAAATGTCATTATCCTAAGTCACCCTTCCTTTATCTAGTAATAGCAATTTTACACTCTCATAAATACCATTTACCCATCCTAAACCACCTTAACCACTTTTAAATTATCTAAACCATCTTAAAACCACTCAAACCTATTCTATTCTCACATACTACCCTCCACATCTCAACCATAACTTCCCCAACCATTTTACCTTATCATTTAACTAAAAACTTGTTTAGGAGGTGGTTTTAACCATTTCTTAAACATTTTTATGAAAAACCCGGATCACCAACGACCCTAACCAATCATTGGCAATTATAAATAGGAGTTTTTCTCCTTTATTGGGGATCTTCATAAACCTTTTTCTCCTACTTAATCTTTGTTTTCAATTCAATTGTGAATCCACATCATTTCCAAGGATCATCAATGACCTATATCAACTCCAAGCTCTCAAAAATTCATCATTTTGATAGTATTTTCGTCAATCATCTTTCAATAGTTGCTCATCAACTTCAATCAGCTCTATCCAATGTTTGGGGACATCTCTCATCACATTGTTGCATCGAAAGGTATTTTTATGTTGTTTCATTATTTATGTTTCATATAAACATAAAAAATCAATTTAAAAAATCATTTTAAATCTTTATTTATCATTTTTATCAAATTTGATCATTTTTTATAGTAATTGCCCACGATTCGCCTTTATTGCCTATGATTCCCCGAATCACCAAAAATCCTATCAAATTATATCTTTTAATCATTTTATCAGTATGGTCTCAACTTTTGTAAATCTTTTAGATTTAACTCAATATCCTCTGCAAGCATGGATTTACTTTAGATGGCAGTACCTAGCTGGTCCCATCCTATCACAAACATTTATGACCTTCTTATAGTCCAACAACCCTTCTTTTGGGAACAATACAACATCCTTCATGAGATCACATTTTTTGGAATATGATTTTCCATCGAAATCAAAGATATTGTGAATTAGATCGAGTTCTTCCACGAAATCCAATAGGATCGAAGACTTTTGGTACGATTACATTAAGTCTATTTAGATAACATCCACCCTTGCTTATGCCACATTCAAACTCAGTACAAGAATTTGCCTTGAATCTTTAGTTCAAAGGCTTATTATCATTGTTATCAATCTACTTAATTATCTTATAATGAGATGACATCCTTTAAGGAAGTCCCTTTGGATTCCTAGAATTAGCCTTTTCCAAGTATCTCGTTATCATATTTATATTTATATTTTTAGTTTTTTTTATTTAAAGGTTTCTTCTTTGGTGAAATAAGAAGGAGATTTATCACACCATATCAACATCTATCATTGGGGGTATCGATAAACCTTGTCATCTTCTGAGGTTAGTTTGTTTTTGTTATTTCATTTATTAAGTCAAAGTTAGAGAGAAAAACTCTCGTATACATTCTAAAGACACACGGTGGAACCTTCTTCCCTTTCTTTCATTTCAAAATTAATTATTTTTCACTTTTAGGTTCTTTGTTTTGTAATCACTAATGATTCAGTCAAATCGCAAATGATTTTAGTGAATCACCAAGTATTCCTTTAAATTATCGATGATATTTGTAGATTATTTTTTATTTCCTAGTTAGTTGACCTCTTACATTCATTTCTCTCTTTTTGTCTTCTCTTTTCATCTAAACCTTGCAAATTCCTATCTCAAGAGTTTATTTGTTGCATTGTAGCTTAAAATTAAAAATCAAAAATCAAAAATATAAAAATTAAAAAAAGAGGAAGCATCTTACAGGTGTGTCTCTTTCCTTTATTTCCTTCCAAATCATTGCATTTTTGTTCTCTTCCCTCATCAAACTCACACGTATTTTTGGGATTAAAAAAATCTATCATTCTAATTAATCACATAGTTTAATTAGGAGGTTAATAGATTACATTCACTTAATCTCCCCACACACAACCAAATCACTTCAAACACAAAATCACATCAAAATATTCCTACCCGGGTGGACCTACTTGGATTTCATCACCAAAAGAAGAATCGACTCGGTGTTTTGGCCGACTATAATCAATTTGGTTTATGGTATATTTGTTAAGCACCGACTCACCTATTGCTACGGGATCATGAAGTGAGAGGGTAGGCCCCATATCAACACCAAAGACAAATTTGGGCCTCGAGTAACTTCGGGTATATCAAGGACTCGGCCATAAACGTCACCTAAAACCATCCTTAGATGGCCATTTCCTAGGAACCTATCAACCATTTTTCACATTAGTCTTCTTTTAAATAATCAAGATAATTAAAATTTCTCCTACGTGATTTGTTTGTTGTTTGTAATCAACAATTTAGATTTATTTTTCATTTTAGGTGATTGTTTTCTTTCATGGTTACTACAAGACAACAATCTCATCTCCAAAATTCTAAAAATATGAGAAAACTTCCAACGAACTATTGAAAACATCCAAACTCACATTGAAGATGCTTCACATTTAATTGAATAACATCGAGCATCTATATCACCCCAACCCCATGATAAAGAAACTCCACATTATCCTAGCAAAGCCAATCTAAATCATCTAAAATATCCAATCCTCCCTGTCCTCATTTCTTGATAAAAGGGACCCATATTTTCTAAAACTCGACTCAAACCCCATTTCCCTTAATGTGTAACTTTCTTCCCAAGGTGTTTAACTTCAACCATTTACACATAAGTCGTACCCCCTTGTATCTAGCACCCCGTATGACTTATCTAGTCTCATTGATCCAAACCATGAGCCCGTCATCTAACAAATACACCCTTATCCCACTAGTAGTCAATCAAAAACATCCAATGTCATGTCTTTGGCTCTTATCATTTCCTTCAAACCTAACATGGTCTCCTCACAGGACATGACCAATCAACAACCTACATCTTCATCAGACCTTTCATCTTGCTCTACATCATCTCAAAACAACACCAATACATCTTCATCCATGTCAACCTTGTTAGTCTCTTCTACCATCCAAACTCCTCCTGTGAGTTTAGTATCCATCCCATCAAGTGCATCTCAACTTACCCCATCCTAACAACCTACATTAGTTGTTCAAAACATAGTTATGTCTATCCCTACATCAATACCACCTATTAACACTAGTTTTATTTCTACTATCCATCCTTCTTCACAAAAATCATCTACCATCCCTACTTCCTCTCAATTCATACCTCAGTAGTCTCAACCTCTCATTCATACATCTATTCCCTTTTAGTACATACCTCAAAAGTCTCAAGCAACCATTCACTCTTCTATTCCTTTCCAACATAAACCCAACATTCACAACCTCTTTTCCACACATCGATTCCTTTCCAAAACATACCTCAATTATCACAACCTCTTATAAACACATCCATACCCTTCCAATACCCATATATTCAACCTTTACAAGTAATTATTTTCACAACCATCTTATAGACTTCCCATGTGTACTCCCTTTCAACAAAACATCTCACAACCATATCAACAACCAAATCAATTCTCATATAATCAACCTGGTTCATCCTCATCTAGTACACAACAAAAACCACAACATGACCCTATTGAAGATTTAATAACAAAAATATCTAGCCTTGGAGCCACTTTTATGGATCCTAAGAACAATTTATCATACGATAAAATATGAAACTAACCCATCCACCATCGGTTCATATAAAACATATCCTCCAAACTGGGAACTTCCAAAGTTCCTTAAATTTTATAGTAAAGACACTTAACAACATAGCTAGGTCTTGTCATGTTTGTTACTTCATAACACATGATCATGACCTAATGTTGAGAAGGTTTCCCATGTCCTTAGCTATCCTTGCTTTATACTAGTATAACATCATCATACAATATTCACTCATCCCATTTTCTCAACTTACTCAATTGTTCCTTGAACACTTTTCAATCAATATCACCCTTAAAATTACTATCATCAACCTATACACAATCAAACAATTCAAATATGAATCCATTACTGATCTTGTAGCCCCCTGGAGGGGCTTTATCAACCAACTATCAGTTTTCCTCCCACAGATCGAGCTTATTGAGTTATTCTCTCACTCTTGTGCCAAACATATTTCATCTACACTACAAATCCAATCCTTCCAAATGTTTGATGAATACTTTTCAATGGCTCACAAACTCAAGCTTTGCACTCTTGAGGATGGTAGAGTTAAACTTATATTGAAAAATGCAAAACTTGAGTTTTCATCCAAACCATCTTCCAATCAACATAAATTTAAATCCTTTTGCTAATGTATTAGTTGTCAAGGATGCTCCTAAAAAAATTAGACCACCAAACACTCTCATCCTCAATGCACTTATACACCTATAGGAGAATCTTACAATGTTGTCTTTGATAAACTCATGATGTCCAACATGATCACTATTCCCCTATCTCCCCATCGATATTTCCTCAACACACTTATACACCTATAAGAGAATATTACAATGTTGTCTTTGATAAAATCCTAGTGGAAAAAATTATTATTGTAAATACCATAGGGTCAAGGGCCATGACATCGAAAGGTGTCGTTCATTCCAAAATGCTCTTCAAGATCTTATCAACAAAGGTGTGCTACAATTAGATAACCCAAATGCACCTCAAAATAAAAACGTGGATGTCTTCAAACAACCTTTCCCTAATCATTCCCCATCCACCAGTCAACCACAATCCAATACCATTCAGGCTCATCATACTATCAACACAGTCACAAAATCCACATCCCAACCATCTACCAATAACTCTACCACTGCAAAAAACAAATCAAGGACCCACAAGAAAGCACATCCACTAGTCCTATCATAGAAAAGAAAACACTTTCATCCACATCTACCCCATCCATGTCAAATTCATCCATAAACTCTTCACAAACCTTACAAAAGAAACCCATCATACAAATTGTGAAAATCTCATATGATGATCATGTTACCCAATATCATTTACATGCATCCTAAAATCCTATCATACAACCACACATCCCTTCATCTAAAAAACCAACAATCATAACACATTCCTATGTTTTTCCTTCAAAAAAAAAATAAAAGCATTTGACCTCCATTCTAGGTCCACATCCTTCATCTAAATTACCAATCATTGTTACGCAATCAAAGCCCCTTCCTTAATGCACGTCCAAAGAAACTACACCAAAAGTGATGCCTTCAACATTCGTTAAATTAAAAGGAGCATCACTTCCTTCAACATCTACCTCAAAGGGATATTATGAATCAACCCTTAAAAGTATCCTTCAATAACCCATCACATCCTTACCCCCTCTTAAGCCATCTAGCTCTCGAGGCTTGAATCCTTCCGGGTATAAATTAGAAGCCTTTTGTGACTTCCATCGTATGTCAGACATCATACATAAGATTGTAAGGACCTTATTACCACTATCAAAATCCTTGGAAACATAGGTCTTCTTCCCTCAGATATAATCACATCAAAAAAATATTGTAAAACATCTATACTCACCACATCGAGCCATCTATAACATTGAGAGCGGGGATTCTTCCAAGAAAACCCATTCACATCATATGGATATAGTTTGCATAACCACTACAGCATGTGCCCATGAACCTAACCCCTCTAATTAAAACAAATATAAATTTTCTATTCTAGTCACTCATAAGTCATTTAATCAATAACCACCTTCCAAAGACAAGGTTTCCATCCTTTCCATTCCACCTACACAATCTACCATCGTAGCATGGAACATCGTCGTCAAAAACAAATTCACCAATCTCCAATTAAGATGCCCCTTTATGATCGGGTTCAAACATCCCCTTCACATAGACAAGCCATGATTGATGCTCTCTAATCCATATCAATGCCCTTAGATGATCCACAACTCCTTACAAATCTAGTAGGCACTATTAAAACATCCACGACTATCTATTTGGTGTTTTAAGGTTGGTGTTAAAACCCTTCTTGAATTCTTCTATCTAGTAGAAGGAGATTTCCAATATAAGATACTTATCGCTACTCTAGGCTCTTATATAAAGGATTCGAAGGTGACCCTAGCTATGCGCTATGCATTGTATCCCATTAACACTCCATCGATGTCTTAAGTATGAACACAAAGGTAAAACATTTACAATTCTCAAAGATCCCAACCCTTTTAGAGCTTGTAACATGACCTATTAGCTGAATGATGTGATTGTTCCCAAAGAAATTCTAGGATCCTCTAACAAAGCATCTACCGGTTCATCTGTTCTATCATCAAAATTAATAGATGATTCTTCCTTTGAAAATTTTATGAAACGTCTTTCATTGGGGGAGTATCATCTCTCGCACATAATTCACTTCCCATACCTAAGACATACAAAAATGTGACAAGTAGCCTATGTACAAACCCAACATTGGAGACGTCATCTCCTATGGTCCCCAAAATTTGAAAATAAATATTATCTATGGAGGGATTGATTGCCCCTCTATGTAGCCTACTCATCAACGTCGTACCATGCCATTTATATCAGATTTTAAATTCCTATATAATCAATTCTTTACACGAGATGTATCTCTACTTGCTTTTGGAAAGGCTTTGGATTTAGACGCTATGAGTAGGGTATCCATGATCTAATCATCCAAATTCCCTAAAAACACACAAAATTTATGGTATAGGTTATGCGAGACCCCTTTATGGATCTCCACACATGCTACATCTAAATCCATCACAGATTCAGAACCATCATCCTCATCCACGTAAGAAAAGCCTTTGGATACTAAAGATACCACCCCTAAAGTTTTTAAGTCAATACTATTATATTAGGATTGTTAACTTATGAAAATAATAACGATATTAAGACACTTCTACTTATTTGGATCGAAATGATATAAGAAGATTTTCCCACCATCAACATCCTTCAATGTCAAGACAACTAAGTTATTCTTTCCCATATGGGGGTTGAGGATTATTTCCTTTGAGAAAGGCTTACCACCTAACACATCGACACTCCTAAATGAATCCACTATTGATGTTAACATAAGGATTTCACATGAACCTCACATAGTTAAATTCAATCAATCTTTAGATCCACATGAGTTAAATGACTTCACCACCTTCGTATCCAAATATAGTCAAGCCTTTCCTTGGTCATACAATGATATGTTAGGTATCGATCTGAACATCATCATCCACAATATTGTTAGTTATCCTAATGCAAAACCCATAAAGAAAAAGCTAAGTAGGATGCATCCTCGCATAACTCTTCTTGTCAAAGAAGAGTTATAACACTTTCTATCTACTAACTTTATCATACCCATTAACTATTCACAATGGGTCTCTAGCATCGTACCCATAATCAAAGCCTTAAGAAAGTTACGCATCTACACCGACTTCTAAGAACTCAATCTCGCTTGTTCTAAATACAAATTTCCTCTTCCAAATATTGAGCAATGTGTTGATCTAACATCTAGTTATGATATGCTCCCCTTATAGATGGATCATACGGTTACAACCAAATCCTCATCGCTACCAATGATCAACACAAAACATCCTTCATCACGCTTTGGGGACTTTCTACTCTTCGTGTCATGTTATTTAGACTTAATAACGTAAGGGCCACTTATCAATGCGCTATGACATATATAATCATGAGCTTATCTAAAAACTATAAAAGACTACGTTGACGATCTTTTAAGAAAATCAAAACAATGTAAGGATCATCTCACCATCCTTGACACTATCTTCACTCGTCTTATTCAATATTTCCTTTGTCTCAACCCTACTAAGTGTGTATTCGGTGTCCTCATTGACAAAATCCTAGGGTTCATCATATCTATCGGGGAATTGAAGTAGACCCCACCAAAATCAAAGCTATCATCGAAATTCCTCCTCCGGTAAACCTCAAACAACTTCACATCCTCCAGGGTAAGATTTAGTATATCTCATCTTGCTTTATATCACAACTTTTAGATTTCTTCCAGCCCTTTCATCATCTACTTTGAAAAGTTGTTAACTTCATATGGGATCAAAATTTCTAAAAGGCATTCAATGAGCTCAAAAAGTACCTCCATCCTATTGCCACATGTGCTCACACCTCCATGCGAGGGGGAGCATTTCAACCTTTACATATTCACTAAGAATCATGCCTTGGGTGTCATGCTTACTCAACGAGATGAGTAGGGTCGTGAAAATTTTCCTATTATATAAGCCGCATGCTCCATGAATACGAAACTCGTTATACTGAAGCTGAAAAGTTATGTTGTGCCTTGTACTTCACAACGTCTAAAATACGCCACTATATACTCAATCACAAGTCTTACATTTTTACTAGTTTTAATCCACTTAAAACCATGCATTCTAAACCATATCATAGTGAATGAATTACTCAATGACTTATGCTCATGACCAAATTTGATATTGAATTTATCCCACAAAAAAATATCAAAGGAAAATCCATTGTAGATCAAATCGCCAAGGCTCTTCTTTTGGAAAATGAACCGCCTCATGAACAATTCCTTGACAAATCTATCAACACTATCATCGATCAATAATACACCCCTCTCAAAATGACCCTCTTCTTTGATGGATCTAAATGTCAGCAAGGGGAGGGGCCGATATCATCATTATACCTCCCCGGGAGAATTCTATCCCTATATCCTTCAAATTAAACTTTGAATACACTAACAAAATAGCCAAATACAAATCTTTAATCATGGATCTCCAATCCACCATTATGTTTGGTGTTAAAATATTAGACATTTATGGAGACTCATAACTTGTCATCAATCAAATCAAAGGAATTTATCAATGTAAAAATGAAATCCTATAGAAATATAAATCCATTGTTGAATTCCTCCTAGAATCCTTCGACCATTACACTATCCAAATAGTTCCACAATCTTCTAACAAATTCATGGACACTATGGCTTCTCTAGCATCTCTCATCCCCTTATCAATTGAAGATTCAACTGATAACTCTAAGTTATTTGTTTTTATACATATACTTGATCAACCATACCACAAAAATGAACTCCCATCTATCAACATCATAGAAAATAATCCAACTGACCTTTAGTACACTCAAACATTTGACTATCTTTTGGAATCTAAAATTCCTCTTGATCTATCTAGAAATACTAAACAATATTTTCTCCAATGCACTACCCACTATGACATCGTAGGTGGTGTCTCGTATAAATGTGGATTCGATGGACTCTTGTTAAGATGCCTTAAATATCATGAGTCTACTAAATCCATCCAAGAAGTCCACAATGATATATGTGGTGGACATTTCAATGACACCATTGTCACTAAGTGTGTCCTCGAATGGGCTATTATTGGCCTTACCATCAATCAAGATTGTTGCACATTTTTTTAAGAAATGCGTCAAATGTCAACAAAATTTGAATCTCACATAGATGCCTAGTCAATATTTACAACCTACTCAAGAACTATGGCCTTTCTCACAATGGGGTTAGACCTCATTGGCACAATCAACCCTCACTCATCACAACAACATCACTATATTATCACAACCACTGAATATTTCACTAAATGGGTAGAAGCCATCCCCTTGACATCTACTAAAGAAAATAAAATCATCAATTTCATCTATCAACATATCATATGTCACTTTGGTATCCCTCATAAAATCATCATTGATAATGGAAAATCCTTCAAGAACAAGGATGTTAAGAAACTTTGCAACACATTCAACATCAAACTAATCTTTTCATCACCATATTATCCTCAAGAAAATGGAAAAGTTGAAGCTTCTAACAAAACACTCAAAAAAATCCTCATGAAAACCGTTGACAAAGTAGGTAGGAATTGGCATCTCCAAATCCCATTTTCTCTTTTGGCTTATCGAACTAACATCCATAATCTTACAAGTGTTATGCCATTTGCTCTCGTCTATGGCTCTGAGGTGATTTTACCCCTTAAAGTTCAAATCCCATCACTCTGGTTCTCTCGGAGACTTCATCCCGATGACAATGACTATTGATAAGACCATCTAGCACAATTATAATTATTAGATGAAAAATAATTAACTCTAAAACATCATCATGTCTATCAAGAGCCCATCAAAATCGCATATAATAAACATGTAAAAGAGCATGAATTTAACATGGGTGATCTCATCCTCAAATAAAATAAAATTTTTACTACTATAGAAAGGAGTAAACACGGAAAGTTTTCCCCTAACTAGATCAGTCCACACGTTATCACTCACAAGTATGGGTTGGAAGCTTATCATCTAGTCTCCTTTGATGGTACACCCGAAAGGAACCTCTTAATTCCTTACAATTAAAACCTTTTACTATTAACACCTTGAATCTCATGACACTAGTAACGTTAAAGATCTCTTTTCATCACCAACAAACCATTTTAAAATCATAATGCTTTGAAAGCATGTGTTTTTATGTCACTATCCTCAAAAACCTTAAAGATGAGCATCACATCTTTGTTCATCGCACCTTTCACATGGAAAAGTTACTCCTTCATAGGAAATCCACAATCATTACATTCATCCACCCTGTCTACTAACCAAAGACATGTCTTGGGGCATGCATGTGTAGTTTGTGTACACCTATTCTTCCCCTCCTTGAAATGGTCTATTAGGGTTTTCCCTCAGCTAAAAAAGGAAGTAAAAAATATCTATGAATGCATCCTATCAAAATAAATAGATTGATCCCTCGAAGGAAAACTACCCTTTAAAAATAATAGACCGATCCCTGGAAGGACAACTATCTTAAAATAAAAGTAAATTGTATACCACTCCCTCAAAGGATGGTTACCTATATAAAAAGGATTCTCTCATCGATCATCCTTCAAATAGTTAAAAGTCAAATAACATCCTAAGAAATATTCCCACATCGATCAACTTTCCCATCAAAGCAAACTTCACACATCGATCAGTTTGCATCAAAATAAAAATAAAACTTTGGGGCATCTCTCTATAGAACCATTGAATTGAGAACCTTTTATCCCACACAACCTACATATGCTAAATCTTCTCATGTCTTAAGAATTTATGATTTTCACTTCCATCTATATCCAAGATCCTATATATGACTACCCATTGTTTATTATATGTTAACATTTAAAAAGGAAAAACCGAGAGCACCTTCACCATATTTATTCTCATCACGTATGTATCAAATCCAAGTATAAAGTAGTCATTCCATGTTTTATTCTTATTCATGATGAAAAATACATTTTAGATACACATTTTGATCATGTTAAAGTCATAATATTCCTTATACATCACTTATGACACCATCACTTATTAAACATCATTGTTTATCTAAATATCCACATAATACCCACAACCATGAAAACATCAACACATACATCAATATAAAACTACAATCAATCACAAAATCATATCACATGGACACAAAAATCAATACATAAATCATAATTCAAAGCCATCATTATATATATAATCATATAAAAATGTCTTTGTACATCATATAGAGTCTCAAAATCTCAAAGTATAACAAAATCTATATGTCAAATATAGGCTTCACAAAGAGTCGTATATGCCAAAATACATCATAGCTATTGGGTGAATTAAAACACCCTTAAAGAAGGTACTCCCTCCAACAATGCTCCCCTAAGTACATCCTCTACCCCCAACACACCCGAGCTCCCACAACACCAACATCATCCCCTCCATTTGGTCCTTTTTTGCTCCACCTCCATCTATACCCCAAATCAAATCCAAGTATAAAGTAACCATTCCATGTTTTATTCTTATTCAAGATGAAAAATAAATTTTTGATACACATTTTGATCATGTGAAAGTCACAATATTCCTAATACATCACATATGACACCATCACTTATTAAACATCAATGTTTATCTAAACATCCAAATAATACCCACAACCATCAAAACATCAAAACATACATCGATATCAAAATATATTCAATACAAAATCATATCACATAGACACAACAATTAATACATAAATCATAAGTCAAAACCATCATATTTATATATAACATATCAAAATGTCTTTGTACATCATCCTGAGTCTCAAAATATACGTATATAAAAATCTATACATCAAATATATGCTTCACAAAGATTCATATATGCCAAAACACATCATAGCTACCGGGTTAAATGAAAAATCGCAAAGAATGTACTCCCTCTAACAATGATCCCTAAGCACCTCATCACCCTCAAGCACCCCAAGCTCCTGCAACACCACCACCATCCCCTCCATCCGGTCCCTCTGTCCAGTGCACCTCCATCTGGACCCCGAGGTGGCTGACCCACACTTATTACACTAACAATAGGACCTACTCCTCATTGATATAGATATGTTGTGTAAAGAAGTGTGATAGGCATGTTCGCATCACTAAGTCCTCATAATAAGCTAACTCATCTTGTATTTAGTGGTAGTTAGCTAAGCTAACCATACCAAGTGGTCCCACATGACCACTAGCTTGAGCCTGAATCGCCAACTTGGTACCTAACATTGATGTCTATGTAATGCCAAGATCCCTTTTCGGGGTATCTCGGGGCTATATATATATCGTATGCAGTATCTGTGCGAGTTGTTGACTAAGGCTATCATGTTTGACCTCAACCCATCTCTCTCTGTCACTAAGCCATCGAGCTTAGTCTTCAAACTATCCCTCTCGGTGGTCATTATGGCTTGCTCTCGCCTCCACTATGGCCTTCCCATCCATTAAATAGATAAATAATACCCTCCATATCTAATCTATCTCCATCTCCAACCCCCTCACCATCACCCCCATCACCCCTTTGTGTGCCCCCTCCACTTGGGCCCATACCGCATATCTCCTCGAGTAGATTGGGATCTCCTCCATGAAGCAAATGCCCCTTTCCACCATGCAAGAAATCCCATAGTCACACCGACATCATATATGGGAACACAATTTCCTTGCTAATCAATACCCATAGCCCCCTCCTCATCTTCCATATATCAATGCATCCCATGCACTGGTAATGGAGTATTCACATCACCATTGTTGCATCTATACAAAAATGGAGCCTCTAGTCCATCCTCTATCAAGCCAAACTCTCACCGACATGAATGAATTGTATAAATTCCCACTCCCCTCCTCAATGACCCTGTATCCATTATTCCTATTGAGTGGCATTTATCTTACTCTCATATCTCTCCCATACTAGAAATCTAGTATAGGGTCTCCATACCACATCCTCTACTCTGTAATCTTGTAGGGATTTATCTATAGTATTCCTCACTCGATACTACTCTAAAATCCCTTGCATTAGAACACCATCATATAAAATTGGCTGATCTCCCTATCATATTAACACCTCCCCATGGAAAACCACAAGGAAAATCCATGAAAATATGTTCAAATTCCCAACACTATAGTAGAAAAGCAATATCAATCCCGTACCTCTTCCGAATCCTCCAAGACCATAACTCCCTATAATTATTTTCAATCATAGAAGAAGCATATGCAAATACTATTTGATTCTCCATCATCTTTGCTACTACACCTATCATCATCTAGGGAAATCAACCACCACTAGAGTCGGGAAAAGTAAAACATGTGATACGCATCATCATCATGGTCATACGAGCATAACCCTCTCTCGAAGAATATACAGTCTGATAATAAAATCCACTAGATGTAAACCACACATCATCTTCCTCATCCCTGTATAACCTCTACATCACATCCCCCCTCTCAAGATTATCATGAATATAATATATGCCCTCTCCATATACCGAAATATAGTAATCCCATGAACATCCTCCGGGAGGATGGTCATCTCACCCATTGGTAACCAAAAATACGGGTGGTAGGCTCCCACCTCTCCATCAAAGCTAATATCAATCTTGGATGTCTATGATGTGTCTATAATAATGCATACCCAAATAACCCACATCTTATAAATGCCACCAATCATCATCGACATATCTACTCTCACCTCCCTAGAATCAATCGAATCCTATCTCTCGATACTCAATTTGGCCTTCACATGCATCTACAAAACAAAAAAACATGGATTAGAAAAAATTACCATCAAATTTTAATCAAACTTATAGCAAAAACATCGATTGCCATCGATTCAATACAAATCACTAGCAATCCATGGAAATTGCAAGTGATCCATAGAAATTTCTGGTGATTTCACAAACATGACCTCGTACGGTCCTAAAAAATGAAAATAATAAAAAAAAACACACAAAACGACAAAAAGAAGTACATAACTCTACTTGGGTGGGCCTCCTCTGTCATCCAAATGGTCTTGCAACTTCCATTTCTCAATTATCACTCTTTAATCACTCACTTAGCACTCTAAAGTCACAAATCTCAAATAAAAAATTTCCTAAGGAAATTAACTATTTATATGCACCGCACATGAATCACCAATGATTCTTGTGATCACCAAAGATTTGTTCTAATTGCCGATGATTCACTTTAATCTCCATCGATTCATCTAAATATCTAGAGATCCACATTTTTTATCACAAACCATTATTTTTCAATACTAATAATTATTTTCAACCACATTATTGCATCTTTCAACAATGTGCCTCATTTTGAGGACCCCAAAACTAGTCATCCTTCACAGGAATCATTTTATGACCTCGACACCAATAAGCCATACATCTATAGGTCATGAACCCTTTAGTTCCCCTATCACTTGGATCTATGATATTTTAGTTATCCCTACAAATCATACATCTATAGGACACAAACCCTTTGGTTTCCCCTATCACTTGATTCTATGGTGATATCCATCTTGTTTTGATACCTTATCTTGGGGAAACTTAAAGTGAAACAAACATGTCAAACCTATCAAACCAAGTTATTTTGTATTAAAATCACACCTAGTTTGAGGGGGATAACTTGACCAAACAAAAACTAAGCTATCTCACACTTTTTTGGTCCAAATTTGTTTAGTCTTCACAAGCTACTCAAAAAAGGAGAAAATGTAGACACCGAGTTTTTGTCAACCCGCCTACTTCATCTTATACACACATTATTTAATATAAAACCTATCTAAATTTCATTATCCTAAGTCACTCTCCTTCATTTAGTAAAAACAATTTTACACTCTCATAAATTACCATTTACACATCCTAAACCACCTAACCACTTTAAAATTACCTTAACCATCTTAAAACCACTCAAATCTATTTTATTCTCACATCCTAACCTCCACAGTTCGTCCATAACCTCCCCCCAACAATTTTCCCTCATCATTTAGCTAAATTTTTTTAGGAAGTGGTTTCAACCATTTCCTAAATGTTTTTCTAAAAACCAGATTGCCAACAATCCTAACTAGCTGTTAGTGATTATAAATAGGATTTTTACTCCTTTCTTAGGGATCTTCAGAAACATTTTTCTCATACTTTCTCTTTGTTTTCAATTCAATCTGTGAATCTACATCGTTTCTAAAGATCATCAAGGACCTGTATAAACTCCAATATCTCACAAATTCATCATTTTGATAGTCTTTTCATTAATCATCTTTCAACAGACTTCTCATCAACTTGAGATATATCTCACCACTTAGCACCTTCTCACGGATGAATTTTATATGTATCTCAATGTGATTTTTCATCGATGCTATACTAGAGTATGTGCAAGAGCTATGGTGCTCTGGTTGTCATGAGAACAAAGGAATACTACCTTGATCCTTAATCTTTATCTCGACAAACAACTCTTTAGCCATAGTGCCTCTTTTGCAGCTTCCATTGCACTTCTATACTCAACTTGGTTGAAGATATAGAAACAATTAGATGCTTTTTAATGCACTAAGTAATGACACTTGCACCAAATTTAAACACATAACCAAAAGTAGATTTTCTATCTAATACATCACCAACATGATTAGAATCACAAAATCCATATAAGTTAGCATTTTCATCCTTAGTATAATGCAACCCATAATTGATTGTACCTTTAATATATCTAAGAATTATTTTTGCAATATTCCAATGATCTCTATAAGATTCCTACATAAACCTAGAAGCAATTCCTATTGCATAGGAAATATATGGTCTAGTTATAGTTATATAAATCAAACTACCAACTAAGCTGCTATATAAAGTAGGATCAACTTTTTCACATGTAGGTTTAGGATCAAGTTTTAGTCCAACTTCCATAGGTGTAGAAATTGGTTTACAATCAATCATATTAAAAAAATTTAGTACATTGGTTGCATATTATGCTTGAGAAACAACAATAGAATGTTTGTCTTGAAATATAGTCATGCTAAGAAAATGATGTAAGAGACCTAAATCAATCATTTCAAAGTATTGTTTCAATTTTTCTTTAATCCTATGAATTAAAGGACTATCACCAGTCATAAGAAAATCATCCACATATAGACATACAATGATAATGTGAGAACCTTATTTCTTAATGAATAGATCATTTTCAGAAGAATAATTAACAAAACCTAATTGTTTAAAGAAAGCATTAATTTTTGCATACCAAGCTCTAGGAGCTTGCTTTAAACCATAAAAAGATTTTTTCAACTTACAAACATAGTTTTATTTACTAGTTTCTTCAAATCCTTTAGGTTGAGACATGTAAAGTTATTCCTTTAAATCACCATTCAAATTTTTTTCACATCTATTTTGTGGATTTCCCACCCAAACCGAGCAACAATAGAAAACAAGGTCCTAACTGTGCTCATTTTAGCTACAGGGGTAAAGGTCTCAACATAATCTATCCTAGGTTTCTGAGTGAAACCTCTAGCAACAAGTATAGCTTTATATTTGTCAATACTACCATTAACATTATATTTTACTTTGTATAACCATCTAAACCCTATAACACTTCTTTTCTCAAGAGGTGGAACCAACTCCTAGGTTTTATTTTGAATTAGGGCATTATATTCAGCCTACATTGTATTAATCCACTTCTCATCCTGAAAAGCTTCTTCAAAATTTTGTGGCTCAGAGTTCATACAAGGTCATTAATGCATGGTATGTATGATGGCTTCTAGTCATTTTCCTAAGGTCAATAGGATTAGAAATTTCTAACACAGTTTGAGCCCATTTTGGTTTCTTAGCTAGGGAGACAAGAGATTTAGAAACATCCATAACATTAACACAAGAAACATCATCATGATATTTTACCATATTTTAAGTATCGAATCGAACCATTTAACAAAGCTACTTCAAGAGGTCCTCCAACATCACTACGAACAAGTTCTAGTGGTGAAGAGGAACTCCCCTCGGGATGTAAGTGAAAGGGTTTAGCACTTTTTTTCGAGTGTAAACACCCTTCACAAGCATCATGAGATGAAGACAACACAGAAAAACCTTTCACTAGATTATTTCTAGATATTTCATACAAGATTCGATAATTCACATGTCCTAACCTTTCATGCCATAGTTTTGAATTATTCAAACTTTGAGATACAAAACAAGATGCGAAGAAAAATCATCAAAAATATACAGACCATTTCTTTGAATTCCTTCAGCAATTATATTATCATTACTATCCTTGATGTACCAAGTATCCTTCAAAATTTGAATAGACAAACCATCATGAGTTAGTTGTGAACATGAAAAATATTATTTTTAAGCTTAGGAAAAAATAAAACATTATTCAAAATACCATTTACAAATTTTACTTTTCCTTTCTCTATTGCTTCTAAAGATGAGTTATCACCAAGATACACACATTCATTGATTTTCGTAACATCAAATAAAGAATTGAAAATACCAGTCATATGATTTGAAACATGTAATCTAAAATCCATTCATAATTAGAGGAAGAGTATAAAGCAACATATAATGCAATATTTTTAGGAGCATCATTATAACTATCCTTTTTCCTTAAATTATATTTAGATGAGACATTCGCTTCCGATTTTTATGGATGATTTTCTTATATTTACACTCTTCCTTTCTATGCAAAATTTTTGCACATTTGTGACATTTACCACAAAGCTTACGAAAATGTTCAAAAGTAACACTTTTCTTATCATCAAATGAATATTTAGATCTAAACTTCTGATCAGAGAAGGGCTTGTGAGGCTTGAACTTCAAATTCTGAGCAAGAAGTTCTGTGAGGTATTCTCCTTAGATTCGATGTTTATCATCACTTTTTATTCTGGAGCCAAGAGAACTCAAATATTTAAGTTTGGTAATTCATCCTCATTCTGATATTTAGATTTTAAGATACAAATAACATTCCTAAATATTTAATGTATATTCAACTGAACAATAAAGTAGATTAATTTTTCACCAATTAAGTCACAATTGCATCCATTTAATTGTGCTTTGATATTTTAAATATTGGCTAAGAAATTGACTACCTTTTCATCTGCTTTCATAAGATTCATTAGAAATTCTAAAAAAGTTTAATAATCTTAGATAAGTGTGTACCTTCATGTATGGATTCTAATTGTATCCATACCTCTTTAGGATGTTCGATATTACCAATGTGTAGAAGATATTCATTATTGACATTGTGCATAATCATGGAAAGGGCCTCCTACGTACGCTATGATAACACATTCATATTTTTCTAAATCGCTTGACGACCGGTGGGCGTAAGCTCAGTTCCTAAAATAATTATCCAAAGTTTCCTTGCCATAAGTTCGATTTGACCTGATCTTCCAAATATTATAATTGGCTCCATTTAGGATCTAGGATTTATCGAGGCAAAATTAACTGGATGCCATTGTCTTTCAAATTTCCTGAACCTGAAAAACATACCCCATTATGATATAATGCACCACTGAGTTAGAAACATATTAATAAAAAAATGACAATACCCATATTTTATGATAAAAAAACTTGTATTATTTCATTAAAAAATCAAGTATTATAAAGAAATAACTAATCTGATCATAAAAATATTAATAGAACCAGATCTAAATTTATAGATATAAAGAAACTATTTGACCATAACTAATTTTGTCATAAAAATGCATACTAATTAACTTCCCATAATCAAATAATGACCCACATTATAAAGGGCATTGCATTATACCCCATACATATCTTAAAAATTTCGACCATATAGAAAAGAAGATGAAACTCCTAAGAATGCATAACAATTTCAAATTTATGAAAAGTGTTAATGTAGATAAAGATCTGGCCAACTTAAATTTGACATCTAAATGACTATCATTCTACCTTATTTTTGGTTTGTCGAGATGGTCATTTGACCATCAATTTTAACACAATGAATTTTTCTTGGATTTGGCCAACTTAAATTTGACGTCTAAATGACCGTCATTCCACCTTATTTTTGGTCTTCGTGATAGTCATATGGCCATCAAATTTAACACAGTGAAAATTTCCTGTGTATTTCTAGAATATGAAATTTTAGAATTTCTTCTTTTGTACAGTTTCAGACAAATTCTGTTTATAAATTATAAAATATAAACAACTATATAATTTTTTGAGAATAGTTTATATAATATAAATTATAATGATCTTTATTCTACAGTAAATTTTTATTGAAATAATATAGTTATAAAAACTATAAAATTATATTTTTTAAATCAAGCCCTATTAGAGGGGGTCAAAGGACATGGGCATATTATTTTGAAAAAAATAAGGTAAAAATAGTAAGAGAATTTTTACCAGGTGCAAGGAGATTTCGAATCACATGAGAGTACAAATTAACCTAGAGATTTACAGAGGGGACAAGTAATTTCACCCGGCCAATGAAATAATTTGAAATCCCTATTTTCATGAAACTTGTCTCCTCCCTTCATTTACTCTTGAATTTTACCTTTGAAAACATTTACCCTGCACACATTTAAAACTATAGAGAAATATAAATATTTCATATATTAATTTACCCTTACCTATATGTGATTTTTCACACGCATGTAAACCCCTTTCACCTATGCACACTCACATTAATTCCTCACAAAACATTCAAAATTTTAGATTGTAAAAATTGGGGAGAAGGGGCCCGATGATTTTTAAATACCCTTCCAGGTTGGTTGAAAAAATGTGTACAAAATTAAATAAATTAAATACAACATTTGATCTAATCTATTTATATTACTTGCTTTCTGTCACCATGTTATAATTTGAGGATTCTACTAATTACGGATTTAATAAACATTAAAAAATTATGTAATATTAAATAAATAAACATGACATCACATTGCATAATAATAAAGTAATACTTACAAAATTAAATAACATAAAACACAATATTTATAGTGGAAAACCCAACAAGGTAAAAACCACTATGAAAAGTAACCTTTAGTGTAGATAATTTTTACATCCAGTAAATCACCTCCTCCTTAGAAACCCTAATCACAAGGGTGAAAACCTTTGATATATTATTTTTCTGAATATATCAAATGAGGACCCAAAGTCCTTTTTATATGAGGTGATTGGGTATGTCTCCCAACTCACCTTTTTAACCATGTTGGTTGACACATATACCAAGGTTTAAAATATTTAATAATAAAAATATAACTATTTCTTATTATTAAATATTTAACCTATAGTATAATGTTGGACCCATATTTAATTAAGGGGTGGCCAGCCCACTTAACCATTATGTTCCAACACTGCGAATCTACATCATTTCCAAGGATCATCAATGACCTGTATCAACTCCAAGCTCTCAAAATATTGTCATTTTGATAGTGTTTTTTGTCAATAATATTTCAACAATTTCTCATCAACCTCAATCGGTGCCATTCAAATTTTGGGGACATCTCTTAGAACATTGTTGCATCGAAAGGTATTTTTATAATTTTTCATTATTTATGTTTCATCTAAACATCAAAAATAGTAAAAAATCATCATTTTAAATATTTGTTTATTGTTTTTCTCAAAGGTTGATCATTTTTACAGAATCGTACTTGATTATGCTTTATCACCCGTTCTCTGTAATAGTCCAACATTTACGACCTTCCTATAGTCCAACAACCCTTCTTCTGGGAACAATACAACATCCTTCATGAGTTGACATTGTGTGCAATACAATTTTCCACCAACATTGAAGATATTGAGGATCATATTGAGTTCCTCCACGAAATCTACCAGAGACCGAAGACTTTTGGTATGATTACTTCTTGTCTATTCAGATAACATCCACTCTTTCTTGGGCCACATTTGAATTTGTACAAGGCTTTCCCTTGATATTGAGTTCTAAGTCTTCTTATCAATTATTCACTCATCTTTGTCATTTATATATCTCTATCATTGTTATTAATCTACTTAATTGTATTATCATATTTATCTAATATTTTCTGTTTAGGTGTTTATGATTTTTGGTTTCTTCATCGGTGAAAGAAGAAGGAGATTTATCAAAACATATCAACATCCATCATTACGCAGATATCGGTAAACCTGTCATCTTCTCGAGGTCGAGTTTGTTTTTATTTCATTTTATTAAGTTAAATTTGGAAAGAAGAAAATATCTGGTACATATATATACATATGATTTTGTCGTGGCTTATATGTTTTGTGTGATGATATATATGATGGATTTGGCTATATTATGGATGTTGGATATGATGTGATGCATACTGATGATGTGATGTTTTAATTACCGATTTGATGTGGTATTTTGATTTGATTTTAGATGTATAATGTTAATATGGATATACAATGTGATGTGCGGGTTAAATTATTTGATGTGATGATATGACATATTTTGATTAGGAAATGATTTGATAGATATGAGATGACTTAGTTTAGAATAGATGTGATGAGTTTAGATGTGTATGTTCGATTAATATTATGTGATGGATGGATTTATGTTTAGATGATGTTGATATTATTGATTTTATGGATCAGTTTGATGAGCTTAGATGTTTAGGTATATATGGTGGATAGATTTGGGTTAGATGTGATTGAAAGTGTTATGAAGCATTGCAAAAAGTTAGGATAGGGAAAGGAAATAGTGCAACCTTGATATGGTGACCCAAGCGTGAGAAATTACACTTCGTCATAGAGAGGAGGGTATGTAGAAAATGTTATTTTGACCTAGATTAGAGGAAAAGAGTAAGAGGGAAAAGCGTAGAGCAATGCAATTACAACCAATGACATGTGTTTACACATAGCTAACAATAGTTACTCATATTTAAGATCTTAAGGAAAGTGGAAAGCATGCCTATAAACCCACCTTTGTAGACATGAAAAAAGGGTTAAGATGGAGCTTGTATGAGAAAAATATGTTCTCTTTCGGTGATAATCCTAGGTCTATGCACCAGCTCTAAGCAATATGGCGCAAACCAATCAATGCAAGAAGTTTGCAGAGGATGGGAAAGTTGATCGATGTGGGAAGCTTTCCACATATGCTTGTTTTTGATATTTTGTTTTTTCTTTTGAGATTTTAAGAAGGATGATCAATGCGGGAATCCTTCACTTCCATAAGATAAAAGAGTGACAATCGTTCAAGGGAGTGGTCTACGATTTAGGATTTTACTTTGGATTTTTAATTTTGACTTTTTAGATGGCAGGATGAGATATGCCTACTAGCTATCATTCAATCAATACTTTTGACATTTTTG
This sequence comes from Taxus wallichiana var. yunnanensis, assembly GCA_018340775.1. Classification (NCBI taxonomy): domain Eukaryota; kingdom Viridiplantae; phylum Streptophyta; class Pinopsida; order Cupressales; family Taxaceae; genus Taxus; species Taxus wallichiana. The sequence goes on along the minus strand of CM031237.1, from coordinate 701,688,443 downwards.
TTTTATATGAACAATTGTCCTTCGAGGGAGCAGTCTACTTTTGGATAAGATAGATTTTTGATATGAGCATCGAAAATTTTGGTTGTGGATAGAGATGGGGATAGCCAAGTAGCCCACTTGGGGAGAGGAGGATTAGATGTACAAGCAAAACCATGGACCCTTAGTATGGTTCCGGTAGGTAGATAAGAGGGTGATGGATGTAATGATTATGGGGTTCCCACCTAGGAGGAATATATTTTCCCTAAGAAATATGTTATGAGAAGAGCTGTGGTGCCCATGTTTAAGGTGATAGAAAGGCTAGTGATAGTAGACCACATAATTCCAAATCATTACAATGAAAGGTGGATGTAGTCTTATTTTCTCACTCAACAACACTAGATGCACTGACACATCACTCAGACATATCTAAGTGCTCACCTAAAGTCCGCAAAGGTACCATGTCCCTCTTTGTTATAGTCTTACCAAGGTGTTAGCATACATATTCGTAATAACCAGATCTCAAAGTTCATATTCCATTCTAACAATCAAATCCATGAACTCAAGTTGGAAACACACATAATAAAGAACAAAAAAATCACATGAATATTAATACCAGATTTGCCATACAATAACCATGAGAAGAAACATAAGAAATCAATATCCATCCATAATGATCCATTATATTAATTCACCATAAAACATAGTAGTTGAATACACCAAAAGTATCAATATAAAGTCATACGTGCATCCTACCATTAACATAACTCTATCATAATCCAAGAACTAGTGATCCCTAATCCATGCAAATCAATACATATATATAGGGGCCGGGTACTTTCCCTTCACTACCCATGCATACTCAAAATAGGTTGTATGGTTATAATAGCCATGCACCGTTACAAAAGCAACTAAGGAATCATGCAAGCTTAACCTAATAATACATTATCTATTAATAACACTAGATCTACATAATATTATTATCTTAGCATTACATGACGCTTGAACTTATTCTCACTCCCAAAATATCCTTGCATTTCCCCAATTCTTCATGCCTCATTGCAAGTCCCGCTTATCACTCTAGGTATATCTTCATCCCACAACATGAAAAACGGGCTAAGTCTTGAACTTTCTCTTGGGAGCAAGACCAAAAGGTGAAAATTTGTCACACCCTCATGCCTAATTATGTGCCCCCTACTTACACACCACTATCCTGTATGCCTTTAACCACTAGGTATGATTTCATCAGCCCAACATTACCCCACACTAATATCATTTCCAACCTTGGGAATGAGGTTGCTTTAACTTATATCTCCAAATAATAAATAATGACTTATAAAATAATTTTAATACTAAAATAATGATCAAATAATCATTTCACTTCTTCTTCTATAGAAAAAAAAACTTGGGTACTCATTTTTGATGTCTTCTTCTAACTCTTCCCAGTCGCTAACTCCCTTCTTCACCCTTACGAGAACATATCTATCTAAAGTCCTGTATTTTACCTTATGCTTCAACAACCTTAACACATTCACTAAACCTGAGATCATGCCATCCATAACATCCATTATTTGCACCATCAACTTCCCCAATTCCTTAATTCTATCACCATGAGAATCCCGAGGATGCTTTGAGTGCATCACACATTTTATCCTAACATCTCCATCCTTTCATCACACCCCAAAATCTCATTATTATTTACTGCAAGGAATGCATATTCATCTTCTAATGTCATTTTTTTAATAATATTCTCAGGCTCCTCATACATTTTCAGTGAAAAACTTTCCCTTTTCAACTTGTCCCTTAATGTATCAAGGATGCCATCATACTCAACTATCTTCCACACTATCTACTTATTTATTCTTTCTTTTACCACCGTAGCTTATTTCTCCTTTTATGCATCTATTTATTCCATAGTTGGGCCATGCACACTATTTACTTCATTAACCAAGAAGTGCACTAAGGACCGTAAATAATGTAGGGTTGAGGGAAACGTACCTCTTACATATTTCTCATATTTTGGCCACACCTTCAAAAATTCGTCCCCCATTTTCTTGGCCATCTCAAGGCAAGTATCTACTCTAATATATGCCTTATCTTTCACTTCCTTTAGGATTTCCATTTCGCTTCCTTATCTTGCTTGTCCTCAAGCAAAGTTATCAATGTAACCTCCTAATAAAAATTTCAGCGTGCGACCTATGCAACTATCTTTGTTAACTCATTACTTATTTGTTTGTTTGGGAAATCTATCAGCTTGATGGTCACATGTATGGAATGTGGATCCTTATTCATTATTTTTGACACACATGAATCCTCAGACACATAAAATATAGACTCATCCATGTGAGTCCGCATACTCCATGATAATTTATTCCTAGTGCATGTGTTCACCATCTCCAGATCCATTAGCTCATATCCATATAACTATTCCTTTGCAATAGTACTGGAACTGGCACATATAATCCTTGTAGGGTCATTGATGTACCCAAGATTTTGTGTCTACACATTCTCCTCATCTATTTTCTTAGTAGTATGTGTTTCACTTGGAAATGTTTCGTTCCTTTTAGAAAGCAGAGATAAGGTTAGGGTTAGAAGGAATACCGTAGAATGTCGAGATGGTGTGCGCGTACCGTAGAGAAAGATCAGGACCGATCGCGAAGAACTCCTTTTTGTCTTGGAAGGACTACTGCAAATAAGAACACAAGACCACAAGATTTTGATTAAACAATAAATGAGGAAAGCGCCTTGGGCCTGGAAATATAAAACTTCCTTTCGAAGGTGGTGGTTTCCTGCTAATATGAATTAACACAAAAGACTGTAAAATATCAATTAAGTTGTTTCGTTGAACTGGGTAGGGAAAAGGCTGTTTTTCTGGTTTTGATCAGAGGAACCGATGGCGGTTACTGATAACCGATACCGGTGGGTTATAGGATCTTCTTGGTAGCTATGGTGTTTGTAAGGCTGGTTTATGGATGATATTAGGAAATGAGATGATGAGAGGTAAAAGAATAACAGTTAGATGCAATGACACGTTGGGTAGTGGACTCAGAAACGGATTTAGGAGGACTGAGATTCAAGAAACATAAGAAATGTTATAACAGAGGACATGCAAGATGTGACTTACTGGTTTTGACCAAGATGCAAGCTGATCTCCTTTGCTGTAAACACTTCTGGTATTTCCACTCGTCTCTGCTTGGTCAAGTGAAGATCTGGACTCTGTTCCTCACTCCCAATAATCTCTGTTGATCCAGAAATCCTTCGACTGATCTCCAAAATGAAATTCCGATCCGTTGTTTTGGTTTGGGGAGCCCATTTACAGGGAACCGATGGCGGTTGCGTAACCGACGGCGGTCGAGTAGGAACCGGCATCGGTAAGGAAAAAGTAGGCTATTTTTAGTAAAATCACCCACCTTCCCTGCTTTTCTCCCGAGAGATCAGCTGCGGGCTTGGTCAAGTGACTAGAAGGTCGGTTTTGGGTGCGAGAAAGGGGTCATTAGTTATGGGTGTAGGTGTAGACCAAGTTTTAGGTTTTAATTAGGTTAGTTTAGGATTAGGGCTAGGTCATGATGAGGTGGCAAAATGAGGTGGCAGGTGAGGTGATGGGGATTTATCAATTACAAGGTAATTAATAAATAATTGTGTAAAGTTTAGGTAATGAGGTTAGGTTGCGAAATGGGATGCGGGTCACAAGGGGTCGTAAGACACGAATTTGGTGTCTACATTAGCCCCTTATTGTCGTGTAGCTTGTTCTGTAAAGCTGCGCGGACAATAATATGAAGTGGTTTCTCATGTTAAGGATATAGGTAATCCCCCTCAAATCTATCACAGATTGAGTGAACGGGAAATCAGGGATAGGGTTGATAAAGGGTACATGTTGTAGAGAGGATGGTAAGGTGGTGGGGTAGGTCCAAGGAAGCAGACGCATGTTGAAATGCAATAGTATGACTAGGGTACATGATTTGACGAGCAAACCAGCGATGTATAGGCAAAGGTCGATAGTTTATCCAAACAAGGGTGATATAATCCTGGTATCCAAGGCATAGGAAGTAGCTCCAGGGTATATAACAGGTAAGGTACAGGAACGTTTAGGCATGTTCGGCAGTACCAAATGGTTAGTTTGGTTGAGATAAACGTCACGGTCTAGGTCTAGGCAAAGTTGGTCGACAGATCAAGTCAAGGACCCTAATCATGCTAAAACACGAACAGGTGAGCTCGATTGAACAAAAGGTACATGATGGATGGATAAAAATAAAATGTTGATTGTGGGTATGGTATTGAAGTGATACGGTCGTGGGTCGGGCCAAGTTGGGGTGCGGCCTTGGGTCGGGCCGGATGGGTAGGGTGAGGCCTTTTGGTCGGGCCAAGTTGTTGGGTGGCGGCTTTGGGTCGGTTCGGATGGGTAGGGTGAGGCCTTGGGTCGGGCCAAATAGGTTAGGGCGAGGCCTTGGGTCGGGCCAAATGGGTAGGTTAAGGCCTTGGGTCGGGCCAAATAGGTAGGTTGAGGCCGTGGGTCGGGCCGAATAGGTAGGTTGAGGCCTTAGGTCGGGCCAAATAGGTAGGTTGAGGCCGTGGGTCGGGCCGAATAGGTAGGTTGAGGCCTTAGGTTGGGCCAAATAGGTAGGGCGAGGCCTTGGGTCGGGCCAAATAGGTAGGTTGAGGCCTTGGGTCGGGCCAAATAGGGAAACAAATGGTGTTCAGCAAGGGTGGATATAGGCGATATGTGGTTAAAAAGGGGCAAATGGTAAATAGGGGCAAAAAATAAAATTGGGGGAAAGTTGGAAGACAAACCGATGTCGATTCCACATGACCGATATCGGTTAAGGGACCGATACCGGTTCATTAGGGCAAAATGAAACCGATATCGGTTAAGGGCGAAAAACCTATAAAAAGAAAAATACGGCTTGTCATTGTCACTTTGTTATTTTGAAAACCAAATTGACTTGTCTGACATGGAGAGTTGAGATTGGAGGTTTATTGAGTGAGGTGGAGCTATTTTCTTTGGAGGAGTGAGTTGTTTGCGGGCCCGTGTGAGGAGGCAAGGCGGTTGATTGGCAGGGACCCAGCAGATCAGGTGGAGCTATGGCACAGCAAGAGAAGCGGGGAGGGCTGGACCAGCTGGACCACCACCACCTATCCCACCACGACGACGTGTCGTCGTGCATGCGATAGGCTCGAACTCTTTATTTTGTGCATTTTATTGCATTATGTTGTTTTTGGGATTTGGGTAGGAATATAATGTTTTGTAGAAAATAATGAATAAATGGAAATGATTTGAAAAAGGGAGAGGGTAGATAGGTGAAAGAGGCCAAGGCGGCATGGTGGGTAGGTTTTAGGGTGTTTGGGTGGGTAGGGCGGGGGTGGGTGCGTGGGTTACCGATGCGGTTGGTCGTTGACCTGGCGTCGGTGGGAGGAGGACCGGGGGTCGGTTATGGGTGAGTGTGGGTTGGGTTGGGTTGGGTTGGGTTGGGTTGGGTTGGGTTTTGGGTGTTGGGTTGGGTTTTGGGTGTTGGGTGGGTTGGGTTGGGTTTTGGGTGTTGGGTGGGTTTGGGTTTTGTTTTGGTTTAGTGGGTTTGGGTTTTGGGTGGGGTGGGTTGGGTGGGTTTGGGTTTTGTTTTGGTTGAGTGTGGGTTGGGTTGGGTTGGGTTTTGGGTGAGTGGGTTTGGGTTTTGTTTTGGTTGAGTGTGGGTTGGGTTGGGTTGGGTTTTGGGTGAGTGGGTTTGGGTTTTGGGTGGGGTGGATAAAAGGGGGTTTAGAGGATAAAGTAGATGTTGTGATAAAAAGTAGGTCTAAAGATGTGGGTTGGTTTTGCAGGCACGTCAGCAGTTGACGATGCGGGATAGGATGCCCCCGCTGTTGGTGCGGATGCGGCCACACATATCCGCAGCTCACTGGGCGATCATGCGTGAGGTGGGACTCGGTGGAGTCCAGAGGTACAGAGCGATAGAGAGAGATCACAGCCTGATGGTCGCCCTCATCGAGAGATGGGATCCGCGACCAATGTGTTCCATCTCCCGACCGGGAGATGACTATCATGTTGGAGGATGTGTTCCGTATCCTTCGACTACCTATCGAGGAGAGGCGATCTTCCGAGTAGATTCGAGAGGCCGCATGGACATGGACAGCATATTACGAGGTTTTGGAGATGCGCGCGCGCTTACTTACCTATCACAGCGCGAGCATTAGGTATGGTGACATGTACCGTGCGCATCGACACGAGACACGGCTGGCTGTGCTGATGATGATTGGGATCACCTGCTTCGCCCTCCCGGACTCAGAGGGAGGCCGCTTTCCATGGGCATTGATGGGGGTGCTTCATGAGATGGTGGAGGAGCATACCTGTTATGCTTGGGCACCGTATATCAGTGCGATTATACGAGAGAGCTCAGGGTTATCGCCGGATGAGGTGATTCGGTATGTCTCATTCAACATTTTTACTCACTTTGTTGGGCATATGAGCACATCATATGCATCAGGCCAGTAGGGTTACCGCAGCAGCCAGGGCCACAGGTCATATACAGGTACGGCTTTCAGAGGTGGTTGGGGGTCGTGGGGCAGCCACGAGCAGTGCTTGCAGGGCGGGATGTCACCTATTACAGGCATGTATTAGAGGGCCTGACAGCGGTAGATATTGTATGGAGACCTTACAGAGGTCATCACCCTCACGGAGGAGCCCGCTTACAGTTGCGTCTGATCCAGTATACATTCTGGATAGCAGGACGGAGGCCAGGAGAGTACGAGAGGATACCCCTAGAGAGGGTACGCCGGCAGATGGGGCTGCGACAGGATGAGCCACCTCCCTTCCCTCAGTACAGGAGGGATGATGTAGAGGCCCCACTACCTGCACCACAGCCCTTGGATCCAGATTGGGTTGCAGAGAGAGCAGCAGATGATGGCATAGATGATGCTGGGTGCACGGGAGCATACAGGGTTTGGTGGGCTGGTCAGAGAGCGGTGAGGGTAGCAGTGCCCAGCCCAAATGCACTTGGCAGCGGTGACGGCAGAGAGAGATCAGCTCGGGGCGAGTGCAGCTATTACGAGGATAGTTGCTGCTTGCCTGCGAGCACGAATAGGTGTCCTACGAGGGGCAGCTTGCGAGGCACGAGGACAGTAAGCGGCGCACCACCAACATCACGGCCCACAGTGCGAGTGCAGTGCAGTAGCGAGTGCAGCGACAAGCAACATAGGTACCGGCACCACCACCAGCGTAGCAGGCGCAGCCACGGCCCTGCATAGGCCCGACACAACCACGGCCACGAGCACCACCGCGGCACCATCACGAGACCACTGGGGGGCCTTTGGTAGTAGGAGTCCGGGGACCAGCCCCAGTACCTACGGTGGCACGGGACAGATATATGGAGGCGAGGGCGGAGGCCCGGTACTATCAAGATGTCCTTGATAATACCGGAGCTGAGTATCAGCCATATGCGGCACACCGAGCGGAGACCTCCCATAGTCAGAGATCACAGGGAGGTGCAGCCACAGCCGGCGTGTCCGTTACAGGTAGGAGGCGAGAGGCACCGCAGGACCAGCGAGGAGAGGGTCGAGGGTGGTGGGGAGAGGCCGAGGATCCCCACATAGTTGTTGTATAGGGACAGGGGCACCGGTCTGCGAACCGGTTGTGTTGATAGAGGCCTGCGTGCCTACATTTATTCATTTATTGATTCATTATAGACCGGCCTGCGAGTCGAGTATGGGTTGTATATTTGATACCGGCCTGCGAGCCGAGTATATTTTTGATATGAGGGACCGGCCTGCAAGCCGAGTCGAGATTTTGGATAGTTAGTGCGGCTGCGTGCCGACTTAGTTGTATGATGAGATCACAGAGGCCCCGATGCAGGGCACATTGTATATTTGCAAATTTGTATATATATATAGAGATGATGTTTTGATCCACATGCAGTGTTCAAAAATGTGTTTAAGTATTTTGTCGATGGTTTGTGATATAGAATGTAGGATGAGTTTAGTTGACATGTTGATATATGGATGATGTGTTATGTGATGAAATGTTGCACGTTTTGGGCTGGTTTTGTGACATTGTTATATATGTATCTGATGAGTTGGATCCAAATGATGATGTATAGATAGATAGTTTTTTGTTTTGTTGTGGTATCCTTAGTTGATGACTTGTTTGTTTTTGTAAAATAGATGATGTTAATGAAATTGTAATGATATGTGTGGTGGATAGACAAATATGGATAATGGTGTTGTGATGCAGGAAAAGAGGCGGGCGCAACAAAAATTTGGTAAAAAAATGAAGAAAAGACGATGTTTCAAAAGGCCAGGTGTGTAACCGATATCGGTTAGGTAACCGACGTCGGTAGGTAGTAGACCGATATCGGTTGCATAACCGATACCGGTTATTTAGGTATGAGCTGTTTTAAAAATAAAAAAGCTAGGGTAGTGAACTTAAGTTCTAATTTTGAGAGCCATGCAAGAATTTAAATACGCGAACGCGACACTTTTTAACGACTGAGACAGGTAATTGCATGAGAAATTTGAGTGATAAGGAGAAAAGAGACAGGGAAGGTGATTGTGATCTGAGATTCAGAAGACAGAAAGGCAGGTTTGAAAAAGGTGGTAATAATGGTAGGACGAGGAGAAACATCCAGCAGGCAGGGACAAGAGGGAAGACAAGGGCCACCTCAAGCTACCGCAAACCAAGAGGTAACGTTTTGTTTGTGATTTGACTACTGCATGTTTTGTGAATAAGATGGGGGAGAGTAGGTGGGTAGATATGAGAAAGAAAACATGATAACAAGGGTTGCAGGTGAGGTAAGTGTTACGGGGTAGGCAATCAGGGGTTTCAGGTATGTTTGTATGTATAAAAAGGAATAAACGAGCAAATTATTGTTGTAGGTGGTTGTTTTTAGGGAAGGTGTATGTAATTGACAGTGACCGGTAGCGGTTAGGGAGAACCGGTATCGGTTACTGAACCGATACCGGTTATGTATAACCGATACCGGTTACTGGAGGAATTTCCAGAATGTTTGAAAAACCCTGACGGATTGAATGGTTGTTTGTTGTTTTGGTGTATGCAGGCAGAGGCAGGGTTGAGGATGAATGATAGTGTGCGGCCATTTGTTGTCACGAATCCGAGCGGATGTAACACCAACGAAATGGACATTGATAAATCGTTTGGGGTTAAGTGGAATCCGTTATTATTCACGAATCACGCAACCATGGTATGTTATAGGTGTTGATTGAGAGATGGAATCCGAGACAAATACCTTTATCCGCCAGCAGGGAGATGACAGTAACATTAGAAGATGTGTTCCATATTTTGAGACTCCCTATTACAGGAGAACCAGTATATCAGGCACTACCTAGCGCGGCACGGGGAGCGATAACCGCAGTATTTGGTCCATACGCACGAGATTTGACACAGTGAGGTTTATCATTTACGTATGGGGTAATGTATGCAGCACATCCTGAGGAGACAAGGTTAGCAGTAATATTAATGATAGCGGTAGGGTATTATGCATTACCGAGGGTGGAAGGGGGAAGATTTCCAAAGGCATTGATGTGTGTTATCTGGGAGATGATAGAAAGGAACGTGACTTTTGCATGGGCACCTGCATATTTGGCGGAGTTATACAGGGGTTTATGGGCTTGTAGGTGAAATCACAGGACGACACTGGATTGCTCATACTTATTACACTGTTGGGCCTATGAGCACATTGTTTTTGTGTGCGACCCGGAGGCCGATCCATCCAGCAGAGAGACCCGAGTACGAGAGGTTGGGATTGAGGCCTGGTCGAGGCAGAACAAGAGGCAAGATCCCAGGCCGTGACGGGTGACATTGAGTATTACAGGCAGGTATGGGAGAGGGTGACAGTTGCGGATATCTGTTGGAGGCCTTACGGGAACTATATGGTAACCGAGAACATAGCTGAGGAGTTGAGGGGTGTAGAGCGATTGAGGTGGATCGCGGGGCACAGGCCAGGTGAATATGAGAGGATTCCTATAGATCGCGTGCGGCGACAATTTGGATTTGTGCAGGACATACCGCAGGCTTATAGACCATATATGAGGATCGATGCCGAGGCAGCATTCTCACCTCCCCGGCCAACACCTCCAGAAGGGCCCGAGGAGATAGCAGCCGATCGCAGTGTAATAGATGCCGGAATGACAGAGGCCTATAGGTTATGGTGGGTAGCAGAGCTGCGAGGTGTACGCGATCGCCCTGACATATCTGTGATTACAGCAGAGAGGGATCGGCTGCAGCGTTTGGTTCAGCAGCTCCAAACGCAGGTGAATGAGACAAGAGGATTGTTAGCGGTTGCGGAGTCACGAGCAGCGAGACTAGAGGCTGGAGTCCTCCATGCGAGAGGGCGTATTCATATGTTACAGGAGAGATTGGCAGATCAGTGGGCGGTACCAATATCCGTGGTACCTTTGAGGACAGAGAGGCCTGGCGAGAGGGGTCGACGATCACGATCATCACCTAGTTCGGGATGAGGCGTGAGGGTCTAAATAAATGTTAGCAAGGTATAAGAATAAATAAGAGTACCGACCTGCGTGTCGATGATAGAGAAGATGTATTTGTTTAACATCTAAATAAAACGAGATATGTATGCTGATTTGAGTTATAATACTAAGAATGTTTTCGTTTTGACTTTCGGTGTTTTGAAAAAAGGATAAAGAGGAATGTGATGAAATAAAAATACACAAAAATATTTATATTTACCATACATGATAGGTTATGGTAGGGGATGGTCGAGCTAACCTTGGGAGACCCCATGTCTCCTAAGTGCTGCCTACATAGCCCATTGCACAAAGCAAGGAAGGGCCTCAGACCGATGTAGTTCTCCCTTAGGACCAGGGAGAGGTGAATTCAGGCAATTGGTTGGTTGGTAAAAATATTGATATTAATATTGGTAAGGTAAAATGAATTGGTGATGTTGTAAAAGGTATAAGGGAAGCGAAAGTTAGCCTACCCAAGTAGAAGGGAACCATGTCCTGATTAAGATCAACACACAATCCTAGATGCGAGGCAAAGCGGAAAGAGCGCTCCGTAGGTGAAAAGAGCTAAACAAACCACACAACGTAGAACGAGCTTGAAACCCTAGGTACCGTGCATAGACGAGAAGTCAATAGGTGAAAAGAGTGGTATGATCACAATATATTGAGCGTACGTTACGTCCCTTGAGTTGAAACAAATGGTGAGGTGAGGTGAATGATATAGCTGAGATACAGAGAACTTGTTACAAAGTGAGTGTTCTGACGAAAGAGAACCTACCCTAAATAGACAAGTCCATGACCCAAAAAGTTCTTGTGAATGAGGCTTTTATTTGACTGAATATAGACTGATCAATGCGGGAAGTCTACCAGGGATATGGATTGTTTTATTCTTGAGGTCTTCACGAAGCTGATCAATGCGAGAAGCTTCTGATAAAAGGCTGACTGTGTATAGCTGTCCTTCGAGGGAGCAGTCTATTTATAGTAGCAGAGATGATTTCAGTGCATAGCTGTCCTTCGGGGGAGCAGTCTATATATAATAGCAGCAATAATTTGGCATATAGCTGTCCTTCGAGGGAGCAGTCTATATATAATTTAGATAGCTAGATGTTCTTTTGGCGTGAAGCATCTAGTTTGGTAGGAAGTTTGACTCAAGAAAATCCCATAAGAATACGGCTTATTTTAATACTTTGAAGTCATGGACTAGATTAAAAAGGGAAAGGCATCGTCAAGGGGAGGTGAGAATGTGATCTTGATTTTATTTTGAGATATAGAAAACAGAGTGTATGTAGCGGTAAATGAGCTCAAGGGACGAGCAGTAGGTAGATAAAAAGTGATATAACACTAGATTCAACAGTAGAATGGTCGAAGATGCAGGGCATTAAGGGGTTCAGGCTCAGGCTTACCATTAAGCGAAGCTAAACGATAAGTGCCTGATCCATAAGTGTGAGTGATTATATAAGGCCCAATCCAATTGGGAGCAAATTTTCCACGTTTGCTCTTTTCTAGTTTGGTTACATGTTGATTCTCTTTGAGGACAAGATCACCAACCTTAAAGGTACGCTCATGAAGTCGCTTATCATAAGCACGCTTGATGCGTTTTTGATAGATTTGAAGGTGATCGAGAGCTGTAAGACGTCATTCGTCAAGAAGCTCTAATTGGGCTAACCGCCCTTGGCGGAAATCATCGTTGGTGAGAATATCCTGAAGAGATATTCTAAGGGAGGGTATTTGTATTTCGAGAGGCAAAACAACCTCGGTACCGTATACCAAAGAAAAAGGTGTGGCATTAGTAGAGGTATGAATGCTAGTACGATAAGCCCAAAGGGCAAAGGGAATGTGATCGTGCCAATTTCTTCCAGATTCATTGACAACTTTCATGAGGATTTTGGTTAGGGTTTTATTAGAAGATTCAGCCTGACCATTGGCCTGCGGATAGTAAGGCGATGAGAAACTAAGTTTGATACCAAAGTTGTCACAAAGGTCTTGTAACAACTTGTTTTTGAAAGATTTACCATTATCTGTTATTAGGCGATGAGGAATACCAAAACGCAGAGATAATGTGATGGTTAATGAATTCAACAATTTTTTCTTTTTGATTGAAATGAGTGGAATGGCCTCTACCCATTTTGTGTAATATTCGGTTCTTTGTGATTATCCAATGCTGACGTTGTGAAGAGGTTGGGTGAATCTCACCAATAAGGTCTAAACCCCGTTGTGAGAAAGGCCAAAGATCTCATGCGACCTGCAGTGGATGGCTAGGAGTATGTTGAAGGTTGGCATGTTGTTGACACATAACACAACGCTTAACATATTCGTAGCAGTCGTTATTAAGAGTAGGCCAATAATAACCTAGGCGAAGGATTCGTTTAGCCACGGCAAGGCCACTAAAATGTCCACCACAAATCCCATCATGGACTTGTTGGATGGTATAGGTGACCTCCGCGCCGGTTAGACAGTGAAGGAGGATGCCATCAAAGCCACGTTTATAGAGGAGTCCTCCCATGACAACATAACGCGAAACACTTTTAAGAAAAGCACGTTTTCCGTTACTAGTAAGGTCAGGTGGGAGAACAGAGATCGTAAGGTAGTCGTGAAATTGGTGGTACCAGGTATCCTGTGAATTAGTAGACACAGTATTTATCATGCAAACTGCCGGGGTTGAATAGGATGGTGCAAAAAGTTGCTGGACCACAACGAATAATTCAGAGTCAGTTGGTGCGGCGGGAATTTGCGAGGCTAAGCAAGCCATAGTATCCGCAAATTTGTTAGTGGAGCGGGGAATGGTTTGGATAGAATAGTGAGTAAATAAGGCTAGAAGTGACTCCACGTGGTGTTTGTACTTCTGAAGTTCCTCATTTTTACATTGGTAGATGCCCATAACTTGATTGACTACCAATTGAGAGTCACCAAAGATATTGATAGATTTGATGCCTAAGTGTATCGCAACTTGGAGACCCAGAACAAGGGCCTCGTATTCTCGCTGTATTATTAGTGCAGGGGAAATCAAGCCGGAATGAAAGAGGCATAGGTTCAGCGTCAAGAGGGATGAGAACAACGCCGGCTCCTCCGCCGCGCTGGCATTTAGATCCATCGAAGAAGAGGGTCATTTGATACGACTCTTCCCCGAGTGAAAGAGTGGCGATGAGTTCGTCGGGGAATGTAAAATTGGTAAATTGTTCCCCAGGTAAAGGGGCCTCCGCAAGTTGGTCTGCAAGAGTTTGTCCTTTGATTGACTTCTGTTGTATAAACTCAAGGTCAAGGTCGGCGAGGAGCATGAGCCATCGAGCGATGCGTTGGTTTAGATGTGGTTTGGCATACATATAATGAATGGGGTCCGTGTTGGTGATGACAAAAGTTTTGTGATTCAGGAGGTAATGTCGGAGTTTGGTGGCTACGAATGATAGGGCTAGGCACAATTTTTCTACATGTGTATACCTAGTCTCGTACTCCACGAGGGTACGACTTATATAATAAACGGCCTGTTCTCGGCGTGCCGAGTCCCGATGTGCGAGCATAGCTCCTATAGCATGGTCAGTGGCGGAAAGATAAAGGTAGAAAGGGCGGTCGTCCTGGGGTGGGATAAGCACGGGTGGCTGCAAGAGATAAGTTTTTAGAGCTTCAAAGGCTTGGTGACACTCCTCACTCCATTGAAAGGCAACATCCTTTTTTAGAAGGTGATGAAAAGGGTGACATCGATCCGAGAGTTGGGAGATGAAATGCCGGATGGATTGAAGTTTACCCTGCAAACTACGCAATTGTTTGAGGTTCTTGGGTGGGGGCATTTCTAGGATAGCTTTTACTTTAGATGGATTGACCTCAATGCCACGCAAAGAGATGATAAAACCAAGAAGTTTTCCCAAAAGGACACCAAAGACACATTTCTTTGGTTGAAGATGGACAAAATATTGCAACAGGCGATCGAAAATAATGGTTAAAACATCGAGATGTTCACTGTGATGTTTAGACTTGCCAAGAAGATCGTCGACGTAATATTCAAGGATAGTGTGCATAATGTCATGAAAAATGTAGGTCATAGCCCGCTGATAGGTTGCACCAGCATTCTTAAGGCCAAACGGCATGACACGATAACAGAAGGTTCCCCAAGGAGTTATGAAAGCGGTCTTATGTTGATCGGCGGGTGCGACCAAAATTTGGTTGTATCCTGAAAAGCCATCCATGAGAGAAAGCATTTCATGGCCCGCAGTGAGATCAACAAGTTGATCAATACTGGGTAGGGGAAAGTCATCCTTAGGGCAAGCAAGGTTAAGATCCCAGAAATCCGTGCATATCCGAAGTCCCCGTCGCTTTCGTGACAGGTACGATGTTAGAAATCCATTGAGGATAGTCAATAGGCAGAATGAAGGAAACAGAAAGGAGTCGTTGGAGCTCCTCTTTGACCAAGAGGGCAATGCGTGGATGCATTTTTCTCAATTTCTGTTTGACTGGTTTGGAATCGGGGTTTAGGGTGATGTTATGGACGGCAATGGTAGGATCAATTCCTGGCATGTCCGCGTAGGACCAAGCGAAAGCTTGGTTGTGGGTACGGAGAAAGGTAGTAAAGGCAGCTTGTTCTGATGTGTTAAGGGATTGTCCAATCTTCACAATGTGAGGATCCTCCTCCGTGTGGATGTTGATTTCAATAGTAGACTCGTTCAACATGGTTTGAGTTTCAGATGGTAAGGCGCGTTGAAGATAGGAGTCGTCCGCCCCAAGGTAAGTGAGGATGGAGTCGTCATCCTGGCACTCAACAACATTAATCGAAGGCGAATCCTCTTCGATCATGTCTGGATACAGAAGGGGAAGAGAAGATGGGTCCTCATTATCACGTTGATAAGTGAGAGGACCTATGAAGATGGCATTTATGAAAAAAAAAAGTTAGGAGGGATAGATTCAGGGTCCATCGATTCTGTGGGTGATGATGGCAAAGTGGGTGATGATGGTTCGGTAGGGGTGACGTTGTCTTCTTCCAGAATACAGCTGACACGAGGTGTCTCCTGTGTAGGTGTTTCAGGAAAACCGAGACCACTGCGATCATTATGTTTGCGTGTGGTGATGGGGATGAGCGTATGTCGGCCTTGTTCATAAAGACCAAAACCAAAGCCTTTCCAAGCACAGCGAGTCAAGAAGGTGAGGGCGAAGCGACGATTTGTCAGGTATTGAAAATCGGATTGGAAGGGGACCACACCAAGAGGAGGTTCAGGGGTAATGGAAGATGCGTCAACACCCCCATATGTTAGGTTGGTGCGGCAATGGGGTGGTCCGTAAGAGATTACTTCCCCACGCGACGGTCGTAGGTGGGATGTGCATGTAATTGTCCGTACTCCTGCGGGGTAGGGAAAGAACTAACGTTATATAGGCGGTACTCCCCAGCAGTAAGGCGTTGAAAAACATCTACTAAGGGGTCGGAGGTTGGGATGTTAGCTGCGGGAAGGGAAGTGGTTTTGCGACAGTGGTTTCATCAAGGCGTAGGTGCAATTGAGGTGGATGGTTGAGGTACATTTGAAGAGGATGGTTGGGTTGAATGTATGGGTGTCTTGATTGGTATAAGCACATCGTTAGGACGATATAACATATTGCAGGTTTTAAAGGGAGGAGGATCAGCTTTTACGGTGTAGGACTTCCCCTCGTACTCAAATTTTATGCATCTATGTAATGTTGAGGGAATGCATCCCATGGCCCGGATCCAAGGACGACCCAGCAATATATTATATTGGAACTCTCCCTCAAGGACATAGAAGAGTTCGGGTAAAGTACGCGGTCCTACACGAATGTTGAGGATCACGGTGCCTAAGGTAGAGGTAATAAGCGTCATTGAATGACCGCAACATGATGGGGTTGGCACACACGCAACTAGAAGGGATATTCATTTGTTGGAAGGCTTTTGAAGAGATGATGTTTAAGTGGCGCCCCGTCAATCATAACACGACGTACACTGAATGTCCCGGACGTAGGCCGAGATGAAAAGGGCAGGGTCAGGATCTTCTACACCAAAGTCAATAATTTCGTCTTCGGGAAACCGCGGCGGCTTCTTTGTGCAGAGACGGAAGTGGTGGGGGAGATGGATTGTTTGGTGAGAGAGGCAACGTGATTGGGTGTTAGAATGGAGGCAACGGGCAGGGTTTCATTAGGTAAGACCTCGATCCCTTGAAGAATTTCAACGAGAGCTTGTCGATGAGATTCAGAAGTCTGAATGAGATCATATAGTGTCATTTTTACGGGCGATTGATGAAGCTGTTTGATCATAGTTCGGTGGGCAACTCCATTAGAGACGGGATAGGTGGGTCGCGAATAACCACTTTAGGTGGTGGTGCAATCGGGATGGTTGAAGGAGAAAGAGATGCCGCAGGTGTGTTTTCTTTCGCTTTCCCAGTGTTTTTCTGTCCTCGAGTAGCGACACTAATCATATTAATCTCGTAGACCTGAGATGAGGAAGATGGTTGGGATAATTCATGGTCTTCAAGAGGTGGGGTTGTAATAATGATAGATCTTGGTGAGGCGGGGACAGATGATATAGTAGAGGGAATTGAAGCTAAAGGTCTCTCCCTTCGTAAGTTGTCTTTCTTAACCTTTCTATCCAGGAGAGGTGACTGACGAAGGATGGTTTTTAAAGCTTTGCATCCCTCCACATCATGTCCTGGTGTGCGATGATAGGCGCAGATTTTAGACTCATCATAACCTGCGGGTCGAGGTTTAGACGGGTCATAAGGTCTAAGTGGGGGTAGGGAAATGGTCGCATTCTCCACCAACATAGCAAGGATTTTGGCGTAAGATCCTTTGAGGGGGTCAAAATCGGATGAGGGTATTGGTTGTGCGGGTTTTGGTAATGTTTGGGCGTGGTTGGTTCGTACGGGTGGTGGTTTAGCCGAGGGGTGCTGACACGTGTTTTTCACTAAACGTGGTTTCTTTGGCACAGAAGTTACGTTCGGCTGGTTAGATGATGAGGCTACAGATGACGTGGTAGCGGGAAACAACCATGGAGAAAGGGGAGTGACAGAAAATAAATCCTTTGATGATGGGATTGGTTTAGGGTTGATAGGTGGACAGGATACGCGGGGTAACGATGTTGTTATACCCTTTGATCTCTGTATAGGTGTAGAAGGCGTAGGTCATTTTGAAGAAAACGCAGGAGGTATGATATATTGATGTAAGGTGGAGGGATGAGGTCCCAATATGGAAGGTGGGTGTGACGATGAGGGTTTTGATTGTGATAGAGGCACGGATTGTGTTTGTCTCTAGAGGTGGCGGGCGGGTTTATTTTGGATAAATCGAGTCGCTTAGGCGGGTGTGTTAGACTGGGCATTGGTGAGGTCCCAAGCGTAGGGGAAGATTTGGCTAAGTTAATAGAAGTGGACGGGGCATTTGGTAGAGGTGAGGGGGGTGAAGGTGAGAACATGGGCATTTTAAGCTTCTGTAAGCACTTCGGGTATATGGTGGAGGCATCAGGATTGGTCATTTGCATTTGAGTAGAATATGGCCTACTCAAACGTTCCCATAGAACTGTCATCTTACGTGGAATGACAGTCCTCACGTGTGAATATGAACTTTTGTACGGAAGAAAGACGGGTTGTGATTCCAGTCCACTGTAGGTGTGATACAGGGGGTAGATGAGGCATTGTATCCATAGATGTTAAGAGGTCGACTGGTCGTTGAAAAGATTTAGGTGATGAGGGACTAATAGGTAGGAGGGCGTGTTTGAGAGGATCTGTTATGGTTAAAGAATTTGGTGATGTTGGTGTAGGAGATTTCTCTTCTAAGGATGTAAAAAGGAGTGGCGAGCCTTCCTCTTGTGTAGCAAGAGCGGTAGAAGGGGACGTTTGGGAAATAGATAAATTAGATAACATCCATTCGCAGTCTTGTAGGGATGTGGTATAAGAAGACTCATTGATGGGAAGAGAAGTCTGGGCAGTTAACTCTTTTATGGGTAAAGGAACGATTTCACTTTGGCTTGATGGTGGTAAAGGAGGTTCGGGATCCTGTGTTAGTGAAGAGGCTTGATTCAAAATTTTCTCGATAGAGGCTTTTGGCTGGGTATCGAATACTGCATGGATCTCATGAACACTCTCCTCGATTAAGATATCCTGGTTTACGTTACTATTGGACGAGTGATTCGGGAATGGCTTGTTGAATATTTTCAAATTTGAGTTAGCAGGGGCGTTAGAATTATCGAGAGCTATATCCCCTGTGTCAACCATTTCCTGCACTATGTTTTTCAACATCTTGCAGTTCTCATGACTGTGTCCCTTCACGCGGTGGAAGTTACAAAAGTCATTTTCTTTGTACCAGGAAGGTATGGCGCGAGTGGAATCAAACCCGGAATGAGGTTTAACAGGAGGTAAGGTAATGGCTCCTGCTTTGAGCAATTTTTCCAATATCACACCATAGGTTTCTCCCAAGGGAGTGTAGTTGATGGGCTCGGCTTTGTATTTATAGGTGGTTTTTGGTGGAGTATTGGACGGTGGTTGGGATTTGACCATCACCGCGTGGACAGCTCCTTTTGATTTAGAAGAAGTGGACGCATGAGGAGTGGTGGTATTTGGTTTATTGGTAGAATCGGGAGATCGGAAAGTGGAGTTTTGTTGTTGCAACCAATTTCTCTTCCTCTAAGGGTCGAATTTCTAATTTTCGAGCCATAGTAAAGGCCTCATCGAATGTACGGAAAGTTTGAATTTGGAGGGTAGGGGAGATGTGCTTAGGGCAGGCCGCGTAAGCTTGATTCGATAAGTTCGGTTTGAGGCAAGGCATACGTAAGTTGGTTGATAAGGCCCCGCCATCGTCCAACGAAATCTGCGATAGATTCGTCCTCAAATTGTCGGATGGCATAGAGGTCGGTGATAGATACTTTCTTGGCAATGTTAATGGAGAAATGATCCAAGAAAGATTGGGCTAGTTGGTTAAAAGAGAAGATTGAGTCTTTGGGTTAAAGCTTTGTACCACTCAAGGCGGGTCACGATAAGGACATGGGAAAGGTGCGGAGTAACAAGACATCATCATGAGCAATCAAATAACAAGCATGCCTAAATGATCGCAAGTGTTGTTGAGGATCCTCTTTCTTTGTTAAAAGCGAGTAAATTTCGGCAACTCCCATTGAGGAGGATATGAATGAAGGGGGATAGAAGGGTGAATGGGCTCCGACAAACTTGCTCGTATGTCAAGGCGCCATGACTTCCTGAAACGAAGCCTCCAGGTTTTGCATTTTGTCCATCATTTGTTTAATTAAGTCAGTGGTTGGATGAGATGATGGTGTGGTTGTGGTGAATGGAGGCAGATTGGACCAAGGACCACCGCTAGACACTGGTGGGGTTAAGTGTTGATAAGGTGTGGAGGATGAATATGTTGAGGCGACTGAATAGGGGTGTCCTATATAGGATGTTGAGGTCACTGGATACGTGTATGGGAATGAAAAGGTAGGCGGAGCTTGAGAAGGAAAGCTCGTGTGGATAGGTGGTAGAGAGCAAGTCATGAATGGAGCAGTCTGCAAGAGAGATGAGGTAGGGGCGGTCGGTGGTAATGATATGTGGGGTCCAAGATTAACAAAAGGAAAGCTAATCGGGGTCGTATGAACCTCTGCAGCCGTCGGATTGGGAGACGGGGCTAGAGATGCAGGAAGCAAGGCGGTATTATCAGGCGGAGTGGGAGCTAAATGAGCAGCTATACTGATAGGCATACCTACAAGGAGCTGACCATCAGGTGTACGGTCAGGGGTATGAGACAAATAGTATTGTACAGTGCTGGAATTGGCATCCAGAAACTTGGCAAAGTCCTTATCTCCCACAGGAATTTTAGGAACCTCGGCCAGTATCGGTAGGATTCCCCACGAGAAGGTGAAGGGGGTGATTCGAGCAAAGAAAGCAGAGCAAGCATGTGAAACCATGGTGGCGGCTTGCTTTGAGTGATAACAACCATGGATGAAGTTCTGATAGAGGTTTTAATCATCGGGAATAGAAACAAACTCGGACTAGTAAAATTGGTAGGTTGCTGGTTTGTCAGGAATTGGAAAAGACAATAACCGATTTTGGTCTAGTAACCGATTTCGGTTATACTATAGCCGACGTCGGTCAGGTAACCGATGTCGGTGTAAGAAGTCTAGGCTAACAACATATAAAAAGGATGCTAATTTGATTTTTAACAACGTTTAGTATACTTGTCCAATTATTGATCACAGAAGATAGTATGAGAAAGAAAACAGAACTAAAAACAAGCAAGATGCACACGCAAATCCAGAGATTAACCCTAGGGTTAATTTTAATTATCGTGGGCTTATGCCTTTAGACGTAGAAGGATGTCAGAATCCTAAACAAGAGACTTAGGGGAAATGTCAAGTTGTTTTGGCTTATAAGGTTACCTCAATCGGGCGGAGGAATACCGCGGAAAAAGGGGGGATGTTTGAGCTGTTGTGTTAATTGTGAAGTGATTCGGTATGTGTTGTGCAGTGAATGTAAGATTAATTTCTTGTCAATACCGTGGATATCACCCCCACGTGTACGACCTGTTACTTAATCTATGTTCACTAGAATTGAAAAACAACAGGCAGGAATGCAATGCATGTGTTTTAAACCCAAATCGAAAGTGATATTCGATGAAGCAAAAGAGATGACTTTCACTAATGCAAGATGCAAAAACAAAGCAAGTTCTTTTACCAGAATAATAAAATACCTCGTGAATATCTTTAGAAGAAGAAAACAGCAAGTATGCTCCCTATATGAAAGCAAGCAAGAAATAAAGATAAACCCAAAATGGGTCCCACTGGGCGTGCCAAAATGTTTCACTCGGAAATGTTTCGTTCCTTTTAGAAACAGATAAGGTTAGGGTTAGGAGGAATACCTGTAGAATGTCGAGATGGTGTGCGCGTACCGTAGAGAAAGATCAGGCTGACTGCGAAGAACTCCTTTTTGTCTTGGGAGGACTACCTGCAAATAAGAACACAAGACCACAAGATTTTGATTAAACAATAAATGAGGAAACTACCTTGGGCCTAGGAAATATAAAACTTCCTTTTGAAGGTGGTCAGTTTCCCTGCTAATATGAATTAACACAAAAAAGGCGCAAAAAATATCAATTAAGTTGTTTCGTTGAACTGGGTAGGGAAAAGGCTGTTTTTCTGGTTTTGATCAGAGGAACCGATGGCGGTTACTGATAACCGATGCCGGTTACTGATAACCGATACCGGTGGGTTATAGGATCTTCTTGGTAGCTATGGTGTTTGTAAGGCTGGTTTATGGATGATATTAGGAAATGAGATGATGAGAGGTAAAAGAATAACAGTTAGATGCAATGGCACGTTGGGTAGTGGACTCAGAAACGGATTTAGGAGGACTGAGATTCAAGAAACATAAGAAATGTTATAACAGAGGACATGCAAGATGTGACTTACTGGTTTTGACCAAGATGCAAGCTGATCTCCTTTGCTGTAAACACTTCTGGTATTTCCACTCGTCTCTGCTTGGTCAAGTGAAGGTCTGGACTCTGTTCCTCACTCCCAATAATCTCTGTTGATCCAGAAATCCTTCGACTGATCTCCAAAATGAAATTCCGATCTGTTGTTTTGGTTTGGGGAGCCCATTTACAGGGAACCGATGGCGGTTGCGTAACCGACGGCGGTCGAGTAGGAACCGGCATCGGTAAGGAAAAAGTAGGCTATTTTTAGTAAAATCGCCCACCTTCCCTGCTTTTCTCCCGAGAGATCAGCTGCGGGCTTGGTCAAGTGACTAGAAGGTCAGTTTTGGGTGCGAGAAAGGGGTCATTAGTTATGGGTGTAGGTGTAGACCAAGTTTTAGGTTTTAATTAGGTTAGTTTAGGATTAGGGCTAGGTCATGATGAGGTGGCAAAATGAGGTGGCAGGTGAGGTGATGGGGATTTATCAATTACAAGGTAATTAATAAATAATTGTGTAAAGTTTAGGTAATGAGGTTAGGTTGCGAAATGGGATGCGGGTCACAAGGGGTCGTAAGACACGAATTTGGTGTCTAAGTATGCTTTCTGTATGTTTTCATGTTCCAATGACCTCTTGATTTTCTTCTCTAGTTTCCCCCTCGGGATCACTAGTTGAGTGTTCAACATTGTATTTTATCTCTGTATCTTTAACAATGTATCTCTTTTCCTCATGTTCATGTATGCTTTTCCTAGGGACTTATTTCTCAAATTGTGGTTTCTCACTTTGCCAACCCCTTCATCTCTCCCAACTTCAAGGCTAGGCATAGAAACCTCATTGTGCGCACCCCACCCGATGAATTATCCTCATCACTATTCTTCACTAGTATGTAATTGTGCCTTTTATTCCTTTCTTTATCATTCTTATTCATGAGCAACAACCTTCTTACAGGTGGGAAGTACCATCACCCATATCTTCATTTTACGCCCTATGTAATTATCTTTTGTCATGATCTAATGCAAGTACTATCCTCATGTTCTTCTTCTTCTCACTCAAGGACATTCTCTAAGTATAGATTTACCTTCTTAGGGGTGTCTCTTCAAGCAAACTCTTTATGCCCACAGTCTCTTTACCTTTTAGAGGACTGACAACAACAAGTCCTCACCTACAATGACTTTTCCTTCCTTAAAATTTGAACTTAAATACACATATACGTGCGCGTGCTCAATCTTCCCTATTGTCATGACCTCTAGAGTGATATCAATATTATCTAACTCTATTGTCTCCACATACACCTCCTTATTAGGGTAGACATATGTCTTGCGCAAAATATGGATATTTGTGTCTACCTTATCAACATTAAAATTCGGTTTCCACGTGTTATGCATCCTGTTCTTTGAATATTTAAAATAACATGCTATGAAAGTGAAAGGTAACTTACACACGGGGATATTTTCTCCTTTTTACATGTAAAATTTTCCGAAAGCAGAAATGTTGATAAGCCGGGAACTCCACCTGCCCCTCCAATACACTAGGCAACTCTCATGGTATGTGTCATTCCGCATCAAATGCTTGATGCAATGTGCATGCACCCTTTCTCATGGCACTACTTGTAGGTATTAGAAAGCCGAACCCCATGAAGTAAAATAAATACTCATGTACTCGTGACATCAGCCACTAGTACAAATAGTCTAGTTTTCCAAATGATGATAGCTCATACTGTTGCATTACTCCAACACTTTCCAATAGTTTGTATATTGAATTATCCATCACCTTTTCCCTATCATCAGTCCTTATATTCATATTCAATAGTCTCTAAATTTAATTCCTTCATAGTTTGTTAAGTCAAGTGATTAAAATCACTAATATTACATTTGGCCAACCTGATATCTCCATGGCCTTCCTTCAATTACTTCTTCTAGGTACTGCATCTCTACAAACCACTCATGTGGTGCTTCCTCGGTCTCCCTCTCAATGACCGGAGCTCTCCTTGGTGCCATTTATTCTACTCAAGTAACAATGTGCTTTAAAACTACAATATTTCCACTACCTTTCCATTGCACTCCTCAATCCCCTCTAATTCTTCATATTTCCCATTCCCTAGTGTTCCCTAGCCACAAATATTCCTCCTTGAAACCCTAACAACAAAAACCTTCCTTCTTCACCCACCTAAAAATATTAAACACACCTTTATGTGGAGCTCTATTAATGTTCTACCATGAATTCACTTGGTTTCCTATTCAACCGATCGCTCTTTTCTCTTTGCAATTCATCGTAATTATCACTTAATAACTCAAAGGATGCAAGGTAAGAATAACGTTACAAACATTGTCTTTTATAGATTTTTTAAAATTCCCCACAGTAATTGCTCCTCAACTACTGCCATATGCAACATTAATTAAGATCCTTCACTCTTTTATGCTTCACAATGTGTTCTTTCATGCCTTAGTCATAGCCTTATGGCACACCACTACTTCTCGGCCATAGACCTCCATACGAGTGATTCCTGTATCGAATTACTTCACCAATGTACCTCATACCAAGTAGTCTCTAATGTTATTGCTTATCTAGCATTACACTACACATCCATCCATCTATGCACGGTCTTCAATATGAGAAAACTTCATTGGAGTTCTCTTCAAAACCATCTTCACTTTGAGCACCTGTAATTTCATAATACACACCAATTTGTATCAAGGCACCAATCGCTTCTTCTTTTCAATCCACCCCACATGAAAAGTATGCACGGTCCTTTGTGCATGAATTAAATAGATAATAATCAACTTCTAGCATGTGAGAACACTTATTATAACACAACACATGACTAAATTGATGAAACATAGTGACATTGAAAGGAAACACATATAAAGAAAATGCATTAAAGGGTAACCTAAGCTAAATGGAAATATTGCCTTATTACAAAAAAACCAAGAAGAATTATCAACTTACTCACATTGAAGTAACTAGGAAATAAATTTTCATCCAACGCTTATGATTGAGAAGTGCTTGATTCTAATATCTTTGTTACAAAAAGGGTCCCAACCAATGAACTTTCAACTTCCTAGGGTGGTGTGTAAACTTTGAATCATATAGAAGAACCATCTTTCCAACCTCAAATTCCTTATTCTAAATATGTCTATCATGCCATGCCTTTTGTATTTCTTTTTCTATCTTCTAGCTCCATCAAGTAATAACATGTTGCTCATCCAATTGCATCAATTTGTCTATGCGCTCTTAACAACTTGTTCATCATCCAATCGCCCCGTGTGCACGTAATACACATGGATGGAAACATGAATTCCACATGCAATACAACCTCAGTGCAAACACTAATTGAAAGGGTGTGGATTTATTCAATCTTTTTAAAATAGTCCTATATTCCCAAAGTACAACAAATAATTTATCATCCCAATCCTTTCTTCCAACATCACATATTTTTTTCAATGTATGTCCCAATATTTTGTTGAAAACCTCAATAGTACCATTGTCCTGTGGGTGATAGGGTGTTGTCTTATGGTGTGCCACCATGGACTCAGCCAATAATATTCATATAGTCTCATTAAGACAATGAGTGCCCCTATCACTCGTCAAACTTAACAGATGACATCCATACATGTTTATAATGTTTTTCCATAGAAATCTTCTTGTTGTTGTAGCTGCCTTACAATCCTTTGTAGGTACTGTTTTGGCCCACCATGTAAGACATTATGTACAAGTTATATTATATCGTGTTCAAGTCCTAAGCATGGTTGGGGAAATATTTCCCACAAATTGAACCGCACATTTTGAAACGGTTTCAACACTTGCAATAGGCCTCAAAGGCATATCATACTTGGATCTAGGATTCCTAAGGTGTTGACAATGATCACACGCCTTTACATATTCTTTAATATCCTTATATAAATTTTCCAACCAAATGTTAGCCATCAAAATCTTACGCACAAGTGGCATCTCTGCATAATGAAATACTATAATTCCACCATGAGTATTTTCCATTATTTCCTTGCATACATGCTCTAGTACACACCGGCACAAAACTTCATTACAACCTAACTTATACAAATCTCTACCTATCAACTAGTAAGGTGCCACATGTATTATAAGTTGTTTCTTCTCTAATGTCTTCATTCCCTCGGGCTCGACAATTCACAAAAAGATATAAATATCTTCCAACTCGGTTGGTGCACGATTCAATCTAAAAAAAATTTTACATATGGAATTGTGTCCTCAATGCTCTGCATGTCCTCACTAAAATTGATCCTTGACAAATGATCATGCCCGAGTTTATTTTTCTTGGTTTCATAATCACTGTAAATTGAAACTCCTGAAATAGTAGTATCCACCTGTAAATGCACCCTTGTAACATAGGCTTGTTGAATAAATACTTAAGTGCCATATGATTTGTGAAGAAGATAAACGATGTAGCCAATAAGTATTGTCTAAACTTGTGCAACATGTAAATCATGGAAAAAGATTCACGCTTAGTAGTTGTATAGTTCTATTCAGTTGGTGTCAACTTCTTGCTTGCAAAATAAATAGGGTGGTCTACAATTCCTTCACTTGGTTGTGCTAACATGGTGCCAATCGCCATTCCAAAAGCATCCACATGAACATGAAATAGTTTGTCCCATGAAGGAAAGTGAAAAATAGGTGCAGTGGTCAACCTTTCCTTTAGTGTTTCAAATGTTTGTTGTTGCGCCTTGCCCCAATAGAATTTTCCCTTAGCCTTCAAAATTTCCTCTAGGGGCACAGAAATATTTGCATAACCCTTAATGAATTTTTTTGTAATACCCTATATGACCAAGAAATACATGCACTTCACTTTGATTTCTATGTTCTTCCAATCCCAAGATCATAATGACCTTGGTTGGATCTACCAACAATCCTTCTTTACAAATAATATGCCCAAGTAAAGTGCCAAAAGGTGTTAGAAAGATACATTTCTTAATATTTAAAGAGATGCTCAACTACCTGCACCTCTAAAACATAAGCATAAAATTGTCACAATAGTCCTAAAAAAACCATACATGGTCTAATCATCAAGATACACCTATAAAAACTTATGAATAAAGTCCTAAAATGGTTTGCACAATATTGTGTGAAAAGATTGCAGTGCATTCTTTAGTCCAAAGGGCATAAATGTATATGACAAATTTCCCCACTCAATGGTGAAAGTTTTCTTTTACTGGTCTTCCTTTGCTATGCACACTTGATGATAACCTAAAATCCATCAGAAAAAGAATATATTTTGTGCCCTGCAGCTCCTTCCAAGATCTCCTTAGTAAATGAGGTAGGAAAAGGGTCAATAATACATGAAAAATTTAATTCTTTGCGAGTCCCCCATGATTCGTATCTTACTATCTTTCTTTATGCTTATTACCATCAAACTAACCCATTTTGACTCCTCAATGGGCTCAATGATTCCATATTTCAACATCTTATCAATTTCTTCCTTCACTTTGACACAGAGATTAGGATTTATCATGTATGGCCTCTTCCCAATCGGGGAGAATGCATTCTTTATGTTTGATTCATATCTCACCAAAATAAGGGTGTAATCCTTTCAATTCATGATAGCCTTGAAATAAGTCCTGAAAGTCACGTAGCAACTCAATAATCTTAGCCACCTTCTCCTAAGACTAATAATCACATTGATGGCCTCTTTAGGCTCTAAATATGTTGCAATGTTAACCTTCTTTATTTTCATAGGCTTGTGATACACACGTGACTTCTCATCTGTTGTTTCCATCACCCTCGTGTGCACCTTGATGTGGTTAATATCTAGGTTGTTCTCCTCCTCATCATCATCTATTGTGCATACTAGTTTACCCCTTTCCTTTTCTTCCCAGATGTATATTATTTCTTCTTCTTCTTTATTATTTTTAAGGTCAAGGTGTGCCTTCAAATCCATCTCTCGAAAACATGTCTAAAATAATTTCTTCAACCTTCACTCTACTTGCGAGTAAGATGCTTCATAATCTAAAGTGTGTCATTGACCAGTGGTTTAATAGAAAATTAATCAACAGTATGGGTCATACTTTAGGTCATCTCTTGCCAATTAAATTTTTCCCATGTCAACTTGGCATAGACATATGACGTGTATGTGAAACTACTTAGGGTGGTGTAGAACTTATGTACCCTGAGTGATAGTGGTAAGGCCTCCTTCCCCTTCGTTCAGAGACTCTCACACTTTTGAACATGGTGCGAAAGAGAATCGTTCCCATGGAATTCACATATCCGTGAAGGTACATTGGTCTTTAGAAACCTAGTAAAAAAGATGATTCTCACCTTGTGCCATTCTAATAGGTTGTCCCTGTGTGTAGTCCATCAATGCGCTACTTTCTGTGCGAGGTACAAACCAACATATTTCTTATGTCACCATCATATTTCTACTAGGATTCCATGGAACGTAAAAATACAGCAAGGTTCCCTTCACCAACTTACCAAGGTACATGGTTATGAATCAAATGTAGAAGAGTGTGCAGCTTGATCACGTGAGTAACAATATTTTTTATCTCTCTCCAAACTACTTCATACATTCCATGCACCCAGTTGTCATAAGAAATACTTGTAGTATCACTAATTGAATGAGCATCATCCCTGTATCACTCCTTCCTTAGATGGATCAACTACCTCATGATATCTGATTGTACATGCATATATCTTGTTCAGACCCTCATTGCTCAAAGGATCAACATATGGGAAAACATTTGTATCTATCAAAGGTATAATGTTGTGCTCTTCTTTATTCTCAAAGCTAATGTATCCCTTGTTAAAGTCTAAACCTTCATTATTCGCATAGCACCTGGGGCACCCAAGTAACACTTTGGGAAACTATATTCCTCCACGAGCTCCAATACTTCAAATCCCCCAGTAAACTTGGCTCCTTGAATCATAATAGTTGCATCTTTCAATACTGTAATAGGATTAGCTCTAGTCCCATTTTCCATGTAAAACACATTCAAAGAAGGCTGTAATGGTGGCCTCCCATAATATTCCATGCATCCAAGGTGAGCACATTAACTTCTACACATGTATCTATCAGAATGTTACTTAGAATCCCTCCATAAATGACTTCATTCAATGTAATGTCTTTATCATACTCATGATTATGGGTAGGTAGATTTTCATGAAGTATTTTACTCTCACGCTCATTACACGTGCACGGTACTTTCTCTCTCAACCACCCTCCTAGCAAGTGGATTATGTTATCTTGGTGAAACATTTGACACACCTTCTTTAAATCATATATATCTTTTTGTTAGATTTCAACCTTCTTAGCGCATTCCATCACGCGCACCTGCTCCTTCAAATTATGAATTTCTCCTTATAGATTCTTGATAACATCCGTAGTCTCTAGGTACACTTATTTCTATTGTGTAAAATCATGGTATTTGGAATGAACTACTTCTTGTTTTGTTATAGTAGGATTATACTTCGTAGGTTCACGGAACGTGTAACCTCGGTGTGTGTGGTAACTAATACTAGTTACAATTCAAAATTCAACCCCACCTTCATCCACCGATCTCCATCTTCCTGCCATATCTTAATCATAGTTCTTCCCTTATCTTGCTTGTGCTTCTTGCACATATGCTCATACAAGTTAGTGCATTCTTCAAACTTATGTTGTTTTCCACACTATGAGAAAACTATATTCTGAAGGCACTCACGCCGATAACAATCGGGAGATCCACAAGTAAAACAAGTTCCTTAAGGAAATCCTACTCTTCCACCGCTTTGTGATCTCAACCTCTATGTCCACAATGGAAGCCTCTATTCTGTTATCCCCATTACTACACCCTTTATTATGTTGTTCTCCTTGTTCCTTAGATACACTTACTACACTAGTCTGGTTCACACTAGTTTCAATGCCTTTATGAATATGATCAACCAATCTACAATTAACTATGTCTTGAGTTTGAGTTTTACAAATTTTACATTACATAGAGACATTCTTATGGATCACACGCTGCAAAAAGGACATCTACTCACATCATGGTCTAGATGAAAAATATTGAAATCCAAGAGCATGGTGTGTACTAACTTTTGAGGAAAAATATCCATAGTATGTCCCTCAACCTCGTAATCTCTACATCATATCCCACTACGCATCTCATGAGCTGAATTAGCAGAGACAATCTCCAAATTTTTCACCATTGCATTGAACTGTGCTTCTAAAAATGGACTTTCTCTAGTGTCCACACTCCCAACTACGTCAACATGTAGAGCTTATTCCAAATCATTGAGCAGATCCAATTTTTATGAGATATCTCCCTTATAAAAGGATTTATCAACCCTCAAAAAACCACTATGCATGCTAACTAGAGTGTATTTCATAAGAAAACTTTGAAAACAAAGTCTTAAATCACGCATCATACTCCTGAACGCTTTCCGATAAGCCCTATTTGATGTCCTTAACCACAATGATACTCTTCTGTTCAAACACAGGGATATGGAACTTGGCTAAAAAATACAAAGCACAAAGCACCATAATCCACCGCATTCAGGTTCGGGTCATACTTTCTATACTAGCTATGTACGTGCCCTTGAAGAGTAGTAGTAAACTAGCTCACCTTCCTATCTAGAGCACCAATTATTTTAGCGTGCCATAACAACTCACATTTGTGCACATGTTTTGTAACATCTTCAATACATATATACTCTGGAAAGTGAATGTATAACTTCTAATAAACTTTTGAGGTTGATGTGGGGGTCACTGGGGATGTGGGCCTTGTCCTCCAGATCGAGAACTAGAATCAGAACTACCACCAGTATTTCCTCCACCACCAAATCCACCTAATCCACTTGATCTCGAGTGTCATGATCTTCCTGAACCCCCTCTTGTAGTAGGCATTAAACCGGTGAATGTACTTCCTTATGTCCCAAATAGTACTACTAAATTGAACTCCCATAGTCTACGAATTTTTAGTACTTCTAGATATGTTCCTAATGTTATGCATATCCAAAATTTGTCTGACGACATGCCATAAAACATTTCTCCAATCGGTCCTCTAAAAAAAAGATATTGTCGCCTATGATGTCATAGATGTTTTCTAATGCACTTCTATATTAAAAGGAAAATGATATCTACTTGAAACCACTAGATTACCTACACTCTCCTATTTATCAATAGTTTCTTCTAGAACTTGAACACCAAAAATCACAAGGGCTATGTCACAAAGTGGGATCAGATGTGCACTGCTTTGTGTTTATTCTCTCTTCATCGACATGCTCTCATCGAGAATGCGGAGGGGATTTTCTACTACACTTTCCTAAGTGGGGGAGAGATTGATGCTCCAACTCCATGTCTTCTATGTGAGGTTAAAATACTTCATTAGACATCATCCTCTATAACTCTACAAACTCAATATCACAATTCTTCAAAAATTCCATCTCCGTGCTTTATTATAATTAAACTACCTTTCTTCTCTCTTCCTTTCTACCATAAGGTCCTCCATCTTTCACACACACGATCCTTTCCCCGCACAACGTGGGATGTTTATCTAACCATAGGGATGTGCTCTAAACTAAACACCACTAGCACTATCTTAATAGATAAAGGAATAACAAGAAGGTATGATCCTTTAGGCTAGCGTAATAATTCAAAATCAAAAACTTCTAGATAAAAACACGTAGACACGGTGTAATATAAAGTATAACTATGCACAACACTAGCCCACCAATGATCTACAACACGTGTCCAAGGTTCATCTGCATCAAAAAAATCTAGGTACTCTTCCTGCATCCAAGTCTTTGGTGTATAATATTAGCTTCTCTTCAATGCATACATAGACAACCACTCATACAACTCTATTGTAAAACAAAAATAATGACTCATAAAGCTCATGATAAAGATGTTCTTCAACCCACTTGCGTGCATTGAAATCAGGTCTAGAACCATATCTCTGAGAAAATTGATCTTGTCTATTAATGGCCCAATCTTCAATAGCTACAAGAGTCAACCGATACGCCATCATCATGCAAAATCATGGTAAACAGTTTTAAAAGAGGTCCCGAAACAGAACCAAAATTTAGTCTTATTTTCTCACTCAATAACCCTAGATGCATTGACACATGACTCGAAATATCGAGAACTCACCCAAAGTGTGCAAAGGTAAAAATTCCCTCTTTGTTACTATCTTACCAAGGTGTTAACATGCATATTCATAATAACCAGATCTCAAAGTGCATATTCCATTCTAACAATCAAATCCATGAACTCAATTTGGAAACACACATAATAAATAAACATATAGATCACATAAAGATTAATACTAGATTCACCATATAATAACCATGAGAAGAAACATCAACAATCAATATCCATCCATAATGATCCATTATATTACTCCACCATAAAACATAGTATCTAAATACACAAAAAGTATCAATACAAATTCATGCATGCATCATACACCGCAACATAACTCTATCACAATCCAAACACTAGTGATCCCTAACCCATGAAAATCAATACATACATATATATATATATATATATATATATATATATATAGGGGATAGGAATTTACCTTCACTTTGTATGCACACTCAAAATTGGCTACATGCTTATAATAGCCATGCACCATTACAAAAGCAACTAAAATAACATAGAAGCTTCACCTAATAATATATTATCTATTAATAACAATAGGTTTACATACTATTATTAGCTCATCTTTGCATGACTTTTGAAATTCTTCTCATTCCCAAAATATGCTTGCGTGTCCCCCAAGTCTTCATACTTCATTCAAAGTCGTGTTTATCACTTTATGTCCTGTCTTCATCCCACAACATGCAAAACAACTAAGTCCTAAACTTCCTCCTTTTGGTGTGAAACCACAAGGTGCAAATCTATCACACCCTTGTGCCTACTTATGCACCCCTACTTTTCTCCACTATCCCCTTATACTTTAACCACTAGGCACTATTTCATCAGCCCAACAAATGGAAAATTTGAATGATGAAAGTAAGATTGTTAAGATGTGACTAAGACCATGTTGGTTAACAATAGAAGGGTCGCAAGTGTAAGGTGTTGAGAGGCTTTGTTTCTGGTTTACCATTAAGGGAGGCTAAGGGATAGGCTCTAGACCCATACTTATGCATGATAATATATGGTCTAATCCAATTGGGAGAAAAATTTCCACATTTTCTCCCTTCCAAAGAAGAGATAGATATTAAATTAGGTTAGAGGGAAGGGATGCAATGTCATCTGTATCCATGGGATGGTTGGATGAAGAAGGTGATGGATCAATATGCATGGGAGATGTAGATGAAGAAGTATATGTGAGAGGATTATGAAATAGGAGTGGATACTCCCTCGGTGAGATATGTTGCATCACATTAGGAAACTTAGATGCAAATATGAATGAGCTAGTGGATGCCAAGAGAGAGGAGGCGATTCATTAGAAGGAGAAGCAACGATGACTCTAGGTTTTTATTGGATAGATGATTGAGGCTTATGAGGGTGAGAAGGATTAGTAATATGGATGACATTGATGAAGAGAGGGGGCCTCCCTTTAGGATAAATAGAGCTTGGGGAGGGATTACAATGAATTATTTGGATGGAGAACCCGACTTAGATTCCTTATGAGGTGAGGATTTGATTGTACGATTAAATTTGAATATGGATGAGATGGATGGAAGAGGGTGGTATTTGTTGATAAGAAAGTTTTCTTCTTCTATGAGATTTTGGATGAGGTTTTGAAGATCCTTGGAATGATCGTGTTATGTACATGGACACAATGATAGATGCACACGACATTGGAATAAAACCACGCACACTTCGGCCCCTATGTGGGTCAAAGGGTTTGATAGGGGAAGGGTGATTGTGGATGCCTAGAAGAGAAATTGAAGTTTGTCAAGTATAGGACCCAATAGGGGTCTTTGTGAAAGGGACGTATGGATTTTAGACTAATTGGACTTAGGAGAGGTACATAAAGGAGAAATAGGTGGCTTACTCTTATATGTTTTGATAGGGATATGAGATATTGATTTGGATTTGGATGGGGAGATGGGTGGTTTGGATGGATATTGTGTGATGAAGTGTGCTTGGGATGAAGTGCACGGTCCCATAATGGATGGGGAGGCCCTAAGATAAATGATAAGGTGTTGGATCATTTATATGTTTTGGATTGACGAGGCTTTGAAGGAAGAATCTCTATTTTCTTATGCGGGTGAGTGAGATATTTCTTGATGGGAGTACTAAGGTTCTTGATTATTAATATGAAGATTTACCCTTTAGTGAGGATAACACATGATTTCAACTAAGGAATCCTTAGAGGTGGAATAAGATGATGTAGATTTTGTAGGCACAAGGATTGAGGATGGGATGGATTTTTGGATAATACAATTGATGAGGTCAAAATAGGTTGTGGATCATGGAGGTGTTGATAGAGAAGAAGTGGTACCGATTGGAGATGAGGATGGGGTTTGGATTCCATTTGAGAGTTAATTGTGGTGGGTTGTTTTCATGGTAGAGGTTAAAAGGAGTGATATGTATGTGGACAAAAATTTAGATGTTGATGTGGATATGGATCCGATTGTAGACATGTATAAGGAATGAAATGTAGAAGCAAGTATGTACAAAGAGATAGAAGTAGGGAGAGATGTGCAGATGAACATCGTTGTGGATGTGATTGTTGTTAAGGGTATGATAGAGGTAGGTATAGGGATGCATGTGGAGGTAACTATTGAGATAAATGGGGAGTGCGATAGATGTAGATGTAGCAGATGTGTATATAAGGGAGGGAATAGGTATGATGGTGGATTAATTCATAGATACGAAAATAGGTGTGGGTAAGGTGGATTTGAGTAGAATAGAGATAGGTGAATGAAGTAGATGTAGCATATGTGGATGTATGTATAACAGATGTGGAGAAAGAAGTAGACACAAGTGTGGATGTGTATGTGATGGTAGAGGTAAGAGTGGGTGAGATTGAGGAAATAGGTTCAATAGGTGTAAAGGGGATGATGGATACAAGTAGAGATGTTGAATCTTGACCCAAAGTATTGATCATGTGGATGATGGGTGCTTGGGATGTAGTAGGATTAGCTTGATTATTCTATGTATGATTAGGAAAGGGTTGTCTAAAGACCTCTAAAGTTTGGCTAGGAGGAGCATTAGGATTTCCCACTTGATGGTCCCCTTGATTCATGAGCCACTAGAAGAGGTCCTTAAATGTATGAAGTTTTCAATTTCATGATCGGACTTGATGATGTTTACAATAAACATCCTTGTAAAACCTCATGGGTATGGGACGTGAGTCATCAACAATATGGACGGGAGGAAGTTAGATGATGCGTGTGTTCATAAGTTTTATCAAAGATGGAACTTTAAGATTCCATGAGAGGGGTATAGTTAGAAGTAGGTTGGGAACCCTTTGTGGGGGATTGCTATGAGAGATAAATGCAGAATAAGGTTTAACAATAACGACATTGGCCACATTTTTATATTTTTCATTATGATTGGATGTCTTGGTGAATTTGGGCTTTGGTTTGTTAGATCGTAGTTCTACATGGCCTTTCTCAAGGGCACAAATTTCCAGTTTATGAGCCATGGTGAACACTTACTTGAAGCTTTGAAAATATTGGATATGGAGGGTTTATGAGATATGCTTTTCATAGGATTGGGAGAAGAGCTAAATAAGCTCAGTTTGAGAAAGGGAGAAAGATAAGCGATTGATGAGAACCCACTACCTAGTAATGAAATCCATGATGGATTTGTCATCATATTTTTTATGGCATAAATGTCTGTGATGGTGATATTAAAAAATATTAATGGAGAAATGTTCTAAGAATACTTTCATGAGTTGGGTGAATGAAAATAGGGAGTGTTACAGAATGTCATTGTACTGTCAAGGTAGGGCTGACCAATGTCATGGGGAAGACAAAAAGCATGAGGTCTTGATCATGTGAAATGAGATAACATGTGTTCCTAAAGGCATGAAGGTTTTTGAGGGTCCTCCTTACTGTTGAATTTTTAAAATTTAGGGAGTTCCTAGTGTGAAGGATAAGGTTTGATAGGGAATGACCAATGGATGGGTTCATTACAATTTTTTTCATGCGTGAATGAGCTTTTGGGACCCAAGATGGAAGCTTTAAGGTTAGTTAACCTACTTAACAAAGACTACATAGGGTCCTTAGACGTGTGGGAATGAGAGATTGTGAGATAAATTTTTGGGTTATAGGAAGTGGAAGGATCGGGTTAAGGGTTTTGACCGATAATGCCGAGGATAGGTAGGTGTTGGTGGAGGTGGTTGATAAGGAGGAAGATAATTGAGAGGTTGTGATTAGATGGGTTATGAGATAGGATGTTGAGGAGGGATGTAGGTATGTGGGTGAGATTGAGGAGGTTTATATTGAACAAAAGAGGATTTGATTAGGTAAGTGTAGGGTGAAGTTGTCGAGATGTATGGATAGTGTGATGAGAAAACATGTGTTGGAAGGTGGTTCAGATTGGGGGTCGATTAGTCTGAGTAAATTATAAAGGATGGGGTTATAAGGGAACCGCATGGACTTGGTATGTTGAGAGGGGAACCAAGATTTGAATGTGTGGTTTGGTGGTGGTGGAATTGAATAGGATCCTGAGGATTTTAAATGTGGTGTTGATGATAATAGTAGATGAGGAAGAGTTGGGAAGGGAAGATGTAGGGATGTTAATGTGAGGTAGGCTAGGTGGAATAGGGACCACTAATGGAGTGGATTGATGGGATTGAGTCATCATGGTGAATATGTAGATAAGATAGTCATGAAGGGTAGTGGGATCAACTTCAAGGATTTCCTAATACTCGACCACCTACGAGGAATATTAGGAGGTCTAAGGGTATCTAAGGGAACATTAGATGAGGCGTAGCTGGTCCAGAGGTAAGAAAAGGATGAGATCCAAAAGGATTGGTTTGAATATGGGGATAATTTTGGATGAAATGGGTCTCATGAAGAGAGACCATAGAAACAAGGGGTTGGGAGACCAAAGGTGCAATAATCAAGGGTGTAGAAGAAAAAGTGGCAAAGCGGGAGATTGTTGGGAAGGATTGCTTAAAGCGGGGATGTTGTTGGATGAGGTAGATTGTTTCATTTGTTCGGCCTAAGAACTTCTAATAATAGGCATGAAACAAAAAAACAAAAACCTATATAGTTTATTAATAAACAAATTAAACAAAATTTTTTTGATCATCTTGATTAATTAAAGTATGTGAAAAAGGAAATAAAGAGGTTCAAAGGGACTCTAAAGAAGTGGTCAATCTAAGGATGGTTTCAAGTATGTTTGGATGACATCCTCGATGTATGGGAAGGTAGGTGAGGCACAAATATGTGATGAATACTAGTGTGTGGCTTAATATAGGGTCTACCTTCGCACTCTATGCACCATAGTGATAAGGGTGTCATATGCTTAGCCAATATACCAATAGTCAAAAAAATTATAATGTAGCTAGAACAAAATGGTGGTTTCCTTATTGGGTGATGAAATCCCAATAGTTCCACATGGTAGAATATGCTTCAGATGTGTAAGTTGATGCGCGAGTTTGGATCTCGTGGGAGAGAAGGTGAATGTAACATATTACCCCCTACTTATATTACACGAGCAATCAAGAGTGAAGGTGTTATTTTTAGGGCCAAAAATGAAGTGTGAAGTTTGATGAAAGAACAAAAAAATGATGCGTAAAAGATAAAATGGGGAACAAAAATAAGAATACCTCGATAGTACTTTTTCTTATTTTATTTTTATGTTGTTTTAACAAACATGTTTTCAATCCAAGAAAGAAAAACACCATGCATCGAGCAAGTGAATATTCCACTGTATGGTTAGTGGAAAGAAAGAGAGTGGAATATGAAATGAAATGAAGAAAATAGAAGACTCACCACAGAGAAAATGTAGGTCCCACTAGGCATGCGAGAATGTTCTATGAGATTTCCCACTCCTGTTACAAGTTAATGCAATGGATACAAGAAATAAAGAAACACCAAACTATGGGAGGATTTAAGGCTACCTCCTGATATAGATAACGATGGAAATGATAAAGGTACAGAACATGAGAACTCTCTGCTACAAGCTTGATGACTAACACAACAAAGAGAAACTAATAGGAAAATATATTAGCAAATAGGATGGTGGGTTGCCTGACAAGGTCAGTCCCGGGAAAGTGACAAATTTTTAGGATGGATGTCAACCCATGTTTGATAATAAATATTGATAAATGATAATTGATGGAAGGATGTAAATAATAATCAAAATAGAGATATGATGTAAGCTAAAAATACTAAAATGAAGATCTAATAATGAAATATGATACAAAACAAATCAAACCCGAGCGCATCGATGACAACCTCGAGCTGTTTAGTATAGTCGATGACAAACGGTGCACAACGTATTGAGGCGTGAATAGGAATAGAGATAGATATAGTATAAAGATGTTGCATCGATGCATACGTAGTAGTGAGAAGAGATGATTAAACTAGAATAAGATTTGATGAGGGAACTAGTAGTGTCGATGATGATGGGCCAGTCGATGATAATTAGGGAAAAGAAAACTAAACCGGGGTTGATTAATAGGTAGGTGGATGAGATAGGGTATTTTGAATGGTGGGAGGGACGAGAAACAAATGAAGATGATAATTTAGATATAGAACAAGGCTAACATAGGGTAGATCAATGGTGATCGAGATGGGTCGACAGAGACCGGATTGGGAATTAAGATTTTATAAGCTAGATGGGTGAGAAAAGGAGGATGCGAGAGGATCACGAGATGGCTATATGGATGGGTAGAGATTCAGAAAAACCTATAAAATAGAAGGAACAAAGAAAATAAAGGGATCTCCAAACATAATTTTATACATGCAAAGCTTGAATGATAGCATGCAAAAAGTGTCAAAATGGATTCCAAGTGATGAAAGTAGCTCATAGGATGAGGAAGGAGACAACAAGAAAATGGGGATATCAGAGATCTAAACGTTTTTATCCATTTGAAAGGAGGGGTGGAGGTGTTTAAATAGGGTCAACGATGACCCAGATGAGTTTTTGGTGATTTGAACAAAGCGCTAATTAGGTCAAATTTTATTTCGAAGATTGGGATATAATGACATCTAAAAAGGAGGTGGCGAGACTATTTTAAGGTTGAATAGTTGTGTGGGGAGAAATTAGGGGGAGGTAGGTGAGGAAATTAAGGGAATTAAATGGGGGATAAAATAAAATATTATTAATATGGGGTGATAATGGGATGGGGTGATTAAAATAATAGGTAGGCTTAATGGAAATTTAGGTGGGATTAGGGATAGTAAAGGGGATTAAATAATAATGGGTTTAAGGTGGGGAAATAAGTATTTAGAAATGAGAATAAGAAGGATGGGAAAAACGTACGAGATGACTAGTGAAAGTGGAATGGGGGAGAACATACTGAAAATTGTTGTTTATAGTGCTAGATGTATGCTTTGTAGTGCTCTTGTGCCTTTTTGCAAGCTTAGGTGATGATAGATAATGCTTATAGTGCTTGGCCCTTATTTGAGAGAAGTAACTAGGTATATATATGATTCCCTTGTTTGAATTTCATAATTGACAATTGAAAGGCCAACTCAAAGTGTTAAAAGGTGACTAAGAAGCAAAAAGGAACCAAAATAGTAATACGAAGTAAGAGAGTGAAAAAAGTGCCTAGGAGGGACAAGATCACTTGAGCACTTTTTTCCTAACTGGGAACTAGTGTCTAAGGCCATCAAAAGGTAAATCAATCAAGTTTTAGTAGAAGCGTAAGATATGAAAATAAAAAGGATGTTCGATCAAGCTCAAAAATAATAAAGCACGAGAGATAAAGAAACCAAAAATCCAAAAGGAGTTTTCAACCACTAGTTTTATTTCTTAGGAATCATGTATACATTAGTATGCTTTAGGACCTAGAAATGTACCCAAGTGCATAGATTTTGTGTCTACATTTTCCCCACTTTATGTTGTTGAGTGAATACTCGATAGCATAAAGTAGATAGAAGATGTGTACCTTGTAATCCGAAGAGGAGTATAGCTTGTACCATGTCGAGTGGACAACTAGCCATGCGAAGCATAACATGATCAAAATGTGAAGTGTGGAAACTAGAAAAATGAGGTAGAACCTAGGGGTGAATCATATGAGTAGTAGCGTGATGTGAGATGCTTCCTTTTCTTGTAAGGATGGACTTGAAAAAGAAGATTAAGAGAGTAGTCAAAGTCCCATATGTGAAATAACAAGAGTAACATATGTATAAGTAAGTAAAAGTGTGTAGAAATTAATAGCTAAGGAAAGAGTGCACATGATGTATGAGAGAGTATAGGATAAAATTGTTTCTTACTTGTTTCGGAGATATTGTTGGATGGGGTTAGGAGTGATCAATTCCCACCAAGAAAGCATCGAGCCATGGATTTGAGCATCCTACCGCCAAGGATGAGGTTTTTGGGTAATCTCATGCCAAGGAGAAGAGTGTTGGGGAGAGAGGTATATTTTCTCTCCATCCATTATGCTTCTCAAATGATAAGTGTCACTACAGATTGAAACGTATCAATTTGTAACTAAATTTGTAACCATGTTATAACCAAATTGTAACCAAATTATAAATGAATTATAACTAAAATATAACCGAATGACTAAATTCTATAATCTGAAGCCAAGTGTCTGATATTGTAGATCAATACTGTAACTTACTAAAAATTATGATGAACTGAAAAACTTTTTGTTTTTCCCCTAGGACACAAGCACCCATTGTTCATGTCTGAAACTAGGCACTAGTGTCTACTTTTTTTGTT
The DNA here is from genome assembly GCA_018340775.1 of Taxus wallichiana var. yunnanensis. Lineage (NCBI taxonomy): Eukaryota > Viridiplantae > Streptophyta > Pinopsida > Cupressales > Taxaceae > Taxus > Taxus wallichiana. Next base: position 701,647,875 of record CM031237.1, on the reverse strand, counting down.
TATGATCCAAGTTTTATTTTGGACCACTCGTGACCGTGTGCTTTTTCCAATTCTATATTGTGTTGTTGAAAGGGTGATTTTTCATCCAATAGTTTTCCCCTAATTTGGGGTACATGTGATAGATGTAGGAGGTGGCCCAAACGAGAGGACTTGAAAGTGATGCATATTGTAGATTGGATACCTATAGGGGATAAGGGGTTTGTATGGTAGAAACCAAGGCACATGCTAACAAGATAGACTAAAAAATAGGTGTTAGTGTAAAGAGCTTGGATGTAATATAATACTGAGTGTAATAAGTAATTGTAAAGAGAAAAAGGCCACAAAAAGTGATTTGTATACATGGGACATCACTCACAATGTAACAAGACAATTAGGGCTGAAGCGGCCATAAAAAATAATGATCAAACATGACATAGGAATAGCCCACAAACAATAGTCAACAAGCAATAAGAGACAATCATGGTTGTATAAAATCTTGCAAGGAAAATGCTACACATAAAACACCCATTAGCATGTTAGAAAGATAAATAATATGTCAAAGCATGTATAGATAAGTGAAAAGTAAGTGACAGTAATGAAAAGTAGTGAATATTGTAACTATAACACTTGTGACGTGGAGTAGGATAATAGTAAAGGTAGATGCCCCAGGAGCCTCAAAGAGAATAGTAAAGAGAAGTGTCGAGCATCATGCATCATGTATGATTATGTAAAAGTCATGAATTCACCTCAAGAGACCACGTGAATGCAGATGCATGTATAGAAAAAGATAATGACATACTAAGTATTCAACTATCATGGGAAACATAGTGTAACATGTAAGTAGTATGAGCTAACAAGAGTAAAGACAACCACAATTTGCAAGTGTTGTGTGAAAGTGATGGTGTGTTGCAATATGCAAGATGTGGAGATGAGGGGAGCCGAATTTCCCCCTAGAAAATGTGACATGAGGTTCATTTAGGAATTGTGCCCTCAATAGTCAAGTATGGATCACGAGAACAAGAGTGTGTCATTGGGTAGTGAGGTAGAATATGTAGTAGCAACATTATGTTGTATAGATAAGAAGAAGTAATGGTATAAGAAGAAAGTGAGGAGGGGGAAGTCTGATGCCCCCAAGTGTGTATATCAGGAGTTGCTGGAAAATAGATGTGATCATTGTGAGCAAGAATATCTAGAGTATGTATAGTGAACAAAAGGATGTATACCATATATATAAAGTAGTATGTGTATCATGAATAGAAGGATCCATAAGTAAACATGATGAGTAAGCAAGAGGAGTAAATCATGTATAGAGTGGAATAGGAGAAAAAGGAAATCCATAAGCATAGATAGATGTATCAAGGTGTGCTCATAGTGTAGATAAGAGAAAGTGCTACTAGAAAGATTAAATTGAAGTGCAAAGCAAAAGTAAGGTATAAGTGTGTATGTGAGTAGTATGGATAAGAAACTATTGATTAGAACATGTGACTATGGGGGAAGTTTGATACCCCTCAGCGTGTGAGTGATGGAGATATATTTGATGATGTTAGAGAGACCATGCCATGGTGGTGGATGTGGAAATGTATTAGGAGTATCAATATTGGTGTTACTTGTGATTAGATTCGCCAAATTATGCTTTAGCATTGAGATCGAGATGGAAAAAGCTTTTTGTGATGGTAATGAGGAAATGGTTGTAAGTTCCCATGTATTCTAATAGAGCATCATCAGTAAGGAATGTATCCAATTCAAGCCAAGTGGGAGAAGTGGGATCACCAATAAGCTTAGGGTAAGGAAGATTATGAGTATGTGAAGTAGTATAAACCTCAAGAGAAAAAGTGAAAAAATAGTCCATTATTAAAATATACAATTCCAAGTAGCCCAACCACAAGATTTGATAAGGTATGGTTCCTATTCCTTCTCCTACAAGAAAAGTATCATGGGGGAATGGTCTTGGAAGGGTGCCCATGCCTATTTTTAGACATTCAATGCATGTTGTTGGTGGTTAAAGGTGGAAATCGAGTTTCCCTCTCTTTCCCTCCTGTCTCTTTCCCATCTTCTATATATTATAAAATGATGTTCATTTGTAAATGTTGGATACTCTTAGAATGTTGGTGCATTAATCTACAAGTGTTGCATATGTATTTTGAGTTGGAGGCCTCATATTTGGATATTTACTTGATGATTTTTACCTTCCACCTTCATTGTAATGGACCCCGCATCTATTTAAAGAAATAAAATCATGTGTTTTGTGGCTATTCTCATCCCTATCATGTGTTTATTGCATTATATTTTCTCATTATTGCATTTGTAGTGTATTGTGCATGTTTTATTCTCATTTACAAGGTTTTTTATGTTGTGCTCCATGGAAATGAGAGTTCAGATGTTGTTTGGGATTTGTTACTCATTTCTACCCTCTTCTCCTTCATTTCCCTCCCATTTCCACTCATATGAGAGTGTCTTTCCCCCTCTTCTTTGTGTTATCACCTCTCTTTAGCTTAGGATTTCCATTTTATGCATTTCCCTCTCTCCCTGGTCCCTGTGAATGTTAGAGTAGAATTAGATAGTTTTATTTCCTTCCTTAGTAATAGTTTAGCATTTGGAATAGGTAGAGGAACCAACACTCTCTAGAGGTTTGTCTCATTTAAAATGTCCCACAACTTGGAGAAAATCCAATATTTCCCAAAAAAACTTATTTCTAATTCATGAAAAATAAATGGGTGCTATTTTTGGCAATAACAGAGGCTTCTTAGGAGAGTGTTGTTGAGGGGGTGATGAGGATGAGGAGTGGCTCTACTAGAGGAGATGACGATAAGTCCGAAGGTTGAGAGGATGCATGGATAATCGAGTAATCCAATTTAATCATTGAATGAGATAGTGTTGTATTTTCCCAAGATGTCATCACTCAAGAGTGGGACATAGTTATTGGAGAAAAGGATGTGTTAAGCCAACAACTTACGAATGTGTAGAGAGAGCTTACTAAGGCTATAAAAATAAAGATAGATATCATTGAGAGCGGGAGATCTTGTGACAATATTTTGGGGTGATGAAGAGGTTGGTATAAGGGGTAGAGCTCCATGAATCTAGGGAACATGTTAGTGGATAGATGATGCCACCTACTAGTGTGAGAATGGCTCAAGATCGTGATTTAGGAGATGAGATATATTATTATGAGAGTATCTTCAGATGGAGGCTTCCATATGAGCCTTGATATGGTGATTATATGGCTCGATGGGCATATTATTGATCAAGAAGCACATCAAGCATGGGCTAGCCATAGAGGGATCTGGTGAGGAATGGATAAGGACCCCGATGGAGGTCGGGGAGTAGCTAGAGGAAGCATTCACTTTTTGTGATTATAGTTCACTACATAGTTTGTAGGCCCTTTCAATAATTTTTTTTTGATGTATGAGGCTTTTGAAGCCATTGATGATGTACAAACATATGATTTATATGTGTGTGTGTGATTTCGGGCTTTGTGTTATGTTTGAGTTTTATTATGATTTGATGTGATGTGTTATGGAGATATTTGAAATGTATGTTTTAGATTAGAGATGTATGTGTTATGAGTTGTTATATATGTGGTTTTGATGATTTTAGATATGGTTGTGACAAATGATGATCTTGTTTTATTGTCATGCACTTTACTATGGTTAAGAACATGTCATGGGATGTTTTCTTTCATACTATTCTTAGCATATATAGTGTATGATGGTAAGTTTGTTATGTATATGACATTGCACGTGTGACCTTATAATTAATGCTAACATATAACCCACAATGGTTAGTCATACTAGGATTGTGGATGCATATGGGATATTTGTATTTAATTATTTCCAGCATGGGAAAGGTTTTTGTGTAGTGTGTATGGGGAAATGGGTCATTCTTGATGGTTTTGAGGTTCTACCCAAGCTTTATTGTATATTGCACAAGTTGATCGATGCGGTAAGCTTGTGTCTTATGGGAAAGCTGATCAATGCATAAATCTTTCCTAGGATGGTTTATTTTTATTTATATTTAAATATAAGGGTTGATCAATGCGGTAATCTCTTTTCATCACCATGTGTATACTTTAATTAGGTAGCCATCCTTTGAGGGGGCAGTCTATCGTTTTCTAACTTTTGATTTATGGTAGCCATATTTCGAGGAGTTGTCTACTGAAATATTTTGAGAATGACACTAATTGATGTAAATTTTCTTATTGATAGTCATGCTTCGAGGGATTAGTCTATATTTTGATCATATCCATCCCATAGATACTTTTATTTTTTTGAGCTAAGGGTGAGCCTAGGTGACCTTTTAGGATGGGGAAAAGTAAATGTAAAAGCTACATGTATATATTTAACATGTCCTCATTTGGGTAGGTAGGGAAATAATTGATAGTAATGATCGCGGAGTTCCCTAACTATGAGCATGGGGGATCTTGTCTCAGTATGGAATATGCTATGAGTAGAGCCATGGTGCTCATATTTAAGGTCATAATTGGTATGCTGATGGGAAACCACATGATTCCAAATCATTAAAAGAGTAAGAGAAATGGAGGGATACCTTACTTTGACTAAGGTCATGTGAGTCAATATTTTACCAATAAATGACTACAAGTGCAAGGCATTCAGAGGTTTCTTTTCAGCTTTACCATCAAGGGAAGCTAAACAATAAGCTCTAGACCCATATTTATGAGTGATAATATATGGTTAAGCCAATTGGGAGAAATATTTCCATGTTTGTTCTTCTCCATGTTAGTGACATGTTGATTTTATTGAATGAAAATATCCCCAATGTTGAAGTATCATTCTTTGAGGTGTTGTAGACACTAAATCACGCACTTTGGGTACGTTTCTAGGTCCTAATCACATACTTGCACTTATATGATTACTAAGTGAGAAAAGTACTAAGTGACCACTATTTTTGGTCTCTTTACTTTCTTTCGGTTTCCTTCTTGGCCTTACACACCCTATTGCCTAATTTTATATTTCATATTTTATGATTCTAGACACCAAAGTGCTCAACCGAGAATGCCATCACCGAGGTCCCCTCGTCCCCTCGGGAAACCCCTGATCTCTTTGTATCTTTCTCACCTCTTTTAGTCCTCTTCTATCCATTTGGCATCTTATTTTCTTATGGGTTGGCCTTTTAGTGGTTAATTGTTAAATTCAAACAAGAGAATCATATAAATATAATGTTATGTGATCAAATTAAAGGAACAAGTTCTAAACATCAATTGCTTTATAACCTAAGGTTGCATCAAAAGGAATTTCAAGAGCATCAAATCATCCATCTAGCTATCATTCAAGGGAAAAGGGATTGTATTATTTTGCATAAAATTCATAGGAGGGGAAGTTAATTTTGACATCCACACATCTACTTACATTGCTACATCTAGCTATTGTTTTCTATTCAGTGTATCTTGCACAAGAGCCACCTAGGGCATGATTCTACACACACACATGTAAAACTACATGGAGTTTGAAATGTATTATAGTACTGGATTATAAGTTCACTCAGTTGGGTGACCACCGGGGTCAGTCCGAATCCTCATTTACATCTTTTTTATTTTTAGGATTTGATGTGTTTTGGGGTTTTGCAGGTGCTCTTTCTCTTTGTAGACTATAAGAGAATTTTGTGAGCATAGTGTAACACACATGCAATCAACAATGAATGGAAAAAAAAAGAAGCGAGAAAAATAAAACCAATTTCCATCCATTTTCATAGTCACGAGCGCCGTGAAGCGATCTCAACACCCAATCACCCCCGACTGATCCAGTCACTCCAGTCTAGGAAGATCCAACTATCTCACATTTTTGGGTTCTTTTGCAACACTTTCCTCCTATTTATCAATTCTCCATCCTGACACAACTCAGGATCAATTAAAAAATCAGCTAAGCATTCTTTCCCTTCTCTTGTACTTAAGGTTTTAATTTCCACTTGCTTATTTCTAAGGTCAGATTTGTACTTTAGTGTTTATCATTACGTTGTGACTCGAAATTAGGGTTTTTAAAAATTTCAATATTTCTTAATTCATTTGGTGAACCCCACTCATGATTGGTCATTTGGATTCTTTTTTGGCATATCATCTTCTCTATCATGGCTCCTAAGGTTCATAAAATCACTTTGTCTCGATTACTTCAAATGTATGCACCTGCAAAGAGGTTAGTCAAAAATCCCTAGACACATGTTTCTCACTAAGGATACACCACCTACTGAAGTAAGTGCCACTTTTTATCATCTCTCCAACGACCCTAGTCTTTCTAATCCTCTATCTAATCAATCCATCTTAGAGTTAATTCAAGCTATACATTCTTTATTTCAAGATAAATTTTAGGATATGGAATCAACGATTATGTCTCTTAAATCTGAAATCCAAGATCTCAAAGATACTTCTCAAGCCCATGCGTGTTCTCATACGTATCTCATTCCCCTCATCCTAATTCTATGTCTTCTACATGTGCTCATATCAGCGTACCCCAAGTATTACCACTCCCGTTCCTCTCAAGTTTGATTTCAATTCTAAGCAACAAGATATTATTCCATGTCTCCTCACCTATCAATTTATCAGTTTGCTAAATACTCATTTCTATCCTCCATATCGATTGCTCAAATATCAAAGTATCCCATTTTTGCTTATCATAAAATCAATGGACATAATGATAATGATTGCTATTATTTACAACGAAGAATCAAACATCTTGAGCATCAAGGTTTTATCTCATTCACTACACAACATTTTGTTACATGCTCATCTTCAATTGCTAAATCCCAATGGGTTCCTAAATATGATTCATCTATGTATAATGAGCATTATTTCATCACTTCTAATGTTATTTATTCCATCACTCAAGTGCTACTTATACAACCCACTCAAACTAAGAAATCACCTCTCAAGGTTAGTCCTCCATCACCTCCTCTTATTAAGTCTTCTTCCATGTCACTTTGCATACTTAGAGAAACTACATCCACTCAAATCTTCTACAAAATTACCAAATAATAAACTACTCACTCAACAAGAAAAGAAAATTCTAGATGGCCTTTTCGATATCCTCTGTTTGACCCCACATCCAACCCCCGCTCCTACTCTTGTTGTTAGTCAACATTGTGACAACAATAAAATTTCTTATAATACATTTAGAAGTATGCCACCATTATAACATCTTTATTACGTCATCACATAGCTCTCCATCATTGAAACACTTGGGGGGAATCATAGCTTCTCCCCCCTTACATTACTATCAAATGTCTATATCATCTCATGCAATTGACACCCCACGCTTAAATGTCTAATATTTCCTATGCATCATTACAAACCACTTGATACATTGACTATATTGTCATTACCCTAGGATGTACTCTTGTGCTATGGTTCACACTTGGCTGTTGAGGGAATCCTACATTCATGAACCTCACAACATACACATGACACATTTTACACTCAGTGCATTCATGAAACATCTTTCTAATTGTCATACAATACACTATCCCATGATGCACCATAGTCCCACGGTTCATACTCAGCTGATGAGGGTCTAAATCTAAAATTAGTCTAACCACACTCACTCACTCTCTATGCTCTATGATCTATCGATCATATGTTTCTAGCACATAATTCAAACCATTTCTCGATGAAGCACTCTTCGTCTATGGATCATTCTTGACTATTAAGGGGGCATTTATAAATGAACCTCATCTCATTAACATTTTCTCATGGGACACGCTTCTCCTATAAAACTCACTTTGCATTCCATTCCATTCACACTCACAACATCTTTGCATATCTTGATTGCACATTTTTCTTGTTTACTTATTCTCGCATGTTACACTTTGCTTACTATATTAGACATGATATATTATGTCTTTATATTTATGATATACACATGCATGATCACTCACATTTTAATTGTGAAAGAAAAATTTACACTGAGATCGATACATGAAACACATATGTTTGGCATTGTACATATTACTAATCCCACATTGGCTCCTAGGGCATCTATTTTAGTACATACTACAGGTGTTATTGTTTCATTTTATACTATTTCCTATTCATAATAGCACACTACTATATCAGATCGTACATGCTTTGAAATACTTATTATATTTCTAACATGCTAATGGGTACTTCATATGTAACATTTTTATTATAAGAACTATTTTCCACCATGTTTGTCTATTACTCTTTTCTTGTCCTGATTTAACAAATATAAGATTTATAAACGCCTAAATCTAATTGCAATGTAGTAGTAAATGAATAAGAAAGTAAGTACCAAATGGACCCAAACAAATAAGTAATTAAATATTGAAACCCTAGTTGTAAATGAGAGATAGAAACACTTAGCTAACTCAAAAATAATCCCATGTGGTACCAAAGTGACAAAATGATGAACAGAGAGGGGAAAATGTCTCATCGAGCCTCATAAAATTGCAGGATTCTAGGGAATGTTGGCGCTAGGGAACCCGTGCAGGGTTGAGGGTGCCTAGGGTGCTAGAGACCTTCCTGGGCGTGTACAACTACGTAGAAAATTAGAAAACCAACTTCACGAGGGGTCGTAAGATGTTTGATGTCCCTCACTTCTTTTCGCTAGTATGTTATACCAAGTTTTTATATGTCACTTGTAGCCTCAATGAATAAATGACCTACAAAACCATCAAAAGCACATCAAATCCCAAAAAAAAAAAATCAAATGAGGGGTTAGACTATCCTCAACTATCAAACAAGTGATCTTATGACTAAGCGTTGCACTACATTTCAGACCCAATGTAGTTCTATGTGTGTGTGTGTGTGTGTGTGTGTTTGTGTGTGTGTGTTTGTGTGTGTGTGTGTGTGTGTGTGTGTGTTTGTGTGTGTGTGTGTTCATGCAGAATTGTGCCCTAGGTGGCTCTCTTACATGTTACACTTTATAGTGAGCAAATATCTAGATGTAAGAAATGTAAATAGATACATGCATGAAATATTGAACTTCCCTCCTATGCGTGTATGTAGAAGAATAGATCCCTTACCCTTATGTTTGGATGCTAGATGGATTCTTGAATGCTCTTGTAATGGCTTTTGAATGCAAACTTAAGTGGTGATAGCTAATTATTGGTATTTTCCCTTTATTATGATCACATAACTTTATATTTATATGATTCCCTTGCTTGAATTTTGTAATTAACCACGAAAAGAACAAATACCAATAAGATAAGATGCCCAAATGGCTAGAAAGGTCCCAAAATATGTGGAAAAAATACAAAGAGGTTGGGAGCACCCATGGGGATGGGGGCACCTAGCGTTGACGTCTTGGTTGAGTGTCGATGTCTAGAGTGGGAAATACCGAAGTATGAAAAGACAGACTAGGCTAGAATGAGTGTAAGGAAAAAAGTGGCAATAGAAATCAAGAAATTATGGCCAAAGACAAGGGCTGATTATTATTTTTCTTACTTAGGAAGCATATGAATAATAGTATGCAATCAAGCCTCGATAGATACCCAAAGTGCGTGATTTAGTGTCTATATTTACCCCAATTTATTTTTCGTAGGAAAATATTGATAACATAAATGAGATAGAAAATGCATACCTGATAACCATGTAGATCAATGGTGAAAAGCATGACGAGAAGCAAGGAAATGCTTGGAGTGATAAAAAGTGAAGCAAGGAAACTAGAGAAGAGAAAGTGCAAAAAGTGATGATGATGACCCGAGGGTGAGAGTGTATGTGTAGATGTTGATTTGCACTTATTGTTGATGTCACTTGATTTTTTTGTTGATGTGTAATGATGTGTGATTGATGTGATGTTTGTTGATCTTGTGACTACTCCTTATAAGGATAGGTCTACAAAAGATAAGAACAGTCAAGTAGTTAAATATGCCTATATATGATCAAAACGAATAAAAATTAAGTAAGCAAGTATATAAAAATGCAAAAAGGAACATGTGCAATTGATCTGTGATGATTGAATGTGATAGAAAGGATCATGTAGATGATGTAGAAGAAATTTTTTCAGGAGATCTCACTCCAATTACACTGTGTGTGAGTTTTTTGGGTGATCTCACACCAAGAAATAGAAGAAGTGTAGGGAGAAAAGTCTAGTGTCATCCTCCAACCTTTAACTACTTCCCACAATGTGAACACCACTGTAGATGGTGTGTAAAAATATGATCCATTTTGAATAGTTCCAATCCAACATGAAAGTAGAAAAGAGAGTGTAGTGCATGCATGTCAAATACTGAAAGATTGTTGTCCTGTAAAAGATGCTATGTGAAAAGTTGAGAAATGTGTTGAACTGATAGATGTTATGTAACTTCCCTAGTCATAAAAATCTAGGAAGGGTCAAGGGCATACATGCGTTGTTGTCGAGTCTAGGCGTTGGTGTTTGTCTTTGTGATAAGGACCCAAGTTAGGATCATGACAATTGTTGTGACTAATGATTTGTGCTTTGATTGTGAATTGAAATTTGTTGTACTAATATTGAAGCGTGTTGTGTGGTGACTATGAAATGTTGTATGGGTTGACTAATTCACCTGAATGAAACCTCCCCACATTTGGGGTGCATGCAACGTTATTGAGGAGTATGCATTCCAAAGGAGGATTGACTATTGTGCTAAAAATGATGCCCTATAGGGGGAGGGAATGTACTTGGTAAAAACCAAGGCACACGTAAAAACAAACTGGTTAGGAGAGAATTGTTTGTACAGAAAGAAAAACACACATGTAAAATATAATGTGTAATATAAGCACACAAGAAGGCAATATAGACCACGAAAAGTGGGTTTCAAACATGGGACATCATTCATGATGTTGCAAGACAATTAAGGCCACATGAATACAAATAATCATAGAACAAACAAGACATAAATAAAAACCTGCAAACAATGACAAACAAGAGCAAGCAATGTAATAAACATCTATGGAAGTAAATAGACTTGCAAGAAAAATGCTACACATGAAGCACTGTTAACATGTTATAAATATAGAAAGTATGTCAAATTTTGTATGAGGTTAATTTATACATGCCCCCTCAATAGTCAAGAATGAACCGTAGAACAAGAGTGCGTCATCGGGAAATGGTTTGAATGTGTGTGCTAGAAAGATATGATAATTTAAGCGTAGAGTGTAGTGAGTGAGTTAGTGAGTGAGTAAATGTGTGAGTGTGGTGAGGTCCATTTGATATGTAGACCTTCAACATTTGAGTATGGACCATGGAACTAGAGTGTGTCACAAGGTAATGACCAAAATATGTAGAAGTAGATGCAAGAAATATTTTTCATGAATGCGTAGAGAAGATCTTTGTGTAGAAAGAGATGAATGTGTGAAATGAAAAATGTGTAATGTGTAATGTGCGGTGTGTAGTGTGTATTATGTGAGGTTCGTGTGTATAGTATGCCCTCAATAGTCAAGTGTGAACCATAACTTGAGAGTGCATCATCAGGTAATGATGATACACATGTATCAATCTATGTAAGACATGTATGATTAGTATGATGTGTGTGAGAGACTAGATGTGTAGTGATGTAAGACACATAAGAATGCTAGAGGAGAGGGGGAAATAATTATAGTGTCCCCCAAGTGTGCAATAATGAGTGTTATATCGATGAAAGTGAAACATGAGGGTCCTCCACCGATTCTTATGAAGATATAGGTGTGTGACCATGTTCTAAGACTGGTGGTGCATGACATAGATGATATGTCAGTGAATGTGTATGAGACCTAGGAGGTGATGGAGACCAAGGTGAAGGAGACCAAGATGTTGATGTGCACATATGTAAAAGAGAGCATGGAGGCAATGAACACCTTTTTGTAGAATACTGCGAAGATAATTGAGACTTTTTGTAGGATAGCATGGAGACGATGAGCACCTATGTGAAATAGATCGAGGAGGTGAAGTATATATATGATGGAGTTTCTCGAGTGATAAACCTAGACTAATGTGATGGAATAGAAGACCGATGAGATTGTGTATTCCATGTGCAAACATGTGAGCTAGGAGTAGATTGTGCTTGAGTTTTGTGAGGCCATGGGGACCTAGCTGCTCTAGTGAGTGCAATGGAAACCTCAAGAGGAGGTGTGGCCATGGTGTGGATGGTGGAACACCATTGATAGAAATGAATTTTATTTTGTGAATGAATTTTAGACACAAATGATTCATGGAGATGATAGCCTTAGTTGTATGGAGCTAGGGAAGACCTTAGAGAGCATATCACACCCTTTGATTGAAGGTGCCACAACATGTTATGCCCTTAACCTATTGCTTGTATTAGGATATGAGTAGCCAACTTGTGGCTTACCATATAATTTTATTATATCATTTATACTTTCTTATGCTCAGTATGTTGGCCTTGGTGATAGCTATATCATAGGAATAGTATTTATAGGGGATTTTAGGTAGTAGATGGATCATCATTAGAGCATTTAAGTCTATTTTATGGTTTGGAGGTTGTCCCCTTGAAGTGGAAAAGCTATTATAATTGTATATTGAGATACTTATTCTGAAATATTACATTATTTGGTGTTATATTTCTGCTCATAATCTGAATTATACAAGTAATTTCATTCAAGTGGCATCGAGCTGCGATCGGGCCAAAGTTAGGAAAAAAATCCTAATTTTTTGTTTTCATTATGTATTACGAGCGAGAGAGAATTAGTGGGAGATATTTTTACCAGAGTTGAGAAACATTTCAAGTAAATCTCCTTGAAAATTTAAAACTTTTTGATTTATTTTGCAAATGTTATTAAAAATTTAGGGTTTTTTATAAACTCACTTCCTAGGGTGTAAATTGTGGAATTTTCTCAAGTTCTTTACATTTTCAGAAAGTTCTTAAAAAAATAGTATTAGTACTATGTTGTTTCTTGTTTGTCGAATTTGTATCGAAACCATAAACCCTAAGGTTTGACATCATGACAAGGCCTTCCACAAGAGCAAAAAAGAATCCAGTTACTCAGGGTAAAACCCCAGATAAAGATGGGGTAGTGATTGAAGAGATGGAGTCAGAAGGGGTAAATACAAATTCTTCAGCACTAGGGTTTACCTTAGTTGATCATAAGGTGACCCAACTTGAGTATGAGTTGTGAAATGTATAATCCGAGATGGCCTCTAAAGAAGCAATAAACCAAATCAATCGGTTCGATGATATCATGCAACATGTAAAGGGTAAATAGTATGGCCCAAATATGCCCCATATCAACCAAGGAGGATCTTCATTTCAAAATCATGTAAAAAATAACCATGTTGGATCACTTTTCCATCCCAATCAGAATCCAACTTATTCACAAGCATGAAACATGATGTCGAAAGTGGATATGCGTAAATTTGATGGTCAGGATCCCCAAAATTGGATAAATCAAATGGAGAACTTCTTTGAGCTACATCAAATACCATCAAGACAAAAGGTGACATTGATATCCCTGTATCTTGAACCAAACCAATTCGTTTGGTATCGATGGTTATGTGCACAGAGGCAGAAGAATGGTCTCAGTGTCACTTGGATAGTTTTTACCGAGGAGTTGCAATTGCACTATAGTTCCAATGTTTCAGATAACTTCTTTAGTCAATTAGCAAAGTTACGGAAAAAAATATCAATTAAAGATTATGTGCATCAATTCCAAAACCTATCCTTAAGGGTAGAGAATATTCCAGAAGAGAATTTGAATAACCTATTTCTTAGGAGTCTTAAGGACCACATCGAGCATGAGGTATGAATGTTTAATCCACTCAAGCTTTCTAATTCTATTATCATGTCACGTCGAGCAGAGGAAATAGTTGTTTGTAGTAAGAGGCCACCTTTCATCAACACTAGAGACCGTAGTATCTCTTCCCCTTCATTTGCTAGGCCAATTAGGTGACTCCTCAACAAATGGAAGAAAAGAGAGGAAAAGGATTATGTTTTAATTGTGACAAAAAATATGGACCGGGACAAAAATGTGTTGAGAAGAAGTTGTTTTATATTGACGAAGGTAATGAGGATAATGAGGAAGCTAAAATTATAGGAGAGGCCAAGGAACCAATAGAAGATGAAGTAGAGGATCACCAACCTACAATTTCTTGCCATGCATTATCGTGTATCAAGTACGACTCAAACACTCAAGGTTATTGGATACCTCAAAAAACAGAAGGTGACGGTGTTGATTGACTCGAGGAGTACTCATAACTTCATAAATAGTAAGTTAGCTTCCCACCTCAATTTTTTTATTTACCCAGCTCTAGAAATGCAAGTTATGATTGCAGATGGTGGGATAGTCAAGTGCACAGGAAAGTGCCATAGTATCAAGCTTTCCATGTGAGACTACCTATTATACTCACCTATGTTTTCTATTTCTTTGGGAGGGGAAGATATTGTTTTGGGTGTCCAATGCCTCACAAACTTAGGCATTATAGAGATGAATTTCGAGAATTGTTCATGCGATTTCATTCATATAGAAGGACAATACAATCGAATGGGATGGTAACTAAGTCTCCATAGATTATTATCTCTCATCGATGCGAAGGTTCTTAGAAAAGGAGTAGATGGATTTATAGCAAATTTATTTTCCATAGAAGTACAAAATACAAAGTCTTCAATGTCACCCGATTTTCGAAGATTGTTGATGCTCAATAAATCTACTTTTTATGCAATTCTAAAGGGACTATCACCGGTTAGGGGTCATGATCATGCCATTTAGTTGATTCTGGGAGCCAAACATCTAACATTAGACCATACAGATACCCATATTTCCAGAAAAGTGAGATCGAGAAAATGGTACAAGAAATGTTGAAGGTAGGTATCATTAGGCATAGCCAGAGTGCATATTCTTCGCCGGTGGTCATGGTAATAATAATTATGAACATGGAGGATGTGTCAGGATTACCAAGAACTCAACAAGTACAATATCAAAGATAAGTTTCCTATTCCAGTAATTGATGATTTACTTGATGAATTGCATGGTGCTATTTATTTCACAAAATTAGATCTTCGTTCAGGGTACCATAAAATTAGAATAAGAGAGGAAGATGTTCATAAAACAAATTTCAGGACTCATGAGGGCCATTATGAGTTTTTGGTAATGCCTTTTGGTCTTACAAATGCTCCATCAACCTTTCAAAGCTTGATGAACATTGTTTTTAGGCCATTTTAAAGGAAATTTGTATTAGTTTTCTTTGATGACATATTGATTTATAGTAAGACATGGGAAGAACACTTACAACATGTAAATAAAGTGTTGGAAGTTTTGGAGACACATACTCTCTATGCAAAGCCATCCAAATGTTCTTTTGGTGTACAAGAGGTAGAGTACTTGGGTCACATTGTATCCCATGAAGGTGTCAAAGTTGATCCTCAGAAGATCAAAGCTATGGTGGAATGGCCAAGACCCGTAATCGTAAAAAATATTCATGGTTTCCTAGGACTAACAGGGTACTATAGAAGATTTGTGCGGGGATATGGTAGAATAGCAACCCCACTCACTGCATTTTTAAAGAAGGATGCCTTCCATTGGACAAATGTAGCCACTAAATCCTTTGAGAAGCTAAAGGAAGCCATGTGCAACACCCCAGTTTTGGCTACTCCCAACTTCTCAAAAACCTTCATTGTTGAATGTAACGATGTCGGATCGGGATTGGGAGTAGTTCTAATGTAGGAAGGAAGACCAATTGCATTTGAGAGTCACCAATTCAAAGGAAAAGATCTACTCAAACCTGTCTATGAGAAATAAATGATGGCTATTCTTCATGCGGTCAAGCAATGGAGGCCCTATCTCATGGGTAGACATTTCAAGGTAAAAACTAATCATGATAGTCTCAAATAATTTTTGGAGAAATTGTTATCATCGAGGAACAACAAAAGTGGGTAACAAAATGTTGGGTTACGATTTTGAAATCATATACAAAAAGGGTAAAGAAAATGTAGTAGTTGATGCGTTGTCTAGAAGGGATACATAAACAGATGCCTTACTATGTGGAATGTCCATGTTGATGGATGATTGGGTGGATGAAGCTAGATTGGAATGGGATCAAGACAAGGATACATAATCTCTAATACAAAATATCAAGCAAGGCTCTATAACATCTAACAAATTTGAGTGGAAAGGTAATGTGCTATGGTACAAGGACAAGTTATACTTGAGTAAAGATTCTGAGTTGAAGCATAAGATTATTGTAGAGCTACATGCCTCACCTATTGGAGGACACTCTGGGTTTTTGAAGACATATCATAGAATAAAAAGATAATTCTTTTGGGAAGGACTCAAGGGGGATGTACAAAAGTTTTTATTAGAGTGTTTAGTGTGCCAACAGTAACAAAGGAGAATCAATTAAGACACCGGGTCTATTACAACCCTTACCAATTCCTAGCCGGATGTGGGAGGAGGCCTCCATGGATTTGATCACCGAATTACCTTGTTCGAGAGGGTAAGAATGTTATTTTGTGATTTGGATAGGCTCACAAAATATGCCCATTTTTTTCCCTATCACATCCATTTGTATCTAGTACTGATCGCAACTTTTTTTTTGGAGACAGTTCAAAGGCTACATGGAACCCCAAAGATAATTGTAAGCAACCGTGATCCTATTTTCACAAGTAATTTTTAGACGGAATTATTTTCATGTTTACGTACTCAGCTAGCTCACAGTTCATATTATAATCCTCAAACTACTGGGCAAACAAAAGTGGTCAACAAATGCTTAGAGGGGTATCTACGTTGTTTTTGTATCAGATAAGTAAGAAAGGTGGATTAAATGGCTACCACTTGTAGAATGGTGGTATAGCAAATCTTTTCATACCTCTTCTCAAATGACCCCATTTTTAGCATTATATGGTTAGCATCCACCTTCTATCACTTCTTCCTTGAGGGTGCAAACTAAGGTTAGAGATGTTGAGGAACACATTCAACATCAACAATAGGTTTTGGCTAGTTTGAAGGAGAATTTAGCATTGACACAAAACAGGATGAAACAATAACTAGATCAACACCGTAGTGAAAGACATTTTGAAATTGGTGACTAGGTTTTTGTACATCTCCATCCTTACAAATAGATGTCCCTAAAGTAATAAAAAAAGGACAAAAAACTTGCTCCTAAATATTATGGTCCTTATCAGGTTCTATAGAAAATTGGCAATGTTGCTTATAAACTAGAGTTGCCTCCATCTTCATGCATACACCCAATATTCCATGTTTCTTGCTTGAAGAAGGTTATTGGAAAAAAATTTGAAGCCTAGATAGAGTTACCAAAACTTGATGAGGAAGGAAGAATCATTTTGGAGCTAGAGAAGATTCTGCAAACACGTACTAAGAGGTTGAGAACCAGAGACATTAAGGAATATTTGATCAAGTGGAAGAATCGAACATAGAAGATGCAACCTGGGAGGATGAAGGTTTTCTGTAGCAACATCCAGGATTATTCAACGTTGAGGAAAACATTGGTTTGAAGGGGAAGGGCATGCTACGCCCTTAACCTATTGCTTATATTAGGATATGAGTAGCCAACTTGTGGCTTACCATATCATTTTATTATATCATTTATACTTTCTCATGCTTAGTAGGTTGGCCTTGGTGATGGCCATAACATAGGAATAGTATATATAGGGGATTGTAGGTAGTAGATGAATCATCATTGGAGCATTTGAGTCTATTTTATGGTTTGGAGGTTGCCCCCTTGAAGTGGTGAAGCTATTCTAATTGCATATTGAGATCATTATTCTAAAATATTGTGTTATTTGGTGTTCTATTGCTGCTCATAATCTGAATTATACAAGTAATTTCAGTAAAGTAAGAGGACCGACTATTCTTTGGAGGCTTAAAGTATCCACATTAATTAGGAATTGGATATGAAATTTGTGAAAGTGGATAGCCAATAGTGACAAGAAGTGCAATAGAACATGCTCTAATGTAAAGTGAAGGATCGACTATAGTGTTATTTATAGAATTGGATCCAATAGAAGAACTAATGTGCAAGTGATCAGAAGAGAATGTAACATGATAATCATGTTCAAACAAAGTAATAATTAGTGGGGATGTATCAATATGAACGACTAGAAAATTAAGATCCCCTAATGCAGGAGAGGAGGCACTTTGTGCGATATGTATGATGGAATGAGGCATCAACTGCTTGTTTGTCATGTTTCGAAAGAGGAATATTAAATATTTTGAGCATATTATTTTCATTAACATGTGCTGAAGCTGTAGGCTTGAGAAGCTCAATTGCATTATTATTGATCAAATCTTTAAAGATATTAAGAAGTTTGAAACAATTACATATATAATATATAACACATTGGTGATGGTCGAGATATATATTTTTTTAATTTGACCTTTTGGATAAGAGGGATCCAAATTGAGTGGAGGAGGAAGTGTAATAAGGTCACTCTCAATAATTTGTGCCAATAGAATATGCGAACGATAGTCCATTTTTATATGTATGATTAGGTGGTTGTCATTGAAAATCCTTAGTGTTAAATACATCCTTGACATTGGATTTATCTTTAGTAGGTTTTGATGATGACTTGAAAGTTCTTTTTCTTTGAAAACACAACGAAGATGAAGCGTGTTCTTGATACTTAAGATTTCCTGTGGATAATAGTTTAGTTTTGCATAGATTAAGAGTATGACATACATGATAAAATGAAGGGGTTGTTTCAAAGATAACACTCTCTCTGTAGAGACAGAAATAGACTTTTTATGATTAAATATTGAATCTCATAGTCCACGAGCACATTACACATCTTAGCTAAGTTTTTTTTTTATCATAAGACATAATCCACTAGGTGTTCGTTAGATCATTGTTTAAGTTGTGTGAGTTGAGCATATGAGATATTAAAGTCGATATTGATAGATAAGTGAGCATGAAAAGCATTGATGAGATGTATGAAATATGTTACCAAGTGGATAGGTAGATCATAGAATCAATGCATCACATAATCATGAATACTATGAGGAAAGAGCTTAGCTAAGAGAGTATAATCATCCAAAAATATAGACATACCACATGAAATGATCAAAGGTGCTCTTGTGGGTCACCTTGGCCATTGAAAATGGGTAGCTTGGGAGTGAAAAAATAGGTGGAAGCATGTAAGAGGAAATGGTGGGTGTAAAATGGGAATAAAGCGGTAACATGGAATCCAAAGATGGAGATGCAAGCGAAGTGGTATGGTGTAATTGATAGAATTGAATTTGGAATTCTGATAAGGAGATGCTAAATCTTGAGTGTGAGTGGAAGAAAATTGAGGTGTATGAGAAAGAAAAGGTAGAGTGAATTGATTGGTGGGAGTAGGGATGGAAACAGGAATAGTAGAAGAAGGCGGAAGAGTGGAAGCAGGTGGTTTAGTAGAAATGGAGGTGGGAATAGTGGCGGAAGAATTAAGCTCTCAAACATTGGTAGCCTTTTCATGAGTAACAAATAAAAAACAAGTCTAGATCTTGAGGATGAAAGGTGATATGATCATTAATCTCTTTAAGGTGGGATTTAGTAAAATTTCCATAAGATTGATCCATAGTGAGAAGATGATAAAATCCCTAGAAGAAAGGTGGATTCGAGTGACGAGTTCACCCAAAGATTAAACAAATATAAGATTTATAGATGCCTAAATCTGATTGCAATGTAGCACTAAATGAATAAAGAATTAAGTACAAAATGGACCCAAGTAAATAAGTAATTAAATATTTAAAACCTAGTTGTAAAGGAGAGGTAGAAAGACTTGGTTGATTCACAAATAATCCCGAGCTGTACCACAGTGAAAAACTAATGAATAGAGAGGGAAAATTATCGCAATGAGCCTCAAAAAATTGTACGAGCCTCGAGAATGCTAGGACTACGGCACCTGTATAGGGTCAATGGAACCTAGGGTGCTAGAGACTTTTCTGGGCTCATGTGACTGCTCAGAAACTCATAAAACCAACTTAGTATGGTCGCAAGATGTTCACTTTCATTCACTTCTTTTCGCTAGTATGTCGCATACAGTTCATAAATGTCACCTGTATCCTAAAATGAATAAATGACTTGTAAAACCATAAAAAGTGCATTGAATCCCAAAAATAAAATAGTGAAAATGAGGGGTTAAACAGTCCTCAACTGTCAAACAAGTGATCTTACAACCGAGCCCTGCAATAAATTTCAGACCTAATGTAGGTCTATTTTTGTGGTGCGGAATTACGTCCTAGGTGTATCTTGTACATGTCACACTTGATAGTGAACAAGTAGCTAGATGTAAGAAATGTAAATATATGTGTGCATCAAAGAATGAACTTCCCCTCTGATGCGTGTATGCCAAAATATCAGTTCCTCGCCCTTTTGTGTGGATGCTAAATGGATGCTTGAATGCTCTTATAATGGCCTTTGAATGCAACCTTAGGTGGTGATAGATAATGATTAGTGATTGGACCTTTATTATGATTATATAAATTTATATTTATATGATCCCTTGCGTGAATTTCATAATTAAACACTAAAAGGTCTACTACCAAAAAGATAAGATGCTCAAATGGATAGAAAGGACCCAAAAGATGTGAAAAAAGTACAAAGAGGTTGGGGGCACCTAGAGGGGACATGGGTGCCTGTTGTTGGCATCCTAGTTGGGCACTTTGGTGTCCGAGAGGGAAATTACAAAGTATAAAAAGACATCTGGGCTATAACGAGTGTAAAGTCAAAAGTGGAAACAAAAAGCAAGTAAAGATGGCCAAAGAAATGGGTTAATTAGTACTTTTTCCTTAGGAATCATATGAATAGTAGTATATGATCAAGACTAGATACATACCTAAAATTCGTGATTTAGTGTCTAAAGTCACTATTTTTCATTTCTTCCATTGTATGCCATTGTTTGTGGGCTATTCCCTTTTATTTGTGTACACACTATATATGCTTTTGGCCACTTTGGATCTGATTATCTTTTGACTTTATGAGTGACATCCCATGTTTGAAACCCATTTTTCATGGTCGACATTGTCTTCTTTCTTGCTAGATTACACATTATCTTCTATATGCATATTTGTCTTATTTACACTAACACATGTTTCTAGTTACTTTGTGTGTGTGCCTTGGTTTTTACTAAGCACATTCCCCCCTACAGGATATCGGTTTCATCGTAGTTTCTAGTCCTATCCTTTGGACGACATCCTCTTAGTAATTTCACATGCACCCCAAATGAGGGGGGTATACATTGGGTGAATCAGTCACCCCATTCAATAGATATCTGATCATAGTTCGACCGTATAGTACAAGAACAACACAATCTTGATCACGAAATAACCCAAAATCTAACTTGGGTCCTCAACGCAACACAACCACTAACACTCGAGATATAGACATATCACATGGATTCCCTTGACCCTCTCTCGGGGCACCGATGACCAAGGGCAGCTACAAATATTTTTTCATATCAATAAAGTTTTAAGTAGTTTATACAATGATTTTCATAGAACATGCACAATCCTCTAGCAATCAACATGCATGTTATATCCTTTTTCTATTTGTGTTGGATCAAACTGGAATAAATCAAGATGACACCATCTATAGTGGTGTATAAATCATCATGAAACAGTCAAAGGTTAGAGAATAAAACTGGACCTTTCTCCCTACACTTCTTCTACCATGGAATGAAATTGACCAAAAACTCACACTTAGCATGAGATCACCAAAAATTCGTTCTTGGCATGAGATTGCCCAAAACTCACTCTTGTTTAACATTTTAAAGATCTTTTCTATCCTTTCACTCATCATAGATCAAGTGCACATGTTCTTCTTTCTACTTTTTCACACTTTTACACACTTTTCACATACTTGGATCAAATTTTTTATATACATGACTTTGACTACTCTTTTACAGGTCTCTCCTTATGAGATTATAAAGTCACATCATCAAACATGTACAATGACAATGGAAATAGGTACAACACAAAATATACACATATGCTTTCACCCCTAGGGTCACTTCCTCTTCTCTAGCTTCCACACTTCATTTTTATCACTCCACGTTTTTTTCTTGTCTCTTGGCATGTTTTCACCATCTATCTACATGGTTCTTAGGTAAGCATCCATTATCTACTTTATGTTATAGAGTATTCACTCAAAAAATTAAAGTGGGGACAAATGTAGACACTAAATCATGCAATTTTGGTAAATTTCGAGGTCCTAATCACATACTTGCATTCATATGATTCCTAAGTGAGAAAAGTACTAATTGACCACCATCTTTGGCCTTGATGATTTATTTCTGGTTTCCTTCTTGAGCTTACACATCCTATTTCCCAATCTAACTTTTTATACTTCATCTTTTCTGAGTCTAGACACCAGTGCAAGCTAGAACACCGGCGCCCCAGTCGCCCTCATCCCCTTTGGGTGCCCTCGATCTCTCTCGTATCTTGCTCACCTCTTTCGATCCTCTTCTATCCATTGAACATCTTGTTTTCTTATGTGTCATAATTTTAGTGGTTACTTATGAAATTAAAAGAAGGGAATCATATAAATAAAATGTTATGTAATCAAATTAAAGGACCAAACTATAAACATCTATTACTATCACCTAAGATTGCATCCAAAGATATTTCAAGAGCATCAAAGCATCCATCTAGCTTTCATTCAAGGGACAAGGGACTTCATTCTTCCATACACACTTCATAGGAGGGGAAGCTCATTTTTACATTAACACATCTACTTATATTGATACATCTAGCTATTTCTCACTATTCAATTCATCTTACACAAGAGCCACCTAGGGGGCGATTCTACACAAACACATGCAAAACTATATAGAGTTTGAAATTTAGTGCATCACACGGATCATAAGTTCACTCAGTTGGGTGACCACCGAGGTCAATACGAATCCCCATTTTCATCTTTTTTATTTTTAGGATTTGATGTGTTTTGGGGTTTCACAAGTTCTCTTTCTCTTTGCAAATTACATGTGAATTCTGCGGGCATAGTGTGACACGGATAATCAATAGTGAAGGGAATCAACATAGAAGCGACATAAAATAAATCAATTTCTAGCCATTTTCATAGTCATGGGCACCCAAAAGTAGTCTAAAACACCTAGGTTCCCTAGTCTAATCAGATATAGCTATCACATAATTTTTTAGGTTTATTTGTGAAACTTTCCTCCTTTTTTATCAGTTTTCTAGCTCGGCACAACTCATGATCAATTACAAAATTAACTAAGCATTATTTCCCTTCTCTTTCACTTAGGTTTTTAATTTCCACTTGCTTATTTCTTAGGTCAGATCTGGACTTTAGTGCTTATTATTGCATTGTGACTATGGAATTAGGGTTTTTTTACAAATTTCAATATTTTTTAAATCGGGTGTTTGTTATATGCTCTTTTGATTCATTCTTGATAATTTTTTATATGTTTGAGGGAAGTTAGTTGGTGTTCACCTAAAAATTATAGTTGTGATAAATGTTCTTGACAATAATCTTCTTCAATGATGAAATCTTTAAGGGAAAATCATGGGGATGGAATCTTGGATTTAAGGGGAAGAACAAATTTGGCATCATATACTAAGGAGAAAGGCATAGCACCCATAGGGGTTCGAATGCTATTCCGATAGGCCCATAATGCAAATGATATTTGAAGGTGCCAATCTCTACTAACTTGATCAACAATTTTGGTAAGGATCTTGTTGAGGGTTTTATTGGATACTTCAACTTGACCATTAGCTTGTGGGTAGTAGGGTGTGGAAAAAATAAGTTTGATATTATAAGTGTCACAAAAATTTTAAACTTTCTTATTTTTTAATGATTTACTGTTGTCTGTGATGATTTTATGAGGGATGTCAAAGCAAAAATGATATGATGATGGATGATGTTGAATATTTTATCTGCTTTAGTGGAGATAAGAGGGTCACTTCTACCCATTTTGTAAAGTATTTAGTTGTTGTGATGATGGAATTATATTATTGTGATGAATGCAATAAGGCTAATGAGGTCAAATTACAATTGTAAAAAGTGCCACAAATTTTGAGCTCGTTGGAGACTATGACTTGGAACGTGTGCAAGGTAGCAGTGTTGTTGACATTTGATGCACTTCTTGAGATAGTCACAACAATCTTGGTTAAGCATAGGCTAATATTAGCCCATCCAAAGGATTCATTTAGTAAAAACTAAACCATTAAAGTTCCCATCACACATCCCGTCGTGGACTTCTTGGATAGCTAGACGAGTTTCTAGATATTTAAAACACCGTAAGAGAATGCCATCAAAATTTGTTTTATTTAAAGGATACCCCACAATATGACATAACAGGATGCATGTTGATGAAAATATCTTTTACCATTTTTGGATAGATCTGAAGGTATTTTACTAATGGAAATATAGTCTTATGTCCGAGTGTAAGTGTCGATCGACTTTCTTCTATATGATTAATGGTGGGAAGATCAGTGTTGGTATAAGATGGTTGATAAAGTTTATGTACGATGATGAAGAGTTTAGAATCGCTGGTGATAAATGAACAAGAGATGCAAGGGAATTTGTGGTATCTATAAATTTATTAGAGGAGCAAGGGTAATTTGGATTTCATAATGATTAAATGTTTCAAGAGATATTCGATGATGGCTTTATATTTTTGTAAGATGCCATTTTTACATTAATAAATCCCTTTTATTTGATTGATAATGAGTTGAGAATCCCCGTATATGTCAAGTATTTGTACACACAGAATGTGGCGGTTTGAACGCCCATCATGATGGTTTCGTATTCATGTTGTTTGTATAATTAAAGTTTAATTTAAAGGATATCACAATAGGGGTATCCCAAGGGGGTATTGTGACTATTTCAGCACCCTTTCGTCTGCACTTAGACCCGTTGTAGACAAAAAATCACATAGTTTAGGTATTATTTAGTCTCGGTCTCATGCTCCTATTCATATGGTTTTTGAGTGAAGAAAGTACTAATTAACCCATGTCCTTTGGTAATTTTACTTTGATTTGTGTCGTCAATGCCGCCTTTAGCACATACTTTCCTAGTCCGTTTTTATTTTTTTCCTTTACACTACCTCATCTTGGGGCACCTTGAGCCCTTTCCTACTTTACCTCCATCTTTTGGGAACTTTTTTGGGATTTTTATATTTTTAGTGGTTGGTGGTTGGCCTTTTTAGGGTTAATTATGAAATTAGAACAAGAGAACCATATAAATATAAAGTTATGAGACCATAATGAGGGACCAAGAACTAAGCACTACTATCATCACCTAAGGTTTCATCCATCAAAGGCTCTATTTTTATCCATCTAGCTCCATCATAAGGCACAAGGATGGTTCATTTGTATCACACTCGAATATGCGGGAAGTTCTATTCTATTCCATCCACCATTTTATTACATTTCTATGTCTAGTTATTATTTTTTACCTCAAAAGTGTGACTAACACAAGAGAAACCTAGGGCATGATTACACACACACAAAGAAATACAACGGGTCTGAGATGTAGTGTAACACTCAGTTAGTAAGTCCACAATTGTGGTCACTGAGGATAGTTAGACGCCTTCACATGCATCTTTATTTTGTAGGGATTTGATGCTCATCTTAGGGTTTTGTAAGTGATTCCTTATTGTAGGTATTGCAGCGACATCTAACACAGTTTAGTGAAGTTAGTGTGGTAAGAAGAGAACATAGTAAAACACCCAATGACACCTCAAAGGAGGGTTTCAAGTTATTTATACATACCATGGCATCCATATCTCGACCCAGGTGGCACCCACGGCACCCATGTCCCTCTCTAGGCACCTCACTTCAGCTAGAGAGCTCATGCCTATGCTTTCTCGAAGCTTCGTGTTATCGCTTCCTCCTCCTCCTGTTTACCCAGTTAACACTATGACACAATATAACACCCTCGTTGAATCAGATAAGCCCTTCTAACCCTCTTTTCTCATTAGGGTTTCACATTTCTATTTACTTAGTTGTTTGGGTCACTTTATTTACTTACTTAGATGTCATTTATTGTTGTGCATATATTAGATTAACTTAGAATAATTCCACTTTTTAGTTAATCATTTTGGTGAACCCCACATTCGACACTACCTTCCACTTAGGGCTCTTTTTCTCTTCTCTATTATGGCTCAATCATCTTATCCCTCTTTCACACCCACTAAAGTTTCTGGTATAACCACTACTGCTTTTGATTTCATGCAAGTGCATACTCAACATCCTCCTCACTTTTTTACGTCTAGTGTTGACCCATCTATCAATGTAGTAACTACTTGTCATACTTGTCCCAATCATCCTACAACTCCATCCACATCTATTCCTCCACCCATTATTTTGGTGGCCCCTCTCTACCACTTCTAAGGGATATGACATTATTGAACAACTTAAAAATACACCCACTAAGATTTCTCTTTTATGTAATGCACCTAATCTGTCACCAAACACTAGAAGCATCCCTTCGTTCCATTCACATAGAAAGTGACAAATTGGCAATAGCCTTTACACACCTCATACAGTATCTTCGCAATTTTCCACATGCCATATCTTTCACTAATGAGGATATGTCACCTTTTGCTAAAAAGCAATCTATGTGTGCCTTTTCTTATCATCATTGTTTTGTTAGCACCACTTGTATTAAATGAGTGCTTATTGATAATGGATCAGCCATCAACTTATGTGCTTATTCCTTTTAAAGCAACTGGGTATTAGTGATAATCTCATTTCTAAGAATTCCACTATCATTCAAGGCTATGACTCTACCACTCGTACATGTTTAGGGACTATTTCATTACACATCCAGGTTGGGCCTAAAACTATTCTCACCAAATTTTATGTTATAGATGCCTCATTTCAATTCAATCTCTTGTTAGGTAGACCTTGGATTCACACAATGCAAGCAATTCCATCTACTATTCATCAATGTGTCAAATTTTTACATGATGGCTATGAACATACTATAACTGCAGATCTAGATCCATTCAAATATTGTCACATAGACCCTATTACTGCTATGCCCATCCCACCTTTGCAACGTATTCCATATAGTAGCCTTGACACATATGACATTAGTCAGTCTAGCGCTTCACAACCTTCTTCTACCACTACAAATACTCCAGCTATTTCTACTCACACTATGGCTATTATATCACCTACAATATCAACACCTATTAGCATTGCTCCTCCACCTATCACAACACCTTCCATTCCTCTACCTAGTGTGCCACCTACCAACATACTCAATAACACCACACAACATAATGATGCTAACACCAATGCTTCTAAGGATTCTCGATGAAAATTTTATGCAGTTGAACTTAATGAAAAAGCATTAGGCCAACTTAACTTTACTCCTCTAGATGTTGATGAATCTTATTTTGAGGACATCTTTGTGGCCGATGGCCTGTGAATGAATACAGATTCATAACCCTCCTTCTCGCTAATGCTATGATACTTTACCAAGGATTGGTTAACACCGCCGAGACTATTTGTCTTCTACCACAAAAATTCATCTTTGCCATGCCTTTTCCACATGCACACTACTCATCAACAACTCCTTTTGGCATAACATCCTAGTCAATCATACTTATTCAGATATTATTTGCACACATGAGGGCTTAGCTAGACTTGGTTTAACACTTAATGAAATCTTACCCCCACTTCACTCATCTCATCTTTATCATGGCTATTGTCACATTACGGTTGTCTATGGCCTTTATGTGTTTTATTTGACAGATATTTATTGCATGTGCCCCTCACAATTCTCCATTGACTCTTGGGAAATCTTGGCTTGACTATATTGGTGGTACCATAGATACTAATCACACTTCACTTACATTTCCTATGCCATTTGGTAATGTTTCCATAGCTAATGACTCATCTCCTACTTACTCTCTAAATCTCTCTCGATGGTATACACATGACTATCCACCAGTCCCCTTCATTGATGAATAATATGCCATGACTGTCTACACATTATGTTGCCATGGTTCTTTATATGATCCGACTTTTTTGATTGATTATCACATCTCCAATGCTGCTCCGATAGGATTTGATCTTGACAGTGATGATCTCCTCAACAAAGTGTCACATAACTATATTCACCACCACATACTTGGGGGGCATAACATGCACACATTCCCCCTCTCTCATATTAGCATCAATGCATCACTCATCTTGGCATTATCATTCATCATGTCTCTTGCATAGATATTCATATTCATATACACTTTAGCATAGACCATTTCTCAATTACACACTCTTGTGCTCGGTTCATACTTGACCGTTGAGGGCTACATACTACACATGAATCCCACACAATGCACACATACTAAAAATTGTGTCTCTTTACATATCTTACATTATATGTCACCTTTTACATCTTTCTTACTATATATAATTAATTTTTGGCATTTGTGCATCTATACATCATACATACTCTACACATTATACTATTATTCATCACACCCCTATCGTCTATGAGTCTAGCATCATATACTCACTCATCATACATTGCACACAATATAAAATTATTGGGCTATCTACACATATTGCATTACATTCCACTCATTGCATATTTACACGTTTTTCTCATCACATGGTCGTTTAATCATCACACATCCTACATATTCTCTACACGTTGCGCACACACTACCCTATGACACACTTTAGTTCCTCGGTCCATACTCGACTGTTGAGGGTTTACAAATCAAATGGACCTTATCATACACACACATTCATCACTTGACCTTCTATCATGTGACATTACTAGGTTAGTGACATACATTATAGGTTAAATGGTCACCTATTCCTTCATGTTATCGTGTGATACATTTTAGGCTACATCACCACTCCCTCTATTCATCCTATAGTGATATATGCTTTATACTAAATCATCACTCTTTCAATCATGTTGTCTTCATATACGATTCAACTATATGGTCAAATGCACATCATTTATAGGTCGCATATTATAAACACTACACGTACACACTCATCACATCACGCTACACATAACCCAACTTAACCATTTCTCAATGAAGCACTCTCATTTTTTTTTCATTCTTGAATGGTGAGAGGGCATACTAAATGAAACTTGCTGCATACACTTTCATTCACTCGGGGGGCATGTGGCTCCTATCATCCATCTTGTATTCCATTCCATCCATCCACAACATGTTGCATATCTTGGTTTCTTTTACCCTTTCTTACATTTACTTATTCATGTTCAAAAATTGCACATGCTAGTTATATCTCTTGTATGTCATTATCTCTACCATACACACATGCACGTTCACATATTTCTCTAGTTTTGTTTGCACAGATACAGTCTCTTACACATAACATGGATGTTTTCCTTCTACCACTCCTACAACGGTTGTTGGGGAATCCACATTCGTCTCTTACAGGTGTTATTGTTTCATTTTATACTTAGCACTTTTTCATTACTTGGTTATACACACTTTTGACATACTGGTTATCTTTCTAACATGCTAACAAATTGCTTCATGTGTAGAATATATTTGTAGGATTACTTGCTTCCATGGCTCTTTGTTGTTTGTACTTTCTTATTTTGTTTTCTATTATATGCGGGCCTTTCCCTTTGTTTTGTGTGGACACTTATTTTTTTGTATGCGGCCATTATGGCCTTGAGTGTCTTACGACATCATGAGTGATGTCTAATGATTGCAACCCACTTTTCATGGTCTATGATTGCCTTTTTACATGATTAATTGCTTTCTAACTTCTACATTATCTTCATAACATACATTAGTCTTTTACATGCATGCTTGTTCATACCGACGCTTGTTTTCTAGCCACTTGTTTGGCATGCCTTGGTTTATACCAAGCAATTTACATTCCCCATGCAAGGCACAATTTATGTGTTTGGTCCTCTTTTGGGGCCACATTCTCATTTTAGTGACATCGCATGTGCCCCTAAAGAGGGTGCATCATTTGGGGTTTTACACACTCTTCAACACTTTCTAGTAGTACAATTCAATTGTATTTTCCATCCTTGACATTGTGGGTTATAAAATGAATGGGTTCAAACTAGTCTACGAACCCCGTACATAGTGGATTTTATAGGACATGGTTGTCCTTAGCATTATGGGGAGCAATTATAGGTTAGAGGATACAATGAATTTCCTCTCTACACTACTTCATCCTAGTGGCATCGGATCACCAAAAAACTAGGAAATACAAAGATCTCTTCATACATCATCTTAGGGAAGTAGTTATAGGTTGGAGAATAATGCAGCTTTCTCCCTACACTTCTTTGACCAGGGTGGTGTGAGATTTCCCAAAAACTCACAATACAGGATATCCTTTCTTCACCCCTTTCTCTCATCACGAATCAGGTGCACATGTTCCTTTTTCATTTCCATTACATGATTTTTACTATATACATGCATCTTTACATACATTTTTACACATATATACATGCATATTTAAATACTTGATTGTATTTTCTTGCAGAGTCCAGTCAGTTTGAGAAGAATATAGTCAACAACAACAACGACATTTTTGCAACAACACACACCTCATACTAACATGCAAGTACATCACACACATCGACAAATACACATGATTTTTTTTTCCTTAGGTTCATTCTCATCAATTATTCTCTTTTGCATCTTTAGTTTCCACACTCCATCTTTTTTGTCACTCCACACTTTTTATAGTCCATCGACACACTTTCTACATCACTCTACATGGACATCAGGTACGCATATCTATCTACTTTATGTTACCAAGCATTCCGCTCACCAACATAAAGTGGGGGAAAATGTAGACACAAAATCATACACTTTGGGTATTATTTAGTCCCGGTCTCATACTACTATTCATATGGTTTTTGAGTGAAGAAAGTACTAATTAACTCATGTCCTTTGGCCATTTTACTTTACTTTTTGTCGTCATTGCCGACCTTCAACACATACTTTCCCAGTCTGTTTTTGTCATTTTGTATCATTCTACTTGAGTGGGGTGCCCAGCTCTGTACTAGGGTGACCAGTGCTTTGGTCCCATTCGGGTGCCCTGAGCCTTTTTTGCTTTACCTTCATCTTTTGGGAACTTTCTAGCTATTTGGGACTTTCATATTTTGAGTGGTCTACCTTTTCTGGGTTAATTACGAAATTATAACAAGAGAAACATATAAATATAAAGTTATGATACCATAATGAGGGACCAAACACTAAGCACTACTATCATAACATAAGGTTACATCCATCAAAGGCTCCATTTGCATCCATCTAGCTCCATCACAAGGCACATGACTATTTCATCTCGCATCACATTGCATTAGAGGAAAGTTCTATTCTATTCCATCCACCATTTTATTACATTTATACATCTATTTGTTGTTCACCACCTCACTAAGTGTGAATGACACAAGAGCAACCAGGGCATGACACACACACACACACACACACACACACACACACACACACGTATAACTATATTGGGCCCGAGATGTAGTGCATCACTCAGTTAGTAAGTCCACCATTGTGGTTGCTGAGGAAAATCCGACCCCTTTATATGCATCTTTATTTTTTAAGGATTTGATGCTTGTCTTAGGTTTTGTAGGTGATTCCTTATTGCAAGTATTGTAGTGACATCTAACACAGTTGAGCGAAGTTAGTGTGACAAGAAGAGAACACAAGAAAACACCCAGCGACACCTCAGAGGAGGGTTTTAGGTTATTTCTCGACCAAGGCACCCACGTGCTCCCTTGTCCTACTCTAGGCACCCCTGGGTTCAGCCATAAAGCTCGTATCTATGCTTTCTTACGATTTTGTGTAATCGTTTCCTCCTCCTATTTTCCATGTTCACATTGTGATATTGTCCAAAGACACCTCGTCAAAACAACTAAGCTCTTCCTCACCCTCTTTTCTCATTAGGGTTTCACATATCTATTTACTTAGTTGCTTGAGTCACTTTATTTACTTACTTAGCTATCATTTCATTGTTACATATTATATTGACTTAGAATAATTCCACCTTTTTTCTTTGATCACCCATTGAAAAATAAGGTCATTTTGAGAGGGGTGTTATTGTGATTGAGGGTGTTGATAGATTCGTCAGGAAACTATTCACAAGGTAAATAATTTGTGGGAAGGGGAGCTTTGGCGAATCGATCGCAATGACCCGCCCATTGATGAACTTTTGAAAGTGGATTTCAAGGTCAAACACTATCATCATGAGCATGAGCCATATGGTTATACGATCATTGTGATATGGTTTAGATTGCATGTATTTCAGTGGATTAAAATTTGTGACTACATAGGTTTTATGATTCGAAAATAATGACAGAGTCCGGAAGTTACATATTATAAGGCACAACACAAATTTTCTACTTCCAAATAATGGGTTTCGTAATCGTGAAGGGTTTGGCTTATGTAATAGACGACCTAATCCTTACCTTGTTCGTCTCGATGTGCTAGCATGTTTTCTTGGGCATGATCAGTAATAGAGATATATAGATAGAAGGGTTCCCCCTCGCGTGGAAGTGTAAGCACTGTGGTGATAGGAGATATTATTTGAGGGTGTCGAAGGAAAGTTTGACCGTAAAATTTCAGGACATATTCTCACTCCTCACTTGACACTTCAGGTTAAACTCTCTTGACCATCAACTTTCACATACTATTGTTAATGTGAAAAGGTAGCAAGTGCAACTATTTTCCATTTAAAAAAATATATATTATTTTATGAGAGAGTCAACGGTTTTCCTGTGAATCGTGATAAGGAAAAAGCCCAAAGAATCAATAAAAGCAAATAATGGTTTTCATACAACTTGGATGAAGCAGGAGAGACTTATGGAAATCTAATTTATTTAGTTTAGTGTCATTTCATGCCACTTTTCTCCTGGCTTTTCTTTTCTTTGGTATGATCAATGTTGTACTTTCTTTACTGTATCATTAATAAAAATAAGTTTTGTTAGTAAATTTTTTTATGTATTTTATAAATTTATTTTTATTTGTTTTTACAAAATAAAATATGATTTTAAAATTATTTGGAAATTAAAAAAAAAATCAATTTTTATAAGGAGTTTTTATAAGAATTTATATCAAAATTCGATAATACCATATTAATATTTTCAGAATAAATTTAAAATCAAAATAATAAAATAAACTTTAAAATATTCTATAAATTAATAATAACAAAACAACTTTCTATCCATATTAATATTTTGATAACTATATTAAAAATCTTAATCTCCAACTACAATTTAAATTAATAGTTTAATTAATTTTAAATTAAACATTAAAAATAATAAATAATAAATCTTAATGGATTTGAAATTAAATATTCAAAAAATTATAATTTTTATGATAATAACTAAAACAATCCTGCCATATTGTTTTGACAAAAACAAATACTCATTTTGTCATCTATGAATTAGAGGTTGCTATGTGTGTTTAATTTTTTTTTCACTAAATTTTGATTCCCTAAATTCATTTTATTTTTAAAAAGAAAATCTTTTTACTTTAATTATATTCCCGGGAGCCTTTATTCTGAAATGCCAATCATTACAATGCATGCTTGATAACATTAACAAAGCTATATTCTAGGAAAGAAGTTAGAGGATATTATTGATTAATACTATTAAATAACTGCCAACCTCTATTTCAGTTTGATGGTTGGAACCTTTATTCTGAAATGCCAATCATTACAATGCATGTTTAATAATATTAAGAAAGCTATATTCTAAGAAAGAAGTTAGAAGATATTATTAATTAATACTATTGAATAATTGCCAACCTTTATTTTAGTTTGATGGCTGAAGGCTTTATTCTGAAATGCCAATCATTACAATGCATGCTTGATAAGATTAAGGAAGCTAATATTCCAGAAAAAGTTAGAGAATATTATTGATTAAGAATGTATCGTAGTCCGTTTCAATCTTTACCATCGACATCCCCTTATATAATAAATCCGATGCACTGTGCATACGTGAATTGCATTGAAGTCCCAGCATAGCATTTAATTCCTCAACCAATACCCACAACGACTTCTTTCCAATGCAGTGTTGTCTACGTCTGCAATCTGCATTGACTTGAAATTTCCCAATCCCATCACCGTCCTAAACAGGAAATCCAATCACATGCGTATGCCTCTGGGCTATAGTTGTCTCACAACAGATTGGCAACAGTCTACGTAACACCATGGCATTTTCTTCTTTTGGTAAGTAAATTCGTTACGGTATTATGTAGTCTGGCCTGAATTTAATTTACAAACTCAAATTCAAATGTAGAAGTACAACCCCATTAATTTAACCACATGTGTTTGCGTGAGTTTGCCTGTTGCCTTCAACAACGTTACTGCATACTTTGACAGGTAATTAGATAAGATTAAGTACCCATAGTGTTTTCGGCCACAGGAGCAGAAAAACTGCATGTTTTGAGCTTGAAAGGAAATTTCTCTGTTACGTAATTTTCATCGGCAATGTCTTTCTATCAAGATTCTCATTTTTCTGCACTCTTATAGTTTAAGGTTTTTCATTTTTCAAACCAACGGTTTCATGGTAGATGACTTGGGAGTCAGGCTCATAATTTAGCAGGGATGCACAAGTTCCAGGTTCTCATAATTTGATATATTTTTCATGATAAGTTCCAGACACTCTTAATCATATTTTGTGAAATTATTCCATCGATTTCTCTTTTACCCCCACGCATCTTTCTTTGTTCATGTTTTATTCCACATTGAATTTACACCAACACACAAAACTACAACCCCATGCTTATCCACATAGTTTGCTTCTTTTTATGCGCATTTCTAAACAGATCCAATTTTTTAAAAGAAAGTTTTCTATATCACAACTTTTATTATTTTGATATTTTTCCATTGGATCAGAGGTTCATTAGAGAATTTATAATGTCGGATATCATATCTTCATCATGATGAGTTGTTAATGTAATCCCGAATATTTATCTTTTAATCCAACTATATTTTCAGGTGCTGCTAAAGAAGGAACCGAAACTTTCCACGATGGAGTTTTTGTTCACATGACAGTTTTTTTAAGATTTTGATATTTGATTAAAATATGGATTGCCTATTTATATTTAATATTCAATTTTTGTTACCTCAAAAGAGTATATATATTGCTTAGCAACGCCAATTGATAAATCCATATTTTGGGGAAACTTTCAAAATATTTTAATGTTGTTGTTTGAGATAATTTGTGTTTGTTTTAGCATTTAATTGAAACTTTCTTGCAATTTTATGCCTTAACAGGAAAATGTATAATGGAAAAGAAAACTTTATTCTAAGGATACAGATTTTTTTTTTTTTCGCAAAATAGCTACGGGAATCGAAGACAATGCAACAATTTTACATTTTACACTATTTGATATCTAGATCGGTAGATGCATGTTGTGCAAGCTCAGACAAAATAGAAAAAGATGATATCCTCACTCTACGCCTTGCACAAAAAAATCAATGAGGCTATATGTGTAATGCCACTTCCCTACGACACTTAGTTGATTATCATTTTGAGTTATGCAGACTTTGGATATGGACATGACTTATACTTATGTTGATTAGCAGGATGTTTTGTGACTAGATGCATTTGGATAATGATTGGATTTTGTTTTCAGTATGACCTACACTGACTCATGGACAGACTATTGGATACCGATATTATTTTTATATGGATATATTGCATGTGTTCTAACTTTGGATTTCTTCGCCATGATGAGTAGAATGTAGTTGTTGAATTTACATTACTATAATTTTGGATAATGATGAAATGCATAATTAAGTTGTGATTTAGACCTAGAAATAATGATTGATTGAATTACGTATAGATGTTAGTAAATTTCATGCATATGGTTATTTTGGATATTTTGACATGGCCGCAAGGCCGAAGGAGGTATTTTGCATTTTGCAGGAAACACAACATGATCACAACCATGAGGGGGATTGGGAACCAAACACAACAGGATGTTGGGTGGTTACAACATTTGGTCGTCAAGGCAACTAGTGAATTGTATTGTGTTACCTTTGTCCTTGTATGTGTTAAGAAAATTTCCATGAGGGGGAAATTTTCTAATGTGACCAAGGGGGTAAGAATTTTTATTACTTGTTTTAACTTACTTTAGTAGGTGATTTTATTTGTGATGTTTCTTTTTAAAATTACTTTGCTAAGTGTGTTTAGAATAATGTAATATCTTGTTTTAATTTTTAATTTTTGGAGGGAAGTCAAGTGGGTGTAATTAATTTTGATGGTTGGCTCCTTGAGCCTTGTGTTTCCTCATGTATTGAATGTTTGGTTTGAGTGTTGACCACTCCAAATCCTTTGAATCTCGAATTTGAGATTTTGGGCAATTTTGGGGGACTTGTGGGACAAGTTGAACTTGTCCCACACTTCCCAAAACCCCTTACCAACCATATCTATGGGTTGGGAATCCAAAAAGGGGATTATTTATTGTTTTGGGAAGGGAAATGTGACTTTGGAGTGCACTTGTCTTCTTTTGCATTTAATTGTGCCTTAGGACACATGGGAAAGGGATGGATTTGGATTAAAGATGTCATTCAACCCAACCACCCATTTATGGTGTTTTGGGATTTGAGTTGACTAAAGGGAGGTGGTCTTGAGGATGTGTGATGTGGCATCCTACAAGGAGCCACATCACCCTCACTCTTCCTCTTGTCTATTTATGGAAATTTCCTCTCTTGTTGAGGGGGTTGGAGTTTTGTTTTTTGTTTTGTTGAAGAGTGCTCTTTTGTTATTTTTGGGAGAGAAAAAGAATTGGGAGAAAGAGAAAAAGAGAGTGCTTGGACTTGCATGTTTGGATTGTTTTAGAGGGAGCTTGGACAAATTTCTTGGTTTAGGCTTCTCCAATGGAGAGGTAGGAAACCTTCTCCTTTGTTTTGCTTTCATATTATTGTTGCTTCTACGCTAAATTTGTGAATACTCCCGAGGGAGGCATAAGAGTAGATTAGGATATTGTGGAGGGAGTTTGAGAGGGATGCCCATCTTGGGTGAGAATGTTTACATTCTTACCTTGTTCTTGAGGGAGCCATAAGAGGAGGGAGGCATAAGAGTATGGGAGGAAAAAGGGGTACTTGAGGGAGGCATAAGAGTCATAGGGGCTTGAGTTTTATTGTGGAGGGTTTTGGATGGGCATCTCATCTCAATGGGGAGGCATAAGGAAAACTTTCCCATAGTTCCTTCTCTTGTTGGCTTGGATGAAAGCCTTGTTGTGAAAAGTATTGTGTTGTTTGTGTTTCCTTTTGTTTCTTCTATTTTAGCCTTGAATGTTGTGAAGAAATTGTATTGTGGAAGCAAGTATTGTTGCCTTGAGTTGGAGTCCACCCTTCATTGTGTTGTGTTTGGGGCTCGGGGGTCAATGGAGGAGATTGCTTCTCTTCTCCATTGAGATTTGGTTGGGAGGAGAGTGTTGCCTCTCCCCCTATCTTGGTTGTGATTTGAGCTACTTGGAACTTGGAGCATGGATGAAGAACATCTTGGAACACAAGGACCTTGTTGTTGACAATGTAAAAATATCATGTAGTTACCCACCTTGAGTGGAGGAAAAATGTAATATTGTTTTCTTTCTTTAGCTTCCATTATTGCAAATTTATTTCCACATGAAATAGAAAGTGTTGTAACAAAATATTGAAGGAAAGTTGTATTGAGATGTTAGTTTTCTTACTCAAAGATTTATTGGAAAAGTTGTTGGATTCTCTGTGATATGTTGGTATATCATAAACATATATGATAAAGTTTAAATTGTTGGATGTGTGTTCAATTGTATTTTCTTTCGAAATCACTTACCAACATACCTTATTTTTTTATTCATAACTTATGTTATAAAATTAAATTTGTGTGATGTACATGCATGTATGGAAGTTTTTTTTTTTAAAATGCAAATTTATATTTATTGCAATATTTTTCTTTTCTTCATACATATGGACTTATGAAAATTCATGAAACAATGTTTTTTTATCCATGAGATTTCAAACACAAAATCTTTAGAGCCAAACCCCATCAACTCATATCATGGATTGTAAATCAACATTCCTATTTTATAATTTCTAATATCAAATACAAATTATATAATATGGAAAGTGGATATTAACTATACGAAATTTTATAGTTTATTAGTAGTCATCTAACATCTATGGTTGTAGTGTAATTTGGACCCATGGGTTGTGTTTTACAAGCATATGAATTAATTTTTTTTTTTGTGAAAGATCAATGATTAGATAAATTATTTGAATCTTACATTATTTTCAAATAAATGGATGCTTTTAACCCTTTAAACTGCATGGATGGATTTTATATGACAGAGGTTGTATAAAGAATACACAATTTCATAATAAAATAAATTACGCCCTGTATACTCTGTCATGGAACAGATCCACCTCTACGTGTAACTCTCCCACTGTGTCTTGAGTGATATTGATAGGATCAGCTTGAAGGCGAACTCGTTGCGCTCCTAGGATGTATTTGATACTGGACAGATAACGAACTGGCTGGACAGATTGCTGACTTTAGTGCCTGCTCTGTCCCTTAATCGATTGTCGTTATAAACTTTCTTCCTGTGGTAAAGAAACTCCACTTACCTGTTCTAATATGCGCATTTAACTGAGCAATTCAATCCAAACAATCCCATCGTTCGGGAAAAGTAATGAACATGTATGAAGGATTTA
Source organism: Taxus wallichiana var. yunnanensis (assembly GCA_018340775.1). NCBI lineage: Eukaryota > Viridiplantae > Streptophyta > Pinopsida > Cupressales > Taxaceae > Taxus > Taxus wallichiana. The sequence goes on along the minus strand of CM031237.1, from coordinate 701,609,402 downwards.
ACAAAAAAAATATAACGTGAAGGAGAATAATCGCTAATATGCAAAAAAAAAAATGATGATACGTTTCAGCAGATATGCCTCGATAGATGACTTGATGCACAAAAGCGTATCACAACCGAATATTTAAAATGTTGCAATGCTTACAAATCTTTTTCAAACGTTTTTTTTTTACAGATTAGGACACTGTGAGTGGTCTTAGCTTCACAAATATCAAGCTGCATGGCAGGCCTCGCAACTGCCCAAACAAATGTGAAGTTAGTCTCAAAATCAAGACCAGTCCATCACCCTTTAATCGTGTCTAAGAGAATAACTACTAATATAAAAAAAAAAAAGATGATACGTTTCAGTAAATACGCCTGACAGACAACTTGATGCACAAAGCACCGACTGTCACAGAGCATGTTTAAATTGTACAGTGCTTGCAAAAGCGAGTTTCATGGTCACCTATTTAGGAGTGTTGCAATAGACAAGCAATATTTTTTGGTATAAGAAGTCCACAGCTGAACAGATAACAACATAGTTGGACATCCTGTACTTTTAGCCGCCCTCACAGCCTGTTCTCCCACTCCACCCTTCGCAGCACCGAACTAGGGAGGAAACACACCTCTTTCTGGTCTGTAGCTTCCTTTTGACCACCATGTGGTCTCCTACGCACTGGGGCAGAGATAAACGAGTCGTCAAGATGCCTTTTAATGGCCTGTAACTCCATCTACAACCTCCCTTTCCTTTCACGCGGCCCGGGGTAGAACAACAGGTGGAACGGACCAAGAGGAGGCCCAAGATTTGCAAAATCTTGGTGAGTAGATGTTATGCGGCCTGTAGGAGTGATCTTCACACCAGACAGGGAGTCTTTATGGGGACAGATGGTTGTTGGCCACCTGCCGCCTCAACCATAAAACGTAGGATCAATTTGAACGCCCATTGTATTGGGTTGGTTAATGTTTATTACACAAGATGTGGGTCGACCAACTATAGCCAAAGGTGGCATTGGATGTTCCTTCTAATATTTGACCACTTTTTTGAAAAGACTCCTTTGAATGCATTTTGTACTGTAAAAACATCATATTCCTCTCAACTTGTTGTTTAATTATATGTAGTTTTTTTTTAATTCATTATACCTATATTACACCTTTGCAAGGTAATGTAGAGACATCTAAGTGTAAATTTTGATAATATACATATTAAAATGTCCGGTCGAATTGACTCTTATTCCTTAAATTTCAAATTTAAATGTATGTATAAGAATATATGCTCATTCGAGTATATACTTTGATAATATATCTACATATATACCACTTAATTAAAAGTATCTAATCCCTTTTAAGGGATACCTAACAACCCATATAGAAGGATTTCTAAAACGATTCGCTTCAGCATTGACCTTAAAACGATTTTCCTTGGCGTAGGGCTTGTAAGAAATGATGAGGGTATATATATATAGTAGCATATTATCTTTATGTAACACAATTATAAATTAGCAAAGTTAGCAGAGCAAATAAATAAAACCGCACTTGAATAAACCAATAGTGGGGGTAAGGACCCTCCCAGTAAATTGCACGTTTCGTTCACCCGACAATTTAGGACATCAGATAAGAATGCAGAACAATTGTAATTTGATGGATCATATGGTATGACACCTAAGAAGGCGTTTAGCAAACTTTTCTCAAATGAATGCTTGTCATGTTTCGTGGAAAACAAAGGTAAATAATTTGCAAAACAAAAAAAAAAAATTAGTCGCATTTCAAGTCATATCCGGGTAACAAAGCATGTCCTTCGAGAAGTCGCCGCTCGATTCGTTTTTGTATTATAATATGCATGCTAAAAAGAGTTATCATTGAAATTGAAGACTTACAAAATGTCCTCACTGAAAAATTCTATATGTAATATTACAAACAAAAAACACAAATTTCTAACAAACATTGCTAAATTTTAATTTTTCTTTTTGCTCCCACACGACATGTATACGACCAACAATATAATATTATTATTATTTGTATCCATATGTACAATTATATGCAAAAAATATAAACATAATATTTCTTAGTCATTAATTTTCTCTCCTTCTCTAAAATACATTAACTTCGACAGGATTTGCCATTTCACACCTTGTTAAAAATAATGCACTGTAATAAAACTAAATATAAACTTTTCTTAAACTATTATTATACATTAACTTCGACAGGATTTTCCATTTCACACCTTGTTAAAAATTATTATACTATATTACTTAAACAAATTTTTAAATTAAACTAAAACTATTACATAATAGAATAAAATGAACTTAAAAATATAAAATATAGAAAATCACAAAAGCAAAATTTTATGAATAACAAAATGTTGGTTACCTTAACATAAATCAAATCCTTTAAAATAAATAAATTAAATTTTTTTTTCCAACTATACTCTAAAAGAAAAATAAATACAATAAATAAAACTTCACTAAAACAACTAAAAGGCACTTTGCACCTTTGGAGATAAAAATAATCCTTCTAATTGTCATAATTTAACTTTTTGTTAATCTAATGGAAATATGGAAAGTTGTTTTACTAAATAAATATACTAAATTAATCATAATTAATTATAATTAGAGTTTCAAAAAGAGATAAATCCAAATTAATTACATAAAAAGGTGATCTAGACTATATATATATATATATATATTGATCTCTATGATTAGCATATACCGTAACGACCCAAAAATACCAACACAAGGACAACACAGTGAAATACAGGATAACTTTTTTTTTTTGACTTGCTTTGACACAACACGACACAACATGTCGTCACAAGGTTACAACCAACACCAGGAACCACTTGTTATGGGGGAGACCACAAGGTCAGCATAGAAACGTTCACACCTATCAAGGACAATGTACTCTTCTTTTGACAAGACAACATGGAAGTCCAATCCACATGACACACTCACAGCTAGGGCATCCCATGAGGAATTTCTTGTTAAATTTTCTTGTTTACTAAAGTGTCTCTTAATTCTTAACTTACGTTCTTATAAAATTTCATGTAATGATTCACACAATTCTTTTCACAAGGGAGAACTTCTTTCTTTTCAACTATTGACTAAATAGCTTAAGGCCAAGCTTTCTAAACTAGGATCATCAATTTTATGTCCAAAGCTTTCTTATTCATTTGATTTTAGAACATTTTCCATTTCTTACAAGGTTAATTAATCTTACTCAAGCCACTAACACCTGTTTCATACCTCTATTGCACAGGTGAAAGCATAAGTTCCGATTGAGGGAAAGTACCGCTTAGGGTTTCATAACAATAACCTTCTTGTTTAAGGATCAAATTTTGACCTTGCTTAAGAAATATCACCATGAATCAAGGCAAGGGTTAACAGAACAGGACAACAGAATTTAGCTTCAGGGTCACATTGTTTACTATCAATCTTTCATTGAGGTTAAGAGTTTATCGAGATTGGTTAAATGTTCCATCTAGACTTTACTTAATTAGGTTTGACAAAGGAGGACATTTCAAACGATATAGAGATATTTAAGGTTTAATTAATCGATTTCCCTCCTACTTATTAAATCCTATCATCTTCTAAAATCTAACCATTGCTTTCACCATGAGGTCATTTAAGATTTCACCATAAAAGGATAATGTTTATTAGCTTGGCTCGAATAAAAAATAATAATAATAAGTTATCATATTTCGTTACAAAAGATAGTTTCCTCTTGATTGTTCCAGGTCTCAAAGGTTATCAAGTAGATCACATCTACATAATATATTCATATATATAAATTTTTAGTTTAACTTTTATCAGGATTATCCAGCTCACTTTATAGTGCTTACAAACTCATTGCTACTAAGCCTTAGGAGGATTTACAACTCAACATTTTAACTCAAGAGCAAAGTTTAACAGTACTCGTTTGCGGAAACAAAACAAGGTTATATCAATTCATTCCAACATGATGCACAAATCAAAGGGACATACCATCTCTATTGAACCATGACTAGGGAGCAAGAGAGTAATAACATGGGACATGCCCCGCTACTATTCTAAGGATTAAAATACACTAGAATATCCCATAACCAAGTGGTAATCAAATTTCATCTTTCACATGCTAACCAAACAAACCAAAGTTTCAATAGTTACAACAACAATACTCTACAATACATTTACTGTAGTGCACCTAACCCTTCTTCTAAAATGTCCAAAGGCCCTTTCCAAATTTTATAACATAATACACATTCGTAGAAAGGAACATCATAACCAAGATTGATGTAATAATCTACAAGTATTTCCATCATCTAACCACGTAAGTCATCTCGCAACAATTAATAACTTGAGTGGGTTTATAGAACCGAGAGCAAGATAAGACTATACATAGCAACAATAAGCTACTAGCTAAAGAAACCATGAAAGGAAGCATTCTATTTCAAGAAATGGATCAAAGTTCTAACCTCTAACAACCTTTTGGAACAAGATATAATTTTCAACATATCAACTAAGAATAAATCCATAAGTTTTAGTTAGGAAAATACCTCTAAAACTACAAAAGTTTGACAACCAAATACACAAGACTATGAAATTTAAATGATTAGACACAAGAGTTGAGAGTATTAGGATTTCAATCATGTAATCCCGTAGATTACGTGATTGAAATCGAAAGTGTAACCCATCAATCAACATTCTCAAGGTGAAGTCAAAGATAAAACCAGACCCGATCTTAGCTACCAAAAAGAATATAGTTTTGGAATCGTTCCGTAGGGCCATAGGCCTAATAAGCTATAAACGAACAACGAGGGTAAAAAAAGTTCCATCATGTAATCAAAAATGTTTAAAGGATGAAAATCTTATATTCAAACCCACAACCATTATATCTTAGGTAATAAGTGACTTCATAGCTAATAAGGATGAGTGGAAAGGACGGTAAGAATGTCCTGGAATAGGCATTGCCTAACAGCCTACCTACTGAACATAACTAGGGCCGGAATAGTGACAAGCCTCATTAATACCCAAGTTGAGTAGGCAATCTAGCATTCTAAACACATCCTTGCAATTTTCGTAATACCTTAGATTTATAATCCTCCCGTTCTAGAGGAACATAGCCATGAATCTAGACTTGGTTGAAATTTTTCGACATCAACTCACTTCCTAATATCATAAACGATGTACACAAAGGAAAAGGTCTCTCAACTCTCCTTAATTTACATCTCATCACTAAGTTTATGGTAACCTATGCAGTGATTAAACACATAATATACCATCGAAGATAGATATCCTCCAATAATGAACTTCTATAACGATGTTATTACAATTATTACGTTCGATACATAAACAAACTATTCCATAGCTTCTTTTCCCTTTTTTAGACAACAAAAAAATATATTCACGACCTTCCATCACAATCATTCTAAATTTGTAATGAAAGGTCACTCATCAAGAAGGAAGTACAAAACAAGTTTGACTAAATTAAGGAACTTCATGTTACCTTAAGTAGTTGATGAAAACCTTAACTTTCATGAACCGTGAAAGATATTACCTTACTCCATCAAGGCATTATGTCTATACATAATTAAATCGATCACACAAGGAATCATCAACATACCGTATCTTAACACTATAAAGGTCATTAATTTTATCAAATTTTACTCATAGAAAGAGTAGAATCAAATGGGGTTCTATCAATAATTTAAGCCCTTCACACCCTGGACATATTTTCGGCCCAAAACTTCCTTCTTAACAAGCATATATATTGAACTTCTAATTCCCAAATGCCCTAATAATTTGCACAATACACGAAGTGCATAATCACGCTTATCATAAAAAAAATTAAAAAATTTAACTGTATATTTTCCTCCAGGGCAATAACATAATAGGAGCCCAATACTAGTCAAAGCTGCAACGTTCTAGAGGCGATTACATACCCAGGTTCACAATAGAAAACAATGACATTTTTTTTTTAAGGAAGTAACTTTAAAATTATATATATATATATATATTAATATATATATATATATATATATATATATATATTTATATGATCAATCGAAGCATACACTGAGAACCTTTGTTTGTTTTATATATAAATGGGTTTGATCACGTCAACAAGAACAACCAACTGAGGCAAATCCAGAAGTAACAAACTGTTAACCATATACTGAACACAAATCCACAAAATCACATATTTAAACCAATTTCTAGAAGGAAAAAGTTTCATTTCAAGAGGTTTATTAGATACTAGCATATTATATATGTGGTTAGTCTATCTTTCCTATGTTAACGCGTCCACCAATCGTGAACATCCAAAGCAGAGATCTAAGCACATGACCACATGCCTTCCACTTTATCCTCTCGCTTTTGGTCTTTTCTTGCAATATATACCACACCGGGATTCCCTTTTGAAGGCACGACTAGAAGAATGCAATAGGTGGTTGTCCAAACACTAGATTGCTTCAATGCAGCTGCTTTGGGGGTGAGAGTCGAACTGCTTACCACTCAGTCCGAGAGCACTTGCGCTAGAAAGCTAAACACCAACCATGGTTTGAAGCTCGGACACAAGACATAATGATTACATCGCAGAACAAGCAAGGTCTCAGTAGAGAATCTCTGGACAACCTGTTATCTCTCAAATTTCCCAAATTCTATAACCATTACCATTATTTCTGTAGAATTCTTTAATTTCCCCAAAATCTCCATAACCCAACAGCCACGGCTTCCAATTCTGCAATGTTATTATCTGCATATCTATTGCTTCAACAACCATACCTGAAGTCAAGGCTATGTCAAGGCTATGTCAATTGTCACTTGAACTATATTTATTCAAATGCAGAAATAACTGTGTTGTACCAAGGAGTTGTCAAAGGTTGTACACAGCCAGTACAAGGAGTTGCTATGTGAATGTAATTCAGAGATCTGCACCCTCGACCCTTGTTTTGGCCATTGATGCGTCTGCTGCAGCAAATACCACAATAGCAACAAGTACCGAGCAATAGCAGCCAACTAAACATTTCCAGTGTTACATCCGTATTCAGTGTGGCCATACGGCCTGACTTTTCCCTAACACTGGTTGAAACATCCTAGTATCTGTTGCTTATGGACCTGGTGGTTATAATCTTCATAGTTTTCTAATCATAGAAGCTAAGCAAAATAAGAGCAATGCTAATTTAATTCCCAATGTCATTGTGTGTGGTATCCCACTTTACCAACCTGAGAAAGTTCTGCCATAGATGAGTTTATAGAAGGTAACATCTTTGCCATTACTCAGGCTACTCCTCGTGGATATCCAAGCAAGGTTTGCATCTCTCATATACAACAAATTCCTATGGATGTCAATCAATCCACTTCTGACCTTACCGATCCTTTACCTAAATATCCAAATCCAGCCAATAAGACTACAAAGAATCCAACGAAGTGGCCCAAATCACAACTTTCTTCATCCCAATAATGCTTCACATCATAAGCTGTGTGATAAATGGCTCAGCCCCAAAATGCCATTCCTTGCATTTGCCCACCTTCAACTCAACCTAAGCCTGATCTTTTGTTAGTCGTCCCCGTAGGCTAGAAAGCGATAGCGTTCCTCGTAAGGACCCTGGAAATACAGAGAGGCCTCGAGCCACTTGGGATATCGCACAAGGTCACCTGCATAGAACCATGCGGCGTCATTTTTGCAGCCATTTGGAACCACCCTCACGCTTCCCTTCACAATGTAAACCTGCTGGTCAACGTGCCATTCCCAGTACAGTTTGCATTTCCCGCTCTCCCATTTTGACCATCTCTCTACGCGGAGCTCCTCCAGGCGTTTCTCTGATACGCTCCTCTCGCAGCCTATGTTGTAGTGCTCTTCCACTGGCCTCTGTGTTCTTCTACTACAGCTGCAAGATTTTGCAACAACTGATCATGACTGTGGTCGCGTGCAGCCAGAGACAGTAGGATCAACACCAACGACTCCCAGGAGAAGATTAGTTCTGCGCTCCACTGAAGCTACCTGCAAAGACGATTTTGAGAACCCACGCGGCCAGCAGGGAGGAAGGAAGGCGTCCAGGAGGAGCCAGGAAGGAAAACACCTTGGTAGGAAGGATTTCAATGGCCTCTCGGCCCACGCAACAGGAAGAACACGTCTCTCAACCACTCCACGCGTAGACCAAGAAAACGCGCCCAACACCCACCTGTACGCATTGAAGGAGAATCCAAAAAGAGATTATGGTGAAGAAAATGACTCCACCGACTCCTCACGCAAGGACAGACGTGACAATCTAAAAAAAATTGCAGGTTGGGTGGTTGGAAGGAGGCAGGTAGAAAAAAGAATCCGATGCCACGGTGGGCATTACATATACACTAAATGGGTTTGTAACTTTCGAAATGTTATAATTCTCGGTATTGGCTCATTTATATTTTAAGTAGCTACAAGAGATCTGTCTATCAATTATTCAATTTAAAACTTTGTTTATTGTTCCTCGATAAGTTTAAGTGACTAGTGTCAAGTAAAACAATTTGTAAATGTCCTTTTTTTCCCGGATTTGCTTGAACTCTTATTTGGTGGAAGTACAAATTAGATTAGGAAACGATATTTAGGTATGTAAACTTGATTGAGTTTGTACTTTTCTATTTTTCAATTAAATATAAATGTTGGGAATGTTTTTATTATATCGATGTAAAGTTTAACTCTATAGTTTTAAGAGTTTATGAGAATGCATTAGAATCGGTTCTTTTGTTCATGATAAAACAATTTTTTATTTACATTTCATTAGGTGATAATAATACATATTACTAAGGCATGTGTGAATTGCATGTGTCAGTCCAAGTTTTCAAAAATTATTTCTACGGAAAGGTGATCTAATTTTAACAAGGCCATGAATGACGCATCCTGTTGAAATAGGATATAAGTTGGAGAATAAAGATAAACAAAATGACATTTCAAGTAGAATGATTAATGTAGCCAAATTATGAACAAATCAGATATACTGCAATTAATATGAACTCCAAAAGAAAATAGATCTCCTTCTTTGTTATTGAATAATGAATTACAATGTTTCCTAAATAGGAAAACAACTCCCAACTCGAGTTGCCAAGTAAACTCTAGCTAACTCTGACTAAATCTACTCTAGGTGGCGGAAATTACTATTTTTAGCAGTTTACTAGAACTTGCTATTCTTAATAAGTTCGCATGCTTATTCCTATGGGCACAGAAATTGCCACACATCTTCTACATCCCAAAATTAGAGGAATTGCCAACTTTCTAACTCATAATGCAACTAATAGGCTATAATTAACTAATGCTCAAAAATAGGAAAAAACCAAACTATATCTTAAATCCTAATTTTCGGCCTCAAGATGGCGGATTTAGGGCCCGAAAAATGTGTCGAAAACTTGCCCCAACCGGTAGGGTGGCGTGCCACGCTTCGTCTCATCGAAACACGTGGTTTAAAAAAAAGAAGGACTCAAAGCATGACACCGGGAACTCAAGTTATGACCTTGTCAACTTCCTGCTAAGCACTCGGGACATCAATGATGTAAGCGACTAACGATGCAAAAATTTAAATGTTAATTTTAATTTTGCAAAAGTATTTCTCCTCATAGTAAAAAAATATTTTCTTTGCATAATAGTGCAAGCACTTTATTTGAGATCCAGATCTAGGCATTAACCACGCTGAAACCCAAGGCAACGTTGTAAATTTAACAGTAATTAGATAGTTGCAGCGAGTCCAGAAGTCGGAGCTCTGTTTTACCAACAATGGTAAAGAAAGGTTTTGTACTCTCATAATTAAATAAATAGAACGTTACCGGAACCGTGGTAAACGAAACTCTCCCTAATAGCCATCCTAAAATCAGTGCTATTATGGGTTAAATCAGGCGTGCACATGAAGATAAATCTGTAACCCTAATATCTCCTCATTTTACTATATACAAATTGATTGATCTAGATCTGTATCTATATCTGAAAGCGGGTTCAATTATCTCTGACAGGAATGCCTGCCGATAAAGCTCCTCGAAAAAAACAATTTACCAAAGTTTCATGTTGCAAGTGCAGGGTACAGAGAGTGTGAAGTATCTGTTCCACACACAAGAAGATGAAGAGGAAGCAGACATGCTCAAAACTAGATCATTGGCTTCAATGAATGGGCATTTGAATTTGGATGCAAGGGTTGTAGCTCACACAGAGTAAACCATGTCAACTTCTATAAATGCAACATGTGCCACACCTAAAGCCTTTGAAGAACCCCTACAATTCTTTCTGAGAAAATTCTATACAACATCAATGGCAATCGTCTTGAGAAAACATGAATCTTTTCTTGCCTGCACATCAGAATGACCCAGTATAAAGGAAGTTCCAGATTCCCTCGCCTCCAAAAGTTCTTCTAGCTCGTCTCTTACAACATGATCTGATTCAGGCATGCTATGCAATGCAAAACTGACTTTTCTTGGCCGAACTGGATGAGGAGAAATGGCTTCTATTTCTTGGATGCATTGAATAGTTGGTGGTGACCTAACGTATGACAGTGTGGCAGAATGTAAGCTTTCAATTGAATCGCAACTTGCAGCAGCAGTAATGCCATTCCCATTCCCAGAATGCAAAGGTGTGCCCATAACAGTCATCATTTCTTTTGTTAAAGAGTTGGAATTCTTTGCTCTGAAAAAATGAACTCTCCAAGGTTACAGAGAGAGTTCGAATCCGGGTACACGCCACATGAACACAGATTCCTCGCTTGGTAGAGACCCGACATCATGTCGTTCAACGGGTCCATGCAATGGATAATAGGGGCGCCAAAGCACATCTCCCTGCTCTGCAAATTCAAACTCTACACAGTCGTTTAGGATCTTACCATTGCAGAAATGTTTATTGCAAACAGAAACTTGAGTGGAGGATGAAAGCAAGGGAGACCTTGACAGGATGAAATGAAGAACAATATAGACATTCATTAAAATCTCTGGCACGAAAATATTCATGATGACCTACAAAATCCCCTCCATGCCATCAAGAAATTAATTGCAGAATTTATTGTGTTTGTCAGCTTTATTGCACAATATTCAAAGTTGAGTATCCTTATGTTTAAACTATATGAAATTAAAAAATTTGAAATTCTTGATTTTTTAATATAAAAATGCTGAAATGCTTATGAAAATATTCCAGCCAATCAAAAAATCAAATTAATTTAAAAAAAAAAAAAAAAACTTAAATAAATATATATTTTTGAAAAACTATATACAAAACATATGAAATACCACATGGATCTTTATGATTGGCCTGCTACATGATAAGCAAAATGATTTTGTGATGCCTATATTACTTCCTTTGACAGGATGATAAACAAAATATAATGTATTGGAAAGTGCCCTCAAAAGCCCTTGAGGATGGGGCAAAGACGATCTTATAGGACGCACATTTAATCAGCGTTAGGCCATTTTTATTTTTTTATTTTTATTTTTTGAGAAATATTTTATAGTTAGGTTTAAAATTATGTGTTTAGAATCTATAATTGTATGTTTATAATTTTTCTATTTTAGTACATTTTTGATTTAATGTGTATCTGAATTTGTTCTTTAAGAGATTTTTTTTTAATTATAATATGGTGGTTTTTTAATTTTTAAATATTTTATACTTATGTTTATAATTACATGTTTATAATTGACAATTGTTATGTTTATAGTTATGATATTATTAATTTGTGAATTTGTTTTTCATAAAAACAACATTAAATTTATAATATATGATTTCAAGAGGACTATGTCAAATTTGACAGACTAAATGACGGTTTTGATGGGCATGGTGAGGGTTTAGCTTTTCCCTACTATTTTCATAGATTTGTTATTTTTAACAATTTTGCTTTTCCATTTTTGCATGTTGCGGGTGTGCTTGTTTTTTAGTTTTGTTTTTGGGTTTTTGCATGCAAGCAGGGGTAGTTTTTAGCTCTTTATGTTGTTTATGGCCCTGTGTTGAGTTCGTGGCATTCTTCACAATGTGCATGTATTAATTGTAAGAACCCTACTGGACTAGTGGTCCACACAAAGTATATGAGTTGCAGACTAGGATAATTCACAAACTGAAACATGTCGCCTTGCCTGTTATGGCGCAATTGGATGTCTGACAAGATGCACGGCTTCCTGGATTCCATGGCATCCTTTTTTGGTGTCGGGGACAATCTCCCATGGACTGATGCTCATATCATATCTATAAGTTAATTACCTTTTTATTTCTATATATTTTAGGTCACCACAACTTGCATAATCAAAGGTTTCAAATTATATAAAATGACGTCAGAAGAATTTTCTTTGGCTCCTTTTTGCATATAAATTCATTTCTCAGCCCAATTCGATATCCTTTGAATTTTTATTTTGGGTGCATGTAATTTTTTTAATCCCATTCGATTTCCACTGAAAACCTAAGCCAAATTTTATCTGTAATATAGCATTTCATTACCTTGTCAAAACTCCATCCGATTTTTGGTTTTTCAAGTAAAAAACTAGGTGCGCAAGGTCAATTATTTTCTTCAAAATTAACATATACTACAATCGATCTTTATAATATTAACAGGGTTTAGATACATCACATGGTTAGTTTTGTCTGAATGTTGTTTAGAAACATTGATTCACGAGGGTATGGTGTTTTCCTTTGATTTTAAGCTATACATGAATTCAAAGGGTTGTGACTAATTTACGACTATGTGTTAGGCTTAGTAAGATTTTATAGCAAGTGTGAATACAATGTTTAAACTGTTAACAATGTTAGGTTGTGCTCTTCCAATGATTGGTATACAAGGTCATAAAATATCAGATTTTCTCGGCCACTCATCATAGAAACTTTGAACCCTTCTTTACTATACAAAATTCAAATCTCTTGTTCTTGTTGACGATGCCTGAGGGTGTTCATATTTAGTGGATCTGAAAAGTTGCATGTTCATTTATATGATGATAGATGCTTTTGTTGTGTGACGTCACGAATGTGTTAGAGCTCTATTAGGTACTATAACCTGTTCACTTCCAGTGAGTATACCTGTATTGGCGTTTCAGTAGCGCTTGATTGATTAACCACAATAAAAGATGGAACATGAAATCGTTAAATATTTTCGTATGTGGAGAAGAACTTGTCTTCTTGACAACCCTGTTGGTCCTAGAATTTATTAGTGCAGACTGAGCTTATGTGATTTACATCATAAGATACTCTAATATAGTCATGTAAATATTACATGCTTAACATACATCACCAGGTTGAACCTATGACCCGACCTTAGGCAATGTTCTGCTCCATTGATGATTATTGGTGGTCTGTCACCTAGCAAGAATTAATGAGAAAACCTGATATGTGATCTCCTGGTGTGTGAATGAGTTTCCCATCTATAATTTGGGGTATTGTTCTGGAACCGTGTTTCTTGTGGTTATAGTTTGTGATTGAGGAATAAACATGACAGATGGAGCTATGGCGAGAGTAATGGCACCACCTTGTTGTCTAGGTCTATACACTGAGATAACTTGAGGGATCATGTCAATAATTATGAAATCTAATATCATGTTTCTGAATGTGGACTCATTCAAAAGGACATGGACCCTTGAGAGTTGAGACACATGCTTAGCTAGTCCTACACCTTATTGAAACAACTACCTTCAAGTGGACTGTAAAATTGTAAGCAAAACAATATGTTGGCTGTATTATTGATTGAATTCATGGCTACCATCAGGGACAACAAAATTTGTCCTATAACTGACTTCAACCTGCTAATGATAGGGCAAGGACTGTGGTAACTATGAAGTATCCTCTAGTTGTAGCTCTTTTATAAGTATATGAGTTGCAGACTAGGATAATTTTAAGTCTTTGTATAGGCTATATGAACCTTGTCAGTTTTCAAACAAATTCATCCTCCTTTTCAGTCATTATTCATGGCTTGTGTCTATCACAATTCATATTTTCTAAGGACTTTACAGAAGTGATTCCTTGAGAAGTCCAATGAGTGTCATTAGAATTACAAAACAAGATCATGGAGAAATAGAAACATAAAACAAGGGCCTAAAGGTGTGAAATTTAATTGAATAATATGTTTTTGCATCAATTTGTGGACATCTTACAATATATTGCAAAATATGCTTTGAAAGCAGAGAAACGTTTAGAAACCTATCACCAAATGCTATCTAGATTTTCAAGAGATGCAGATGCGGATTCTCCAGCACACATTACGATCTGCAAAATGCTCACAGAAAGTGTTGTTGAACATGACATAAGCACACAAGAAACATGCCACATGCTGCAAAAATTTCCACTTGTTATGTGCAATCATTCGTTTGTATCATTAAATGTTGGCAAAAAATCTTGAGACATGTCGTTCAAAGTGACGCTGATGTACAAGAAATAACCACTTTCTTGGATGCATATAGAGTTTTCCCTGTAACCATGGAACACCTACCACTTATTCAGGTTGCTTGATATTAGACCTATAGCAAAAACTATAAAGGTGATAAATGGAAACTATGATCGACTCAAGCAATTTTTCGGGTCCACCCAAGATTTGTGGATGTCCTAGCTCAGGATTCAATGTCTTATGACCTTTTCTATTGGTCAGAACTCATTTTATATAAGCCTTTCAAAAATATTACCTCCAATTTGGATCAACCCCACATGACATCAACATCACTTGGGACATGTACAAACACAACTACAAACCATGGCATGTTTCATGCACTACTGCAGACACAGGACATGCTACAAATGTTAGTTCTAACTTTGAGGTCGAATGCAATATTCAACACAAACCATTGCAAGAATGACAAGTCTTCACACAAATTCATCCGGGAAACAACACGGGTCTTGACAGTCTTGAAATGTTGGGAAATGAGATTTTGACATACACAATAATTGGAACATACATGATGTTCCACATGATTTTTAGATAACTGGATCATCATTCATTGAGAGAGAAAAGGAGACACAATTAACACCAACATGCAGGCCACACCACCATATTCCACATTTCCTTTGTCTTCAAAAAAACAACTAGCTCTTGATACCATACTACACCATTTAGCAAACAAAACCTTCTACCTCCACTAAGATTGATAATTCAAGGAACAGATGGCACAGGAAAATCATTCCTGATAAATAAAATCTAGAATTCATTCACATAACAACATCAACCACATCTCCCTCACCTCTCCTTCTACTCGCCCCTACTAGTGTTTCAAAATTCAACATTCGCACCCACAATCCATGTAACCCTTCATATTCTAATCAAATAATGAAACCCCTAGAAGGACATGCATTATCATCTAATCAAAGAATTGAAACCCCTAGAAGGACATGCATTATCATATTTTCAAGAGTCACTGAAACATATAGAATATGTTCTTATTGATGAAATAAGTTTCATTGGCCCAAAGTTACTAAGAAAAATTGATAGTAGGCTATGCGAAGCTTTCCCACACTCCAAAACATCTGAATTTGGGAACAAATCAGTCATCCTCCTCGGTGACCTCATGGCCAATTACCACCGATTTTGGACAATCCTCTTTATGCAAGTAAATCCTATGGAGCCAACCTTTGGAAGGGATTTCATTCTTCCATTACATTACAACAATATTTCGGCAACAAGGAACAACTAATGCATAAGTTTCATTCCATAATTTACTGCTCCACATGTGAGATTCAACTCCTCTTATTGATGACTAGGAACTCCTAATGTCTCGCATAGACACACACCTAACTCAGCAGGAGCTCAATATTTTTAGGGATGCACCACATTTGTTTACAAAAAATGATCTCGTGGACTCCCACAACCTTCAGATGTTGAAGGCATTGAACTTTCGATCACCCAATCCATTGCTGAAAGTAACATGCATGTTGGACTAGGAGATCCTGATGATGATCAGTTGGAACACAAAGTTCTACTATGAAAACAACAAAAAATCATGTTTATTACAAATTTATGGGTTGACGTAAGCCTCGTAAATGGTACTATAGGAACAATCACCAACATTTTCTATGACGCATCAATGCCACCACCAACATTACCTTTATTTGTTGTTATCAAATTTGATAGATACAACGACCCATGTTGGGATCCCTCCAACCCGTTACATATTTCAATACCCCTTATTTCGAGAGGGAATCGAAGACAATTTCGATTAAAATGGCCTAGGATTAACTATCCACAAGTCACAAGGACTTACTTTGCATAGAGAAACTATTGACATTGGAACCACTAAAAGGCAAGGTATGACATTCACAACTTTCTCCAGAGTTCCCTCGCTTGCAAATATGTGCATTTCACCTCCTTTTTCATTCGAAAGGTACTCAAAAATGGTGCACATACAAACACTTGAGAGCAATAAGAAAGGAGGAGTCAAGAGTGCTATCCCTCAACCCTTCGTAAATACTACCGCCTACTTTGATAACACCTCTACTACTACTTTACTCAACACTTCTTGTATCCTAAGTGACATTTCCATTCAAGGGTATCAAATGTATTCATGTGTACTAGAAATAAAATTTCCCACAAAAGGCTACCATTCATGATATAAAATCTTCAAATGTACGAAGGTCTTCATGTATACATGTTTAGTTCAAATCTTGTGATATAAGATTTGTAACTTTTTATGTATGAATCATGTAACAAATCTAAATGTACACATACAACATTTCAATGTAATGTTGCATCTATATTCCTACACTACCACTATCAATCACATGCCTTATTGAGTGTATGGAAGACTTCATGTATTCATGTTTAGTTCAAATAAACTACTACCCATAAACTACCACCACGATATAAGAAATGCAAATGTATATATATATATATATATATATATCATATATATATATAATATATATATATATATATATATATACGAATTTGTAACAAGTTTGAAATGTAGAGATGGAACCTTTAAATGAAGTGATATCTACACTTACAAAATCAATCAAACCCCTTAACAACATCAACTACAAAAGTAATAACTATCCCTCTAAATCAAATAACATATACCATTTGGCGTTCACATTGCATTGTACACATGCGATTGCTAGTATAATATTTTATCAATTTGTTTCAAGCATTTTGTTGATTTCTAATAAATATTTATTAGCGTGAATAGTAGGAATGATTATTCGGTTTATGCTATGATTAATTATGAGTTATTAATTTCATTTATGAATGATGGTATATATTTTAAATTTAATATATATTATTAATATTGAATTATATGATACTTATATTAATATAAATAATAATAGTATATATTATAAATAATTGTATTATAGTTATTAAAATATAATTAATAATAATATATAACTAGACGTGGTTGCTCTTAGGGAGAAAGTTTACGTTGGCGGTGGTGTAGGTGGGGGTAGTTGTAGATCGGGGTTGTGGAACCTTATGTATGGTGCTGGTGGACATATTGTAGGTTAGTTTTTTGGATGTGGTTTAAGTTGGGTCGGCTGGCGGTTTGGTCATGCATGAAGGGATTGTATTGGTTAGGTAGGTGAAAGATACATCAAAATCAAGAGGGTCAACTACGTTAAGATTTAGAATGGTTATCGTTGTTTTTTATATTGGTGTAAGAAGCAAGTGTACATTGGTGGTTGTTCATATGGTTTTTGTAAGCATTGTGAAGTATTTTTAAAAAAATAGTATGGTAATGTTTTCCCGCACACTTTAGTATAAGGAAATTATGGCCCCTTTATTATTATAGTCATTTAGTGTGAACAATTGCAACAAGCGTGTTTGTTTACCATAGCCACGGGGCTTGAGGATTATCATGGTGTGCTCACTTGGAATGGCTAAGTGTTGCAATGCTCGATGTGCTTGTTTTTTTCCCTATGTAACTAGGGTTTTGTAAACGGATATTTGTCTACTGGTGGGCCTCCTTTGTAACACGGGTATGTATGCATTTCGATATCGGGTGTTGTATGTGGCTATGGTCATTGTTAATGCGTACTACTATGGTGTTGAAATTGGTCACCATGTTTAGAGTGCATGCATGGGGATGGAAATATTTTTATATGATAGGCATACGATTTGGGAGGAAATACGATAGTGTGTTTTCAAAGATTATATATGAGAATAAGGAATACAAGATCAGGTACAAGTAAATGGTGAAAGGGCATAGAAAAGTGAGCGTAATTAGCAATCCATGTGTACCGATTATGTATGAAAGTTTTAGTAATTTGGTAGCAAGTTTTAGTAGTTTTGTTTGACTTGATAGATATATTTGGGTTTTTGTAGTGTTTTCCCCTATCTAAAAGAAAAATGTGAAACATGTATTATACATTGAATATGAAATAGTTTTTTAATGCCTAATATTTAACGATGTCCATTTTAATTTTCTAGTTGTGTGCTTTGCTGAATCTCAAACATCTAGTGCTAATTAAGAGCATGGTTAGATGTAGGGTTTATCGAAGACATCAGTTGTATCAATTTACATGTATGTTTTCTCGCTTATAATCTTTTGGTATGTACATCTGAAGGCTTAGAGTATGATACATTGGTTGTTTCTGATTTTTCAAGGGGTGGGGTTATAGTATTGTGTATAGAATCGTTCCATGAGGATTTGGATGGTATGCTCATTTGCAATGGTTGCTTTCAGTAGTGCCTATTGTGTTGGTTCTAATTTTCTTTGTGTAACCAACATTGCGTAAGTTTTATCTGTCTATGGTTGTGTCTCTTTCGTAGTGGTTCTGTATGCATTCCGATAATAGGTGTTCGATGCGGCTATAACTATTGGTAATACATACTACTATGGTGTTGAAATTGCTTGCCATATTTATAGAGCCTTTATGGGGATGGAAAGAATTTGTATATTAGAGGCATACGGTATTGGGAGAAAAGGTGTTGGTTTTTTTAAAATATTGTATATGAGAACAAGGAAAAAGAACTAAGATATAGGTAAATGGGGAAAGGCTAAAGAAAGTACAAGAATATGAGTAAATGAATTGCTATTTACACTAGTAGGATTCATTTGCTACATCTTTGTATAGTATGTCTTCCTTTTTAGCACGTTTATTTTCTACCATTGTCTTTTCCATTAGTTGAGAAGGTTTACATGAATCCAAATTTATGTGTGTATGACTTGAAAAGGGAAAATGGGGGAGAGAGCAACGGTATAGATCCTGGTGTATTTTAGGTATTTTTGTTTCTATATTTTTTGTTAAATTAAAATTGGCCAGATATGGTGATATATATAAAAATTGCAAATGTAAGTTTATTGGAGAATTTGGAATTTATTTCTTGAGTATGTTTAGGAATAAATATTAGGTTGCGAGTGTCCGATTAAGTCTACAGTATCCTCCATGGTTTCCTTTCACCTAGACGAGTGTAAATTGTCTAATTTAGACAGATAGAAATTTGTATAGGAAAAGTCAACGAGCTTCGTAGGTGGGGATTGGAAGGTTGTTCTCTTTTTCTCTACTTGTTCCCTTTATATTGGTAGTATAAAGGTCAAACATTAAAGGATGAGAAGATTGGGGTTGGGGTTTGGATTGAAGAGTCACTGGGAAACAAAGTCTAGTGAAGTTTTTAAATTTCTATGAGGTACAATAATGGATTCCCAATCGCTAGATTATATTCTCATAATAGATGGAATGCAAAAATTTGTAGGAGCTATATATTAATGAACCTATTTCCCAATAGAATGTTGAAAATGAATATCAAATGATTCCTATTAAACATAGCCACAATAGGTTTGGTGATGGGCATCACAAAAATTGTTATTGACATTCGATTTTCTCTTGGCGGAGTTAAATAATTCATTTGTTGAAAGAAATATTTTCATGATTGGGAAAAGAAGCTACAATTACTTTCACATTTATAAATTAATTATCCATAAGCATATTGAATCATTATGAGCCCATATTGGAATGTTTATTAACTAAGTAGCAATTGGTACCACAAAGATGGTTTCCCATTTTTTATCCGGAGTTAGCAAGAGCATGGGATTTCAAGTTGTGGGGTGTTGTTCAACTTTTTTACACTATAGTTACGGGTTGGGTAAAAATTTGAATATGAAAGGGAAAAAAAGATGAAAAAATAGAGCTCTTGAAAACATTCGTAAATAAGATAGTTGGAAATATACAATATAGTCAAGGATGAGATGTTTCCAATACAATCTAGAATAGGTCCTTCCTCATTTGTGATTGAAAAGACAAGTTTATAGAGTGAAGCGAGTGTTGCGTAGAAAAATTATTGAAAGCTTCTCCATCCCCCAACTTGGAGTTACCAAATAAGTCAATTTCTTGTAGTCTTGGAAGTCTCAACAGATCAAAAGGAATGGAACCATACAGGTCACCAGGGTGTTTTCCTTTATAAACAAGTGTTAACTAATAGCAACTCACCTTCCCATGCATCATAATTCCAAGTGTACACATGATTTTAGGTCTTACGTCATGTTAGCATGCTTGAATTTTCCACCTTTTATTGCTACCTATTTCCATGCATGTATAGCTATTGTATTTATGTGAACCAATTTATTAAATCAGGTAGTTATAGGCACATATGTATATTCTTTGGTGATACAAAATAAACTGGCTATATATTTGCCTTGTCTTATGAAACAAGTAAGCATTTATTAGTGTATCTACCTGGATAGGTCTTAAGATCAGAACATAAAGTCAAGATAAACAAAACTAAAATATGAATTTGAAGATCACAATTGTTTTATAGTCTTCAATTGTGTTGTTTGGAAATGTATGTGACCATTGAGCTTTACCATCCAACAAAGGAATTTCTATTGGTGCTCAAATTAGTCTCACCCTATTTGCCATTAAAATCCCTCAGTTTGTGGCCTCTGTCATGTTTTTTATCTCCTTGTGTTGGTACTTGAGGACTCTTTCCTCCATTTGGTTGCCATGATTAGTTCCTCCTTGGTCGAAGGTCACTTAAAAACCTAAAATTTGTTGATTTGTTCCTCTATCCATTTGAAGGTGTCTATCAATTGGGCATAAAACTTGGGTTGTTCCTTCCCTTTCATTTTCCGCAGTTGTGTGTTGATGTCCCTACCATTTTGTCCCAGGTACTTGAAGAAATGTGAATGGATATAGCTCGAAGGGTCATGTGTGAACCTTACAACATTTCCAAATTCTTTGTCCTTGAAGAAAATTTCATCTCGGGCTCAAACAGTGGTTTCCCTACATTTTTACGGCTTGACGGGTGTGTTTCTCTCGTCAAATTTAAATCTCTGCATCAGTGGAAATGTGGCCCTTTTTGGTTAGATGCAGCTCAGCGGGGCACTCTAAAATTTTTTGGATCGTTTTAACCCAAAACTTGTCCACATGGAGGAATGACACTCGTTTGAAGACTCACCTTTTGTTTGGCCTTGGAGTTATGCACGGGAGGACACGTGGAGGATTCTCATTGCTTTTCTCGGACTTAGAAATTTTTTTCATGCAGCTGATATAGTTTTGGTGGGTTGTGGACATGTGTTGGGTTGGCGCTCATTTAAAGGTCTATCTCAGGGTTCCACCTTAACAAATGCAATAGGGGGACGGTGGAGGTTTCTGTCGGCTCCACTGGGGACTTAAACTTTTAAAAGAAATTTTCTAAGGCTTGGGACACGTGGTGAGCCCATGCTCATTCAGGGTCTCTACTTTTGGGGACCATCTTGAAGTTGCACCATAAAGACACATGGAGGTTTCCGCCGGGTCTTCCTTAGAATTTTTCAAGAAACTTCCTAAAAGGCCTAAGACACGTGGAGGGACCGCGCATGTTTGGGGACCGACCCTTGAGTTTTATTTTGAAGAAGCACCAAGAGGAAACTTGGAGGCTTCGATCACTCTCCCTTTTTGCTTGGACTTTTCAATGACCAAAGAAGATTGTCTCAGACCTTGGACACATGGTGCCTTCCACTTGAACTCTCAAGCTTTTTAGCAGACTCTGCCAGACTGAGACATGTGGTGAGCCCGCACTCATTCAGGGTCTCTACTTTTGGGGACCATCTCAAGATGCACCATTGAGATGCGTGGCGAGTTTGAAAAGTCAAAAGGCGGGGAGGCGGGCCATCGGAGGCAACTTGGATTTTTGTCCCTTATTGTCTAGAAAGATTAAAATCATCAAAATGACTCGTAAGCCCGACAGAGAATAGTCAAAATTTGCTTCAGTCAACGGCGGAGGTGCAGACTCTCGGGGAAAGTTTGAAAAAAATTCCTTTTTCCAAAAATGGGTGAAATAGTAGAATTTAGACACGGTTCCTTTGGGACCCATATTGGGACATGTGTCAAGCCCATTTTTCAAAGGCGGAGGGGCGAGCCGAGAAATTTTTCATTTTTTCCAAAACGTTTAAAAAGTAAAAAAGAACCCCCAAGCCCATCTTAACTTAGATCTCCTGCGTGGACGGTCCAAATTCAAAAGGGAAATTGATGGCAATTGTGCATCTGTATCTGATTTTCTACTATTTCTCGCAAAGCTCTTGGGGATGCAAATTTTATGGTTTTTTTATCATTTCTTGGAGTCTCCTACACGCCAAATGAAGAGGAACATTAATTTGATATCCTAGTTTGGTGGGGAAGGTCTGAAAATGTCTTTCACCATTAAAGATGTAATCTTGATATTTCTTTCCTTGGCACGCAAGAGACCTATTGATATCTTGGTTTGGTGGGAAAAAAATTGAAAACATCTTTTACCATTAAGATGTGATCTGACTATTGGCCTCGATCTAATTTTCTAGTTTTTCCTTCCTTGCACGCAAAGAACCATATTTGACATATTAGAGGAGGAAGTAGTTGGCATGTGAGATGAAGAATGACTTACCAGGTGAAGAATTGAATGCTAGAAATATTTGGAGAGATTTTCCCTCTGCACACTTGACAACTTTTTTTTACAAATCTGATTTTGGGAGTCACGATCAAGGTTGTAACACACAATGGTGCTTTGAATGTTTCTTGTTTTGAGGGAAAAATCTATTGTAAATGAAATGTTATAAATTGCATGAATTTTTCATGCAAATGGTTGGAGTGTTAGAGGTCGGGAGCTAATTCCTGAGAGAAAAAGTTTGACAGAGCCCATCTTTTCGAGAGACTACCTGAGGAACCTATTTATTTCTTTTGTGTTAAATTTGATCATGTCAAGGTGGTTGAGTGTACAACCATTGACAAGCTTTGAGATTGTTCTAGAAAATTTCCCCTACTAATAAATTTAATCAAATTTGAGTAAATCTGTGTTTGATTTTGAGAAAAATTGTGTCTGCTTCATTTCTGAATGTCTGCAAATAGTTTCTTGTTCCCATTGCAATCTTACATTGAAATCTCTGTGAATCACACAATATCTTAGCTTTGTGATAGTTTGGTGGCACTTATAATTTCATTTATCAGAAGAGCTTTCATTTCATAGTGAAATAAACAAGTTTAAAATCACTTTGTACTCCTAGCATGATGATTAAGATTGTTTGTTAGCCTTTGAGGGTATCTAAGTTGTCATAAAACAAAGGTTGATAGTGTTTAATTAATTATTTCAATTTGAGCCTTCATTTTGGATCCTTAAAGTTTGTGTGAAAACGTGTTGATCTGGGCCTCCACTGAAAGCACACCATTTTGGTTAAAGGGACATTCTAGCTATTTTGAAGCATTTTGTTGATCAAGCCTTCCATTTTTGTAAAATTTCTCTAGAGATCTAGCGAATCAAAGTCTACTCTACCTCACCTCCCACAAAAATTCATTTAAAAATAACCAATCCTACCCATACTACCCTATTTGTCCTATGTGTGTACAAATTCATAATCTCTATTACCAAAACATACAGAAGCAATCAGGTTTTCATTGTCTTTAGTGGCCTGAACCTTGCTTAGAAAATATCTCCATTATCTAGGGTGACAACTCGTGAGAGTTAGATTTTTGTTGTATTGATCATATTTTCTTCAAGGTCTTTTTAATAACTTTGCAAAGAAGGATATCTCCATCTCCTCCACAAACAGCAAGCTACAAAAGGGTCCTCTCACCTTGGTTGAAAGGCACAACCATAAAGTAGTGAGGATAGATCAAATCCTCTTAAGGGTGCTGCCCATTTCTCCACATCTGAGAGACAAAGAGAAAGCTACATTTTCCGGCTGCAAAATGACACACTACATGCTCTACTTATCTCCGAGCTTCTCTGTCAAACCGTGATCGCTTAGCTTAGCTTCGAGGGAGAATCAATTTGGGTACTAACAAGTTCGATGAAGGCATGTCATGTGGGCTATGTGATCAAGTGCTCTTTTGAGATGTATTAAATCATGAGGTTTCTTTGTGAAGACACATATAATTATGCTCAAGCAATTTAAATACTTAAATTGCGCTAATTATCTCCTTTTCCACAAATAGAAGACATATCGTTAAAAGCGCTCATATTCCCTCTAATTGTCATCAATTAATTATAATACACTAATTGATTAAGTCACTACCCACCATAATGACCTAATTAACAACCTTCCATTAATTATCACTTCCTCTATCTTGATTAATTAATTATTATTAATTATTAGTCTTCCCCTTCATTTAAACTAGTAAATCGATATTAAATTGATTTAATCCCTTTTAATAGCCTGAATCGCACTAATATTATTCTAAATGGCTTTTATAAGCTTACACCTACCTATTAATTAATCACATTTGATTAATTAAAACACCCCCCAACTCCCATGACTTGCTAAACATGTATTAAACCCTTCTAAAGTAAGGTTACCTTTAATAAAGCAACCTTATCCATTCCTAATCATGTTTTACCTTTATCCCACATTCATGAGAATGTGTTGAATCCTTTATCCTTTGGGCTATATAAAGAGCCCTCCACCTACCTTTTTACTTACACCTAAACTCCTTAGAGAGCAAATGCAAAGCATATAACAAAGAGACTAAGAGATTGCACCTTATTTTCTTGAGAGTTCATCATCTTGAAGAGTTAACCTCTTTCTTAAAGTGTTTGGGTCATGTGGGAGGTGTCAAAAGGGTCTTGTAGCCCAACTTTGATTAGCCCCAATTCCTAGGTTCTTGGAACATTAAGGACAACTATTTTTGATAGCCATGGTACCTACCTAGGTTCCTTCATTTATATGTTGTTAGAGAATAGAGGATATTTAGGTGCTTAACATAGTTGATTTCATAGTTTTGTATTGATAATTGTTAGCATCTAACCCTTGATTAATTCTTATCATGATGGTGTTTATAATGTTGTTTAATTCTTGTTAATTAAGACTATTTAGGTGTTAGTATTTGTTTACATTAGCATTAGTTTAAAAACAACACTTGCACACATTTGGCACGCCCGGTGGGACTTACTCCATTATCCTTTGCACTTAATTTCAAGTTTTTGTAGTTAAGTTTCATTTTTGGTTACTAACCCTCTTTTACACATGTTGATCTAACTTGTTTTTCTTAACTTGTTTTGTTGAGTTTGCATGTGTTGAGTATTCCTTGTAGGTATAAAGGAGGTGAAGTGCTGTCAAAATTAGAATTTATGGGAAAATTTCAAGATTTCTTCATGTTTTCATTTTTAGAGCTTACTTTTTCAACATTCTACATGCTAGTTTTGTCAATTTCTTGAAAATTTTAAATTCTTGAGCATGTAGGTTAGTGTTTGATAGTTCTAAGTCTTTTATTTACATATTAATGTGGTGGGTTGCTGTCAAAATTTAATCTTGGTGAGAAAATTTCAAGATTTCATCATGTTTTCATTTTTAGAGCTTACTTTTTCATCATTCTACATGCTAGTTTTGTCAATATCTTGAAAATTTTAAATTCTTGAGCATGTATGTTAATGTTTAATAGCATTGAGTATTCTATTCATATATTAATGTGATGGGTTGTTGTCAAAATTGAATCTTGGTTGGAATTTTTTTCCCATTTTGCAGATTAAGGGACGTTTTTTTACATTTTTTGAGTGTATGTCAAGTGCATACCCGTGAGCATAAGAGCATATGTGTAACCCATCTTCCGAAGGCCATAAATTTTACTCCCGAACTCGAAATGACTCCATTTTTTTTGCGTTGAAAAGGTATTGAAGTTAAATATGCAATGAAAACATAAATTTAGGATTTATACTTACATAAATTACAGTTTTTTCTATTAGTTTAAAACTGGTCATTTTCTAACATGTCTAATGTTTTGATGAATGTTGTATTTTCATGCTTCCTTGATTTAGACCAAAGCGTGTGTATGCTCTCATCTTGCACCTTTTGGTGATCCGAGAATAAAAAAACTTTGATCTCTATATTTTTTTAACATTGGGATTAATTTTGTTCGATCCTCGTTAGGGACTCCTTGCGTTCGGAACGTTGCAAAATCCCTTCCAGGAAATCTGGTTTTTCGAACTTAGTAGTTTTTGGTCTTTTTGGCCGGGCGCATAGAATGACTATGCAACATCAACTTTTGATGCGCCCCCTTTAAAACCTTTGGCGCATGTTTTCTTGTGTCAGCAGGTGTTTTGGTGTGCCTCTGCTGTTAAGGCTTCCCTGCGTGCGCCGAGGCGCATGCGCCTTCCTGTCGACAGATCATTTGTTGCGCCTCTTTTTGGTGCGCCAAAGGCACACATTTTCCTCTGTCAACACCACTTCCGGTGCACCATAGGTGCACATATCTTCATGTTGACAAGTCTTTCGGTGCGCCAAAGGGCGCATGTTTTCTCATGTCGACAACTCATTTGGTGCGCCCTTTAAAAAGTTGGTGGCGCATTTATTGCTGCCTCGCCTATATATAGGCGCGTCTGCGCTGTCATTGTCACCGATGCAAAACACGTGATTTTTCTCTGAGCTTGTCAGCGCACCAGCCCCGTCGCTTTCGAATCACTTTGTGGACCCCTTTCATGCATTTCTTCGTTATAAAAGCCGGGTAAGAGGTCCTCTTTCCTTTCTGCTTCATGTTTGTGGTTTTTGGCTGTTTGTGGGTAGGATTGAATTGGAAAAAGAATAAAATTCATGATTTTGTTTTCCCCCCCTGTTGTCCTTCCACATTTCTTCCTCCTCTTTCCAGATCTGCTGGTAGAGGAAGCTCTTTCCTAAAAAATATATATAGCTTGGAACCCCTTGGTTTAAAGCCATTTCATCCCACAATGAACCTTGCAGAAAGAGAGCTTAGCCATATATGGAAACCCCTCGGTGACGGAGAATCAAACCTAAAAAGAAACTATTTTCTCCTTTGGTGCATGAGCTCGCCATGCAACATCAAAACTTGATTTGCGCCCTTGGCGCACCTCTGTCACCATGATGCAATGTTACATACATCATGAAAAAGATGCCCTCATGGCGCACTTCCCTCGCATGCTGCAAATGCTTCCCATGCGCCCCTTGGCGCATCAAACTTGGATGCAACATAAAGATTCCTGCGCCCTTTGGCGCATCCAACATTCATGTAACAGCCCTTTCATATGCGCCAAGTACTAAGCTATAAAGGCGCAGGCGCGTTCCTTATCGCAGCAACATCATGTTGTGCAGACCCTCCATGCGCCGCACCAAGTTCCCTTAAAGCGCGCAAAAGCATGTTACACAAAAACATATTGGCACAAACTCTATATGCGCATGCGCCACCTTAACATAAAGATTTCATGCGCCCTTTACAAAATGCATCCACATGGCGCAAGCACTTGTTCTATGCAACATGAAAGATGCACATGCGGTGGTGCATGCTGTTCGCCCTTTGGCGCTGATTTATCTCCTGCAACACCCTTTTCCTGTGCGCCTTGCCTATTTAGCTCTGCAATCTGTAATATTCATGCGCCATGCGCCCTGAAGCCTCAAAATTGCTAACTCTTTCTTCTGTCAGCATTTCAATGGAAAATCAAGCAGCTGACACGGCTTTCTTCGATTGGGTTTCACGTCTTATTCTTGCAGATCAGCAATTAAACTCAGAAGAACATATGTCAACATCAAGCAAGAGGCCTACCAAATCCAAAGGCAAGGCCAAGCTCACAGAGGAAGAAATGAAGTATAAATATCAGAGGGTCAGAATGCCCGACTCCCAGGCCGAGTGTGACCTGGACATCAGAGACTCAGAGTTGGGTCATATTGATTTGGAGGAATTCTGGGTCAGGACTCAGAAGGTCACAAGAAGTCCGTGGATGGACAAGCTAATAGGCAGTGCCCTGCACTTTGCTGGGGGAATCCCAGTCAGCGCCGTTAACAATGAATTCATGATGGTGGTTGCCGGTGCTATAATAAAGACACAAGGTGTGTCGTAAATGAGAAGGGCGAGGTCGTAATCAACCTCACTGCCCGCCACTTTGAGATAATACTCGGCATTCCTCATCACCGGCACTTTGTGGCCGTCAGCCAAGAGATTGCATCAAGGCATGGGACGACAATGAAGATCAGTGCATGCAGCTGATGAATGAAGTCTATCTGAAGAATAAAAAGGTAGTGACCCGTTGGCCACAAATCATTCACCGCAGTGATTTTTCAGAGGAGCTCAGTGACACCATCACGTTCCTGAGCAGGGTGTTTGGGCTTCCTGACGCCCACTTTTTCCACAAATGGATGCTGCGGTATTTAGAAACCATGAACAAAAATGTGCCTGATCAACGCTTCGAATGGGCAGAAATTATAAGCAGCACGATATCAGAACAGCTGCAACAATTCCCCACAACGGGAAGATTCTACATGAATTCCTATGTTGTTTATGCTGCAGCTTCTGAAAGGGACTATCCAGCTCTGATGCGGAGTGGGGTTTGGCCCCAGGTCAAAATATATGAATACTATCCAGAATTGAGGCTGGAAAATAGCATCCCTCAATTTACCAAGATCAACGATGCATTTTTCTACTTCATCATCTGCCTATTGAGGCCAAATATGACTTACGGTCGCACGACCAAGAGCATAGTGATAACCACTGAGAAATGGGGGCCCTGTTCACCCAATTCCCCACATTCACCTATCTGAGGGCAGCTAACTTCTTGGGAGAGCCAACTAGACTGCCAAGGTATGCTGGACCCAAGTTGATTCTGCTAGAGCTGTCAAGACAGCTAATCACCTACCATGAGAAGTGCCTCAAAAGAAAGAAGGGTGGAACTCCTTTCCCCCTCACAGTGGGTAGATATACATGTCTTTCTCATCACAAGGCAAAAGACATGTTTGCAGAGCTGGAGCTGCTCAATTTGAAACATGACTTCCCAGCAAGACCCACCTTCGACCCGAGGAATTGTCTGCCGAGGGCTAAGCTCGATCCAATCCACATCCCTCAGATCGAGGATATCTACATCGACCTATATCATGAGGTGGAACTCAGGAGGAAGGACCATTCTCGTTTGGCATTGGCAGAAATCATCCAATACGGGGTAGCCATCGTCCCCAAAGGCTACCAAACTACTGAGGAGGAAGTGGATCAAGTATATCTTGATACAGGTGGGGACGATTGGCCTTTTGCGGTGATTGATAGAAACAAAGCACCTCAGACAATTGAGGAAAGGGTCGAGAAACTGCTGCGAGACGAGCATTGGTGCCGAATGAACGGACTCATCTACCTCGGGGTCGATTTCACAACCTCTCCGTTGGGTAACGCACCTCCTAGATCAAAACAGCAGCCTAAAGGCAAAGGAAAAGGCAAAGAGGGTGAATCCAGCACCACTCAAGAGGAAGCTCCTGAAAGTCCTCCTTCCGCTGCACCAGAACAAGTTGTAACTCTGGCTTCCCCAGAGAAAGAAGCGGAAGAAGATGTTCCAATAGGCCCATCCACTCAGGATGTCGCCACTGCTACAACAACCGAGGTCCCTTCTGTCCCTTCTTCTTCTCCTCCTTCCCCTCCTCGAGTGACTCAAGCGACCATCCCTTTGGTCGTGTCCTCTCCCCCTTCTTCTACTGTTCCTCCCGCTTCTTCGTCCATCTTCTCTTCTCTTGCGGATCTGTCCCCCTCCATTTCTTCCCTCATCTCTGAGCTCCCTTCCCTTCCTATGTCTTCCTCTCCTGCAGTATCTCTTCCTCCCGTGAGCACTTCTTCGGCCTCCCTCTCGATGCCGCCTCCAAGTGTCTCCACTTTTTTCCCTTCTACTACTGCAGCTGTCCCCTTCTCTGTTTCTGGCCCTTCTCCCATAAGTCCAGCCTGGATCTCCCAGCACTTAAGTCAGCAGAAAAGGAAAGTTCCCATCGCTCCGATGGACTTTTCCGTAATCCCGTCAAAGGGGCAAAGAAAAGCAGAAGCCTGTCACATGCTTCTCTCGAGTGCTTCGGGAGAGAGGGTGATGGAGATCGCATACCCCAATCCCCTCAAGGATAAAAAGGATCTGTCTCCTACAGATTACACGGTGACTCGAGTCTGATGGGTACATCTTCTGAAAGCCTTCAAGGAGAGGCCCTATCTGCAGTCGACGCCCTCTGCAAGAAGCTTCAAGAAACAAAAGAAGAGAAAAGGCTATTGAAAGAGCAAAACAAACATCTGCTCCAAGCCTTACAGAAGATGGGCAGTGCACCTCCCTACTGCCGCCGAGACTCCTGAGCCTCTGAGCCAGGATAAAATTAATGAATATGCAAAGATCGGCGAGCAGGGTATGGGCGGTTTTCGCTTGGAGGGCCGAGATCCTCAAAGGCGGTGAAAGAGTGATCGCCAAGTTCTCAATTTATATCTAAACATCAAAAAGGTGAATAAAGAGCTCCAAGCGTTAGCAGGACCCATATCAGAAGAATTTGGACCATCTAGGCTGCGGCATGAGACCTTTGACAAATGTTATTTATTGAGTCGAAGATCTGGTCAAGTTCGGCGTCTTCGGCCATCCCAGGGCCCTCAATAAAGTCATTTCCACTCTGGACTACCGGATGGATCAACTGGAGTTTGTCCTTGAAAAAATCGATAAGGTAAAGGAAGAAGCCCTGGACACGATGCACCAAATGGAACAAATCGTTCTCAACATGTCTCCAGGGTTGCTTACTCCTTCCTTCACCTTAAGAAAAGTTGATGAAACCATCCAGATCTTTAAAGAGATCGTGTCACGAGGGCTGGGGCCAGAGGTCTCTTTTGCAGAGTCCATCAATAACCTGCTGGCCTGTCGGGACTTCATCGGGTTCCTCATAGAAGCAGAGAAAGAGTATTCCAAACTCCCAGAGAAGCTCATAGACGAGCGGGAGACTTGCGAGGTGATCAGTGAGCGACACAAGGATCCTTCCCAGGATCAACTAGGGCCCATGATCAGCAAGTTCATGGAATACCGCGCTCAATTCCACATCTCGTCACCTGAGCAAGCAAAAGCAGGCTACTCCCTTTCGGCCGCAGGATGACGATGATGAATAGTGGCTTCTTCTTCTTCTCTCTCTTCTTCGACTTTCTTTTTGTAAATATCTGAAGTATGTTGGCACAAATGATGACATCATCCATGTTGCACCATGAGATGATGTCATCCATCAAGTTGTCAAAAGTCAACATGACTTTAAGATATTTTGTAGATATTTTGTATCCTTGTAGATATTTTGTAAATATCTTTGTAAATAGGTGGTTGGCTCCTTTTTGCCTTCTTTTCTCTCCTTCTTCTATAAATACCCCAATACTTGTTGTGGTGTGCATGAGTGAATATCTTTCAGATGAAAAATAGAAGTAAGGAGAAAAGACTTTGAGCTTTTTGTAACAGAAAGAATTATTAATACAATATTTAGACTTTGTGCTGAATACATGTGTTATTTGCATTGGATCTTTCTTACGTTAGATCTGTGTGTTTGTTCTGTTGAATTTACTTCTGTTTTATTGTCATTTATTCATCAGTATTGCTTTGCTCGTTTATGTAAGTAGGTTTGGCTCTGTTTACTACCAATCCCAAAACATAAACCCTCTGACCTTTCTGCTTTGGAATTCATTTCTTTTCTCCCTTCGGACCTGCTCTTTCTTCATCCTCTCTTTCATTCCTTTCTTTTCGCAGTTGGAAACACCCCTCTGGGATGAGATCCCAAACCCCCGAAGGTAGAATATTGTGAGACTTGCATGATTCTCTTTGGTAGAATAGCAATAAACCAGTTTCGCTTCTTGACTCAAAAGAGGGCTATGCCCTGCACTGCTTTGTTGGCTCGTTTATCCATAGATCTACCCAAGCGTGATTTTGGACCAACGGTTTTGGCGACTCATTTGGGGATCGACAGATCTATCGGATCTATGATGGTGGTAGGATAGAAAATCGGAGAAATCGAGAAAAATCACTATCTATTTGCAAACTTTAACTTTTTGTCAAAAATCCAAAATTTTGCAAAAGTGACCCGAATTGAAAATTTTCTTGAGAGATCCATAGATCGGCCTAGTTGGAGATCTTTAGTTATTTGAGTTTTTATAAAATTTGTGTTTTTCCGTAGATCTGAGTTTTTGACAGTTTATCAAAAATTTCATACTCTTTGAAAAAGTCAAATTTAGATCGAAAATCAGCTTGCTAATCTTCTTTGTCATTTTATCCTCATTATTATTTGTCATTAACACAATCGGTTTTAAAGAGGATAGTTTTAAATATTTAGAAAAGTACATCTTTGCTGGTTTTGTCGGAAAAACCCAGAAAATCAGCAAGTACAACCAAAAATAAATTTTAAATCTGCACACCACAGCGTTCCGAGATCTGGAAGGTACTGTTGGCGGGTGAGCCATTTACGCGTGGCGGCGAGCTCGTGGAGAAGTCGATCCTACTTTCGATCGGCTTCAAAAGGCACAATTTCGAGTGTAGCAGCAGTGCGCTTTTCATCACTAAGTTGGTGATCGGTCAACGAAGCGCCTCCCCCCACGGAAGAGCGGTTTTCACAAGGAGCCTCTACATCCCTTTGCGGTGCTTTATTGCTCGGTGGAACCGCACTCCCGGCCGCGTTCTTTTTCCAGCTGTCCGAGATGGCGGTGCCGGGGAAATCTTATGGGTCCTCTCGCATTACCACATCTGTTCACGCGCTCCCTCACGGAAAGCAGAAAGAATTTTCCCAAATTCGGCGGGAGCGGAAACAAAGCACGGATTCACACATATCTGCATTCATCATGTCATGTCGTGCGGTATCTTGGATGTAACTCACGAAGATGTGTCGGTTCACCTTTTTCGGAAACTCTCTGAGGACTGCGGCAATTTGAATGGTTTCAGCATTTGCCGGCGGATCTATTACCAGTTGGGCCACCTTGCGGGATGCTTTTGAAGACAGGTACAAGCCTTCAGAAGATGCATTTGCATTATTATCATAGATCACTCACCTGAAGAAGGAGGCCAATGAGACCATGCGTGATTTTATCGCCAGGTTCAATGCATTAATCAACCGTGTCCCTGTTGCCATGCTTCCAACACCGGAAAATCAGAAGTGTTTCTTCGTGAACGCTATGAGCTCGAAAGTTAGTTTCTTGCTCCTTCAAGAGCGAGTGGCTACCTTGATTCTCGCAGGCCGCTGCCATTCGAATAGAAGATAATTTGATAATATCTGGCGAATTGAAAAAGGAATCATCCAAGCCTAAATCTTCGGACCCTTCTCCCACTACTTAAATCGATCCGGTATTTCAAAAGATGGTGAACGACTTACTTGCATTAAAGAAGCAGTTGGCCCAAGCTTCTCCCAGTTCCTCATACCGGGATATTCCACGGAGGAACTTCGTTTCCAACAATGTTCCTCAAAGGCCGCGCTTACCCGCAACTGCTCCGCGGTTGGCGCTTGAGGCTCCTCGGTCAACGCTCTGCCGAAATCGAAGAAGAGGAACAAGATTATGAAGAACCTTCGTCTCAGGGTGAAGATGATCAAGACGTCGGTGAGCCGACTGGTGACTCTACTATCAGGTATATGGAATTTGATGAGGAGGAATCTGATGAAGAAGAGGGTACCCAGGGCTATGCAAGCGGACAATCATATGTTGTTTTTACCCGTTCACAAGGAAAAGAAGCAGAGGTTGCTTGCCCATGTGCGAAGGAGAAGGCCGTGTCAAACGTGCCTCCAACCATTGCTAAAAGAGGTAATCCTCTTCCTACTCAACTCCCTGTTAAGTCTTTTACAAGGAAATCTTTTCCCCCCATCTCTCCTCCAAATCAGCCCTCTCATATTCCTATCAAGACCAGTAATCCTACTCCACCATCACGAAGTGAGGGACTCATTCCTTCACAGTAGCAACCCTTGGCCGCATTTGATATCATAGATCATGCTAAAAAGACCAAGATCCAAATGTCTGAAGCCGAGTACCTTCAGTCAAATCCCGAACAACTTGTAAGATTGACTAAGTATATTCAAAGTCAAGTTGTTATATCTAATCAGGTTTCCCCAAAAGGAATCCTTTCCACTCCTCCTGAATCCCACATAAATGTTGCCTCAACATCTGCATCAGGCAAGATAGAACCTTTCTATCTCTCCCTCCTAATCAATGGTCACAAGTTGAGTAACTGCATAATTGATTCCGGAGCTTCTGATAACGTCATGCCGGAAAAAGTCGCCCATGCTTTGGGCCTCACCCTTACCAAGCCTTTTGGCAGATGTTATTCCTTGGAAACCAAGCAGGTTCCGTTGATTGGTCAAATCAAAAAAGGCGCGCGATTTGCATTTGCGGCGTTCCCGAGAGAGAAAAGAGTAAAGATGACCGTCCTCGTTCGTTGCGACATTCCAGTGGCCTACGGATTTTCTTTGGGAAGAAGTTTTTGCAGTGAAGTTGGTGGGGAAATTCATATGGTGGTCTAAGGCTAGAATCCCCGTCAAAGGTGTAAATGTAGACTTTGGAGCAGAATCACAAAAGAAGTACTTGGTTACTAGCTCACGAGGACCCCAAAGCTCAAATTCTTTTTGAATCATCGGGGATGGGGAACTATTTCTGTCTCTGCAAGTCGACAAAATGGTTGTTCTCACTCGAAGAAGAAGATCTTAATAAGATCTGGACTTTGCGGTTGATGGTAGGTGCTGTGACCGGTGGATGTGGCGCGGAGCCGTGCTAATATCTCCCAGAAGAGGAGATTATTCCTCTCTCTTTCAAGTTGCGTAGTTTTTAATACGAATAACACTGCTTTGAGTATGAATCTTTGTTACTTGGCATACGAGCCGCGAAAGAGAAGAGGGATCAAAAATCTGAGAGTACAAGGTGATGCAGAGCTAGTCGTGAATCAAGTTAGGAGGATATATCAAGTGAAGAATGAGAGGCTCAGGCACTACCGTAATGCGGTGTGGGACAACATTGAAGAGTTTGATGCTTTTTCAATTGAATCCATTCCAAGAGCTCAAAATGACATGGCCGATTCATTGGTTGTTTCAGCATCCCTCATGCTCCCTCACCCAGGTTTGAAAACAAACAAATACACCATTGAGGTGGTTTTCCACCCGAGCGTGCCAGACAATTCTCAGCATTGGCAAGTGTTCAACGATGATAATCAACTCATTGCCTTTCTAGAGAAGGCGGAAAATTTTAAAGAATTGCACTTTGAAGGATCTACTTCCACTTGTCGTGAATCAGTCACCGATCAAGACAATGAATCCGAAGGGAACGATGGCATATGTCAGCTCAAAGGAAATAAAATTCCAAAGGGCCTGGTTTCTCTGGAGCGGTTGTTCGACAGGCATGATCGTTTTGTGAAAAAGAAGAGGCGAGATGATCCTGACTCATCCCCAGAAACCGAACCGGTCAATTTAGGTTCGGTAGAACACCCGCAGTTTGTGAACATTGGAAAATGTTGCACGCCAGAAGAGAAGCGGAAGTTTGTCAAACTGCTGAAGAAATACATGGATGTATTGGCATGGTCCTACGCCGATCTAAAGTCTTTTAAGCCAAAGGACGTCCAGCATGACATCCCATTGAAAGAAGACGTTAAAGCCTTTCACCAGAAGCAGAGGCATTATAATCCTAAGATCTCAGGTACTATCCAGGCTGAAATTCAGAAAATGTTGGATGCGAGAATCATTTTTCCTATCCATCACAGTACTTGGGTAGAAAATATTGTGCCAGTGTGCAAGAAGAACGGTGAAATACGCATATGCGTAGATTTTCGAAACCTGAATCAGGCTTCCTTGAAAGACAACTACCCCCTTCCTATAATGGATCAAGTTCAAGCGATCCTTTGGATCGGAAAATCTGTCCATGCTTGATGGTTTTTAGGCTCTGATCGGATTGAAGTTTCACTGAAGATCAATTTAAAACAACATTCACTACTCCCAGGGTACATTTGCCTATAGCAGGATGCCTTTTGGCCTAACCAATGCTGGCGCCACTTTTCAGTGGGCCATGGACCTGGCATTCAAAGGTATGATGGGGAAAGTCATTGTCGTTTATCTGGATGACTTAACTGTGTTCTCTAAAAATGAAATGATCATTGTGATCATTTGGAGCAAGTATTGGCCAGATGCCGAGAACATGGGATTTCCCTGAACCCGAAAAAGTCTGTTTTTGGAGTCACGGAAGGAAAGTTGCTAGGGCACGTTGTTAGCAAAGAAGGAACGAAGATAGATGCCGAAAGAGTCAAGGCTATTCAGAGCCTTACTCTGCCTACAAGTAAGACTGGCGTTCATTCTTTCTTCGGAAAGGTGAACTTTCTCAGGCGTTTTGTTCCCGACTTTGCTGAGAAGACTCGTCATATATTGGACATGATGAAGGGGTCACCAACTTTCCGGTGGAGCGAGGAAGGAAAAAGGTCGTTTGAAGAAATAAAAGCTTCCGTTGCTCACGCTTTTGATCTGGTATGTCCCGATTTCTCCAAGGACTTTATCATGTATAGTTATGCATCTGAGCATACTGTGTCTGCCATCTTGATGCAAAAGAATTCGGAGAATGTTGAATCTCGATTGCGTTCATGAGCTCTCCCCTCAAGCCTCACGAACTAAAAATGTCTCAATTGGAAAAGCATGCCTTCGCCGTTGTCAAAGCAGTAAAAAATTTCAGGTATTACATTCTAAACTCTCATACGGTGGTGCTGGTCCCTGACACGGCGGTCAAATCAATTCTAACTCAACAGGAGTTAGGAAGCTTGCGAGGAAATTGGATTGCAAAGGTCCAGGAGTATGACCTGGATATAAAACCAACCAAGCTGGTAAGAGGCAAGGGCCTATGTCAGCTTATGGCTGAAAACAAAGATTCAGAAAGTCCTGAGGAAAAGGATGATTGTACCAATGAAGCACAAAGTCAGTTGGAGAAAGCCCATTCTCTGCCTCTGGTCCTATTTGTCACGACCAGTGATGAGTGGTATTCCGATATTGCTTTCTTCCTCACCTACGGCGAATGCCCAGCTCACCTAACTGCAAAGGAGAAGCGCACTATAAAGCTCAGAGTAGTGAAATATGTCATCTGGGATGACGGTTTATACAAACGCGGGATAGATGGTGTCTTTTTGCGATGTGTCGACAAGCCACAGCAGGTGAAGTTGCTTGAAAGTTTTCATAATTCAGCCTGTGGAGGCCATTTTTCCTCTTCCGTGACAGCACACAAGATCATCCGAGCTAGGTACTATTGGCGACGCTTTTCAAGATCAGCCACACAGGTAGCAAAATGTGAACCTTGCCAGCAGTTCGTCGGCAAGCCCAAGATGGCTGCTTTTCCCCTCAGGCCGGTCGTTGTCAACGAACCATTCAGGCAGTGGGGAATTGATTTTATCGGTGCACTCAATCCCCAATCGAGTGCCGGACATAGTTATGTCCTGACAGCAACAGATTACTTCACCAAATGGGTGGAGGCCATACCTGTTAAGAATGCCACTTCTGAGGTTGTTTGCAGTTTCATCAAAGAAAACATCATTGTCAGGTTTGGCGTCCCAAACAAAATTGTTGTTGATAATGCTTCTAACTTCTCCTCACGAGAAATTATTAGTTTTTGCTATGAATATGGGATAACTTTGGCTCACGCCTCGGATTATTACCCTCAGGGTAATGGTCAGGCGGAATCCAGTAACAAGAACTTGGTGACCATCATACGAAAACTAGTGGATGAGAATCAACGAATGTGGCACAAGTCCTTATATGACGCTTTGTGGGTAGATCGCATTACTCCCAAGAGGTCTCTCGGTATGTCACCTTTTCAAGTGTTATATGGCACTGATGTCGAGCTTCCCATTTCTGCTGAAATCCCTGCTCTGCGCTTGGCATGAGCTATTGAAGATGAAACTTTCCAAAATTCTCTTGAGAAGAGGATCATGTATCTGACAGAGCTCGAAGAAAAGAGAGTAAGAGTGGTCGACAAGATCACCGAGCATCAGAATCAAGTCAAGAGACTATTCGATAAAAAAGCTAAGCAAAGAAATTTCAGGTGGGAGACCTCGTCCTTCTATGGGACAAGCGAAGAGAGCCAAAAGGCATGCACGGAAAGTTTGATTCCCTATGGAGAGGGCCTTTCAAGATAAAGCAGCTCAACGGAGAGAATAGTTTCTATCTCTCATATCTGGATGGAACCGAACTCCCGCTTCCCTACAGCGGGCAACATCTGAAAATTTTAGGAAGTAGAGCTTGCTCTCTTCTTTGTACAGTTTGCTTTATTTGTGTGTTTGTTTTTGTCGTGTGTTTGCTTTCGGTTTGTTGTGTGTTCCCTTTTGTTCGCCCTCCGGTCGCCCTTGTTTTTGACTCTCCAGCCCAATGGATAGGCACATGAGATCTGGGATTCTCTACCCCCGAGTCTACTCAGGGATAGTCCCCAGAAAGAGCCAGCTGTTATCCCGTAAAATTGGCAAGGGCAATTTTACAGATAACCATACCGAAATTTTGTTCCGATCCCTCGTTAGGGACTCCTTGCGTTCGGAACGTTGCAAAATCCCTTCCCGGGAAATCTGGTTTTCGAACTTAGTCATTTTTGGTCTTTTTGGCGGGCGCATAGAATGACTATGCAACATCAACTTTTGATGCGCCCCCTTTAAAACCTTTGGCGCATGTTTTCTTGTGTCAGCAGGTGTTTTGGTGCCTCTCTATGTTGAGGCTTCCCTGCGTGCGAGGCGCATGCGCCTTCCTGTCGACATATCATTTGTTGTGCCTCTTTTTGGTGCGCCAAAGGCGCACATTTTCCTCTGTCAACACCACTTCCGGTGCGCCATAGGCGCACATATCTTCATGTTGACAAGTCTTTCGGTGCGCCAAAGGGCGCATGTTTTCTCATGTCGACAGCTCATTTGGTGCGCCCCTTTAAAAAGTTGGTGGCGCATTTATTACTGCCTCGCCTATATATAGGCGCGTCTCTGCACTGTCATTGTCACCGATGCAAAACACGTGATTTTTTCTCTGAGCTTGTCAGCGCACCAGCCCGTCGCTTTCGAATCACTTTGTGGACCCCTTTCATGCATTTCTTCGTTATAAAATCCGGGTAAGAGGTCCTCTTTCCTTTTTGCTTCATGTTTGTGGTTTTTGGCTGTTTGTGGGTAGGATTGAATTGGAAAAAGAATAAAATTCATGATTTTGCTTTTCCCCCCCCCTCTTTGTCCTTCCACATTTCTTCCTCCTCTTTCCAGATCTCTTTGGTAGAGGAAGCTCTTTCCTAAAAAATGATATATAGCTTGAAACCTCTTGGTTTAAACCATTTCATCACCTCAATGAACCTTGCGGAAGGAAGCTTAAGCCATATGTGGAAACCCCTCGAAGAATTTTTAAATCAAACCTAAAAAGAAAAGCATTTTTTTTCCTTTGGCGCATGAGCTCATCCATGCAAGACATCAAAAAAGATCAGCGCCTTGTGCCTTGGCAGCATCCATCGCCCCTTTACATCAAAAAAAGATGCCCTGATGGCGCACTTCCCTCGCATGCTTGCAAATGCTTCCATGCCCTCTTAGCGCATCAAACTTGGATGCAACATTGCTTATTCCTGCGCCCTTTGCGCGCCCAACATCCGTCTGTGACCCTTTCATATGTGCCAAGTACTAAGCTATAAAGGGCGCGGCGCGTTCCTCATCGCATGCAACATCATGTTGTGTGAGACCCTCCCCTCCATGCGCGCACCAAGTTCCCTTAAGCGTGCCAAAAGCATATATTACACAAACTTTATATGCGCCCTTTGGCGCACCGATGTTCTATGCAACATGAAAGATCCATGCGCCACGGGCGCATCCTGTTCCCATGTAACATAAAGATTTCGTGCGCCCTTTACAAAATGCATCCACATGGCGCAGGCGCACTTGTCCTTGCATGACAACACAAAATGCACCTGCTGTTCATGCGCCATGCGCCCTTTGGCTGATTTCTGACACCCTTTTCTGTGTGCCTTACCTATTTAGCTGCACGCAATGCGCAATATTCATGCGCCATGCCCGAGGCCTCAAAATTGCAACTCTCTTTCTTACGTCGAAGCATTTGATGGAAAATCAAGCGGTGACACGGCTTTCTTGATTGGGTTTCACGTCTTATTCTTGAGATCAGCAATTAAACTCGAGAAGAACATATGTCAACATCAAGCAAGAGGCCTACCAAATCAAAGGCAAGGCCAAGCTCACGAGAGGAAGAAATGAAGTATAAATATCGGAGGTCGAGAATGCCCGACTCCCGGGCGAGTGTGACTGGACATCGGAGACTCGAGTTGGGTCATATTGATTTGGAGGAGTGCAGGTCGGGACTCGAGAAGGTCACAAGAAGTCCGTGGATGGACAAGCTAATAGGCGGTGCCTGCACTTTCTTTGGAGGAATCCCGATCAGCGCCGTTAACAATGAATTCATGATGGTGGTTGCCGGTCTTTATAATAAAGACACAAGGTGTGTCGTAAATGAGAAGGGTGAGGTCGTAATCAACCTCACTGCCCGCCACTTTGAGATAATACTCGGCATTCCTCATCACCGGCACTTTGTGGCCGTCAGCCAAGAAGATTGCATCAAGGCATGGGACGACAATGAAGATCAGTGCATGCAGCTGATGAACGAAGTCTATCTGAAGAATAAAAAGGTAGTGACCCGTTGGCCACAAATCATTCACCGTGAGTGATTTTGGAGGAGCTCGGTGACACCATCACGTTCTGAGTAGGGTGTTTGGGCTTCTGATGCCCACTTTTTCCCACAAATGGATCTTTGCGGTATTTAGAAACCATGAACAAAAATGTGCGATCGATCAGCGCTTGAATGGGTAGAAATTATAAGCGGCACGATATCGAGCACTACTGACAATTCCCCCAATGGGAAGATTCTACATGAATTCCTATGTTGTTTATCTGCTGACCACGAAAGGGACTATCCAGCTACGATGCGGAGTGGGGTTTGGCCCAGGTCAAAATATATGAATACTATCAGAATTGAGGCTGGAAAATAGCATCCCTCAATTTACCAAGATCAACGATGCATTTTCTACTTCATCATCTACTATTGAGGCCAAATATGACTTACGGTCGCACGACCCGAGAGCATAGTGATAGCCAGCTTTGAGAAATGGGGGCCTGTTCACCCAATTCCCCACATTCACCTATCTGAGGGCAGCTAACTTCTTGGGAGAGCCAACTAGATTGCCGAGGTATCTTTGGACCCAAGTTGATTCTTTAGATTTGTCAAGACGACTAATCACCTACCATGAGAAGTGCCTCGAAAAGAAAGAAGGGTGGAACTCCTTTCCCCCTCACAGTGGGTAGATATACATGTCTTTCTCATCACAAGGCAAAAGACATGTTTGCAGAGCTGGAGCTGCTCAATTTGAAACATGACTTCCCAGCAAGACCCACCTTTGACCCGAGGAATTGTCTTCCGAGGGCTAAGCTCGATCCAATCCACATCCCTCAGATCGAGGATATCTACATCGACCTATATCATGAGGTGGAACTCAGGAGGAAGGACCATTCTCGTTTGGCATTGGCAGAAATCATCCAATACGGGGTAGCCATCGTCCCCAAAGGCTACCAAACTACTGAGGAGGAAGTGGATCAAGTATATCTTGATACAGGTGGGGACGATTGGCCTTTTGCGGTGATTGATAAAGCAAGCACCTCGAGACAATTGAGGAAAGGGTCAAGGAAACTCTGCGCGAGAAGCAGAGCATTGGTGCGAATGAAGCGGACTCATCTACCTCGGGTTGATTTCACAACCTCTCCGTTGGGTAACGCACCTCCTAGATCAAAAAACAGCCTAAAGGCAAAGGAAAAGGCAAAGAGGGTGAATCGGCACCACTCGAGAGAAGCTCTGAAAGTCCTCCTTGCTTTGCACGAGAACAAGTTGTAACTCTGGCTTCCCAGAGAAAGAAGTGAAGAAGATGTTCCAATAGGCCCATCCACTCAGGATGTCGCCACTGCTACAACAACCGAGGTCCCTTCTGTCCCTTCTTCTTCTCCTCCTTCCCCTCCTCGAGTGACTCAAGCGACCATCCCTTTGGTCGTGTCCTCTCCCCCTTCTTCTATTGTTCCTCCCGCTTCTTCGTCCATCTTCTCTTCTCTTGCGGATCTGTCCCCCTCCATTTCTTCCCTCATCTCTGAGCTCCCTTCCCTTCCTATGTCTTCCTCTCCTGCAGTATCTCTTCCTCCCGTGAGCACTTCTTCGGCCTCCCTCTCGATGCCGCCTCCAAGTGTCTCCACTTTTTTCCCTCTCTACTCTGCATTTGTCCCCTTCTCTATTTTCGGCCCTTCTCCCATAAGTCCAGCCTGGATCTCCCAGCACTTAAGTCAGCAGAAAAGGAAAGTTCCCATCGCTCCGATGGACTTTTCCGTAATCCCGTCCAAAGGGGCAAAGAAACAGAAGCCTGTCACACGCTTCTCTCAGAGTGCTTCGGGAGAGAGGGTGATGGAGATCGCATACCCCAATCCCCTCAAGGATAAAAAGGATCTGTCTCCTACAGATTACACAGTGACTCAGGTCACAATGGGTACGTCTTCTGAAAGCCTTCAGGGAGAGGCCCTATCTGCAGTCGACGCCCTCTGCAAGAAGCTTCAAGAAACAAAAGAAGAGAAAAGGCTATTGAAAGAGCAAAACAAACATCTGCTCCAAGCCTTACAGAAGATGGGCAGTGCACCTCCCACAACTGCCACCGAGACTCCTGAGCCTCTGAGCCAAGATAAAATTAATGAATATGCAAAGATCGGCGAGCAGGGTATGGCAGTTTCCGCTTGGAGGAGCCAGATCCTCAAAGACAGTGAAAGAGTGATCGCCAAGTTCTCTGATTTATATCTAAACATCAAAAAGGTGAATAAAGAGCTCCAAGCGTTAGCAGGACCCATATCAGAAGAGTTGGACCATGCTAGGCTGCGGCATGAGACCTTTGACAAATGTTATTTATTGAGTCGAAGATCTGCAGTCAAGTTCGGCATCTTGGCCATCCCGGGGCCCTCGATAAAGTCATTTCCACTCTGGACTACGGATGGATCAAGCTGGAGTTTGTCCTTGAAAAAATCGATCGATAAGGTAAAGGAAGAAGCCTGGACACGATGCACCAAATGGAACAAATCGTTCTCAACATGTCTACAGGGCTGCTTACTCCTTCCTTCACCTTAAGAAAAGTCGATGAAACCATCCAGATCTTTAAAGAGATCGTGTCACGAGGGCTGGGGCCAGAGGTCTCTTTTGACATGTGAGTCCATCAATAACTTTCTTTGGCACAGCTGTCGGGACTTCATCGGGTTCCTCATAGAAGCGAGAGAAGTAGTATTCCAAACTCCCGAGAGAAGCTCATAGGCAGCGAGCGGGAGACTTGCGAGGTGATCAGTGAGCGACACAAGGATCCTTCCCAGGATCAACTAGGGCCCATGATCAGCAAGTTCATGGAATACCGCGCTCAATTCCACATCTCGTCACCTGAGCAGCAAAAGCAGGCTACTCCCTTTCGGCCGTAGGATGACGATGATGAATAGTGGCTTCTTCTTCTTCTCTCTCTTCTTCGACTTTCTTTTTGTAAATATCTGAAGTATGTTGGCACAAATGATGACATCATCCATGTTGCACCATGAGATGATGTCATCCATCAAGTTGTCAAAAGTCAACATGACTTTAAGATATTTTGTATCTCCTTGTAGATATTTTGTAAATATCTTTGTAAATAGGTGGTTGGCTCCTTTTTGCCTTCTTTTCTCTCCTTCTTCTATAAATACCCCAATACTTGTTGTGGTGTGCATGAGTGAATATCTTTCAGATGAAAAATAGAAGTGAGGAGAAAAGACTTTGAGCTTTTTGTAACAGAAAGAATTATTAATACAATATTTAGACTTTGTGCTGAATACATGTGTTATTTGCATTGGATCTTTCTTACGTTAGATCTGTGTGTTTTCTCTGTTGAATTTACTTCTGTTTTATTGTCATTTATTCATCAGTATTGCTTTGCTCATTTATGTAAGTAGGTTTGGCTCTGTTTACTACCAATCCCAAAACATAAACCCTCTGACCTTTCTGCTTTGGAATTCATTTCTTTTCTCCCTTCGGACCTGCTCTTTCTTCATCCTCTCTTTCATTCCTTTCTTTTCGCAGTCGGAAACACCCCTATTGGGATGAGATCCCAAACCCCTGAAGGCAGAATATTGTGAGACTTGCCTGATTCCTGCTTTGGTAGAATAGCAATAAACCAATTTCACTTTCTTTTGAATCAAAGAGGGCTAAACAAACATTGTATTGCAGGTTTTAGAAAAGGGTAAGTCCCTCTCCGCTCAAATGGAACATAACCCCTTTGGCATAACGCCTTAAGCTATAACAATGGGAGTGGTTCCAGAACCCTAAAGTAGTCCACACAAAAGGGAACCTTGTGGACAAAACGGGAAGTGCTTTACACTACTTACTTGACTAGGGATTCCTTTGTGAGATAGCGTTATAGGTTGTCCATTATGGCGACCCCAGTGATAGTACATGTAGACGCACTAGTTTCC
Organism: Taxus wallichiana var. yunnanensis; assembly: GCA_018340775.1. Classification (NCBI taxonomy): domain Eukaryota; kingdom Viridiplantae; phylum Streptophyta; class Pinopsida; order Cupressales; family Taxaceae; genus Taxus; species Taxus wallichiana. The sequence goes on along the minus strand of CM031237.1, from coordinate 701,564,906 downwards.
TACTATTCTTGAAGGGGGTAAAGTAAAGCCGAGATAATCCCAAACTAGTCAGTGTGAATTTTTGGGTAAATCATGCTGCTCGTAGCAACTTTATAACACCTAGGCGAGAGAACCACCTAGGAGAATATACTTTGGCCAGAGCCCACTTTGACCATTTAAAAAAAAGTGTTGAGTTTTGAACCTTCTTTTTAAGAAACATGTGACGTATTACTTTCACCTAGTTTTTACTTGCCTTAGGGTGAGGCGAAACTCTACTGAAGTGAGGCTAGCATTTTTCATCATTTTTCTTGATTTATTTCCTTCATATTATTTTGACACTTTGTTGATCAAAAGAGGTGTGATTACCTTTGTGTTTCCATTCGACTATTTCTCTCACTTTTATGTCTGTTTATGCCCATCCATGTTTGCGGCTGGGTTATTTAAACGTCTAAAGTGAGTGGAGGCATTTTCACATCATTTGGTAGCCATTGTGATCTTGATACCCACGTCAAGATCATCATTGTAGTTAGGCGTGGTTCATCACCGCGGACTTCCATAAAGGAGTTAGCTTATTTGTCTCGTATCATTACAATTTCGATATTTACATCTTGTTTCTTGTAAACTCGACATAAATACCTATATTGTACGGTTACACTGCACACATTCTTAACTATTCCTAGCTATACTTTGAGCTTTTTTTGTTCGGTTTTATTATTACCTCGATTTCAAAAGGTGCTAAGCACTACCATTTGTGCGTGTTATATCAATAACACCTCAATATCAATACTTTACTTTCTTGCAAAGTGGGTTAACATATCTTGGTGATATTGTTGTGTCATTCACAAATCGTAATTGGTACTTTTTGAGATATAGGTCTTAATCAGACTTGAGCTTGCTCGTCGTATATCTTGATTGGGAGATCACATTTAACTTCATGTATTTACTTACGTCTTGTTCATTCCTTTGAACTTGGCATAAGTGGAGACATCTTGTTAATAATATAGCATTGCAAATTACTTTGAATTGTAGTCTAAGAATTACTTCATTTGATTAAAGTTTTGGTACCAAACAATTGTTTCATTGGTGACTCTATCACTCTATCACATTGGTATTCTCACACTATTAATTTACTCTTAACATGTACATATTTTGTTTCACTTAGAGGTAGTCATTGAATTTTGAACAAATCTATAACTTACCTTAGTGAAACTTATCACGAAAAACATGGCTCCCAAGACACGTTTAGGGCTAAAGAAACAAACATATGAGGAACAACAAGCACAAGCTTGGGAAACCTCTAATAGACAAGGGTCAAACCCATTTATCGGACACGATCTAGGACCACTATTTTCTGTAGAAAAGGAAACAGGAGAAATGGTCGACCATAGTGGAAAAGAATCGAGTCACCACATGCGGACTTTGATTTTTACCCTACTCTACCAGATGAATTTCCTCTTAGAAAAAAAGATAGAGTGTTGGCCTAGGTCATCGAATTAGGGGCCAAATTGCCCATCGAGAAGGAACCAATACTACAAATAAATGACACTACTGAGGAAGAACGCCCCCTTATCAATATGGAAGATATTTTAATCAAGCGGGCATGCTTCCACTTCTTACGTAGAAAATGATAAAGTGGTAGGGCATAGAATACCCCTCCTCAAAGTGCCATGAAGAAACAAAATAGAACTTGAGACAGAAGAAGAACCTCCACAGTACGAAGAGGAGGAACCTTTAGAAGAAGAGGCTATAAACCAAGCCACAATCCAACAAAAAATCAGCAACCTAAGCCGACAACTTGCTTTGCTTACTTCCCATGTATAGAAAGATGCAAACAGGAACATTCAAAAGGTAAGGCCTAAGGTTAAGATCAACGAACTCCATTGGGAAAAACAAGGAGAAGAAGACATAGGGTACCATCGTGTTTACATCCCTACTTCTCCCACTAAAGAACAATTGCTCACACAGGAAGTGCAGTCTATGAAAGTGACGCTTGTGAGCTTACAAGAGAGCAATATAGGGAGCATCAGGAAATATCAATATGAAGAGTTGTGCCCCTATCCTTTTGACAAGACAATGACCCTTCAACCCTTTCCAAAGAAATTTGATATGCCAAAGTTTGAAAAATACAAAGGAAAGGGAGACCCAAGAGATCATGTTAAATATTTTTACATGGCATGTCAAGAGGTGTCTTATAGTGATAATTACCTTATCAGACTTTTTCCCAAGAGTCTTGGAGGTCAAGCATTGGAATGGTTTACACGCTTACCACGGGATCAATTTCCACCTAGCTAGAATTAGCAGAAAGATTCGTGCGTCACTTCTCGTATAACATAGAGAGTGATGTCACCATGGCAGACTTGTGCGGTGCCAAACAACACCTAAATGAGACCTTCACTAGCTTCCTCCAATGATGGAGAGGGATAACTAGTCGCTTCCCTTGTGCTTTCCCGAAAAACAGATGGTCAGTATCTTCATTCCCAATCTCAACCTAGATATCACCTTCCACCTCCAAATGCATTGTGTCTCGTACTTTTGAGGAGGTTATTGAGAAAGGGATTCAGATAGAAAAGGATCTCATTGCTAAAGGAACCCTTAAAAACAAATCTAAAAACAACCAAAGTGTCAAACCCACATAAAATCCCAAGATATTCAACAAAAACAAAAATGTGGTGGGAGATAGAATCACTGATTCCAAACGTGTTCAAACGGTCCAAACTGGTCAACCTTTTAAACTAACCAAGGGCCCAATTCAACCACCACCAAAATGACGAACATTCACCTCTCTCAATGAACCGTTGTCAGTCATACTAAAACAATTGGATGTGGCCCACACGATGACCTATCCTACAACATAATTGTTTGACGATGTCAATGCTCCCAAACCTTCATGGTATAAGGAGCATGAATATTGCGAAATCATGTTAAAGTTCATAAAACAAACAAATGTTTGTGACTTCGCCACTATATTCAAGACCTCATTGACAATAGGGAGATAGAGGTGGATAACCCTGGCCACATGCAAACACCTAACGAGAAAATGGGGATTTATAAGGAACCATTCCCAAACATGATAATTCGGAAAATGCAAAACTGGATCAGGGAGAGTCATCCCAAACCTATAAAGCCACGAATTACTTGTATACCAAGAGAGATAACAATCATTACGATTCACTTATCATATGTATTCGCTCCCCTGCTGACCGTGTCAACACTATCTGGATTAAGGGAAAGGACTACACTGCGGTAACAAGGCGCGCCCGCCTTGTAATTTCGGACCCTCTCCGTCGACCCCGCATACTGGTAAGTATAACCTTTTAGAACAACTTGAGAAGACGTCTGCTAAGATTTCAATCTTAGACCTTCTCAAGATTTCCAATGTGCATAAGGACATCCTGTATCAAACTCTTCAGGGGTCGGGAGTGCCTTTAGAATTTGATCCTGCACACCTTCAAGATGTGGTGGCAACCATTGCCCCAAGTGAGCATCTTACTTTCAACCATAGGGAGATCCCTACCAAGAATCCTACACATAATCTTCCCTTGTACATCGAGGTAGTTGTCACCTGTAGGAAAATCAAACGGGTGCTTGTGGACAATGGATCGAGGTAGTTGTCACCCGGGCAGGAAAATCACCACCACTAAACCAACCCTTGACCTTGTATACCCTTCCCTTGTTGAATGGGACCAACAACGTCACGTGCCACTAGATTTATTCGAGAACAACAAGGATATTGTAGAGTTTATGGGCATAAGGGATACAATCCCCATTGGAGATCATAAGAAAGGTTTCTCTATCGACTTAGACACCTGTGCCTACTTCGGTGAGGAGGCTGAACTTTGTGGTCAGCAAAATTTAAAGAAAAGTGAGGGAAAAATTTCTAAAGAAAAGCCTCGGAAAAAGTTGAAGTCCAAGTCACACAGTGAAAACCTCTTTGAGGCCTTTGGTGCCGACAAACAAATAAGAAAACCGAAGGACAAAAAAAGTGACCACACCAAGGATGAAAATCTCATGGAGACATCCTTGGATGAAGATCTCAACCTTCCTCCTGACCCTACGTGTATGGAGGATTTATCAAAATTGTTAGTCGAAGAAACCATTGATGTCAACATTGGTACTGAAGAAGATCCCAAGATAGTAAAATTGGGGGCATCACTCTTAGCTAGAGAACAAAAGACGTTCACTATGTTGTTGTGAGAGTTCATTGATGTGTTTGCATGGTCTTACAAAGACATGCCCGGCCTAGATCTGAATTTGGTCATGCACAACCTGGTTGTGCATGCAGACGCCAAGCCTATCAAACAAAAACTCCGAAAGATGCATCCAAGAGTGGCCTTGTTGGTCAAGGAAGAGTTGGAAAGGTTGCTTGCAGCAGGATTCATCCGACCAATTGACTATTCTGAATGGATATCGAACATTGTTCCTATCCAGAAGAAACCTATCGGTATCCGAATCTATACGGATTTTAGAGACATCAATAAGGCTTGCCCTAAAGATGAATTTTCGTTACCCAACATTGATATGATTGTCAAATCAACAACAAGATATGAAATGCTATCGCTCATAGATGGCTTTTCGGTTATAATCGATTAAAATCAACGAGGAGGTCCAACAAAAATAATTTTCACAACTCCTTGGGGCACCTTCTACTCGAGATGATGCCATTTGGCCTTAAGAATGTGGGAGCAACTTATTAGCAGGCCATGACAGTAATCTTTCACGATATGATTCATGACATCATGGAAGACTACGTGGACGACATCCTGGGAAAGTCCAAAACAAGAGAAGATCATCCTGTCATTTTACGGCGTATCTTTGAGTGCCTGTAGGAATACAAAGTCAGATTGAATCCCAAGAAGTGTGTCTTTGGGGTGCTATCAGGGAAATTATTGGGCTTCATTGTGTCAAGACGAGGTATTGAGGTAGACCCTGCTAAAGTGTCTGCCATCACTGAAATGCCTCCACCTGAAAATATCAAGCAATTACATAGCTTGCAGGGGAAAATTCAAGCCATTCGCCACTTTATCTCACAGCTTGTAGATAAATGTCACTCATTCACCCATTTTCTTAAAAAGGACGTTGCTTTCATCTGGGGACTCGAGAAACAACAAGCCTTTGCTTTACTTAAACAGTACCTGGCCAATCCACCTATTCTCATGCCTCCTACTCCGGAGAACCCCTTTTACTCTATATTTTCGCTACATAATATGCTATTGGTGTGTTGCTCATGCAATATGACATTAACCATAAGGAGAAAGTGGTGTACTATCTGAGTCGCACCCTCATTGCCTATGAACTTAATTATCCTCAGATTGAAAAGGCTTGCTTGGCCATTGTTTTTACCTTTCAAAAACTTCACCATTACCTGCTGAATACTAAGACCAAGCTCATATCGAAGGTCGACCCACTCAAGTATTTGTTGTCCAAACCCGCCCTTACAGGTAGAATGGCTAATTGGATCATTCTACTTAGTGAGTTTGATATAGAATTTGTCCATCAAAAATCAGTTAAAGGAAAAATACTTGTAGATCAGCTAGCGGAAGCACCTTTGCAAAGCATGGAGCCTTTGAGTCTGGAACTGCTAGACGCCTCTTTGCTCTACATTGAATAATCTGTCGTATGATGAGATACATTTTGATGGATCTTTTACGTTTCATGGTTCAGGTGCAGGAGTGGTCCTTATTACTCCTTCGGGTGATCCTATACCACAGGCTTTCCGCTTGGCCTTCCCTTGCACGAACAACATTATAGAGTATGAAGCACTCATTGCAAGGATGAAGCTGGCCATCAAGTGGAATATTCATCATGTTAAGGTTGTAGGTGATTCACAGTTAATCATTAAACAAGTTAATGATGAGTATAAGGTTAAGGATGACAAACTCATACCTTACAAGAAGTTAGTGGAAACTCTAAAGGAGTATTTTGTGCACATCACCTTTGAGCAGATCCCAAGAGCGCATAACAGATTAGAAGATGCTATGGTAATGGTGGGATCTATGCTTCGCATTCCACCATGGAACAATGATATGACATTCTTCATATAAAATCTATGCAAGCCCGCATATGACATGCCAGAATCTTGCCTGGCTTGTGAGGTTGTTGGTCCCCATTCACCATGGTATGAACCCATTTTCACCTATCTTAAGGACAATACATTCACTTTCAATATCTCCCACTCGAGAAGCAAAGCCTAATTCACCAAATAGCCCATTACACCATTTTAGGAGGTACACTTTATCATTGTGGCTACGATGGGAATCTGTTATGTTGTCTGGATGTGACAGAGTCAATCCAGCAATCAAGGAAGTACACGAAGGAGTATGCAGAGTGCATACAAATGGAATGGTCTTGGCTAAGAAATTGTTGAGAGTAGGTTACTATTGGCCTACCATGGAAATTGATTGTTGCAATTACGTTAGAAAATGTGTGCTTTGCAAAAGTATGGAAATTTTATCCATGCTCCATCACAGCCATTGCAACCAATCACTACCCCATGGCCATTCTCTAAATGGGGACTCGATTTAATAGGGAAGCTTACTCCTACCTCCTCTGATGGTCATACACATATCATCACAGCCACTAAATATTTTACAAAATGGGTGGAGGCCATCCCTTTAACCTATGTCACAGGAGCACAAATTTCTAAATTCATCATGAATCACATTATTTTTCGGTATGGCATTCCTGCAGCCATTGTTACAGATAATGGGAAGTCATTTAAGAACAAAACTGTGAAAGGTCTTTGCCAATGGTTCCAAATCAAATTGAAATGGTCCACGCCATATTACCCTTAGGGTAATGGACAAGCTGAGGCAACAAACAAGACTTTGGTTAGGATAATGGAGAAGATGGTCAGCAAAACAGGTCGCAACTGGCACCTACAAATTCATCCAGCCCTTTGGGCTTACCAAACATCCATTCGCACCCCTACAAGTGTGACACCATATTCCCTAGTGTTCGGGACAGAATCTATCATCCCCTTAGAGATTGAACTTCCCTCCCTGAGGATCTCTCTTCGAGACTATCTAGATAAAGATGAAGATTACCGAGTGGCAAGATTGGCTGAGTTGGAGCTACTGGATGAGAAGCACATTCATGCTCTTAATCACCTGAAAGTATATCAACATAGAGTCTCTAGAAACTATAACAAGAGAATCATCCCTCGTCAGTTTGAGGTTGGTGATTTAGTCATGAAGGAGAACCAGTTCAACACCAGAGTGGAGTGAGAAAAGAAAGGGAAGTTCGAACCCCATTGGTTAGGACCCTATGTCATAGTTTCCAAGTATGGCATAGGGGCATACAAGTTGGCTCACCCCAATGGTGATGAGCTCTAGGAGCCCATGAACGCCATGCATCTTAAGAGGTTTTATGCCTGAACATGGCATAAGAAAGTCATAAAAAAAAAATAAAAAAAAAATCAAACAAATTCAGAAAAAGAAAAAGAGAAAACAGGTCATCCACTTGTGAAAACCACACATTGTGGCACTTTGGGCAAGTCCTTGGGTGAAAACCGGTTTCCGGCACCTCAAGAAGATTCGTTGTTTGCAAGCATTCTATATTCAAAGGGTAGTTGTCTTTGGCCTGGACTTGGTTTTGCCTCCGAGTTTCCTTGTGCACACCATTTTGTCCAGCCTTGATCCGGCTTTTCCTTCTTCTATTCATCTGTGAGGGATGTGGTCTTTCGTGATTTCCCATCTTACGCTGGGGGAAACTCAACGACTTCACCTTCTTGTTCATAAGTGTGTGGCTTCTGCCCTTGTATATTCCCCACCTAACGCTGGGGGCATCCACGCTTTCTTGGTTACCTGCACATAGCTTTGGAAACTGTCAGAAAACACAAAAACAATAGAAAATTGTTTCGAGAAAACACAAAAACAATAGAAAATTGTTTCGAGAAAACACAAAAACAATAGACAATTGTTTCACAAAAACCTAAACAATAGAAAATTGGTGCATGAAAACATATCTTACAAAAACATTTACTTGCTTTTTCTTGCTTTGCTTGTTCTTGTATAGTGTTTTACGGGCTTACTTTTGAGTTATTTATTGCTTGGGTGTAATTTGTCATAGTTTATCTTTTCTTTCTCGAATAGATTCATTCTTTCTTGTGCATATTGTAATGGGTTTCGACATGCTAGTGTGTTAGTTAATTATTTCTTTCTTAATTCATGTTGTTGTGTTTTGTTACTTGTTAATAAGGCATGGTGATTCATGGTGTATTGCATTAATTCCTAGTGTTCTTTGTAGCATTTGGCTGTGTTTCTTGCATGTGCTCTATTTTGTTATCATTCACATCAGATTACCATCACTATCATCACATCTAGCGTCATCTATACATCATATATAAACAAAAATGTTAAGTTTTACATCATGCATGTATGCTAAGCTAATCATCACATATCATATCATCAATGGGGGCAAGAGGGGTTGCGCATAATAAAAAATCTATCCCCCACACCAATATCATCATATCATCCCGTCCATATACATCAAAATAACATGACGCATGTGCCCCCAAAGTGGCGCGTGCGGGTCCTAACCCACGCTTGCGCTATGCGCAAGCACGCCTACGCATTTTCTACGCCTAAATACCCTAATTAATGCATTAATGACAAAAATTTAAGAGAAAGGTTGTGATACTCACAAATGGCCCCTCTTTCGCGTGCCTCTGGTACCCCCGGACTGCATCAACACACCTCAAATGATCACGTGCGATCACCATCTCTCCTGAGTGTTAGAGCCTCACGGTAAGTTTTCTAAACTGAGTGGTTAAAATGAACTAATGCGATGTTTTTACCCCCCCTAGGGGGGTATATTAACCTGTTTTTCACCGTTCGGATGGTGGGACACCCGTTTCGCTCACCGTTTTCTCCTCTGTTTTTGTGGAATAATTATTTTGAATTAAATAATTATTTTTCTCTTATTTTCACCGTATTTGGGCATTTTTGTCTAATACCCCTTTCTTATCCCTCGGGAAATTTTATTGCTCTCAGTGATTTTTACTCTTCTTCACACTCTCGTAAATAATTATTTTTCTTAATTTTCCACTAAACAAAGACATTATTTGTTATTTGTTTCTCCTTTCTTCCACCTAGGGCACTTTTCATGTTGCCCCTAGGCCCTTCTTTTTCTTCTTCTCCTTTCTTCTATTGTTTATCATAGTTCAGAAAGCCAAAACAATACAAACATTTACTATATCGAAAAAATCTAAAAACAAGGCAAAATTTTTCAAAAAATTCCTAAAAAGTAAAACCCCTACAAAATGGTAACTTGCTTCTTACGGCTGAAACTTGTGTCTTGCGCATGGTATTTTCTCCATATCATGTTGGTTTGTCTCACATCTTCCTCGATTAGTATGACTTGTGGATCACTGGATTCATAACCATTCACAAAAGCTAGTTGTTTGCTTCATCTATACTCTGGGGCACTTTTGGTTGCGTGGTGCTATTTCATTGTGCACAAATGCTTTCCATGGACTCCATTTCCATTTTCATTTCCCCTTGCATGTATCCTTGCTTGGGGCATCATTTTTTAACCCTTGTCATTAATCATGAACTTGTGGATCTCTCCAGCACTGATAACAAAACATTTGTACAACTGTCTTGACCGTTGTTGGGTTGGATATGTGTGTTCATACTTGTTTTCCTTGTTAGATGAGCTTGTTTCCTTCTCGTATTGCATTGCATTTTTTTATGTTATGTGGAGTTGGTACTTTCAACAATGGACAATTGTTCACAGTATGGCTTTTCATGTCATTCTACCTTTGTCGTATGCTTATTTTTTTTAATAAGGGCCAATGATGTAGTTCCTATGGCAATATGATGACATCAAATTTGTTCCACATAAACAACGGCTAGAGGCTAAGCTCTTCTCTCCCCTCTTCCTTATTTCTTCTACACCACTTCCCTTTTCACCCCTGCTTTTCTCTCTCACCGGGGCATCTTGCCTCCTCCCATCCTTCTACCTATATCTCACCTTTTTCGATCATCGATCGACTTCTTTCATCACCCCATCGACACTCGAGGGGGCATTTCTCCCTCCTACTAATTTTTCTCCTATCCCTTCAAAAATTTCTTCCATCTACTATCTTTGAAGTGACGTCACTTACGCCACCCCAAAGAGGGGAAAATGTAGACACCTATAATTATGCCCAAGCAATTTAAATACTTAAATTGCGCTAATTATCTCCTTTTCCGCAAATAGATGACATATCATCAAAAGTGCTCATATTCCCTCTAATTGTCATCAATTAATTACAATACACTAATTGATTAAGTTGCCTACCCAACTAACAACCTAATTAATGACCTTCTATTAATTATCACTTCCTCTATCTTGATTAATTAATTATTATTAATTAATTAGTCTTCCCCTTCATTTAAACTAGTAAATCGATATTAAATTGATTTAATCCCTTTCTAATAGCCTGAATCGCACTAATATTCTTCTAAATGGCTTCTATAAGCTTACACCTACCTATTAATTAATCACCTTTGATTAATTAAAATACCCCCCAACTCCCATGACTTGTTAAACATGTATTAAACCCTTCTAAAGTAAGGTTACCTTTAATAAAGCAACCTTATCCATTCCTAATCATGTTTTACCTTTATCCCACATTCATGAGAATGTGTTGAATCCTTTATCCTTTGGGCTATATAAAGAGCCCTCCACCTACCTTTTTACTTACACCTAAACTCCTTAGAGAGCAAATGCAAAACATATAGCAAAGAAACTAAGAGCTTGCACCTTGTTTTCTTGAGAGTTCATCATCTTGAAGAGTTAAGCCTCTTTCTTAAAGTGCTTGGGTCATATGGGAGGTGTCAAAAGGGTCTTGTAGCCCAACTTTGATTAGCCCCCATTCCTAGGTTCTTGGAACATTAAGGACAACTATTTTTGATAGCCATGGTACCTACCTAGGTTCCTTCATTTATATGTTGTTAGAGAATAGAGGATATTTAGGTGCTTAACATAGTTGATTTCATAGTTTTGTATTGATAATTGTTAGCATCTAACCCTTGATTAATTCTTATCATGATGGTGTTTATAATGTTGTTTAATTCTTGTTAATTAAGACTATTTAGGTGTTAGTCTTTGTTTACATTAGCATTAGTTTAAAAACAACACTTGCACACACTTTGTCTTGTAAAGTGGGGCATCAAATGCAATTTGGAAAAAAATCATGTTAGGTGGGTTTGTGGTTTGGTGGTATGTTAGGGCCCTTATTGCAGATATGATATGGGCTCAAAATTGGGTATTTTAGATGTAATTTTAATGGCACATGTGAATTGCGATGCAAATTTTTACATACTTATGACATGATATAACATTTGGGAGTTCATGGAGGTAGTCCAAGTTCAAACTTGGAATTATTTTGATTTCAAGCACAACACAATCAAGGGGTTGTAGAAGTGGTCCAAATTAAAAATTCTAGATAGTATTTGATAAATGAGATTTTGAATGGTTAGAAAGGGTTGAAGGCCCGATTCAATTGATTTGGATTAATACATGTATTGTTGTTATCCCACTGCAGTACACTTCCCAGAAACACCGAAAAGGGAGAAGGTTCGGTTCGAGTTTTTGGGGAATTGGGTTGGTTGGATACATCCTAATCATTGGCACACTCTAACAATTTAGAACAGAGTTGGATCAATTGGAAGTTGTTAAATCAAAAATTTTATAGACATATATCATTTCGTTGGAATGAAAGATAACGTATGACATAGGGACAACCTAACAATTTACAACACGTTTGAATAATTGGAGGGTTATGACCATATAAAGCATAGTTAGATCGATTGGAGGATGATAAATGCACACAAAATGGTGATGGATCAAGTGGAGGATTTTGGATTGGATATACACATCTCGATACATTTGATTTCACTACAATGGATCTAAACTGTGATATGTTGATCAATAATTGACAATACAAATGAGCTATTAGAGAAGATATATACACTGGAGAACAATTGAAGTGACATCACTTCCCATGCCAAATTTGAGTGTATGCCTGAGCAGAAACTAAAGCGATGATATCCACACTAACACGTTTGTTACAAACATTGTTTAGAGTGTGCATGGGTTTCATTTAGTAGTGGTAAAGTATCCTACGTAGTGGGATTGAAATGTATGCACTTGTCACACATAAGTTGGATCAACAACAATCAATAGATGCTGTAAGGCCTAAAATTAGGAGGATGCTTCCTGATCCCTTCATAGAAAAAACTTATGTTCTGATTCCAAGGCTCAGTTTTCAAGCTCATACAACGTAATAAAGAATCATAATTGTGATTTAACTTGATAGTAAAATACAAGGAACATGCCAAGTGTTGAGAGTTAAATATGGGGTTGGAATAAATAGATAATCACTAAGTGGTTTTACAATTTATTTCTAGATTTTTCCAATCAATTTTTATTTGAACACAAAGTTGAGCCTTTTTAATTTGAAAGATTTATGTTAATCTAACCTCAGCGTCACTAGGCCAAACATTCATCAAATGCAAGTTTTTAGATTCTATTTCCAGGACCGTGGTTCAAATTGATAGAAGAGCAATAGAAAAGAGAGGTCAATGGATTTTTGACAAGTAGGTATGACATAAACGACCATATTAAGCTGTGCCTTAGAAATCAAATTTCATTGAGGCATTTTGTCAAGCTTTAGGCATGCATCTTGCATGTTGGATTTCATTATGGAATTTTGGCAAACAGTTCACGTGCCTTTTGTGGAGAAGGAATAGAAATCAGTTAAACAATTGACATGGCTACAACAACCTCGCATGATTTTGGTAGATTACGAGCAAACATTTTATCAGACGGTTGGAGTTTTTTCCTATAGGTAAAGAGACATTTGAACAAGGTGGTGATGATCTATTTAAGCACTAGTACATAAATGGATGTTTAGTTATAAAAGTCGGCATTTTTTTTTGTTCCAAAACATTTTTGTTTAAGCTACGTAAGTACTAAGAGAGTCTTCGATAGATATTTTCAATTCACCCACATGGAGAGTTTTCATTCTCGCACCAAACCACAAAAAGGGTTCTATCCTCCTCGGATGCCACACAAGAGGGGTTTCATCCTCAAGTAGAAAGGTATATAACAATCGGCCTAAACAACCAAGTATATGTGTATTACATCAAAGATGCTTTGCAAATGATGTCATACAAGCCTTTTTATAACCCTTGGTTAGCACCAATGGCCAAATAGGTGAAGACCGAAATCTATAAGCTTCACTTTATATTTTAATCTCTTGTTGGGGTCTCATAACTCCATGCAACCTACCTTAAGAGATAATCTCCAAAGGAAAATATTAAAAATAATAAAAGAAAACTGAAATGAAGTTCAATTACTTACTTTGTTCACAGTTTCTTCTTGGCCACAGGAAGAGAGTGGCAAGAAGTCTTCATTTGTCATTAGTTTGGAAAAGGGGACATTATAAGTGTTCCTTTAGTTATATACTAAAAAAATCATCACTACGAAAAATCATCTTGCTAGATATTGTTCTATTTGGTACAAGTTAGTGACACATTCTATTATAAAAATTAACAATCTCCACACAAGCAGTGATGAAAGCCACGATATGATGGTGCTAATAGGTAACATAAGCAACCAAATATAAAGAATAGTTTTATAATATGAATTTGAATATGTAGACTTGAAATGTGAAAAGAGGTTTACACTCCAAATATATATAGATGATAATTGTTTAACCTTAAGTATATAAAGATGACAATTGTTTAACCTTAAGAACATAAAGATAGGTGGCTTTTCTTGTCCTCGTATCTCAATGATACCTCACATGATCTCTTATTCCAAGAATACCACACCATTTTCTTTTCATACTATGAAAATGCATGCATTTCCCTTGTGCTATGCTGAAGTTGTGTAGCAATCGGAGGTGAAGGTAAAAATGGCATCAAAGCACTGCAATTTTCCGTAATTGGATGGATAAAAATGGAGCCTCAGCTAGTAGCGCTCAGAGGAGACGAGAAAGTAGTATGTGAATACGTGGGCTGTCATATAGGGGATCGCAAATGGAAGGGAAGGGTCTGGCGAGGAGGCAATATGTGATGAAGATTTTGGTTTTGGACTGAGCTTATTTGATGTCCTGGTCTCCCACCCATGATTTTCCGTCTGCGTCATCGTTGCTATGGTTGGTGTCACAGTTCATCATGATCGCCACCATGGAGATGAAAGATGTGTTTCTCTGGGCCGATGCCAAAAATAATGCAAAAGTGGGCCAAACTAAACTTGGCGAGGGTCGAACCAGAGCCCTCATTTTCACTAAAATATGGGTCGCTCACTGTTTTGGATAAGATAACAGATAAAATTATTCAGTCTACGAGGAGAGTGTCCTCAACGAGCTTGTGCAAGTAGCAGTCATGCCTTTAGCGTAATTAATACTACATAATATGTTAAAATATAGTGTTAATTTTATTTTAGTACAAAAAAGAGTATCTGTTAGTCTTTTATTAGGTTTGTTATGCATTAGAGATGAATACATCGAAAACTGTTATATGTAATTTGTTTAGCTCCTAATAATGATTAAAAAGTACTAATTTTTTTTTTTGTTTCCATCATGTTTTTTTAAAATTAATACATGCTTTAAAAGCTGAATGTAAATCAAATAGTAATACATGAAAGCAGAAAAGCATGGCATGATCAAAATAACAGTTATCAGATTTCAGCTTCCAGCAACAAGCCATGATTCAATAGATGAAGGATATAGTTACCAGCTCAAAGAAAAGAAGTATTGTAGCTTAATTGAATACAACTAAGAAAGAATGGACTAAATTCACATTTCCAGGTAGTATTTTCCAAATTTCATCAAGACAGATACATAGAAAAGAGTATCTCATAGTACAGTTGAATCAAGATCAAGAACAATAAGAATTGCAGCAGATTCTGAAAGTACAGATTTCTCATGAAGATGGATGAGGGATTTCAGTTCTAGAAGCAGATCAAAAGTACACCAGTGGCAACTATAGAGCCTCATTGTCTTGACACAAGATTGCAAAATCAAGCTAAAACTGCAAATCAATGGATACCTTTATGGTCACATGAATACAAGTGCATCATTACAAGTTTGAATCCTAAAGAGAAATCTATGCACAGTAATGATTCTACTCAACTTTGAACAATTTTACACATAGACCAAGCACATGCTCTCATTCAATTTCAATCGAAATACACAAAGTATTGTAGGGTGTTACATGTTTTAAGAAGACTATAGTTGTTATGACACATTTTTAGAGTTAATCATTCAAGTGACTCAACAAAGAACAAATGTTTTGAAGTCTCAAGAATACAGTCAAAGAATGAAACCATTATAGCTTTCAAATGGAAAGGAGGGTTGTTAATCAAAAGAAGGTTGTATCCTATAGCAGATGGAGTAGTCAAAAATGGAGTTACTAGTCATCCTTGACATTGGCATGTATATCCAGTTTCTATCAAGAGTAGCAAGTGATTATTAGATTGAAAATAGTAGCTCAAAATCCAGTGTAGGATGCAACAGAGAATTTCTAGCTTTCGAAGTGATCATGCAAGAAATGAATAAGTGAGAGACAACCTTTTAAGATCATATCGGGAATACATGACACATCTTGCAATGTACCCTCAACTGATAAGCCATCTCAGAAAGCTTCATCAAGCTACAAGTGAGCATTTTCAATCAAAGAAGAAAAGATTCTCAGAGAGTTTCAACATCTATATTAATTTCTCATCATATCCAGAATAGAACATGAAAATGAGAATATCAAAAATGAGCAATCTGATGTAGAAAGTTAGAGACATTCATTCTTGTAAACATACTTAACACTGTTGCAAGGGTTTTCTTAGCATGGAGCAATCAAATAGATGGAGTTATCTTTAACATTGACATATGAACACAAATTATATCAAATTTAAATGAGCCCACAAAGTGAGAAATGTAGGTTGTACAAACTTCATGTATCAAAAGTAGAATACAAAAGTAAGTAAGAACATAAGCAAGGGTTCAATAGGCAATAAACCCCTACAAGCTCTGATGTTACAGTTGTTGAAAAGATACACAACTCAGGATAGCAATAAACAGATACAAGAAATCATGTCTCTTCTATTCACAACACCAGAGAGAACCTTCAACTACCTTAGAGCATTCAAAGCTCATCAAATTCAAAGAATATGTTTTCAGAATGAGCTACAGGGACTTCAAGCATCGACACCACTGCAACATTAACAAATTAGGTAGCATTCAAAATACTAAGCTACAAAAAAAGGTGGATATATCAAAGTAACAGGAGTATTCACTGATAATATCACATAAAGAAAAATGACAGTTCAACTTCAGATCAAGCAAGTTTGAGAAGAAAAAATTCATTGCCTCAAATGAATATCTAAAATCGAGTTTCAAGTGATAGAAATAAAATGGAACAGATTAGATTTCACTTTTCAGAGTAACAGCCATACAATGGGAGATATAAGTGACAATATATCAAGGATTGCATTAGTATCAAAATAATAGGTATTCAAAGCATCAAAAGTCATGACCATCAACTTTCGAGAACAAAGTTCATCTCCTCACTCTAGAGCAATAAGAATCGAATCATTTCTTAAGATTTCAAAACATTCAAACAAAATACAGAATCTACATTTGTAGTGAAATAAACTGCCTCACACAGATCTACAAACACGCTCAGATCTAGCAAAGGATTCACGTCCATCCTCGAGCAAATAAAATCATCTTCATTTTACTAGATTACCAGCATGGAGAAATGTTAAGATTTGCAGAAAAATCAACATAGGGTGCATAAATGAACTCAAGCATTGTGATTAAACCCATCATGCAGTTTTCAAAAAAATGAAATCACCCAGAAAAGCCAATAAAAGAAGTGTTTATAGTTTTAGAATGTAGAGTAGTTAAATCATCCACTACTCAACAATGCAGTCTCAAATCACACAAACAGAGACAAGCATAGATCTAGGTTGGGTGTAAAAATGTACAAGAAGAAACCCTTGCAAGCTATTAAGTGAATACTTGAAATATGGGTCAAGAAATAAAATCACATCTCACCTTGTAAGACCAGATCTAGCAAGGTAAATCCGAATCATGAATACCACGTATAATCTCAAAAGACTAAACCGAATATTTTCTCTAGGCTACCATGATTTTAAAGGAAAATATATATACAGATAGAGATCTAGAAAATGGGTCATTCATACATAACCACTACATGTTCATCTAAGTTTTGCAAAGAACTCAAAGGAATGAATGCAAGTAGCAAGTAAATAGAGCCCATTTAGTGTTCAAAACACAAACACAAGTAGAGGAGCTTTGAATAAGAAAACTCATGCATATCCAGGTTAAAGAAAGATTCAATTACTTCAGAAATTTGTCATTCCCATTGAAATCAGTTTCAAGTTGCAGTATTCAAGGAAGAAAGGTATAGATCCTGGATTTGATCGAAAAACCCATTAATGGGTATCAAGAAATCAGAGTAAGAAACAAGAACTCACCGATTAAATTGGAGCTATCAAACCCTCGAAAGATCATCAAATTCAAAGTGGAAAAATGAGGACCCATAATGAGTCTCAACTCGAAATCTCCAAGGGAACCACAAAATCACAAAGATAATGCCTAGAAAGAATGAAGTATCAATATCTTGAAAGTCAAAATGGAAACGACGAAGTGGTTGCAATGCTTAGAGATCAAGACTTACCATCCCTCATCAAACAATGATGCACATAGCAAGTAAAAAGAGCTCAAAAGGAACAAAAATTGTTTCCACAAACCTCACAGATTTCCATAGACTCAGAAAACGTATTCACAATTGGTAACTCGAGCTCGAGGGTTACCCTAAAAATGATGAACATCAACCATTCACTCAGAAAACTCAAAAGAGATCTAGAGGTGATAAGATACAGATGCACGAAGGTATAGAAACAAGACAAACCT
The DNA here is from genome assembly GCA_018340775.1 of Taxus wallichiana var. yunnanensis. Lineage (NCBI taxonomy): Eukaryota > Viridiplantae > Streptophyta > Pinopsida > Cupressales > Taxaceae > Taxus > Taxus wallichiana. The sequence continues at coordinate 701,546,998 of CM031237.1, read as the reverse complement.
CATAGTTCCGAGCTTCAAGTTCTCAACAATGGCGGCCATAAGACCCTGCAGAGAGTTCAAAAGAAGCAAGAATGACAGAGAACCATTTTTTCAAAGGAGCCGAGCTCGAAAGGCTTCAATAATTTCATCGAGCTAAAAATTTCCAAGGCTTCGTCCGTAAGCTAGAAAACCAAATGAAGTGATCATTAAGGTCGATTGACCTTTACCGCATGAGCTCGAGAGATGAGTTAAATGAAACTCAACCACATTCAGAGAATCAAAGGTAGAGAAGAAAAGGTACACAAGATCAACATCCTCAAATTGATCTCCAAAATCAATGCAAACCACCATGGTCGGATGCCACCAACCACCTTAATTGCAGGGTTGAAACCCTAACCATGGGTATGAGATTAATGACCTAAGATCCAATAGTACAGAGATCAACGACTTGAAATCAATTACAACTTTCAAAGAAAACTCGACCTGGGTTTCATATGCCACCGACACAGTGATAAAGGGGTGAGTCATCGTCATGAGGGGGCCAACCCATATTATATTAAAATTATTGCATTTGACATATCAAAAGGGGATCTCAACTATAGTCCAAGCACCGAATATTCCAAAATGCCAACCAAATCATGTTCATACAATGATCACCCAAAAGGTAAAGTATAACCTTATTCCATTCAAAATGCAAAAGCCAACAAGTAATTGCATGGTCATGTGTTAATCAAAGGTGGCCGAGTATGGTATGGTAGCCTTTTACAAAGTAACTCCATGTGTTTTCTAAAACCATGGTAATGTGCTAAGTCCACAAGAGTGGCCAAACCCAACGAATACAAGTGCTCATAGCCACAGGTGGTCCCCACTGATTGTGATGGATTGAACATGACTTGGAATGCAAATTTTTCATGTGATCACAAGGGATAGAGAAGAGGTCAACATCAGAATGCAAGCAACCTTTTGAAGACTTGATTACCTTATTTTTAAAAAATAAGAGTTGATTATGATTGCACATGTGCTCCCAGTGGTCCCCACAGTGAGGTGAATAATTTTTGCTAAGTATTGGAGATCAAAGGTATTTATTTTCTTGCACAGGAGTATTTTGCATACCTTCACAAAAGGAAAGAACAGACAAGAAGAAAAATTTGCATACACAAGGAAGGAGACTTGCTCATCAAGCAAGATTTATTATTAGCAAATTATTCACCCATGCTTTTTCTTAAAAATAGGACAATCAACTTTAGTTTGACTGAGATGTAATCAATGGCTATTAATGCCTCTTTGTATTAGCTTGCTTTATTTTATTCCTTTATTTAATAGATAAAGGATAAAAATAGGATGCATGGGTGAGTACAATTTTAGCCTATTTTTAGGAAGGGTGGGTGAGTCAATTTTTCTATATATTGTGTGCCTTGGCAAAGCACAAAGAGAGGAATTTTAGATACATGGAGTGCTGAAGCAGATTTTTCCAGTTTTGCCCTCTGAATGAGAAGTATTTTCTACCTTTCCAATTATTTACAGTCTTTTGTATGTCCCATTAATCTTGTGAATGTTGAATTCCCTGATTAATCATCTTACCCTATTACAAAATTCAAGTAATTTCTGCATGATATTAATGTGTATGTTTAACTTAGCAGTATTGTTGTGATACTTTCCCTCAATACATCAAAGTGTTTTCCTTTAATATTCTACAAAAAACTGTTGGCTTGTGCATCAAGAATTCATTCTCATATCAATTATGCATGTACTCAGTCAAAGACCTCATACAAGTTTGGTGTATCACCTAAGTTTGAAATCTTTTATAGTCTTATTTTACCCTCATACCCAAAAATGTTAGTTTAAGGTACATCAATAAGAACCGGCCTTGATACCGGAGACTCACCTCAAAATAGGTATACCCATAGACCTGAGGTGTTTCCATTGTATCTACGAAAGAGAGAGATCAATTTTGCAAGCTTAGAACACCTGCAACCATCTCTCTACAGGGTGCACTTTCGAGAGATAACATAATCAACATCACAATTACACAAGGATAGGGAAATATTTATGACAAACGACGTGTATCGAGGATACCCGACATATTTCCCTCATAGTGATATCTATTTTTCATTTTTTTTCTTTTTATAATATTTTTATAAAAGTTCCATCTTAAATGCATGTCGAGGAGTGGGAAAATGAGAAAATATAATCACATTGTGATTCCTTACTTATCATTTTAAAAAGGCTAAATTGTGAATAAAATTTGACTTCAACAATTAATTTCTATTGGACATTTTTAACCACGCACTCTTCCAATATTACGATATCAACTATATTTGCACTTCTTTCTTCTACATTTAATAATTTCCTTAAATGTGTTATTCCTAAACCTTAATTAATTGATTGAAGGATTTCAGAAAAGTTATTCAATGTGGTAGAGAATAATAAAACAATAATATTCGACCTAGATAAAACCCTTATCCACTTCAATGTTGAGCCTCCTAAGTAGTACAATTTTTCCATGGAGTAGAGCATTGAATAATATCAAAAGAGATTTACTTATAATGTCTCAAAAGCACTAAATAGAGTAATTTCTTTATGAATTGACTCTATTGTATAAAATGGTATTGTTCACCCACTCAACCATAGATTACAAAGTGACACCATCTTTTAAAGCTCGATCCTAATAAACAAATTTTGATGACACATCTTTCAGTACCGCCAACATTGCACTACCATCTCAAGGATTTGAAACCAAGCCAAGGATCTTTCCCTCTTGAGTCAAGACATCAACAATGTTATCTTCTTTGATGATAGGGATGATTCATTTTATTTCAAAGATCCCAATGGGGTTTTTCATTAATATGTATAAGTACGTCATGGATGGAATTATTTGGATAGTAAATATGTGTACACATGTTTTTCTTCTAAAATTTTGAAAAACATTAAAGATTTAATTAATAATATTTTACGTTCATAGTATGTGTACATCTAAATTTTATTAATGATATTTAAAATAATTAGATTTATCATGCAACCCTTATGTTGAAATTTTTTATTTTTCTATTATTTAGAAATTTCTATTTGTGTTACATTTATTATCTTTTCTATTATTTAAAATTTTCTATTTGTGTTGTATTTATAAATTGTACTTGTTATCTTAATTGAACACTTATGTATAATGTACTCACAATCATCTCAAAAGTTTACAAAGCCATTAAAATTAAGTATTTCTAGGTTGTCAACAATTGAGATGAATTTAACAATCAACAAATACAATTAAGACAAAATAAATACTCAACAAACATCACATTAAATAGGAAAATCACACACACACACACACACACACACACACACACACACACACACACACACACACACACACACACACATTAGTAATATGTATCTATGTAACAACACTTACATACTTTTTCACAATATTAAATATTTTGTATATATGTTAGTCACCGTCGACACTATTTTCTAAGGGTGATAAGGACTATTAGTAGGCCTATGAGAAAGGTGTTTTCTAAGACTATGTCAAAGAACGTGGTTTTGTCTGTTGTTATGAAGAATCATGTTTTCTTGGAGAAGGTGATCAATGTCTCCACCATTCACCTTTAGGTGGCCAACTCGGTGTCGCATGAAGCTTGACACCTCCCACGCCCTTACTATAAGCTTTATAAACTCCAAAGGTTTAAAATGTTTCACTTTTTTATTCATATTCCTAGTCATAGGTTCATGACTGGTCTCTCCTTCCATCTCCGAATGCACCTTCTATTATATTTTACAACTTGGTTCTCATTTCGCTCTGTTGATGCCACGTGGAAGGGTTTATAATAAATTTCCACCTTCATGTTTATCTCTTCAATATTTCAACTAATATTTAACCACCTAAGATATAAGAAAACATTGCACTTTATAGCCACGTATTCTCCCCGCATCCCCACATGGTCCCTTTGTATGTTAAAATCAGGAGTTTTGAGTTTCGTAGGATTTTATACATCTTTTTACAATTTCAAGGAAACTTTTAGAATATCCTTACAAATGAGGATTCCTAAGGCCAAGCCACCTTTGTAATAAAATATTCAAGATCAAACCCGTAAGGGAAGTTGAGCATGAAGTAAAGGGAATGTGTATAAACATACATGAAAGGAGATAAAACCATTTGAGTTACCCACAAATGTAGTGAGAACACACCTATGAGGATAAGATGAATCCAACCTGATGTGTAATTACTCATGAAAGGAGAAAATACCATGTCATGATGAAATGGCAGGGGGTAAGAGCTCGAGTAGAGGAAACATCAAACTTGGTGTAATGTGTCACGTAATTGACTTTAGGATTGAACCCTTCAGCATGGGTCATCATGTTTTCCATAAGGAAGGAACTCAACATCTCCACTTAGTAGAAGTGGGAGCCCAAATTTCTTCAATGTTTACTATCCCTCTAGATAAGCATCACCACTATGATTTTGTTGTTACTATTGAAATTTGTAGGGTTTTTGGAGGTCTTCTAACTCAAATAGGATGTTCCATTATTTTGACCTCAACTACTTTTATAAAAGAAGTAAATAGTGCACAACATGATGGAATTACAAGGATCCAAATCTTTAGAAGAGGAAATATCAAACTTGGTGCGGTGTGCCACATTATTGACTTGAGGCTTGCAACCTTTCGTACATGTTTTGTGTTTTCCCATGGGAATGAACTCAACCTGTCCATCATTTACCTCTAGGTGGCCAAGATAATACATCATTTCTACAGGATGCCTCATCTAAAAATCCCTTCGATTTAAGTGAAAGGCATGTGAAAAAGCATGAATGCAAGGAAAACAATCCACCCAATATAAAAGGTATGTATATAATATTAGAAAATTTCATTTAATTGATCAAGAGATAGTGCATTAATTTTTATAAATTCCTTACAATATTTATGAGAATACCCATAAAATTCATCCTCTCAAATTATTTGATCACCACCTCATACTACAAATCCCCACAATGCCAAAATTTCAAAATTATAAGCATTAGATTATACACTTGACAATGAGTGTTAAGAATACGATATCTTTGAGGAGGTGGTGTCAAATAAAAATCCACAAGGAAAAATATTGTGGTTGATAGCTGATATTGTTTGTGCATGCATGAATAATGGCCTAAGATAGTTGTCTATAAAGATAACAAAAATCACTTGTCTTGCCATGTTTTGTGGTTATCAAATTCAGCTACTACATTGACTCAACATTGGATATCGAGTCCTCTTCACATATCCCCATATATAAAGTATCCGGGGCACCTACAAGTGAATTTACCTAAACTTTGACTGTGCTATAACAATCTACAAAATACAATTGTTGATATTACAAAAACTACTATTGAATGTTAGGAGTATTGATCGATATGACCTTTTTTTGTTAGGAACGATAAGAAGATTTTTCTAAGCCACGAAGATATTAGATGATAATAACACACAACATTTGATAAGTTGAAAAGAATTCACTAGAATAATTTTATAAAAGGATTTGCAAACAAAGAGATAAACTATCATATATGGAAATCCATCATAATCCATAATCTCATTACATGAGTTATTTCAATAAGCAAGATGTATATATAGAAGGAGGAAGTACATATTCTACCTAGATCAGTGGTGAAGAACTACCACTAATTGATATTGAGAGTTAAGTTAACTCCACAAGACTATCAAGCTAGCTCCACACAACTGGTAATCCAACTCAACATAACTAGTAAGCTAAATCCAAACAACTAGTACACCTAAATAAGCTAACTCAAGTGTGAGAATTATCCTAATAAGAAAATAAAAGGATAACTAATAACCTACAATAACACCCCTGTAACAATAGCTTAGGTGGGTAGAAAAGAAGGCGGGTCCCAACAACAAGGCCTAATGAGGTACCCACGTACAATAACTAGGAAAAAGGGAACACCGTAAGGCATCCCAAGAATATTGACTCAAATTTTTTTACAATACTAAAGAAATTTGGTGTGCAATGTGGTCAAAATCCCTACTTAATCACAAAGCACAAAAATAATGGACATTGTACTTCACTGAATAGCTCCATACAAGGAGACTGTTAATGGAGTGATGTCAAAAGTGTAAAAGAAACACCAAATATAATTTAATCAACTGCTACAAATAGGTTTTCCACGATCTAAGAATAATAACCAAGGCAATAAGGAAAGGAAACAAGATCCAAAGAAATAGAAGTGCCATAAATTAAGAAAAGCTAAGGTAACAAGGCCATGACCGAAGATCCAAATAAGCATAATCAAATGCTATAAATAGGTGAGCCATAATGCAAGAACAATAACCAAGGAAACAAGATCCAAAGAAATATGAGTGCTATAATATAAGAAAATACAAGGAAACAAGGATATGACACAAGATCCAAAGAAATATGAGTGCTACAATATAAGAAAATCCAAGGCAACAAGGCTAGGATACAAGATCCAAAGAAGCAGGATCAATACCACACCCTCACATACTATTGAATGGGTAAAGTGATTCTATAAATATGTATGAGTTGTCAAAAAAGAACTTGAACACTAAAAAACTAACACTGGGATTTGCCTAAATATCTCACCCACAATAAAGACTATCAATATGCCTAAAAGTGTCAAAAATATAGATCTAAAATCTCTCAACAAACAAGAGATATATAAATGTTGACACTTTATAATTGAGTGCTTGTTATAATAATGACATTTTAATGGTTATTTCACTAAATCTAGACATATTCCAATGAATTTGGACTCCATTATTACAAGTTTTGGAAGAAATCTATCTCCATTTTTATGTATATTGGATTCCATTAGTAGCAATATGATTAAATAAAATGTAAATATTTTAGAGTTAATCTAAGAAGTACATAAGTGAAATAAGAGATAAATGCATACATACAATGACCCAAGCAACTAAGTAAATAAAAATGTGAAACCCTAATTAACAAGTAAGGTTGGAAAGAAATCAATTGATTCGACGAGCTTGATTGACTATGTCATAGAAATGGCTCTAGAAACAAGAGGAGGAACTGAATATGCCAAAGTCTAGAATAGTGCAAATATGAGAAATCTAAGTGGATTGGGGCACTTGGGAGAGGATCAAGAGATATAAGAAATGCATCCCCATAAATTAGGGTTTAAAGGGCTACAAGAATTAGCCTTGTCTAGAGGTGAATTTGAGTCTAATCAATAAATCATGTTTTTTTAACCTTATATGGCCATTAGATCATGTGAAAAATGGAGAATCAATAAGTTCTTTAAGTTTGGGTTTGTTTTGTCCTTTGAAACATCTATACATTCATGATGTATGATTCCATGCTTTGGTGTATATGGATCAAATAACTTTGAGAACAAAGTCATAGTCATCAAAGGAAGATCATTGATATCAAGAAAGAGGTGATAAAAATCAGGTCATACACCATTGTAGGATGATTCCATGTCCAAGTAAGTATAAGTTGACCAACCTTACTGAACAAATTCATCCAAAGGAAATTGATCAATCAAGAGTAGGAGAGCTGAGCTAAGAAGGCACATCATTTAGTGGTATCAGAGCTATACCACTTGTGCACAAGTTAAGATCTAGATATAATTTGATGATGCAAAAGAAAGTGAAACAAGTGGATGCAGGTATCTAGAAGGTCTTAAGAGAATTAGTGATCATTAAGGCTTGAAAGAAGTTGTGATTATATGTGAAAGAACAAGATGGTGTAGCTGAGAGGAGAAGGATGATAGTCCTTGGGAGATAAATTGGATGGAGTAATGAGATATTTGTTTATGAGGTTAAAGGATATAGAAGTTGAGCAAAGAAGCGTGATGGACGAGAGTGGTGTCTTAAAAGAACAAATGACCAAGAAAGAAGTTATGATAAGACCTGGTAGGACTACAAGAACCTCAAGTTCAAGGCATGCAACCACCTAATAAAGGTAAATTTCTCCAAAATGCTCATTTTAAAGGAAAATGTTATAAATGTCAAAAATATGTAGGTCATAGAGCTAGTGAGTGCTTAGAAATGAATCATGGAGTGCCAACTATGGAAGGGAAAAGAACAATGTCTAATGGAGGTGAGTTCAAAGAAGGTAAATCTCTTTTAATGAGAAAAATGTTGCCCAAACAAAACAAGGTAATGGATTTTATCACTCAAAGAAGAAATTTGTTTAAAACAAGATGTAAAACTCAAGGAAAGTGTTGTGATTTGATTATTGATAGTGGGAGCACTAAAAATTTGGTATCTACAGAGATGGTAGAGAAGTTGAAATTAAAGAAATTTCCTCACCCCACACCATATAAGATGTCTTGGGTGCAACAAGGGCATCAATTGATGGTAAATGAACAATGTCATGTTGAATTCAAGATAGGAAGCTACAAGGACAAGGTAACATGTGATATTGTACCTATGGATGTATGCCATGTCTTGTTAGGAAGACCTTGGTAGTATGATAGGAAAACAACTCATAATGGGAAGAAGAATACATATGTATTTGTGAAAGATAGGATTGAACACACCTTGATACCCTTGAAGGGAGAACTCCAAGAAAATGGGAGCATGAGAGTGTGATGATGGTAGTGAAAGAGTACTTGAACAATACAAGAGAAGTAAAGAAAATCAATTCCATAGGGGAAATTGAGCCTCAGGTTTTTGATCTAATAAATGAGGTTATATGCATGTATTTAGGTATAATAGTAAAGGAGGATGATCAGTCCAATAATGAACAAATGAAATTGAATGATGTAGTTTTAGATGAAGACAAAGGACCTTTGGTGGAAGAAGAGGTGATAGAGGCATTCCTAGCCTCTCTTGAAGAGAATTCAGAGTTAAGTCAATTGGAAAATTTGATAGCCTAAAGATTGATGAAAATAAGAAAAATTTAGATAACAGTGTGTTGAAAGAAGAGATGCAACAGTTGCAGCTGATAGAGGATGAAGAGAAGAAAATGAAGTGTGAAGAAGAAGCAGCCATGACACAAGAAAGAGCTAAGAAAGCTCAAATTTTTCAGTCTAATTATGCTTTTGGATGTATGATTATAGGTCTTAATGAGTTTTGTATGAAGGAGAAAGATACATATCAGTATCTTATAAATAGTGAAAAATAAAGAGAAAAGGATATGGGAGATAAATGGGATTTTAAAACATTATGGCAGTAAATTGAAGAAGCGCTAAAAGTTGAGTTTGTGTATACAAGCATGGAAAAATTATTAGAGGACATACAAACCTTGGAGAATGTCATATATGAAGACAAGATAAGAAAAAGAGGTTGTAAAAAGAAATATGTTTCATATACCCATGGAGATGAGAAAACCAGTCTTGTGAATTTTCTAACAATGCAAGAGAGATAAGATCTTATGGATTCATTCTTAACAATGTTCAAGAAGCAAGTATGAAGACTACATCTACATGTGCAGAGCAGCATGAAGAGATAATGATGAGAGTCCAATCAAGGACAATATGGGTGAAAGGATTGACAAGAACATAAGAAGATTCTTATGGTTACTATCCATGCAAGGGAGGAAGGTTAGAAAGAAATTCAATGATAAGATGAAATCTCCAAAGTTGGAACAATATATGTACAATGCAGTGATCCTTTCAACAATCATATGTCAATTTGAAGGACAAGAGAAGCAATACAAAGAATATGGAGAAGACCTTTATAAGGAGTTGATGAGAATAATAAGGGAAATATCTCAGTTTAGGTTAGAGTGGAGCAATGGAGATCCTCAAGTTCTCATGAAGTTTGGTGAAACAATGTTGGAAAAGGAACAAATTTTAGTTGATCTTCATTCCATGACAAGATGGAGCATTCAAGAAATGGAGTCAAATGATCAGTTGGAAGGTAATTTCTCATGCATTTTCTTATATGATCTCCATGATAAGAATAAAGGTTCAGGTCAATAAACAACCTAGAACCTTTTAAAGCTATCTTTCATGGTTGGGAAAGGAATTTACATCTACATATGCTGAGGGATTATGGAAAAGGATGTACTAAGAAAATAAGGTTCTTAATGCCTTTTTATTAACCAAGTTGTACGTGAGTTTATATATGGTGATCCATCAAAATTCTTGATTTACATTAATGATATTAGATTTTAGTTTGTTAAAAGATAGAAAATACAAATCAAATTTTAGTGAAGGTGGGAATAGTGTTTATCCTCTAAAAGATCCTTTAAATTATTTGTTAGTGTATTGGAAACCTTTAAGAGATTATTCAGAAAAATACATAGGTGAAAAGTTAGAAAGTATGAAGAAGGAAAAGGGAGGTAATCTAGAACTTGTGGTTTGGTATGTAGTAAAATGGACTAAGTACAATTTAATTATAAAAAGGAAATTTTCCTCAAGGATACAAACCAAGTACAGTCCAAGATGCTTCTTGAAGATTTAAGAAGAAAATTTCTAAATCAAGGGCAGATTGAATTGTGCAATTTGCTAGTATTTGATAAAAAGCCAAGAATTGATTATAATGTGAACAAGGAAGATGAAAATGATGGAGAAGAAGAAGTAAGCCAAGAGGAAGATGAGAATGAATAGTCAGGGCCATTATGACAATCAAGTTGATAATGGAACAAAATAATGGAACTATGCAGGGGTATAGAGCAAAGAAGGATACGAAAAAGGGTATTTTCCTTAACATGTTTGTTACATGTGCATGTACAGCTCGAAGAAGAACAAGAAATTTTTTTTCAAGAAAAATCACTAATTACTTGAATAACATGAAGAGACAATCAAATCTTATCATTAAAAAAGAGATCATGAAGTCTAAGACAACATTGAGATCATGAATTTTTAGGCAAGAAGAAAGAAAGAAAAGAAAGATGGACACATGAGTAACAGTGATAAAAAATCAAGGAGCAACAAGAAAAACTAAAAATTCATGAGTAGGATCCCATGAAATGTTTCAAGGGTGGTAACCTGATGCAAGAGCATAGGATCAAAACCAAATAAATGATTGTAGGAGATGGAAAAGAAGGTATTTTCATGTTTTCAAGAGATCTTGTAGGCCAAGAATTCAAATTTAGGTGTTTTGATGGGGTTTGCCATTTTCCGCCAAAATGGATTATTTGAAAATTTGAAATGTATAAAGGCTATTGAAGGCCTAGAACACCATCATGAAAGGATTCAAGAATTTGTAATGGCCTTGAAGGTCTCATGAAACCATCTATATTCTTTCAAGTTGTAAAATCACCTTGACATGCTTGTAGAAGGTGAATATGTGCTTGTAAGAAAGTTGTAAGGGTAATTTTGACTAGGTAAAGGAAGAATATAGGCTAAATAGGGTCTTTAAAGCCATGTCATCATGAGGAGGATTCCATGCAAAAGCTAATAGGTATAATAAAGTGATATTTATCATTGTTCCAAGTTTAGATAGTTGTTGAGTCTTTTTGGGTATGGTTGAACAAAAGTAGAGATATGAGATAAGTGCCAAAACTAGCATTTTGTCCTAAATATATGTGTATATTCATGTAAAAAGAAAGTAAGAATCCTTCACAAACAAGAATAAACTATTAATGAATATTTTAAGTAACTCCAAGGTGTATTTTGCAAGTTTGATATATTTCCGATATGCATGCATTGACAAATATGCACGAGATCGAGACCAAGAAGGTTCGACATTAGGGTATTTGAGTTTGAAAGTTAACTATGATGAATGGATTAGTTAGAGGAGATCATTACAATACAAAAAAAATTTATTTAAATTTTGAAACCTCATAATTAGTTATGTCGAGTAATCTTTTTCTCACCGCCCATAACTAGGGTTTGCATGATCTCCCAACCGTGACGGTCAAAAATTCTAGAATTTTGAAATATTGGTGTCATCAAGGGTGCCTTTCATCCCCAGAGTAAGGAGATTGATTCCATTGGTGAGTATACTTTTCATGAAATTCTATGTTCTAGGCTGTAATCTTTAGGATCACTACTACAGTAGTGATTTTATGATGTTTTGGGAATGAGTAAGGTTAGATATTGATTGAGATGACTTGAAAGGGTCTATAGAAACCTTATATAGGTGCTTGATAGTTGAATTTATCTCTGAAACCTATTTGGCCACTCTTACAGTCTTCTAGGAGACCAAATTAGGTCTGTATCAGTAAAAAAGGAGGAAATCCATACAAAGGAACTAACCCTGCACTCTCCATAAGGTTACACATCTCTCGATGGATATTTGAATCTGTATTCATTGTTTCTATATCAAGAGATAAAATAAATTCATCCCCGTAAATCAAGGTTTAAAGGGCTACAAGCATTAGTGTTGTCTAGAGGTGAATCTAAGTCTAATCAATAAATCTTATTGTTTTAACCTTATATGGCCATTAGATCATGTGAAAATGGAGAATCAATAAGTGCTTAGAGATTCATGATGTATGAGTCCATGCTTTGATGTATATGGATCAAGAAACTTTGAGAACAAAGTCACAATCATCAAAGGAAGATTATTAATAGCAAGAAAGAGGTCATAAAATCATATCATACACAATTGTAGGATGATTCCATGTTCAAGTAAGTATAAGTTGACCAACCTTACTATAAAATTCATTCAATGGAAATTCATCATCAAGAGGAAGAGGAGATGACCTAAGAAGGCACATCAATGTTTCGTGAAAATCATGCCCTAAGTTCTCTTGTGCTAGTCGCACTTTGTGAAAGTAGCAAGCAATAATTATGTGTAGAAATGTAATAAAATGGTGGATTGAAAAAATAAACCTCCCTCCTATGATGTGTGATGCGATGAACCAACCTTGTCCCTTGCAATGGAGCTAGATGGATGCAAATGAGCTTTAGATGCCTTAGATGGAATGCGACCTTAGGTGATAGTAGTAGTTCCTAGTGATTGGTCCTTCATTATGGTCTCATAACTTTATATTTATATGGTTCTCTTGAATCAAACCCAAGAGGTTGATCACCAAAAATGTAGAATGATCAAACAACTAAAAAGTTCCCAAAAGATAGAAGTAAAGTGGGAAAAGGATTAGGGCACCCTGAATAGGACCAGGGCACCTGCGGGTGCCTCATTACTAGCTTGAGCATCCCATTCAAGGTTGAAATGATGAAAATGAACAAAATAGATTGTGCATATATGTGCAAGAGGTCAGAAGTGACGATAGAAAGCAAATTAAAATGGCCAAAAGATGGGGGTTAATTAGTACTTTCTTCACTAAAAAAACATATGAATAGTAGTATGAGACCGAGACTAAATAACACCATAGAGTGTGATTTAGTGCTTACATTTTCCCCACTTTATGTTGGTAAGCACTCGGTAAAATAAAGTAGCTAGAGATGCGTACTTGATGTCCATGTAGAGTGATGTAGGAAACATTCGAAGGACTAGACAAAGCATGGAGTGACAAAAAGATGATGGAGCATGGAAAATAAAGATGCAAAAGAGAAAAAAGTTATGAGAGTGAACCTAGGGCGGAAATGCGTGTGTAGTTGCCGATGTGTGTGATGTACCTGCATGTTATTATTTTGTGTGTGCTACCATTAAATATTGCTCTTGTTGGCTGATTTCTTCTCATACGGTCAGAACTACAAGGAGAAGATGATCAAGTAGTCAAATATGTATGTATATATGTCAAAAACACATGTATATAGTAAAAAAATGTAATGGAAATGAAAATTTAAAAGGAACATGTGCACCTGATCCATGATGAGAGAAAGGGTGTAGAGAGGATATCTTGTATTGTGAGTTTTTGGGCGATCTCATGCCACCCTGGCCAAATAAGTGTAGGGAAAAAGATGCATTATTCTCCAACCTGTAACTACTTCCCTGATAGTGTATAAAGAGATCTCTGTACTACCAAGTTTTTTGGGTGATCCAACACTACTGGTTAAAGTAGTGTAGAGAGGTAATTCATTGTATCCTCTAATTTTTAACTGCTCCCAAAATATCTAAGGACAACCATGTCTTGTAAAAGCTACGTATGTGTACGAGGTTCATATATTTTAATGAACCCACTCGCTTTATAACCTACAATTCCAAGGGCAGAAACCGAAATTTGAACCGAATCGAATTAGAAGCGTTGTGTAGTGTGTAAAAAACCAAATGATGCCCTCCGCTTTAGGGGTGCATGCGATGTCGATGATAGGAGAATGCATCCCCAAAAGAGGACCAACTGCATAAATTGTTCCTTACATAGGGGGGCAATGAATGTGCTTGGTAGAAACCAAGGCGCATGCAAACAAGTGGCTATAAAAATAGTGTTATTACCAACAAGCATGCATGTCTAAATCAAGTGTAAGCTGCGTAGAAAATGTAGAAGCTAAAAAGAAGGTAAACACACAATATGGAAATATAATCCACCGAAGTGGGTTACAAACCTGGGACACCACTCATGATGTCGAAAGACTCTCAAGGGCATCATGGATGGATACAAAAATAAGTGTACACACAAAACAAAGGGAAATGCCTACATACAAGAGAAATTTATAGAAAAACAATAGTAGACAAACAAACAAATAACCATAGAAACAAGTAATCCTAAAAAATAAATGTTGCACATGAAGCACCTGTTAGCATGTTAGAAAGATAACTAGTATGTCAAAGAATGTATAACCAAGCAATGTAAAGTTTTAAGTACAAAATGAAACAATAACACATGTAGGATACAAATGTGGATGCCCCCAGCAACCGTTGTAGGAGTGGTAGAAGGTGAGTATCCATGTTGCATGTAAGAGACATGTATCTACAATCACAACTAGAAAAATATGTGAACACGCATGTGTGTATGGTATAGATAAATAATATACAAGATATCTATCTAGCATGTGTAATAAAGCAAAATGTGTACAAGAAAATGCAAGCAAGAGTAAAAACAACACAAAGTTGTAACATGTTGTGGATGGATAGAATGGAATGAAAGATGGATGATAAGAGCCACATGCCCTCCAAGTAAATGGAGTTTTATGTAATGAGGTTCATTTGGTTTCCCGATTAGTAGTAGGGAATGAACTATAAACGAGAGTGTGTCATTGGGAAATGGTCGAAGTGTGTGTTGTGTCTAATGTGTTGTGATGAATGTATATGTGTATTGATGATATACAACCTAGAGATGATGTGTTCCCAAACCTTAAAGCCAAAGCGTATATCATGAAAATATTATTGAAAGAGTGATGATGTATTCTCAAGCATATATCACTATAAGATGAATAGAGGGAGTGGTGATGTAGCCTAAAGCATATACCACTACAAGATGAAGGAATAGGTGAGCATTTAGACTATAGCGTATGTCATTAATCGGTAATGTTGGATGAGAGAAGGTCGAATTATGAATGTGTAATGATGACAAGTTCAATTTGATTAGTAAGCCCTCAGAAGTCGAGTATGGACCAAGGAACTAAAGTGCATCATAGGGTAGTGAGTGCAACACGTAGAAGAAGATTGTATGATGTGTGATGATAATAGATGACCATGTGATGTGTAAGATGTGTAAATATGTAGTGTATAGTATGTAATGAAATATATGAAGATAGACTAAGTGTGTGCCATGTAATATGTGAGATGAGGAGTATGTAATGCGAGACTCGTAGACCATGAGAGTGTGATACACATATGATGAGTACTAGTATGGTATATAGAATATGTGTGATGTGTAGATGTCAAGATTTGAATGGTATAGACTAAATGTAGAATGTAAAATGTATGACACGAGATGTGTGAATAGATGTAGTTTATAGTACCTATTATGCAAAGTGTGTGGGGTTCATGTGTAGTATGTTGTCAATAGTCAAGTGTGAACCAAAGCACAAGATTGTGTCATCGGGTAATTACGGTACTAGTATAAGTGTGATGAATATGCCTATGCGAGGATATTGATGTATGACTATGTAAGTATGTGAGATGTATTACTGCTAAGATGAGAGGGGGAAGATGTATAAATTCTATTCTCCCAAGTGTGTGGTAACGTGTGTACTTGTTAGATAAATGTTTTATTAAGATGGCGTAGTATCATAGATTATGTAAGATAAATTCAAAGTGATGCAAAATTGTATGATATGCCCGATGAGTGATAGATAATTGTAGATGTATGTATGTATGTAATAGATAGATACGTTAATGTAAGATGAAACGAGGTTCTTTATTGTAATAGACCCCTCAAAAATCATATAAGAACCATAAGAATATGAGTGTGTCATCAAGAGGGTAGGGTGACAATATTCACCTACCAAAGACCAAGTTTACGTGAAGTGGTGGAAGCATGGTGGGAAATAGTAATAGTAGGACCATGCGGTGGTGGAATTTTCAATGTGTCTTGACCAATAGTAGAAGGGGTAGTTGCTTTGACAAAAATTATTGGCTACTGAAGTGGTGATTGGGAAAGGAATTTTCACGATGGTGGCTTATTTATGGGTGTGGTGGAATACTTGAGTAGAGGCTAGATTAAAATGAGCTTTAGTAGAGGTTTATTAGATATGCTTGGTAATACTGTAGATTATTTACTAGGGTGAGTTTATGGAGAATGAAGCTTGGTAGGTAATTTATTAGGTTTACTTTGTAATGTTGCGAGATAGATTGAGTGGAAGAGAAGTGGGACCATCCTTGAGAGGAGGTTGAATTGATTGAATAGGCGGAGCTTGAACGACCAAATAAGTCACCTCAAAGGTGATATTATTATGATTATTACAAGTAGAAAGAGGATATTTAGGAGCCCATTGAGATGTAGAATTTGTAGATGGGCATGTAACAAAATGTTGTGAAGTGAATGAGATAAATCCCCGATGCTCAAGGTGTTTGATTCTTTTTATGTAGAAAGCATGGCCATAATTTTCATTATGTCCATTTATTTGATGATAGTGGCAATATGGACACCCTTGATACTTTGTTAGTCGATAAGGAGGATAACAATGAGTAGGTAGTAAAGTGATCAAGTGATGACTAAGGAGATTAGTAAGAAGGTCATGTTTCTTAGTATTGTGATCAATGATGAGAGGACTTGATAATGATATAACTTGAGGATCACTGATATGAGCACATGTAGCAGACATAGAATGAAAATGAGATGTAGAAGGAGAACACACATGCACTTGAGAAACATCCTTAAGCTATTGAATTTAAGATTTGAGAGATGTAATTTTGGACTCTATGGCCTTAAATTTGTCTTGATATAATGAATGTAAAGCTTGAATTTATTCCAACATGGATTGATTAGACAGAGGATCATTATGGCCATCAAAGAGATGAACGAATATATGACTGATTTCATGCAAAATCATATTGTCCTCAAGATACAAGGTGTTTAGGGATTTTTGTAAAACATCCCGGCGATTGTGATATCTCTTAAGTAGATTAGATAAAGAAACTTGACCCATGATAGAGGAAGAGATGAATAGCATGAAGATTGAGTTTAGATTCAGCAAAATGATTAACTAAAATGAAAATGTTTTAGAGTTAATCTAAGAAGCATAAAAATGAAATAAGAGATAAATTCATAAAGAAAATGACCCAAGTAATTAAGTAAATAAAAATGTGAAACCCTAATTAATAAGTAGGGTTAGAAAGAACTCATTGATTCGATGAACTTCATGGATCGTGTCACGAGATGGGTGGATAAATAGGAGGAGGAAACAACTATTTTGAAGTTTAGAAAAGTAAATATCCGAGAAATTTGAGTGGATTGGGGCACCGGGAGAGGATAAGGGGACTTGTGGGTGGCCTAGTCTCGAGTCCGGGCATCCTGGTCTATGTAGGAGGTACAAAACCATATTTTCGTGGCTACAAGGTGATTTAGAGCCTTCACTATCTCGTTATGTGTAATTTCATGCACTATGCCGATGTCACCGATAATTAGTGATGAATAAAAGACCTACAACCCCAAAACACGTATCAAACCCCAAAAATAAAAATGCAAATGAAGGGGTCGACTGTCCTTAGCGGCCACAATGTTGGACTTACTAACCGAGCGCCGAACTACATCTAAGACCCGATGTATTTCTATGTACGTGTGTGAAAAGTATACCCTAGGTGCTCTTTTTCCAGTCAAACTTTGTGAAAATAGTGAGAAATACATGTGTAGAAATGCAATAAAATGGTGGATCGAATAGAATAAATGTCCCTCCTATGATGTGTGATGTAGATGAACCGGCCTTGTGTCTTGTGATGGAGCTAGATGGATGCAAATGAGCTCTAGATGCCTTAGATAGAATGCAACCTTAGGTGATGATAGTAGTTCCTAGTGCTTGGTCCTTCATTATGGTCTCATAACTTTGTATTTGTATGGTTCTCTTGTTCTGATTTCTTAGTTAACCCCGAAGCACCCAACAACAAAAAATATAGAATGCTCAAATGGATAGAAATTTCCCAAAAGATAGAAGTAAAGTGAGAAAAGGATCAGGTCACCTTGAATGGGACCAGGGCACCTATGGGCACCCTAAGACTTGGCTCACATGCCACAAAGAAAGGCTAAAATGAGTCAAAATGATAAAACAAACTGGACATGTATGTGCGAGAGGTCGGCATTGACGATAGAAAGTAAAGTAAAATGGCCAAAATATAGGGGTTAATTTGTAATTTCTTCACTCAAAAACCATATGAATAGTAGTATGAGACTGGGACTAAATAATACCCAAAGTGCGCGATTTAGTGTCTACACAATATTGGATTCCAATTTATTGTTATTATTAGAATTATTCTAGTTGTAATTTCACTATTATTGGATTCCAATTTCACTATTATTGGATTCCAATATCGCTATTATTGGATTCCAATTTCACTAATATTGGATTGCAATTTCACCATTACTGGAATCTAATTTGTAAATTCCAATTTTTCTATTTTAGGATTACTTTTTGTTTATTTTTAGATTCCCCACATAACCCTAATGGCTGCTAACTTACATAAGACTAGCGATTGCTAACTTACATAAGCCTAGTGGGTGCTAACTTACATAAGAAAAGATTCTACTAGGTAAAATAATCCTAGTAGTTGTAAAGTTGCACCACCCAGCAGGTAAAGCAAGTTATATAAGCCTACCCAATGGTAAGATACATAACTGATAAACTGGTAAGTTACATAAGCCTATCCTCCAAAACGTTACATCAGCCTAAGGGCCACAAGATATATAAGCCAAGAATATGTTAAGTTATATAAGCCACCGCTACTAAGTTACATAATCCTAGCAGTCGCTAAGTTACATAAGCCTAGTGGCCACTAAGTTACATAAGCCTAACGGTCACTAAGTTACATAAGCCTCGTGGACGCTAAGACACATAAGCCTAGTGGCTACTAGGATACATATTTTTAACATTTATTTGATCAATTTGTAAAATGGAAATAATTTCAAAATAGAAGAAAATCTAGATAATGTGAACTAATTTTATGCTTTTCCATTCTGTAAATCATAAAGAACAACAAAGAGTTAAGAATTACGTTAAACACATTGTTTTGAAAAAATGGATTTGAAAATTTATTTCCATAGGCAATCAATTCCTTTGGGATAATTATATTGAAAATTACATAAGGATTGATCCCTCTCAAGGGTATCTAGTCCAACAAATTTTAATTACAATGCATTAATTATTGTTCTTGAATTTGTACAAGGTATGTCTGAATAGCATCATGTCCCCAATTTGGTATTTTAATTTGATCTCCTTTCCATATTTTTCTTGGTGTCCATGCCTAGATGATTCTATCTATATCAATATTTGATGTGTCCCCTTGATTTTCTCCACCATTACCTTTTCTTTAAGCATTCTTGATACCTTTCTTTTTATGTATTTTCTTTTCCTGTGGGTTCCCATAAGCTTACCCTTATCTTTTGAGCCTTTGTGTGAACATCATGTATTATAATTCACTTTACCTTTCCTATCCATATAGGTGTTTTATCATCAGTTGGTATTACTAGTATCATCTGCTCATCATTTACATCCACTACTTGGGTCGAATTTGTCTCGAGATATATCAAAAATAGCCCCAACATATATATCCTTATTTGAAAGGAAAATTTGACTATAGTAGTTATCCATGTCAAGATGTGGTGCATCTGGTATCTCGATCATAAATTGCACTATCTTTATTTTTTTAGACAAAACAATCTCTCCTCGTCATGCTACAATTGACAAAGGGATTCTCTAGGGAACACATAACATTTTTCTAATATGTAATCTTTGGAACCTAGAATACTTCTCCACCATCTGTTGAACTCTTTTCCTAGTGTGTGATGTATGCTTGAATTCTTATCTCTGCAGGTATGCCATGTCTTTTAGTTTCTTGAAGGGTTCCAATGGAGGATCCCCTTCAGGAAAGAAAGGTTTTCCATATCTCAATTGGTTATGACCATAAGGCATTCATGATTGATTCTCTGTACTACATGATGAGAATGTTGTTGATGACATGGTATTCAAACATCTTTTTTTTTTTTGATACCCATGATTTTTTGGTTTCAATCTAGTAGGTGTGGTTCCACAAAGGCCTTAAAGTCATAGAATTCCTCAATAAAGTACGTAGTGAATGTGTTAGATTCCTATTAGCATGTTCTCAGTAATTTTCCATTATTTGTGGTAAAGAGCATGTTTCTAATTTGCACAATGTTACTGATAATCACCTGAATGTCCCATTTATTTATTCATGTGGGTGACCCACTAGAAGGAAAATCATGTACAATGTGTTAAAAACCCTTCTGGCTATCATCATGTATGCAAATACAAACAATCTGCGATTTTTTTTTCACTTGCAACATTATCTCATTATAAGTAAAGAATTGGTGGTTTTTTTCTAAATAAACTTGAACACCTGCTTATAATATTAATTGTATGAGTGTACTCATTTTTATTTTTTTATAATTTGCACTTGTCATACACATAATTTTACAACAATGCATCATGTAATGTGTGTTTTGACATCCCACTACTATATAAGAAATCACCATATTCATCTATATGTGGTTCTTCTAACTTCCTAATACATAATGCCAATGATGTTATTGTGAAGTTTGTTCCTCGTTCAACAAAAGGGAGACCATAGTGCTCGAAATCTCCAGTTTTGTGCCCATGTGTCAAAGATACCAGTCAAAGTGGCAGGGAGGTTAATAGCATTTCTTATTGATTTTTCTTTTCTTACTATCCTTCATATATCGGTTTTCATCTTGTCCATTTTTTCATGCAAAATTATTGAGTAGCTATAAGAATTTTCTTGTGATTGCAATCTATATGCATAGTAAGTTTAACGAAAAATTTGAATGTAATCATTGTGTCATTATTGGAGTTTATATATTTGTGCTAGTGTTTCTAGACACGGGGTGGTTGCACATATTTTCTTAAGCTCTGTACACTTGTCACATTTGGTGAAGAATTTGTTCTTCGTGATGAAACATGGGAGAAATGTTATTTGAATATTTTGTTGAGGTGTGACTATGATAATGGAGGAAGGTTTGAAAGTAAAAGGACCTTGTTATATGTTTCTAGGATGTAAACATAACTATAACACGTGGGAAGTAGTCTCATTGTTACTTTAGTGCCATCTTGTCCCACTGAATGAGACATGTGTGGCGATATATCATAATTCCTCTCCACCATTTTTGATATTAATGCAATAGTTGTGACACTACTTGGAATTTGTTTCTATTTTCTTGTATTTCCATTTACTGCCCTCCTCTCACCATTAATCCAATATTTTTGTATCCGTAATAGGTGCTTTTTGGGATTCCATGACATATGTACCATGCATTATGACATACATCCCTTCCACATAAATTCAATTTATCTATAGTATGCTCAAAAGTTTGACCTTCATCACAACTGCTAGCATTTGCGGTGAATGCATTAAGTATAAAGTTTTTGATGGCAGGTTCATTCATCCCTAGATTTAAATTCCAACTATGATTGAAAGTTTTGAGAGATAGATTCAAGAGACATCCTTCCTGTAACAGTGGTTTGTTCTTATCTTCAAAAAAAAATTGTTCTCTTATTTTTTTGTCATTTTCCCTTGCCTTTGGTGTACTAGATGGATTACTATTTACCTTTTGGCATTTACAAGTGTCATAAGGTATTTTTATCAAGTTTTCATTACTACTACATATGGAGTATTCAAATGAATTTGGGTATACTAGTTGTGGCAATGAATCTTCAAATGCACTCCACATTTTTACCGAAACTCTTCTAGAATTTATTTTATCCTTACTTCCATAATGAGAACCATCTGGATGGGACAAATGGATGGAAGGCCATTGGATGAGAGATCCTTATGATATGGAGCAACCCTTGCAAAAAGGCATGATTAATTTATCAATATGCACCCCAAATGTATTGTCATCTAATTTTTAAAGTGCACCATGTCTCCTTCATAGACATTTGTAATTATTTCTTCTGCAACAAATTTTTGTTCTTTTAAAAAAAATGTATCAAATTCATAGTAACCCCATTGAACTTCAAATTGAAGTCAATGTTTGATGTGGTGGTTATTTATTGAAGTTCAAAATTTCCATTCACATGAAGTGTAGTTCTTGTTTCTAGATACACTAGGTTTTTTATTGGTCAGGAAACTTCATTGTTGCGTTGTATACTTGGATAGAAATCATTACATGTAGTTATAATATTCTCCACAAAAACACCAAACTATGTGGGTCCCAACACTACTCCCAAAATCACATGTTCTTCTTGTACTGGATATAAACCCTTCAGCTATGTCACCTTATTTTAGAGCACACTTATGTTTTAACACCACATAGGTTGTAGAAAATTCATCCCTATCTTTAGGAGTTGTGAAATAATGGATATCACTATTATAATTCAAATCCTCATCCTCATCAAATGTATCCTCCGAGTCACTGCTCATGATGTTTTGAATGCCATCAACCCCCACATGTAAAACTTCTAAAATCACATGCTTAATCATTTGCTTCCTTTCCCTAGGATAAAGTATCCCTTGTTTTCAATTTTTCTAGGGTTTCACAATCATCAATTGTGTATGGAAGTCTCACTCTACCATTGAATACAATACTTATTGTGACAAAAAATAATTTGGAACCCATATCTTTGTAATCGAGTGTAGGTTATAGTAAATACACATACGCTCCTTCTTTGAAAATATATTTCATTTTCAACTATATCAACAAATAAAAAAATAAAATTAGTAGTGAGGACACTTAAATCTTGAACTTATGAAGAATTGAAAATGAAAAATATCAATAACAATTCCAAGGTTAAAACAAATTCTTGAAATCACAATGAGAAAATAAAAATATACATCTTATATGAATATCTTTGAAACCTCCTTTAATCTAAATCTTGAACATATGGAGAATTTGGCTCTATTTGACCATATTAGTGCTCTATTTGACCATATAACACATTGTATTAGAATCTTAGATCTCGATATTGTGTGTATCTTTTTATCCATAAAACACATAGTGTATGGCTTTCAAAAGTTGTCTAGCCTAATGGCCATGAGGACTTAAAGTTTTCTTGTATATCCAAAAACTCAAATATTGACTAGAATGGTAGGTCAAATGTTAGTGATCACACTTCAAAGTTTGAGTGATCAAAATTCCAAGTGTGAATTCTCGCACTTTGACATGCGAGTGATCACACTTTTAGTGTGAGTCGAGGACTCACACTTCTAAGTGTGATCACTCACACATCGAAGTGTGAGAATTCACACTTGGAATTGTGATCACTCACACTTCGAAGGGAAATCACTAACATTTTGACCTACCATTCTAGTCAAAGTTGTCTAGCCTAGTGGCCACATTGAGACTTAAATTTTTCTCGTACATGCAATAATATTAAAGATAACTATTTATAAATTATTACTCGCACTAAGGAAAAGTTCAATGTCCTCCAATTTAAGTTTAGTAAATATTTAGGGCCATTAATATTGTGTCAAAGTAATTCATTACTATATTTTACTCTCTAATTATATAGGTATGTTTATTTGATGGTATAAAGTTCAAGTTTAGTCTTTATTTGATTAATGGTGGTGTTATATACTTTGATTCAATTATGAGTGTTAATTGTTTCTTAGATTTTTATATCATACATAGTCTTTTAACAATATAAGTTTATTATTAATAATTTTCAATATTAAAGACTAAATTTCAATTAAATTTATGTATGTCAAATTTAAGTTTCAAACAATGTCAAAATTTAGTTTTCATACATTAAAAATTAAATTATAAAATTCTTACCTTAATTTTCTATAATACCAATTACACTTTTTTGTAAGGTCAAATGCTAATTAATATTGCGGTTCCCTCAACATTAATTGACCATTAAACCGAATAATGTAAAATTATCCATTTTAAAGTATTTTTTTATTTTTTACGTTCTATCTATCTATCTATCTATCTATCTATCTATCTATCTATATACATATATTTTAATTGATAAACACTTTTGACTAGAGCTATGAACCAAAGGGTTAACGGGGCCCACCCTACAACAATGTCCTTAAGATAAGATATTACAGTTGAAACTTACACAAATTGTGACCACAAAGTCCACACCAATGATGCAATATTTATCCACCATCGCTATTTTTAGAGCCACTAGCCACTTCCAATGCCAATGATGCAAATATTTCCACCATTGATAACCATAAACTGAAGCAACGAGCCCACGACCATCGGTGATGTAATGCTTGCCATCATCGATAACTACTGCAACCTACCAATCACGCAACTCCCGCCACCACCGGTAAACCACCCTGAAGGGGATCATGTCTAGAGGGATTTGAACCTAGGTGGATCCGAACACAACCCTCTAACTTAATTGATCCACCCAAACCACATTGGAAAAAAATGGATGGTAACTTATTTTATTATAACAAAGCTATGAACTCGGAGTGGTGAAGAATCACTTTCTCTAAGTGGAACATAGAGGTGGGCTTGGGTCCTTAATCTTTGACGATCGATCTGTATTCGGAGTAACCCACTATTTTCCAATTGGTTCACATAGATAATTTCAACCCCTAACTCAAGGTGTCTCCATGGATACTTATTGAAAGTGTCCAATGGAATCAATGAGAATGGAACTTGGGTTGATGATTACAAACTACTTGTAGCTCACTAATGGACCAAGACCTTGAGTCCATTTTTGCATTCTATATTTAATTTTAGGTGATACAATATTAAATTTTAATCCACACAATATTTATCAATGTGTTGATTCCAGTGCAAAAAAATCGAAGAGTGTATACTAATTTGGAAGGCGAAAACAACAAAACAGGGAGGACATATACAAATGGGCGAAGAACATATTTACAAAAAAACTAAAAAGGTAAGCATTGTTATTCTATTTTTAATAATTCCATTTTGTAAAAATATTTCACAATTAATGTAAATATTGCATTTTTTATTAGGTATCCCATAAACCAATTTTCAATGTTTTTCTAGATTTTTTGATTCTCAGTAAAATAATAGAGTGCAACACCGCTCTATATATCTTATTGAAAAATGAAAAATGAAATGAAGTTTAGATAAAATATGTAACTAATAATTTTTTAGGACATGGACGAATCACCATTTTTCTTGTTTTCATGTATCCAATCCCAAGGTCTCAAATCCACTCCAAGAAAATTTGAAGACAATATGGGTTTTTCAACACAACTAAGCAATTGCCATGAAAAGGAATTCTGTGAGCAGAAATTTGATGGAAATGATGTCTCAAATTTACAAGAGAATATAAGGGGCACACAAAATTTGGGTCATTACATTACACATTCATAAATAGATATAAATACTCCATATATTGTTGATGATTAAAAATGGAAAAACAACATCAATAACCCATGCATATGATAGTGATAGAACAAATGAGGAGCTGAAGAAAGAATACAAAGAAGAGATTTGGCCAAAACCTGTTGTGAAAACATTGATTTCAAAATTTGAAGAGGTGTATGAAGATTTAAACCATGGAAATATTGGCAAGAAACATTGGGATAAAGTAGCAGATGCTTTGAATCATGTTTATGGAAAACATTCACTGGGATGCAATGCAAATACAAGTTGAACAGTTGAATAAAACCTTCAAGAAGGAGAAACAATTGGAAAACACAACAAGGGAAACACCTTCAACATGGAGTTTCTATGAAGATATGGATCAAATTATATGGAAAACACCCAAGGTTATTGGTCTTATGGAGGTTTTAATGGAAAATAATGGGTTAATATAAACACTTCTACTTCAAAAATACATGAAAGGGAAATCAAAAATCCCTTCTATCAACATTGAAAATGTTGAAGGAGTAAACCAAGAAACCCCTTTGAATAAAATTGGAATTGAATGCAAACATGTAAATAGAAAAAGAAACTCTTATGGATATTTAAAAGAGATAATGGAGAATAACATGCATCTATTCACTCAGACAATGAAATAAATTGAGTAGGGAAGACTTCAACTTGAGCGTGAAAAAATGGAACAAGAGAGTAAGTGAATGGAGAAAATATTGGATGTACAACTTCAAATTGCACGTCTTTTTACCCAGGTAAATTACAATTTTTTAACCATGGTAACATAGTATTGCATCATATAGTCCATTATAAAATATGGTATATATTAGGAGAGGAGAAAAAGGATATACAAAACTGATGTAATTTGAGGATAGATAATGCTTCCTTCAATTTGGAAAGTTGTGATGCTAATACTTCTGTATTTTGCATTATTGAGACTTTATTTCAAAACAATTCCAATGATCAACATCATGGGTACCACTAGGACAATTGAAACACACATCCCAAAATACTATTTGTGCAACAAAACACTTTTAAAATGATGTCGGTAAACATGTATATTTTTGTTTGGGATAATATGATAATTTAATGTGTGACATCAATTGTACCACATATCATTGGAAGTAGATTCAAATTATGTAATACTTATATACTCACTATGTAATTTATAGATGATAATATTGACAATGACCATGGTGTTATTTTTTATGATAATATTGACAATGATTCTCCTACACAATACAATTCCACTATTATATTGGGCAAGACGATGCAAAACAAGACAAAGTAATTTTGTAGATTGTACTAGTTCTCTTAAAAATTGAACTCTATTGGCGTGTGACATATATGGTTAATATTTTGGTTCCCTCAACATTAATTGGCAATTAAACCGAACAATATAAAATGTTCCATTTTAAAGTTTGTGCGCTATTCGAAATATGTGCACCATTTGAAGTATTTATTTTTGATTGCCATTAATTAGCCATTAACTCTAAATTAATATGAGGTCATACACATGTATTTTGTAATTCATGCACAAAAAAGTGGCGATTGAAACTATCGGTTCCATGTCACTATAGCTTGTCATTTTTAGTATATTTTTTGGAAACTGAAATTTTTAAGATTTTGGCAAGAACATTGGCATAAGAATGTCACTCCATTCATTTGGAAACTTTGATCATGTAGTTTGATTTCAAAATTTGAAGTATGGTTTGATTTCGTTAAGGTTTCAAAATCGGTATGTGTTCTCACCTTTATCCCTTCCAAAATTTTGAAAATCTAAAAATGTAGAATTTTCCATAGCCTTTTCAAAAAAACCTATTTTGTGTGCTTCTAGTAGTCAATTATATCCATGATACCATATTATTTCACACTTTTTAACAAATAGTTCTCAATTCAAATGGTTTGGCATCGTTTTTTCATTTAATTTCTTACAAGAAATGCAAAAACATGTTATGGGAATTTTTTTCACAAGAGGGCTAAGAAATGTTTCCTAAAATACCTGACATGGACAACAATGATTGCTAGAAGTGAAAAAATGGGTGTTGTTGAAAAGGCTGAGGAAAATAGATTTTTTTCAGTTAGGGATTTCGTAGAAAATTAAACTAAAGTGAACTTTAGGACCGCTATCGATAGGTTTCTCTAGACATTTCATTATAAATTAAACTAAAGTAATGAAATAGTGATAGTAACTTCCGAAGATGACATGTTCTAATTTTTCTTAATGAGGTTGTATGGAAAGTTTCCTTAGTAAATTTGATATTAAGAGACTAAAAACATAAGTAATTGTTTTCTTGTTTACAGTAATTATTTGCTTGCATAAGGAAATTGTGGGAAATACAATTTTATAAAAACATATATGTGATGGACAAGGAGAAAATACAAAGGGTTCGGTCTGTGTAGGTTCCTCCTAGAAAAATAGTGAATCGGAGAAGTATAAAACTACAATTTGAGAATTTAGGCTAAACAATATTTTGAAGATTTTATAAATGACTAGATAGTTCGAAAGACACAAGCAACAACTATAGACTAAAATTACAGTCTCTAGGTGTTTTAGTTAAATAAACTAATGATATATATAGACACTAAAAATTATAAGATGATACAATTTATCTTTCTTAATCTAAATTTAATAAATGCGATGAAAGTTTTTTTACTAAAGATCTTGGTAAGAGCCAACAGAAGACCATTGATTTGCATGAAGATTGAGGTAAGTGAGATAAGGGAATTTATTCCTTGTTTGTTTTTAGTGGAAGGTGGAAGCATATGGAAATTGGGAGATTTAATATCTTGGGAAATTGTGATATTTAATGAAAAGGGAGATTATACATAGGTTTCGGAGTCTGTATGTTCATACTAACACTAGAAAGAGTATGGTCATTATATTTAAACTCATTATACCATGTTTTATATGGATAAAATGATGCAAATAGTAACATGATCGAAGAGGTTTTCTCTTCTTGACAATTTCTCTAGTTTTAAAATTGTAATGGTCACATAGGAGTTACAATTCAAGATCACCTACACTACCAAGAAAAATACATATGTATACAAAATAAATCCCTTCATAATAAGACAAGAAGTACTCTATGTAGAGGGAAAAATAATGTTATGATTAACAAAGCTACTTGGGCCCTCATACACATCATGAGTCGATCATCATGATGTTGTAAGAGTATCCTAGGAGCTTTGGCAATATTTAACATTATTACCGACTAATCGATACTTCCTTGGCATATGAGACTTCATTTATCATTAAAAGGTGTAATTTAAATATTCCTTTCAATAACTTATAATATTTATTATGAGAGCTACATAAGGCTTGATCCCTCTCAAGGGTATGTAGTGTAGCACTTAGCTCTGCTTAGGGATTGTCCTACCGATATAGTACAATCATAAATAATTAAGGTGAGGTATACACAGCCCTAAAAATAGCAAATCAGAGCTAAGAAAATATTGACCCTTAAGAAAACATGTATTGCAATACTTTTCTTAGTTTAATAATAGATGTCCAATGAATGATGCCTAGCGATCACTAAGTTCAAAATATTTTGTCGAGGCTGATATTAGTGACTACTAATATTTAATTATTTCATTGTGGTTGACCTTATTGAACACTAGGAATATAAATATGTATGACATGACCCCTCAATAGTGCATATATTTATGCACTTCTCTCAAGACATTAACATTTTTCCTATTAAGGATGCCTAGTGATCGCTAAGCTATAAATATTTTGTTCGGTTAATCATAACGATAGCTAGGATAAGAACTACATATTTCTTTACCCTTCAATAATATACGTATTTCCACACTTTTATAATTGCATTCATAATTTTACTATGAATGATCCTTAGCGATTGCTAAGCTCTAAATATTTCATTGTGGCTGACCTTAGTGACTGCTAGGATCAAAACTACGTATGTCTTAACCCCTCAATAGTGCAAGTATTGATGCACTTTTTCTCATTGCAATAATAGTTGTCCTATGAATAATGCCTAGATAAGGCCAAGCTTTAAATATTTTGTTGTGGCTGAACTTAGCGATCGCTAGGCTCGAGTAACTATGTATGTTTTAAAGCCTAAAGAGTGCATGTATTGTTGGACTTTTCTCATTGCATTAATATTTATTCGGGAATGGTTCCTATTGACCACAAGGATAAAAATACATATGTCTTGACCCCTCAATGGTACATGTACTCCCGTGCTTTGTTCATTGCATTAATAGTTTTCCGTGAATGATGCTTAATCGACCACTAAGCTCTAACTATTTTATTATGGATGACCGTAGAAAATGATAAGATCAAGACTTCTTATATTTATTTTATAATTAATTTTTTAATCTAACAAAATATTTAGAATAAGAGACATAAGGGTGTTGCTGTAAATCCAAGTATGTCCTTTGGCTCATTATTTGTTTCTATTGATGATATATGTAGCGTTCATGGACCTGTAATTTTTCAACATGGTGGGATAATTGACACCGTTAACCATAGATGCTTATTTATATTCCTATGAGGATACCAAAGGAATTAGAGATATTGTGTTTAATCCAGTTGCCTTAAATCATGAATTTCAATGGTACTCAACTATTTTTTCCACAATCAAAGATGATAGTCTCTATGTAGATTCCTTAGATGAAAATGGTATCCCAAATGATTAAACCCTAAGGTCCCGATACATAAGGGAAATAAAAATAGCTGGTCTCTATTTAATTGTCATTAAACTAGAGGTGCTTCCATTTCTAGAATTGATCTCTTCCTATCTAATTCTTTCCAAGTCCAAGGAGTGGACCTTATTTTCTAAATTGTGGAAAAATAGAATAAGTTTTTATGTTGGGTATGCATACAAATGTTATTATAAACTTCTAGATCTAGAAACTCTATGCAATACGATACAATGGAGTCCTGGATGGCCACAAGGAAAATAAGAGTTCTTTTACGAGTTGGGTCGTGGACCCAATAGATAATATGGATGATTCTCATATGAGAAATATCCTTATTAAAAGGTTTAGACCAGGAGTTTGTATTGGCATGGCCCTCATGAATAGGCTATATGGAAAACCTTCTACCTCTAAGGTTGATGTATCCTAGATCCCTTTACTTTATTTTATTATTGATGAAGGAAAGATTCCTCCTTAGGGAAAGTGTTCAATTTCAATTTAGTAAGCAAAAGGAACAATTTTGTGGACAATGGGAAATTATTTTTCATGGCTTCCTATCTTCATGATGGAGTATGAGGTATTCTCAACTATTCATAATTCTATCAAAAATGGATTCATTCACGCCATTTACAACTATATGAACTATATTCAAACTTATATGCCCATCGGTTTAGATATCATATTCAAGATATATGCAATTATTTGTATCTTCTTCTCTACCAATAATTACATGAAACAATGAAACCCTAAATATAATCTGACATCCTCACTTCCATAAGGAAAATAGGAGTTGTATTCTTCTATCATGAATATATCATTATCATGATCGAGGGTCTTATTACACTTTCTTTTCAGTTTCCATATTATGTTCCTGAAAAAATGGTAGAAAAAAGGTGGCATATTAGATTTGTAATGGTATTATTGTAAAGTGCAAAGAGTAGAAGCTTAAAACACACCCCCTCAGTAATTGTGGGATGCAAGAAATTTAATAGGTGGTCTGATTTTGAAGATGCATATGTAGACACCAAATTTGGGTCACACTCCCTCGTCCCATTCAATTAATTAACATAACACATTTAAATAATCATGACCCCTTTACACCATATAAATATTCATCCTCACATTATTAATTAATTTAATTAATTTAATTAAGTTAATTTCATCCTCATCATGACACCTCACCTTGGACCCATTATAGGGGCATTTAATGCACAAGTGACTAAGTCATCACTCTTAGCATTGAGTCATCATTCTCAGTGTTGAGTCACTACTTGACCTAACTAACTAAGAATTCTTCCTAAACCTAACTGGACTTCTTCTAAGATCTTCCTACCTTCTCTCATGAGAAATCTACTTCCCTAAGTAGACCCAACAATGAAAGGACACCAAATCTGGGAAGATCTACCTATTTTTGGTAAATAAGAATATTTCACCCTAATCGATGCTGATTTATCCTCGGCCCACACTGGTCACCAAAACCGCCATCGGTTCCTTTATATAAAATTTTACAAGCTTTTACCTGGGTTGGTCATTTTGAGTTTTAAGAGTTCTATTGAAATCAAGTGAAGATCTCAAAGACATTACTTCATCCAAATGATGTCTACACACCACCAAAGAGTAGCATAGGAAAAGGATTCCCTTCTAGATCATTAGAGAATTCACGGGAACACAAAAGTTGTACTTCCAAGGCATGAACCAGCTACCACCTCACCAATCAATCACCAACCTCCATCCAACCATGATATCTTCATAGCAACAAGTAACATGATATTAATCATTTGTGCTTCCTTTATTGTAGATATCTTTTCCTCCTTCATTATTTTTAGTTTCTACTGTTATCTAGATATCTCCATCTTCTCACCAATCCACCAACCCAACCAGTTCAAGCCCTTTCACCCTTTGTGACCTCTCCCTCGATATTCCTAAGTCTTCTTAGTTATATTACAAACCTAACCACACCCTCCTCACTCTTTGTGCAATCACAGAGAAGCCCAAAACCATTTTTATTAAGTTATTTCCAATTTCCCCTACCGATGTCAGTTTACCCTACCACCATCGGTTTCATCCCTGAACTGACATTGGTCACTTGATCGATATTGGTCTTTGTTTCATTTTATATTCTCAGACCAGCAAGCTTCCCACTCACCCAAAATCAACCTAGACCTCAACCAATCAACCCCATACCCTTACCAGACCCTTGACACACCTAAACAAACCTCGGTTCTAATTAGATTTAGTGTTATTTTGATATCTAGCATAAAATATAGTGTATTGTGTGTATGAGAAACCTAAATAATTACATTGTAATAGGACCTATTTATTTTAGTTTTTTATTCACATTGAATTGTTATTAAATAATGGATTGAAAACCTCTCTAGGAAGCACCATGCTTCCTGGATCTAGCATACACTAGGAATTCCACTATCATATGTTATTTAATACTATTTTGTGGTCTTGCTTTTCATCTATAGGTAGTCCTTCACAAAAAAGGAGTTATCTACGATTAGCTTGGATAACATTAACAATGCTCATATTCTGCCTTCCACCTTCGCCTCACAGGTATTCCTCCTTAACCATTTACCTTCTATCTGTTTCGTCCTAGAAAGCATAAAAATTATTGGTGAAACATTTTGGCATGCCTAGTGGGACCCATTTGGGGTTCTTTTCATTATTCATTCTTAGGGAATCATTGTGTGTTTATTTATTTTTGAAATAAAGTTCACATTAAAATCTTCTCCTTGGAAACATTCTTCTTCTCCTACTGATCTTAGTGAAACTTGTATTTTAGAATAAAAAGAGCACTTCTTTTTCTTTTATATTATGTTAGTGAAAGCCATACTCTTCCCTATACATTATTTCTCTCATCAAATCTCATTGTGTATTTGGGTTTAAAAGATTTGCATCTCATTTATGTATGTTGTATTCTAGCTCATCTAAATTGTGGGAAACCTTTATGCTTTGGAAGTCATGCCCGGTGATGTCTAACAAACTAAACCATAGTTCACATTTTACACACTATTTATACCAAATCACTGAAAAAAAAACTACACATTTCTTAAACAACGTATTTCCCGGAAGAAGTTGTCAATGACCAGAGGATTAACAAAGTGGGATCCAACTCGGTTTTTTGGTCGCTTATCATATCAGAGAAGGATCCCCCACACCAAAACTTACTTGAAACTAGCCATAGTTGTTAGTTTTTGTAGCACACCTTTGGTAACCAAAAACTCTACTTTATTCACAAGTTAGTCCTAAATGGCATAAGCCACAACAAAAAAATCTACATCATAGGATTTCATGTTTTGCTATCTTTTATTGATTTTTGTTTTGAGGTGTGAGTTCATTCTCTTCATTTTTCTCTCCCTACACACTCCACCATCATAGTTGGTGTATTCTAACTATTTCGTGTGTTAGGGCTGATCATTGCCATACTCAGTCTCTGAGTTGGTCTTGTTATTTGACCTAAATCACCAAAAATTCACTTTTTCCATCTTTCACAAATTTCACAATAATTGGTGTCGGTTCAGTTGCCTCCATCGGTTTCATCATCTCACCGCCATCGGTTCACTGACCACCATCGGTTTTAGGTTGTTTTGGTCATTTTTTGCCAAAGTAACATCAAATCTTCATTTATTTTCTTTTGTGACTCCCTTGGTCATCTTACTAGTCTCTGAGTCTTTGATATTACCTTCAAAGTCTAGTTCTATCTTTTTCACCATTTATTGCCAGAGTTACCAATTTGACATTTTCCCACAGTCACCGACATCGATCTATCTCGATTGGTAGTGGTTACCCCCTCATACCGGCATTGGTTACCCTAACCGACGTCGGTCTATGTGTTATGATTTTTCAATCAGAACATCAATAAAATCACACATTTTAGACCCATTTTTCTCCATTCCTTTTGTGTTTCCGCATTATCGAAGTTCAAAATTTCTATTCTATTGTCAGTCACATGGTTTTGACTCATAGACAAGCCAACGCTCTCATGTTTTATACTAGCCATAAGAAGCTCCCACCTAGCCCATCACCCCTTTCCATCTCATCACCTATGGACCCCAACCAGATCCCGCCATACCCACTGGTGATGAGGAGTTTTTGAGACTCCTTTATCGGAATACCACCACTCTGCAATATTATCTCGATCATTCATCTACCTGTAATTCATTAGGGCTACTTGTATATGGCATGCCTTTGTCCATTCCTCCTACCCTCACACCCACTTCTACATTAGCCACTACTAGCTTGACATTACCCTCTTCCACCTTACCACCTATGATTTCCCATCTTGACTCTAAATCATCGATATTTTCTACACCTTTAACATTTGTGCTCCTACGCCCTTTATCAACCACCTTGAGTGTAGGTCTATCTCGCACCCATCACCTCTCATATACCTATTCCATCTCAACCACCATTAGTGTTGGAAACCCACACTCCTTTCTACAACATCATCCTCCCCATCCCACAGCCTCTCTTCCTCCGATTTCTATAAGGGTCTTTATGTCCACTCCACCTACCTACACTTAACACCAACAACCATCTACATCTATTTTGGCCTATGTTCCTTCCTCACAATATTCATACTTGACACCACCATATACTAGGATTCCACACATGTCATACCCACCTTATCTACCCTTATACTACAAGGGGTGCCCAATCATCACAACCTACCAATGATCTTATCAAAATGATAATGGAAAATATGCAAACATTAGAAGCATATGTCTTCACTCACATAACTCTATGACATACAACAAGATTTTTAATGAGCCCATTCACCCTTCCAGTCTAATTCATCCATATGTTCCCCATTGGGAGATTCCTAAATTCAACTAATTCAATAGCAAATAAGTCCCACAACAACACTTGTAATATTTTAAACATGTGTGTTATCTGATCACTCACGATGACACTTTTCTCTTGTAGACACTCTCAATGTCCTTGACATGACTGACTTTAGATTGGTATAGTGATATACCCAAGAATTCCATATTTGTCATTTAATCAGGTAGCTCAGGATTTTCTAGACCTCTTTTCTATCAACATTGTCAATAAGGTCACCATGACTGACTTGTACGTGACACACCAATATGAAGATGAATCTATCGCACATTTCGTCACTTATTGGCTGAGCCTGATCAGCCAACTCACATTCTAACTGCCTCAAAAAGAGTTAATAGAGTTGTTCATCAGAGCTTGTGCTAGACACATCTTGCCAAATCTCCAAGTTCAAACCTTTAACATGTTTGACGAGGCATTCACAATGGCCTGGAAACTTGAAATTCATGTCATGAAGAGAAGAAAAATTGCATAACAAGAATGCTTCGTTTAAATCAAATGATATCTCTTCTTCTTCCAAACCGAAAAATAATTATTCTAAAGAAAAAGGATTTACCAATGTAGTAGTTTTGAAAGTTGGCCTATCTCATCCATCCAACAAATCAAAGCCTTCTTCCAATATTTCTCCTATTCAATATTTTCAGTTCAAGCAAGAGAAATTAAAATATACTCCCATAAGAGAACCCTACTCTTCAGTTTTATAAAAACTTCTAAAATCTAGAGCAGTCACTCTTTCACTAGTAAAACCACATGTTGGTTTGTACACCTCTCATCCTATGCCTGCATGGTACAAAGAAAATTATTACTATAACTATCATCACGTTAGAGGTCATAGTGATGGTAATTGTATAACTTTGAAAAAAATTGTCTAAGAAATGTTAGATAATGGATATCTCATCTTGGATAATCCTAACCCACCAACTAATTAGAACCTTCAGTTCTTCAAGAATGCGTTCCCAAATCACACCACATCATTTAACCAAACTAGCAAGACCTTGACCAGTGAAAATAATGTTTTTGAGGTTCATGCTATTTTCGACATCATATGGCTCTTCCCGCTCAATTTCCTCCTACTCCATCTATCGATGAGATTCTTGTACAAATTACTTCATCCACGGAGGAACCTATTTCATCTACTCCTTTACCCACAGATGAGTCTTCCTTATCTTCTCCTTTACCCATGAAGGAGTCCACCATATCTACAGATGTAGTTTCCCCACTCACCTCTCAACATGATGAACAATTGGTAGTAATTACTCTTCTACCCATGGAAGAGGCATGCTTACCTTCTTCTTCACCAAAATATTAACTTACCTCATCCAACTTACTATCTTCTTCTACGCATAGGAGATCCATTAGCAACGTACCTTCTTATTGGTGACAATTATCCATTAGCTTTCAATGATCCTGTTCATTTTCTATCGCCTCTTCGACCCACAGTAGTCAAGCTAACCATTTACCTATCTCACATAGATTATTCATAGGGATTACTACTAAATCAACATCATCCCCCCTACATCGGTTTCATTCTCATGTTTGGTCGACCACTTGGATTATGTTGACAATTCCATGCTTTGGGGATGCCTTCAACTACCTATCTCAACTCAAATGTAGATGTTATCTGGTTGACACTTCCATGATGTATCCAAAGGTGTTTCGGATAAAAACCCACCACTCCCATGCTATTTGTAGCAGCCCCTTCTTCATCACTCTCACCCACACCTAGACCTTTACCAAAAACAAACATTTTCCTTGGCCTAAAACCTTACTTGTACCTATATCTCCCTCTCGTGTACATACCCATTACAACATTGGGAGTCATGCCGACATCAAGTATAGTCCATCCTCCTATCAAACTAGATTTAGCTACGTCCTCACAAGCCGTCACAAAGAATAATCCCCCAATTAAGAGGAATACCCAACCCCTTAGGCAATATACACCAGATTCACCCACTAACCTCTCGTCACCTTCACCACTTCCATCTATACTAGGACACCACCCGTCAACCTTGGCCAAATAGTCTCCTACATAGAGTAAACCAATAATACAACAACCCACCTCATCATGATCCTTTGTTACACCCAAATTACCTACACATCTTATTCCTTCCTTGTCATCTACATCCTTTCTACCTCGTATAGCTAAACCACTTCTAGTATCCTCATCATTACCCATGTCATTCCCTTCTCCTCAACCAATACCTTCCACATTTCCTCTTACCACAACCTTCACCACACCTCCATTATCACCTTGGCTAACCCATCCCCTTCTTCCATCTTCCTTCCCTTCTACATCATGCACTTCTTCTTTAGCTTTACCAAAGAAGGTACAACCGAATCCCAAGAACACACTACCTTCCAAAGAGGTAGTTAAACCTACACCATCTTCAAAAACTTGTTCACTTGCTACATCTTTACCCAAGAAGGTGCAATCCAAACCTAAAACTCTACTATCTACCAAAAAGTGGTCAAACTTACTCAACCTCTAATTCTACCCGCAATGATGCCTCTCCCACAAAAGTCACCCATACTTCCATCCAAAACCTCACTTACTTCACATTGTGATCCATTGGCGTGGTCTTACGTCAACATCTTAGCTAACCTTTGGAAACCTCTATCATCACATTTCCAGTTCTTAGACCTTATGACCCACTTAAACCTAAACAGAAGGTTTTGATGATGCCAAAATCTACGCTTACCATCATGTGCCAAGGAATGATGTGGAAAACTATAAGGCTTTTAAGACTATTCTTCTCAAACTAGGTCCTCTCAAAGAAAACTTTTACAATGATGATCTTTTATATGAGGACCCTATTCCACCTACACCTATCACCACACATCCTCATCCCTTACCTATTCAGTGACCTTCATCTCCCCCTCCATAACCCTTTTATCATCCTCCAACAATTAAGATCAATATGGTTAGTATAAGAGAGCTATCCAAACCTTTGTTGAGTGTGGAGCTTAATTTCTTCATAGAAAGCTTGTTTTTACATGTTGTTGGATTTTGAGAGACTAACATCATTCACGAAGTGACCGAAATCAGTTAGTTATCAACCAACATGGGTCGTGAAGTGATCGCATCGGTCATCTAAGTAATCGCATCTTGGTTAGGAAGCAATCGACATTGGTCACCCGTGTGATGGTGCTTTGTTTTTTGGCCGAGAATTAGAACTATTTTTTTCTTTAAAGATGATTTCTTGATTGTAAAAGCATAATTATTCTCCCATAATAGATATATATGCATGTATACATTGTATGAGGGTAAGAGAGAAGAAAATAATAATTATTTGCATGTTAGTTTTCTTGGTGAGAAAGAAAGAGTAGCTAAGTGAGGGAAAAGAATTGAACATCCTGTGAGGTGTTGGAAGACAACAGATCTTCATTGTATTTCCTTTGTAAAGAACTGAATAATAATATTGGCCATTTCTTGGTGGACGTAGCCCACACTAGGTGAACCACGTTAAATCTGGTGTTATCTTTCTCTTGTTTATTTTATCTTCTAGTTTATTTCCACATTCATTGCTTGTATGCTTTATTTGATTTTAGATTTGTGTAACATTGTTATATGGTTAACCCCAACAACCGGTATCGAACTTTTTTGGTTGTTTTGTGTGTTGACAGGATTTACTCACAGACGGTTTTCGATCAAGTGGGAGCATAACAATGACAAAATATAGTAAATACCGAGTAGAGAAATTTGATGGTTGTAATTATCAACTATGGAAGATGTAGGTGGAGGATTATTTGTATTAGAAGGATCTATACTTACCATTGGATGAGCATGCACAATCGGTCATGATGACTGATGAAGAATGGAAGGTTCTTGATAGAAAGGATCTGAGATCTATAAGATTGAGCTTGACAATATTGGTGGCTTCAAATTTTATAGATGCAAAAACCATGATAGAGTTGATGAAATATTTAGAAAATTTGTATGAAACTCCTAGTGCTTCGAATAAGGTTTATTTGATGAAAAAATTGTTTAATTCTAAGATGTAAGAAGGTGGATCTATATCTAATCATTTGAATGATTTATGGTCTATTGTAAATCAATTAAAATCAATAGAAATTCCATTTGATGATGAAGTGAAAGAACTTTTATTCTTATGCTCTTTTCTAGATAGTTGGGATAACTTGGTAATGGCTGTTAGTAATACAACATCTGCTTCTAAAGGTTTGAAATTTGATGATGTGGTTAGTGTAATCCTTAATGAGGAAATACGCAAGAAAATCTCAAGAGAAGCATCATCTAGAAACACTTTAAATGTAGAAAGTAGGGGAAGATCTAAGGAGATATCATCAAAGAGCAAGAATAATGGGAGATCAAAGTCAAGAATGGTAAATCTAGATCCAAGTACAAAGATTTACTTTGCTAGAATTGTGGAAAGAGAGGACATGTAAAAGAGTGTTAGTCCAAGGAGAAAAAGAGAATACATCATACAAAGGTAAAGAAATAGGTAAAGAGGTAAATATTGCAAGTGAGGTAAAACAAGATGTCCTTATTCTCTCATTGGATAGTAAATTAGAATCTTGGGTTTTAGATTCTAGAGCTTCTTTCCATGCTACCCCTAATAAGGGTTATTTTAGAAATTATGTTCAGGGTGATTTTGGACAAGTTTATTTAGGAGATGATGAGCCATGCAATATTACTGGTAAAGGTGATGTTCATCCATGCTAAGCCTAAATATAAATCTAATATCTGCAGGGCATCTAGGTGAATCTGGATTTATGGTTACATTCACAACTGATTCTTGGAAGGTTACCAAGGGATATCTTGTTATGGCAAGAGGTAAGAAGGTAGGAAATTTATATATGTCTACCTGTGTTACTAATTCCTTTTATGTGCTATCTACTATAGATTCATATGCAACCATGTGGTCTTATCGGCCAAGCCATATGAGTGAAAAAGGAATACATATTAAGGCTAAGGGTAAGTTATCATAATTGACAGAAATAGATCTTGAATTTTGTGGGCATTACATATTTGAAAAGTAGAAGAGAGTGATATTTCTCAAGGTTGGGTCAACAAAGGAGTAAAAATTGGAGCTTGTACACTTAGATGTATGGGGACCAACTCAAGTAGCTTTTATTGGAGGATCCCAATATTATGTGACTTTTATTGATGATGCCACAAGGAAGGAATGGATTTATTGTACTAAGCATAAATCTGATGTTTTTGAGACTTTTAGAAGGTGGAAAGGCCTTGTGGAAAATGAAACAAAATTAAAAGTAAAGTGCCTTAGATATGAAAATAGTGGTGGCTAATGAAACAAGGATTTCAATGATTATTGATTAGATAATGGAATAAGAAGAGATAGAATGGTTCCTCGAACTCCACAGGAGAATGGAGTTACAAATAGAATTAAAAAAACAATCATGGAACATTCTAAAAGCATGAGGATACATGTCGGTTCACCTTTGAAGTTTTGGGAAAAAGCAGTGGATACAACAATGTACTTGATCAACTATGGGAATTCAACAACACTAGATGGTGGAATCCTAGAAGAATGTTGTTCTGGAAAAGAGGTAGAGTTTTATTTTCTTAGAGTTTTTGGCTCATAAGCTTTTGTGCATGTTGATAGGGAAAATAGGAACAAGTTGGATGCTAAATATAAGATATGTACTTTCATTGGTTATGGTTCTTGTGATTTTGGATATCATTTTTGGGATTTAGAAGATTATAAGATAGTTAGGGGTCGTGACTTTGATTGGAATGAAAGAAGAATGTACAGGATCAAGTTTTGAAGCCTAGAAATGAACAGAGTTAATGAAATTTTGAAGTAAAATAAACTTTAGGATCTAAAATAGAAATCCATAGACACCAGCGTCGGTTATATAGAAACTAGTGCCGGTCAGGCTAACTGATATCAATAGACAGGATCAAGTTTAGAACAAACAACTATTGGAACTGGTGTCGGTACTCCTCGAACTAGTGGTGATGAGGCAATTGTAGTCGGTAGGCAAATAAAGGAACCATGATCGATTATGAGAACCATGGTCGTATCGGGAGACCGGTGTTGTTCACGACATAGATTGACATGAATGTGTAAAAATCACAAAATGAGCCCCAGATACCCCAAATCTTAGTGAGAAGGTCAAAAAGAGTAAGTAGAACTCTAAAGATATTTTCACCTTCCTTTTCTTGTTTATTATTGAATGATAGTGGTGAACTAGAAAGCTTTGAAGAAGAAATGAAGGTAGATACCCACAAGCAGTGGGAGCGTGGCATGGATGAGGAGATGGATTCCTTGGAAAAAAATCAAACATGGGATTTTGTCAAGTTTCCAGTAGGTAAGAAAGCACTACAAAAAAAATTGGTTTACAAGATCAAGGAAGAAGAGGATGGATTGAAAAGGCACAAGGAAAGGCTTGTGGTAAAGGGATTTGCATAGAAAGCAGTTATTGCCCTTCATAAGATTTTTTATCTTGTAGTTAAGATGAATTCTATTCATATTGTTCTAATTTTGGTTGCAACAAAATATTTGCATTTAGAGAAAATTGATGTTAAGATAGTTTTTATTCATGGTGATTTGGAAGAAGAGATTTATATGCAAAGCAACCACTCGGTTATAAAGTCAAGCGTAAGGAGAAACTTCGTGTGTAGATTGAAAAAGATCCTATATGGGCTCAAACAAGCTCCAAGGAAATGGTATTTCAGATTTGAAATTTTTATGCACGAGCAAGGTTATTTGAGATGTGAATCATACCATTTTGTTTATTTTAAGAAGCTTAAAAATGGGAGCTATGTTATTTTGTTATTGTATGTGGATGATATGCTGATTTAAGGATCTAGTATGTATGACATTGGTAAACTTAAAGAAATTATAGCTCACACATTTGCAATGAAGGATTTGGGAGCTGCAAAGAAAATACTTGGCACGTATATTCACCGAGACAAGAAAAACAAGAATCTTTATTTGTCTCATGAGAATTATATCAATAAGGTGTTGGAAAGGTTTAACATGCAAGATGTAAAACCTATTAGTAAACTTATGGATGGACACTTCAAATTGAGAAAATATTAGTGTCCTTCATCAGACGAGGAGGTTGAGTACATGACACATGTTCCCTATGCTTCAGCAAGAAGAAGTGTTATGCTGTCATGGTTTGTACTAGAATAGACATTGCACATGCAGTGGGTGTTGTGAGCAAGTTTATGGCTAATCCAGGTAAAGAACATTGGAAAGCTGTCCAATGGATTCTCAGGTATTTGAGAGGGAAATTCAACATGTAGTTATTCTATGGAGGGTCAGATACTTCTTTACGTGGTTATGTTGATTCAAATATGGCTGTATATTTGGATGGCAGGAGGATCACCACTAGATATGTTTTCACAAAAGAGGTGGAACAACAATTAGCTAGATTTCAAGATTGTAGAAGGTTGTGGCCTTTTATATTATAGAGACAGAGTATGTTCAAACTACATAAATTAGAAATGATATGATATGGATGAGTAGGTTCATAGAAGAGTTGGGAAATGAGAAAGAAGATTGTAGATTATATAGTGATATTCAAAGCACGATCCATCCGGAAAATAAATCATCATTTCATTGAAGAAAAAAACACATCGAGTTGATATATCACTTCATATGGAAGGTGTTGGAGGATAGGCAATGAAGTTAGAGAAAATCCATATGGATGATAACCTTGTGGATATGCTAACAAATCCATTAGTAAAGGAGAAGTTAGATCTTCACTCCACTTATGTTGGTCTTCAAGTTTGAGACTTGAAGAGGAAGAAATGAGCCAAGGAAAATGATCCAAGGATGGTGATGTATAGTACAATGCAACAATTGATCTCCAAGTGGGAGATTGTTGAGTGTGGAGATTAATTGCTTCACAGAAATCTTGTTTTTACATGTTCTTTTGGATTTCATAGTGATCAACATTGGTTAAAAAGTGACTAAAATTGGTTATTTATCAAACAATATGGGTTAGGAAGTGATAGGCATCGGTCAGAATTAACCGTACCGGTTTGGTAGTAATCGCATCGGTCACCTGTGTGACGATGCTTTGTTTTTTGGACGAGAATTAAAATAAATATTTTTCTTTAAAGATTATTTCTTGATTGTAAAAGCATAGTTAGTTACCCATAATATATATATATATATATATATATATATATATATATATATATATATATATATATATATATATATATATATATATATATATATATATATGCATTGTATGAGGGTATGAGAGAAGAAAATAGTAATTGTTTTCATGTTAGTTTTCTTGGTGAGAAAGAAAGAGTAGCTGAGTGAGGGAAAAACATTGAACATCCTATGAGGTGTTGGAAGATAAAAGATATTCATTGTATTTCCTCTATAAAGAAATGAATAATAATATTAGTCATTTCTTGGTGGACGTAGCCCACACTGGGTGAACCACATTAAATATGGTGTTATCTTTCTCTTGTTTATTTTATCTTTTGGTTTATTTCCACATTCATTGCTTGTATGCTTTATCTGATTTTAGATATATGCAACATTGTTATATGGTTAACCCTAACAACCTCCACCAAAATTCTAATGTGCTACATTGTTTTCACAAAACAAGTATATGTCCTCACCATATTTTTTCCCATCCCGTCGCTACACCTATCATGACCCACTTTCTCCTTTACCATAGATCAATATGGTTCAAATTACCACTTGAGCCCGAAGGAAAAAGGAAAGGATAGAACAACCACTCATCTGTTACTCTTTTACCCAATATTGCATCTGCAGATTGTACCCAAAATCACCATCTGTGGACCTACATAACCTATTTCGATGGGGTTTCCCATTGTACAATGCTTAAAAAATTACACCATTCTCCTCTCAAAATGTATTTTTACGACCTCATCCAAACCCTCGAGTCTTATCATCAAGACCTCATTGAGGTCCCGCAATCTATTAAGGTTCTACCTAATGACCATGTGCCCGTTGCATCCATTATCACTCCTCACCATGTCACCACTCTTACCATTTCATCCCCTTCCTTTTCTCTCGCTACCACTCATAAAATAGTCATTTATCCATTTCTCGACAACGATATTATACCTCTCCAATCGGATGATCCTTACCGCCCTATTTATTTCCATATACATTTATAATATATGCATTCTACACATTATGATTGTTGGTGGTGATGGTATTAACATCATTTCCTCCCATGCGTACAACCAAATGTGCATCCCTACCAATTTCATCTGTAATAACCGAGTTATGTTGCATTTTTTCAATGATGCCATATATTCCACCCTCAGCACCATCATTATCCACATTCATGT
Source organism: Taxus wallichiana var. yunnanensis (assembly GCA_018340775.1). Lineage (NCBI taxonomy): Eukaryota > Viridiplantae > Streptophyta > Pinopsida > Cupressales > Taxaceae > Taxus > Taxus wallichiana. Next base: position 701,502,582 of record CM031237.1, on the reverse strand, counting down.
AGGCTCATCTACCATTCTTGAATTATTCTATGTTTAAGAGGGGGAATTCCAGTACAACATGTTGCTTGGCCAACCTTGGATTTGTGCCATGGGTTTTTTTCCTTCAACCTTACACTGTTGTTTAAAATTTGAACATGAAGGGCACACCTATACCATTCCATCCGACCCTTTACCTTTCAAGACTTGTAACATGTTGTATCAACCCAATGATGTCCTTATACTAGTTAAGGCATCTAACATCACTACCACTTCTTCTTTAGTCGCTACCTCATCCACCACTTCGCCACTACATCTTTCTCGACACTAACTCCTTTATTCCCACTTGCTACAGTAACTTCTACAACCGACCCATCAGCCAACCCATCTACTTCTCAAACATTCAATGCTTCTTTTTCCTAGTTATCCAGTGATTCATCCATTCCAGCTACTCACATACCAAATTTTTATCCCTTAGAAGGTTTTTTTCAATTCCTCACTCTGGGGGAGTAGTGCCTTTATAACATTGATAGATTCCTTATTCCTCAAAAGTATGGTAACCTTTACCAACATCCCTACTATGATCACTGCATAGGTGAGGTTTTCACCTAAGGTTATCCCTACCTTCACACCAAATTAACATATGGGGGACTTGATGCTTCTACCTACTCACCCAAGCTACCTTCCCAAACTTGACCATTTTCTTCCAACCTTCAATCTATCACCAACCACTGCTTTTCCCACACCTTCCTCCATTGTTGTGCTTGGAAGGGATTTTTCTTTGGGTTCTATGAAAAAGGTTACCATACTATCAATCCTTGCAGCACTCGTAAGAATAAAGACCACAATTGTATTGGATTTTACGAACCACCTTCTAAAAAGGCTCGAGTCTAACTCATTGAGGATGATAGTCATTCCCTAACCCATTTGAATCATTCATAACCTTCACTTATAGAGTCTATGGATCCAAAATCCATTCCTCCTAACTTTTTTTTTCATGAACACCATTCCCCTAGGACCTCTAACTTATCAAAGCATGACGGTGAGGCTCCTCTTCTCTTCCCTTCCTATTTCGACATGATCGATGATGATACATCTTCTACCAATGTCGTTTAATGTCAGGATGATGAGTCTATTCTCACCTACCTTGGTGCAGAATATTATTATATTCACCGGTCATTACCTTCTAAGATGTAAACCATGTTGAATGAATTGACCATCGAATAAACATTCACACTTAGGAAGACCCACACATTCTAAAAATAGGCTAATCTTTAGATGCTAGTGAATAGGAATCTTTTACTTCTTTCCTCTGGGATCATAGCAATGCTTTTTCTTGGTCCTACACTGATATGCCCCGTATTGAGCCAAACATTATGGTCCATAATATCATAACCATTCCTGATGCCAAACACGTGAATGAAGCTACAAAAATGCATCCTTACATTGCCCTTCTTGTTAAAAAAGAACTCTAACATATCCTTTCAGTTTCCTTCATCCTACCCATTGATTATCCCAAATGGATCTCTCGACATCGTTCTTGTCACAAAAGCAATAGGGGGGCTCTACATTTACACTGATTTCCATGATGTTAACTTGGATTTCCCCAAAGATGACTTTCCTCTACCTAGTATTGACCAAATAGTTGATCTCACCACCGGCCATGAGATGCTATCACTCATGGAAGATTTCTCAGGTTATAACCAAATATTACTCACCCCGGAAGATCAACAAAAACCACCTTCATCACTCCTTGGGGGACCTTCTGCTATTGTGTCATGCCCTTTGGCCTTAAAAATGCTGGTGCTACATATCAACGGGCTATGACTTATATCTTTCATGACATCATGCATAACATATTGGAAGATTACGTTGATGATCTTATTACCAAATCTAAACATCGGGATGAACACCTTACAGTCCTTAAAGGTTTTCTTTGACCATCTCATCAAATATTGCATTCACCTTCAACCTAAGAAGTGTGTATTCATTTTCTCTTTGACAAGCTCCTTCGTTTTATCATTTCTATGTGTGGCATTGAGGTTTATATCATTAAAATAAAGACTAATCTCAAGATGCATCCACCTACTAACCTTCTTCAACTTCATAATTTGCAAGGAAAGTTGCACTCTATTTGTCACTTTATTTCTTAGCTTTCCAACTATTATAATCCATTTCATCATTTTCTCAAAAAGGATGTCTCCTTAAAATGGGATGATAAATGCCACAAAGCCTCCAATGCCTTAAAAAATACCTCCTCCAACCACCACTGCTCATTCCACCTAAGGATGACCAACCATTTTACCTTTACATTTCTACTACTGATCATTCCCTGGGTGCCATACTTTCTCATCGTGATGAGAAACATAAGGAGCAAGTAGTTTATTATATAAGTCATACGCTTTTAGAATACAAAACTAGATATAGTCACGCCAAAAAACTCTTACTAGCCTTATTTTTTTGTCACCACTAAACTTCACCATTACCTACTTAACCAAAACACCTTCTTTTCACCAATACTAACCCCTTATATTACATATATGCTAAGCCCTACCAACATCAATGTTTTGCATGTTGGCTCAAGCTTCTTGTAGACCTAGATATTGAATTCATCCATCAAAATCTTTTCAAAGGAAAAACCATTGCTGACCGGATCATGGATGCACTGTCTCTACAAATGAATCTTCTAACTTTGAATTACCTAATGAATCCATCACTACCATCTCCTGGATGATACCATTTACTAGATGACCTTATTTCTGCGATGGTTCCAAATTTCAAAGTATAAGGGTGGTTCTTGAGTTATCCTCATTCCTCTTGATAGTTAGTCTATGCCATTATATTTCAAATTATATTTTTATTGTACTAACAATATCATGAATATGAAGCACTCATTTTAGGTCGACAAACCGCCATAACCTTAAATGTTAAATCAATTAATCTCCTTGGTGACTCTCAACTGGTTGTGAACCAAGTTAATGGTATATAATAGTGTCGTAGTAAGATAATTCAAAAGTATAAACATCATGTTGATGTGAATTTTCCTAACTTTGACCATTATGAAATCCAAACCACCTCGTGTTCCACCAATAAATTTTGAGACACCATGGCTCGTATTGCTTATCAAATCCCCACTTCACCCTCTAACTCAAAAAATCTTTGTCATAGTACAAAGGTTACAATCACCTTCTTATCTATTCAGAGACATTATCCTTATAGGAAACATTGAAACCGACCCACATGACCTATGGTATATGTAGTTTTCTGACTACCTTTCCCTTTCAATTGTGCCTCTAGATCTTACTCACAATGGAAAAAGAGCCTTCCTGAAAAGCGTCTCTCATTATGTCATCATGGGTGGTATTATCTATAAATGCGGCTTTGACGCTATCCTCTTATGATGTCTTACAAGTTATAAAATTCCATACACCATCAAGAAAGTTCACGACGTGATTTATGGGGGTCACTTCAGTTGTCTTAGCTGTCACTAAGCTCATCCTTCACCTTGGATATTACTATCCGACCCTAAAACATGATTTTTGTGACTATTTTAAATGTTGTGTGAAGTGTTAGTGTTATCTCTTGAAAGTACACCCTATAGAGAGATGGTTGCAAGTGTTCTAAGATTGCAAAATGGATCTCTCACTTTCATAGATACAATACAAACACCTCATGTCTATGTGTGTACCTATTTTAAGGTAACTCTCCAGTATCAAGGCCAATTCCTTATTGATGTATCCTAAACTGATTTTCTGGGGTTTAAAGATAAAAGAAGATTGTAAAAAGATTTAAAATGAGGTGATACACCAAATTTATATGAGGTATTTGATTGAGTACATGCACAATTGATATGGAAAGGATTTTTGATGCACAAGCCAACAATTTTCTAAAGATAATTAAGGGTAAACACTTTGATGTATTGAGGGATAAAATCACAACAATACTGCTAAGTTACACATACACATTAATATCATGTAGAAATTATTGAATTTACAACATGGTAAGATAATTAATCAGGGAATTCAAACTCACAAGATTAATGGAAACATACACAAGACTGCAAATAATTGGAAAGGTAGAAAATACTTCACATTCAAAGGGCAAAACTGGAAAAAAATTGCTTCAGTACTCTTGTATCTAAAAGTACTCCTCTAACTCCTTTGTGCTTTGCCAAGGCACACAATATATAGAAAAATAATTTCCCACCCTTCCTAAAAATAGACTAAAATTGTACTTGCCCATGCATCCTATTTTTATCCTTCATCTATTAATAAATAAAGGAATAAAAACAAAACATGAAAATATAAACAGGCATTAACAACTAGTGGTTACAACTCAGTCAACTGCAGTCGACTATTCTAATTTTAAGAAAAGCATGAGTGACAATTTTCTATAAATAATTTTTTCTTGATGAGAAATTCTTCTTCTTTGTGCATGCAAATTCATATTCTGGTCTATTTCTTTTACGAAGGCATGCAACCTTATCCATTTGTAGTGATAATATTAGCACTTTCTAACCATGGTTGAATTTGGTGAACTCAGGACTCAAATTAAGGTGCAAAGTATTGCAAACTTAATCATTTTTGGTATTTGCATTGTTTAGTTCCTTTTGAGCTAGAAAAGCTCTGCTAAATTTTCCCAAGTCGCCATTATTGATTGTTCAAGCTTGAATGAAAGGTTTCTGAAAAAACTTTGTCTTTTATTTTTGAAACAAAATTGTCCACGTAGGACAAATTTGAACTGAAAATGGGCCTAGAAAATTTCCTTTTCCGTTTCCGATAGAGATTATGCATTTTTAAACATCCATCCCACCCTTCCGCTTCTAATTTGGGCTTTTTATGGTGTAGGCAGAGTCGCAGCAATTTATCACTTTTCTCCCTTTTTCAAAAAGGGCTCAAAATATCAAATTGACCTAACGCTCCGCTTTTGACTTATTGAATACATGGCCTTGTTTGGTCCTTAGCGGGTGCAGGGGCATTTTAAAATTTGCTCCTTTTTTAAAATTTTTGAAGGCAAAAACATTTCGACGGTCCACTTCTCCACTTTGAATTTTTGATGCGGGCTCAACATTTGACTTTTTCCTTTAACATGAGTGGGGTCGTGGGTAATTTTACAACTTTACGCCCTTTTGGAAATAAATCGTGAAAACTCAAAAAGCTCTTACAATCCACCTTTGAATCTTTTGATGTGGGCTCAAATTTTGACTTTTTCCTTTGACATGAGCGGGACCATGAGTCATTTTATGATTTTATGCCCTTTTCTAAAATGTCTCTAAACACAAAAAGACTCGCCCCTCTCGTATCCAATTAGATTTTGTCGGGCCTGCAGGTCAATCTAACACTTTTTACAAAACGATGAAAAAAATGCTAAGTTCACCAAAAAGATCCACCATTTTAATGTGTTAAGCTAGGGTTTGCATCGATTGTGGTGATCAATTCTGAGCATTGATATCTATACTTTTGATTTGTGGTTGTTGATCTTTAATTCACCCAATGAGTTAAGTTACTTGGTTTGATGAATAAAAACACTCAAAACCCTAAGTCTTTCATATCTTCATTCTCAAGCTCATTCTGAGTTAAAGGAACTCTGTGAAAATTTTATCGCCGCCATCAATGAAGCCTTTTGAGCTCTGTTCTTTACCAGATCGATTCTATTAGCTTGTTTTATCCTAGTTTTTGTAGTCAATCCTCTACACTATTTTTTGAGAAGGTAGTTACAGGAATTTTCTGCCATTATTGAAAACTTCGAGCTCGTCACTTCTGCAAAATGGTTCTCTATTGGGCTTGGAATTCTATGTGATCTCTTGGCTGCCATGTTGAGAACTTGAAGCTTCACTACATTTCATGTTGCTTGGTGGCTTGATGAAGGACTTCTTGGAGTTCTGTAACTTCACTTTTCAAGGTAAATCTCTGATTTCCATGCTTTTACAGTGGCTCGAGCTAGATCTTTATCGTGATGATTTTCCTTTCTTATTCTTGCGGGTCGATGCTTAGACCCACTTGGTCATATTTTACAAGTATCTTGTCAATTTTATCATGGTAGAGTGTTGCTCATGAAGATTTCCCTGAGCATTTTCTATTTGAGTCTGCTTTCTTCAATATTGTCACTGTTATTGATGTGGGTATTGGTTATTTTCTGTCTAGAAATCTAGATCCACATATTTTAGTTTCTAGGTATTCATCTTTTCAACTTCGATATCCTTGGATATGGACTTTTCCTTGAAGGTTTATCTGTATATCTTTGAAGTTTTGATCTCGTTGTGAGATAAATCCAGATCTTTTGTGGGTATTTGCATATTGTAGCTCCATTTATCTTAGCCATGCTCTGCAAAATTTCTATCTTCACCATTGATGAAAACATGAAGCTATGTTCTTTACCAAATTAATTCTCTTCTACATGATTTGTTACTCTTCCAAAACTTTGGCTCTTGGTGCCTTTGATATTTCTACCTAAACTTTGTGATCCCACTTTAGAGATTTCTTTGAGCATTCGAGCTACTGATATCTATTATTTTGCTCTGAAAATATACTCAGATTTTGTTTTGAACCTCTGTAGCATCTTTACCATAATGCATGAGTTTTCTTTAGTAGTGCACTTTAATTGATGAAACTGGTGATTTTCTTTCATGTTTCCTTGGTGTATTCCTTGGAGTTGTATTACAATAAATCTGTATATGGAAATTTAATTGTCATGCATGAATGAATTATTTTTGTAACATTTGTATGTACCCATGTTTTTTTCAATTTGTGGTTTAAGGTATTTCAACCTAGATTTGGGTATCCCTTCTTTGATATGGGCATTCAGACTTCTTTATTTCATCTTTATTCTATAATTTGTTTAATACTGCATTTCCTTTTATTACATCTCTCATATGTATGCTAGAAAATTTTTAAAATTCCATTTCACATGGCGAGGCCCTGTCAAAATTTCCTTAGAATTCCTTCTTCTTTAGTTGGAATCGGGAACACATACTTATGATTTATCTGCTTCATGTACCATAGGATGGAATTAATTTGAGAACTAAAACATTTATCTAACAGTGAAGACTGTAAGACATGATTTATTTTCTTCTTTACTGTAACCTATACCTACACACTTAAGGAAATAGTTAGAAAATATTTAGGCTTTTGGCCTCTCTTATGTCCATAGTTTTATTTTCTCTTTCCTCCTTCATCCTGAGTGAGTAGATCATGTATGCAGTATGATCTTCAAGTAATCTATATATCATGTTGTTAAGAGATCCATATGCATGAAAAAGGACAATGTAGGAATATGGATTAACCCTGAGCTCTTAACTGATAATTTTCCTTTTTTATTCTTTTCAGGTACAGTACTTCAAGTGGTGAAGATGAAGAGAGAATAAGATGAAGATGAAGATGCATCAACTGAAGGAGAAACTTTAAGGCAATGATGGGTTCACTCATACTCCTATATTTTCTCTTTCATGCCTGTGTACCTCTTATTTCAGTAGTTGTATTTTACTTTTCAGTTACATCCCATGGCTTGTGTGGGGACATTTGAAATTCCTTATGAATAAGACATTGAATTTTGAAATTGAGTTGTGTATTTCTTTCTGCATTTCAGCTTTCTGTATGGATTGTATAATGAACTAAACAACCCAATAATATAATTGAATGTCTTAATCATGAAGGAAAGATCATTAAGAATACCTGTAACATCCAGTAATGAACTCTAATTTTTACAATATGCATTTATGTTTTCTGTTCCAAGACTCAACATTTCATTTATACTACAATTGGATGTCTTCATCGAGATAACATAGTTGTCTTTCGGGGTGTTGTGTTCTTTTGCTAAAGATAGTCAAGAAATTACAAACTATGTGATCTGTTATTTTTGTAATAGCGCACATAGCTACAGATTTCATGTAATCATTAATTAATTCAACAGTAACAATATTTTACCGATAAAAATCCCCTAGCTTAGGTATACTTCACTAATGTTATCCATCATAATGACGTTTTGAGTTGCCCATTTTTGGACAAGTGTAAAATTGTCAACATTTTTGGTGATCTTTCTTGGGAAAGATGCTCACATCGTGGAGACCAATTGCCTTACTCTTATCCATTGGGCATGGAGTCCAAACATGCAACCAAAATCTACCTCTCCTAAAGGTCCAACCCTTCCAAAATGAACTAAAACGGGAAAGGATCTGGTAAACTAGATCATGTGCACAAATGCACTTATTGAATTGAAAAACATTGTAATGTGTAGGGACTACACTTATTGAAGGGAAATCCTACTCTAAATAGACATTGTAGGATTTTCAATAATAGTGTTTGAGAAACATACCATTCATAGGAATGGGAAGTTCCTCTCCATTCACCTTGAGAGCTGAAAAGCATTATGTTCTTTGCAAGCTAAAATCATGTAAGGACCACTCCATTGTATCAAACTTTGTGTGTCTTCCTGACTTTGCATGATCAACATCCCACTTTAACATAATATCTCCTTCATTGAATATTTTGAATTTGGATTTCTTATCAAAATTCCTCTTCATTTGTTTCTTATTTTTTTCCATGCTCACATGGGCTTGATCTCTTAGCTCTTCTAACTCTATTAATTCTACATAACGAACCCGTTATGGTTCATTCTCAAGTAGATCGATTTGGTGCAAAAATCTAATGCAGGTAACTCAACTGAAATATGCATTCTTACTTCTCTCCCGTAAACAAGCTTATATGGTGAATTTCCAACTGATCTTTTAGGAGTCACTCTATCAGCCCAAAGTGTTGAAGTCAACATCAGATGCCAAGCTATCTGGTTATCTTTGAGTTTTCTTCTGATGATCCTTAAAATATTCTTGTTAGTACTTTCAGCTAACCCATTACCTTGTGGATAATAATTAGATGAAGAACTTAAGTAAATTCCATGGTTGACAACCCAATTTTTTACCTTTGCACCAAGAAATGCTAAAGCATTATCTGATATGATAGTTCTTTGGAACACCAAATCTGTAAACTATACCTTCATAAAAGGATAGTATCAAAGTTTCATTAGCATATTTCAAGGCTATTGCTTCAGTCCATCATGTAAAATAATCTTTAGCAGTCAAAATTGACTTGTGTCCTTGTGACGAAGGTGGGTTTATCATGCCAATAAAATCAAGACCCCACTGCATAAAAGGCTAATCAACTGAAATAGGTTGTAAGGGCAGCGAAGCTAAACATTCTTTTCCAACAAAGAAAGCACATTTCTTACACTTTTTGATCCATTCAAAATAGTCCTTGAATATGTTGGGCCAATAGTAACCAACTTTCATAATTTTTAAGGTTGTGGTACGTGCTGAGAAATGACCTCCTATAGGTCCTTCATGGAATTCTGATAATAATTGCTGAATTTTGTCATAGTCAACACATCGTAGCAAGATTCCATTTATATCCCTTTTGAATAATACACCATCAATGAAAACATAGGGTATAGCTTGTAATCTAAAATACCATATTTTATTTTTGTCCATAACCTCGGATAAATACCATGCTATAAATAGTTAACTAAATCAATCATCCATCTTGATTCTTGGACCTCTTGAGCAAGTTCAGGTTGCTAGTTTTCTTGATGAACCATGACATATGATTGTTGATGCTTAACTTCAGCATGTTGTTTTGGATCTTCTGATTCTGGTTCATGTTGTTTTTCCATATCAGCAATTAGGTGCTCACATAAGCCTTTTCCTCGAACTGTCTTCACAACCCAAATATCAACATCATATTCCATAACTTTTGTTATCCAAGCCTAGTCTTTTCTCATTCAATTATTTATTTAACAAGAAATATTTCACACTTGGATGAGAAACAAGAACATGAATTTTATTGTTTGAAAGCATGTACTTGAAATTATTTAGCCCTCTGACTACTAAAAGTACTTATTTTTCAAGAAATGTGTACCTTGTTTCGTAATCATGCAAGCTGTCCAAAGAAAGCAATTAGTTGTTCAACATTTTCATCATTAACCTAAGTTAATATAGCTGAGATTTTTTCAGCTCCTACAAGTTCATAAATTGTAAAATATTTATCAAAATTTGTATTTGCAAGAGTAGGATCTTGAGAGATGTCTGTTTTGATTGCTTCGAATCCTTCTCTCCCTTTGCTAGTCTAAGAGAAAGTTTTCTCTTTCTTTAGCATAGCTGTCAATGGTTTCACTAATGCTACAACATCTAGAACAAATCTTCTAACAAAGTTGATTTTTCCAAGAAAACTTTGTAATGCTTTCTTATGATGAGGCAATGATACCTATGATATGGATTTGATTCTGAAAGGATCAATTGGTAAACCTTGCTTAGAAACAATATGATCAAGTAATTTTCCTTGATGTACTGAAAAGATAGACTTTTTGGGATTCAAAGATATTCCAAACTACCTACATAACTGAAAAGTCTGCCTTAGATGTATTAGATGCTCATCTGAATTTTTAGAAAATACAGTAACATCATCTAAATAAACAAGGATGCATTTATTTAACAAGATACGAAAATCCATGTCCATTGCATGTTGAAACATTGCACCAAAGCATTTGAAATACCAAAAGGCATTCTTTTGTAAGCATTAATACCCCACTTTTCTATAAAATTTTTTTGTACCTATCTTCTTCTCGAACTAAAATCTGATTGTATCCACTATAGCTGTCAAGAAGAGATAGTCTATCTGAACTAGAAACTGTTCTCAAAATCTGATCCATATTTGGAAGTGGATAGTGATCTTTTAATGAAGCTTTATTTAGATCTCTAAAATCCACACATAATATAATTTCTCCATTTTTCTTCCTAATAGGAACAAGATTGGCTACCCAACTTGAATGCTTAACTGGAAATATAATACATGATTCAATCAACTTAGATAACTCTTTCCTCATTAGAGGCTCTATCTTGGGATTTATAGGCCTCTATTTTTTCCTAACTGGCTTGGAATTCAGTTGTAATTCAATAGTATGTTGTGCTAAACTAGGATCAAACCCTTTCAGGTCTTGGTATCTCCAAGTGAAAACATCTTTAAATTATTTGCAAAGATTAATAAATGAATGCTTTTCAGCCAAGGAGCATACCTTTCCAAGAAATAAATTTTTCCCTTCATCAATTGAGATCTCTTCATAGTTATCAGCATGTGTTGACATCTTTGTTTTGTCTTTTCTTAACTGATCATCAATCTTTCAAGATGTATTCTAATGTCACTAGACCTTGGGGCGCTTTATTTTTCTTTAACTATACAATCTGGTTACCATATAAGTGTTGTAATTTATCTTGATTTACTACATAGAATTCAACTTCTTACTGCAAAAACCTATAGATTTGATCATCATTTTCAAAACCCGCCAATTCCCAATCATTATCGGGCATTGAATGCCTAACAACCAGCTCTATATGAGGCTAAATTTTGCTATTTTCAATTTGTTCTAGTACCAATTCACTTTGTAATGTTATCTCGTATGCTTATTGTATTTTCTAGAAATAGATTGGATGTTAATAGCTTCAAAATCTTCAATTAAGTCGAAACTCTATGTATGTAAGACTTCATTAATGGATTTTTACAAACATTGAAATTTCTTACTTGATTGATAACCAACTCGTAATCACCAAAAATATGTAGCAAGCTAATACTTCTCTTCTCGCCCAAAAAAGCCATGAATTAATACTTTGTATTCAGCTACATTACAAGTGCATGAAAATTGGAGACTCAAAGATGAGAAATACCTTTCATTTGTTGGGGAAGTGAGCATCAAACCTTCTCCTTTTCCTTTCTTATTTTTAGCTCCATCGAAATGAAGCTTCCAAATCCCTTCCATTGCATTTTCTATTTTGGACAAAGCAAGGGAATTGGTGTATTTTCTTCATGTAAGCAATACACACCAAACAAATGTTCTTAAAATTCTTTGAAAGGGTCATGAGTGTGTTCTTCATGTGTCTTTTCATCCATAAAAAGGTTAGAAACACCATCTAATGCTGAAACATGAGCTATATTGTCAAAATCAGACTAGTCTAAGGCTGCATAATTAGTTACTGCATTAGAAGCGTGAGGCTCAATGTGAAATCTTGCCAATGGTTCTAAATTAATAGTAACCCTAGTACCATAACGTAGTGAAAAAAGAAATACCAATCTAAAGAGAGATAACCTCCTATCTTTGTTGTGAAATCTCTAGATAAGCATATAGCAAAGTAAAGAGGTAAATCTACAACAGTAATATCTTGCAGAATGGAAACATTTGGGCAAGCATGCAATGTTACCTCTAGATCTTTGATGACACCAACTATATTAGTTATAGTCCCATCAAATGTAGGACACTCTTTTTGTAGGTTCATACTGCAAGCCAAATGTTTATGCAATTTCTTTTGGCATAACTTTGGTACGCATACACCATCGTCAACCATACAATTATGAATAAGATGTTATCCAATAATTAGTGATAGACAAAATGGTGGTGTCTTCTTGATTTCATGAGCATTTAAGACTTTCTGAACCATCCATTTTACTTTCTTGATGTGTTCTTGTTCCGTTGTTCTAAGGACCATGTTTACTTTTTGGACTTCCTTTTCTACTATTTTAGAATAAATTTGTAGCTTAGCTAGTTCATGAGAGAGTAAATCTTGTTGTCCTAGAATACTTAGAGCATCCCACATTGAGATGTTAACATTATGTTTTTTCATTACATCAACAATGTTAAAAGAAGCAATAGTTTTAGAGACAAATTCTATTGTTTTAGCATAGGCTTTGACAAAAATTGATTCTGCTTCAGCTGCTTTTGATATCTGAGGTATAAATAACCTTCTTGGATCAAGCTGTAGTTTTTTTCTATTCTTTACCAGCTGTAACACCTATTATTTTTTGAGAAACAAATGCACTGTTAGCTGGTTTTAGGCTTATAGTTGTAGTTTTATCAGTGATAGTAGGTAGAACATGCATATTTTGTTGTTTTTTACTCTTTGTAACCTTTTCTTGACCCTTAGTGGTTACTACAATGAAATCATATTCACTAAAACTAACTAAGTTCTATTTAGGTGCTTTCAGAACTTGACTATCTTATTGCCCAGCCTCCATTTGAGGCATGAATAATGTTTCAGATTTAGGTTGTGCAACAAGACTTATGTTTAAAAAAGCATTTGGAAAATTTGTAGTTGAATGAAGTTGATTACAAGGTGAACACCACTCTTCAGTAGCCATATTAATCAAGACTAAAGTGTTAGATGGACTTGGAGCCTTTAGGTCAAACTGTCTTTGCTGATAAGGTTGCCTATAATTTTGATTCTATTAGTAAGGCTGTTTATTTTGCTGATTTTGCTAATAAGGAGCCTGATAAGGTCTACTAGGTAATGTAAGCCTATTCTCAATTGAAGTGAGCTTGTTCCCCATAGTATGTAAAGCTTTAAATACATTATCTGATGGGGTTTCAAAAACGGGTTCTATAATTGTGATAGGTTGAGAAATAGGTGCTAAATCTGCCAAAAAAAGGTGTTAAAGGCCTCGGTGCTAATTTTCCAACTTTAATAAGACTATTTTTCAGCTCGGGTGGTGATATCATAGGCTACTGGGAGTGTCTCTCCTCCCATAGACTGAATCATAGTTGAAATATCATTATTTAATGCCCTAAGATAATAAAGAAAAGTGTGATCAGCTTGAGGCTTGACACTTGCTAGAATTATTTCCCAAGTTCTAGCAAAAAGATGTTGAAACTGGACATAAATTAATTTGGATCTCTTTTAATGGTAAATAGTTATTCTATGAGAGATAAATGATCTAAATTATCTTGAAATTGTTTGAGCAATTTATTACCTAAATCATCCCAGGTTCTTATACATCCAATCTCTAGATTTCTATACCATTGCAAGGCTTGTCCTTTAAGATATGCAGCTGAAAGTCTCAAAGCTACATCCTCATGAGTGATATTATGAACTACACATAAGGCTGCAACATCTTTAATGTGCTCTATAGGTGTAACCTAATTTTCACCAAAGTGAATGATGAAAACTTTTCATGGCAACATTAGGGATATCATGATAAACTAGAATTACTAATGGGATGCCATTAGTAAAGGTCACAAAATTCCTAGGTGGTTGAATAGCCATTTGAAAAACTAGGATTTGAATAGAAAAATTAATACGTGGTGAAGGAATATTAGGAGGAGGGTTATCAAAACCAAGTCTATTATAAGGTAAAGTATTACCAGCTCTTCTCCTCAATGCAGAATTCAAAGGTAAAGAAACAAACTCAGGAGGGATTCCACTTACCAATGATCTTGTAGTCACTTTAGGCATGGAACATGTTGCAATACTAGTCTGAAATCAGCTTTACGGAGTCACCAAATAGATGTTTAAATCTTGAAAAAATTGTTGCACTTGAATTGTCTGTCTAAAGTAACTTTTATACGTTATAAATATTCCATGGATCTTCTATGAATATTTTTAACCTACATGTAGATCTGATTTGTTGTTCTAAGCTTGCAAAATGAATCTCTTTCTTTCGTAGACACAATGGAAACACCTCAGGTATGTAGGTATACCTATTAACATGAGTCTCCGGTATCAAGGTTGGTTCCTTATTGATGTATCCTAAACTAATTTTTTGGGGTTTAAGGGTAAAAGAAGATTGTAAAAAGATTTAAACTGAGGTGATACACCAAATTTGTATGAGGTCTTTGACTGAGTACATGCACAATTGATATGGAAAGGATTTTTGATGCACAAGCCAACAGTTTTATGAAGATAATTAAGGGTAAAAACTTTGATGTATTGAGGGATAAAATCACAACAATACTACTAAGTTACACATACACATTAATATCATGCAAAAATTACTAAATTTGCAATAGGGTAAGATGATTAATTAAGGAATTCAAACTCACAAGATTAATGGAAACATACACAAGACTACAAATAATTGGAAAGACAGAAAATACTTCACATTCAAAGGGAAAACTGCGGCAAAAATTTCTTCAAAGACTCTATATCTATAAAATTCCTCCTCTAACTCCCTTTGTGCTTCACCAAGGCACACAATATATAGCAAAATAATTTCCCACCCTTCCTAAAAATAGGCTAAAATTGTACTCACCCATGCATCCTATTTTTATCCTTCATCTATTAATAAATAAAGGAATAAAAACAAAACATGCAAATACAAAGAGGCATTAACAGCCATTGGTTACAACTTAGTCAACTATTCTATTTTTAAGAAAAGCATGAGTGATAATTTGCTAAAAATAAGTTTTGCTTGATGAGAAATTTTTCTTCTTTGTGCATGCAAATTCATATTCTAGTTTGTTTCTTTTGTGAAGGCATGCAACCTTATCCATTTGTAGTGATAATATTAGCACTTTCTAACCATGGTTGAATCTGGTGAACTTGGGACTCGAATTAAGGTGCAAAGTATTGCAAACTTAATCATTTTTGGTATTTACATTGTTGAGCTCCATTCAAGCTAGCAAAGCTCTACTAAATTTTCCCCTAGCCACCATTATTGATTGTTCAAGCTCGAATGAAAGGTTTCAAACAATCTGTCTTTTATTTTTGAAAAAATGTTATCCACGTAGGACAAATTTGAACTGAAAAGGGCCTGGAAAACTTTCCTTTCCATTTTTGATAGAGATTGTGCATTTTTAAACATTTGTCCCACCCTTCCGCTTCTAATTTAGGCTTTTGATGGTGTGGGCGGAGTCACGGGAAATTTTATCACTTTTCTCCCTTTTTAAAAAGGGCTCAAAATCTCAAATTGACCCGATGCTCCACTTTTGACTTATTGAATATGTGGCCTTATCGGTCCTTAGTGGGGTCGTGGGGTACTTTTAAACTTTGCTCCTTTTTCAAAAGTTTCAAAGGCAAAAACATTCTAACTATCTGGTTCTCTGCTTTAAATTTTTGATGCGGGCTCAACATTTGACATTTTCATTTTGACATGAGTGGGGCTGTGGGCCATTTTACAACTTTACGCCCTTTTAAAAATAAAGCGTGAAAACTCAAAAATCTCCGACAATCTGCCTTTGACTCTTTTGATGCGGGATCAATTTTTGACTTTTTCCTTTGACATGAGCGGGGCCGTGGGTCATTTTACGACTTTATGCCGTTTGCCAAAATGTCTCAAAACATTAAAATACTCAACCCATCTGCATCCAATAATATTTCATCGGGCCATGGGTCAATCGACACTTTTTACAAAATGATGAAAAAAATGCTAAGTTTGCCAAAAAGATCTGTCAATTTAATGTGTTAAGCTAGGGTTTGCATCGATTTTGGTGAATCAATTCTGAGCATTGATCTCTATACTTTTGATTTATGGTTGTTGATCTTCAACTTAACTGATGAGTTAAGTTACTTGATTTGATGAATAAAAACACTCGAAACCCTAAGTCTCTTATATCTTCATTCTCGACCTCTATCCGAGCTAAAGGAACTCGTGAAAATTTTATCACCACTACCATTGATGAAGCCTTTTGAAATGTGTTCTTTACCAGATAGTTCTCTTAGCTCGTTTTATCTTACATTTTTGTAGTCATTCCTCTTTCCTATTTGTCGAGAAAGGTAGTTATTCTGGTATTTTCTCGCCATTATTGAAAACTCGAGCTCATCACTTCTGCAAAATGGTTCTCTATTGGGCTTGGAATTCTGTGTGATCTCTTGGCCACCATGTTGAGAACTTGAAGCTTCACTACATTTCATGTTGCTTGGTGGCTTGATGAAGGACTTCTTGGAGTTTTGTAACTTCACTTTTCAAGGTAAATCTCTGATTTCCACGCTTTTACAGTGGCTTGAGCTAGATATTTATCGTGATGATTTTCCTTTCTTGTTCTTGTGGGTCAATGCTTAGACCCACTTGGTCATATTTTACAAGTATCTTGTGAATTTTATCATGGCAGAGCGTTGCTCATGATGATTTCCCTTAGCATTTTCTATTTGAGTCTACTTTCTTCAATACATCACATCTGCTTTATTGATGTGGGTATTGGTTATTTTCTGTCTATAAATCTAGATCTGTATATTTTAGTTTTAGGGTATTTGTCTTTTCAGCCTTCGATATCCCCGGATCGGACTTTTCTTGAAAGTTTATTTGTATATCTTTGAAGTTTTGATCTCGTTGTGAGCTAAATCTAGATCTGTTGTGGGTATTTGCATATTGTAGCTCCATTTGTCTCAGCCAAGCTCTACAAAATTTCTATCTTCGGCCATTGATGAAAACATGAAGCTCGTTTTTACCAGATCGATTCTCTTCTATGTAATTTGTTACACTTCTAAAACTTTGGATCTTGATTCCCTTGGTATTTCTACCTAAACTATGTGATGCCACTTTAGATATTTCTTTGAGCATTCGAGCTACTGATATCTATTATTTTTCTCTAAAAATATACTCAGATTTTGTTTTGAACCTCTGTAGCATCTTTACCATAATGCATGAGTTTTCTTTTGTAGTCTTTGTTTAATTTATAAAACTGGTGGTTTTCTTTTCATGTTTCCTTGGTGTATTCCTTGGAGTTTTATTGCAATAAATCTATATATGGAATTTTAACTGTCCTACATGAATGAATTATTTTTTCCAAAATCTATATATACCCATGTATTTTTCAATTTGTGGCTTGAGGTATTTCAACCCAGATTTGGGTATCCCTCCTTTGATATGGGCATTCAGACTTCTTTATTTCTTCTTGATTCTGCAATCTATTTAATACTGCATTTCCTTTTATTACAACTTTGATATGTATGTTGGAAAGTTTTAAAAAGTCCATTTCACATGGCGAAGCCCTGTCAAAATTTCCTCAGAATTCCTTCTTCTTTAGTTGCAATCGGGAACATATACTTATGAATTATCTACTTCATGTACCATAGGATGGAAATCATTTGAGAACTGCAACCTTTATCTAACAGTGAAGACTGTAAGACATGATTTATTTTCTTCTTTACTGCAACCTGTACCTACACACTTAAGGAAATAGTTAGAAAATATTTAGGCTTTTGGCCTCTCTTATGTCCATAGTTTTATTTTCTCTTTCCTCCTTCATTCGAGTGAGTAGATCATGTATGTAGTATGATCTTCAAGTAATCTATATATCCTATTGTTAAGAGATCCATATGCACGAAAAAGGACAATGTAGGAATATGGATTAACCCTGAGCTCTTAACTGATAATTTTCCTCTTTTCTTCTTTTCAGGTACAGTACTTCCAGTGGTGAAGATGAAGAGAGAATAAGATGAAGATGAAGATGCATCAACCGAAGGAGAAACTTTAAGGCAATGATGGGTTCACTCATACTCCTATATTTTCTCTTTCATGCCTGTGTACCTCTTATTTCAGTAGTTGTATTTTACTTTTCAGTTACATCCCATGGCTTGTGTGGGGACATTTGAAATTCCTTATGAATAAGACATTGAATTTTGAAATTGAGTTGTGTATTTCTTTTTGCATTTCAGCTTTCTGTATGGATTGTATAATGAACTAAACAACCCAATAATATAATTGAATGTCTTAATCATGAAGGAAATATCATTAAGAATACTGTAACATCTAGTAATGAACTCTAATTTCTACAATCTGCATTTATGTTTGTTGTTCCAAGACTCAACATTTCATTTATTCTGCAATTGGATGTCTTCATCGAGATAACATTGTTGTCCTTTGGGGCCTTGTGTTCTTTTGCTAAAGATAGTCAAGAAATTACAGACTATGTGATCTGTTATTTTTGTAACAACACACATAGTTGCAGATTTCATGTAATCATTAATTAATTCAACAGTAACAATATTTTCTAATAGAAACTCCCCTAGCTAAGGTATACTTCACCAATGCTATCCATCTTAACAAAGTTTCGAGTTGCCCATTTTTTAACAAGTGTAAAAATTTTCAACATTTCGACGATTAGAAAAATTGTCAAAATTATAAATATATGAATTCATCAACCATCACATCATTTGTTACATTGGTGTTCCTCACCGCCTCATAATTGATAATGGATTTAAAAAAAAAAAAAAAAACTACAGAAACATTGTGACGCCTTCAACATTCAACTCATTTTTTATTCACCTTATCATCCTTAAACAAATGGCCAAGATGAATTGACTAAAAAACCTTAAATAGAATTATTGTGAAAATGGTTGATGATATTGGTATGGATTGGCACACGTACATTCCTTTTTTCCTTATGGGCTTATCGCACTAGTATTCAAATTTCAATTTCGCTACCACGCTTTTCTCTTTGGTCTATCGTACAGAGGTTGTCTCTCCTCTCGAACTAAAAATTCCATCTCTTTGGATCTTTCTCAAAGATATTCTCAATGATGATGATATTTTATAGGACCGTTTGGCACAACTTGAGTTATTAGATGAACGCCGTCGAATTCTCTTGATCACCTTCAAGTCTACCAAAAATGTATCAAACATGCCTACAATAAATGTATCCAAGAATGAACCTTCAAGTTCAAGTGACCTTGTCCTGAAGGCAAATCAACATGTAACAAAATTGGAGAAAAGTAAATAGGGAAAATTCACTCCTAATTGGCTTGTATCCTATATCGTTACTCATGCTATGGATCGGGTGCTTATCGTTTATCTTCACTAGAAGGTAAACCCAAACCGGATCCACTCAATGCCTTACAAATTTAACCATTTTATTATTGAATCAAGTCATATATCACCTTTTGTCTATTAAACACTCATCCCTTGAGAAAAATTCACCTTCCAATTACCTATTTTATGGATCAATGACTAAACAAGAATCATGTGATTACTCGTCACCTTTTAGCCTTATCTTCAATATGAGTACTAAGGATCTACTCATGGAATGATTATCATGGATAATTTTCATCCTTTTCAAGATGGAATCCCATGTTCGTTCATCACTTAAAACCTATCTTTCATAGCTAACCTCTTTGTGCTATGGCTTTGTATTCATACAAAAATCCTATACTTATCTATAGTCTTGTCCATGACCTAAAAGTCTAAACAACAATTCAAAAGTAATATACGGGATTTTCAAATTCAAAATCCTTGAGTCAAACTTCCTATCAATAGACGACTCCCTCCCAAAAAGAAATCTATCTTTCCATCTTGCTACTATGAATAGACTTCTCCCTCAAAGGAAAACTATAAAAAACTAGCCCTATGGTACATATTCTATCACAAAAATACTATTTCTGCAAAAATTAAAAGTAAAATATTCTAAAGCTTCCCGCATCGATTAGCTTCACAGAGACCTCAAGGAGATATTATATCCATCCCATATAGACTTCCCGCATGATCATTCTATAAAAAAAGATAACTTTTTCATCATGGAATTGCCTATTTTGGTCTTGGGTATCTTACATAAGAGGCATGTTGTCTCCCACCAAGGTTACACTAAAACAACCCATTTCACCTCACCATATTTCCTTTCTAATATTCTACCCACTCAAGGGACGTGCCAAAAATGTGACATTTCATTATCACTTGAGTGTCATCACCTTTAGAACAATCAATCATGCAATGCTTTTAGGGTATTACGTTCATAAGCTAATCTTTGGTATGATAGACTCATCATGGTTCTTACTAATTATGCGGATTTTTTTGTCTCTTCTTACCATTCACCTATTTTCTTACTTATTGATTTTGCTACATACGTAACTAGACATTTGACACATAAATTGGGAATTCCTCTCCCACCAAAAGCTCCCACTTCTATTCAATCTAAACTCAACCATGCATAAATGAACCTTACCTTGATCCTATCTCTAGGGCCGACAACCCCTATGCTACCTTAAGTTATGATTCCTAGACCTGGTACTCTCACTAGCTTCCTACTAGGTCCTATGCTCAACATATGAGGAAACATCAATACATACAGTGGCTAGATGGTCATGGTATTAGCGGGCCTTGTTTAGGGAATCCTTGAACCTCATCATAGATATGGTCCTGGGGGTAGCTCCATCAGCCTAACTTCCACCTGTGAACTCTTCCCTACTAATAAAGGACCATGTCCTAGTGTCATTTTCTGTACTATAGAACCTTATCTCGGTGCCTGTGTTGGTACCTATGTAGCTACCTAGGCCTGTAAGGTGATAACATATGCTTATGTGGTTTCCAACTATCCCTATAAACTAGTAACCCGCACCTATAACACTACTACCCATGCACCATCACCTGCAAGAGCCTATAATTGTACTGCCTATGCCTGGGTAGCAAGTCACCTAACCTTGTAATGTAGTCACCTACCCTGTCAAAGTAATTACCTTGTCTGTGCCGCTGTCAACTAAAATCCCAGTGTAGCCACATGTCCCTGTAGGGCATCCCTCTAAACCATCACTGTGGCTAATTCTAGTTGACCTAGCCATGGTGGTGGTGCTTGTAACTCTACTTCCCACCATTGTCTATATGCCATAGTGGTCCCTACATCATCCAATCTCATATCCACTGGTACCTCCTCCTATCTTGTGGGGTCTGTGGGTTGGGGTGGAGACAAAGGTCTCTCCACATCATCCGGTAGTACTATGGGAAGGGTGGTAGCACATCCTACTATAATCCAAACTAGCGTCGACTCGTTGACTAGAATCATCTCATGCTAGTCTATACATATACCCCATATCTACCACAATAACCGTAACTCCCGTAGCTCATGTGATATCCCTCTAAAATTAAGAAAACCAAAATAGGGCCACCAGATTATGTCCATCACATACAAGCCCTTCAAACTCCCACTTGTAATATACTACGTCATGAGCTAGTTACTCTACTTGAGGATGACCACCTATAGCCACCCACCTCCTGTAACCTTCCCTCTGTCCCCCATGGTGCCAATCTGGTACCGGTAGTCCTCATGGCTAGGCTACCACAATATGCTCATATTCCCAACAATGTGGTAGGAACATATAATGTATGTTGTAGAAGGCCACACCAGTTGGTAAGCCCACAACTCCCTGTATAGCTATACTAAATATGAAGGTGCCCATGCAAAGCAAACCTGATCCTTAATCATATCTTGCAACACTCCCATAAATCCTCTGGGAAATCAGCCACCCTCTAAATATGGAAGTGCATAGCACCCCACCGCTACCATCATCAGTACTACTAACAAAGTCTCCTATGGGTGTGCAACATAAAAATACCCATAAACAAGATTGGCGATGTGCTGGCCGGTCGGGTCACTCGCTATCTCCCAAAATACCGCAATTATTTCCTCAAAGGCTCCATCTGATGATACTAAATACACTGGATCCCCAATAATAGGTAGCTGCATAATCCTATAAACATCTTCCAATGTGATCATCATCTCACCAGTGGGTAGATGGAAGGTGTTGGTTATTGCATCCCATCTATCGATGAGAGTGACCATGAGACTGTGATCCTATCAGATCCACCAAGCACCCGCCCGATCCCAACTAACCCAACCTCTCGCATGTACGTGCACTTTTCCTCGTGACACAGGTTGCATCTCCACTAACAATGGTGGGACCCTATCCCACATTATCAACTTGATGTCGTGCTTACATCTAGGAAACTCAACAATGTCAAGTACTTACCTACTTTACTCATTTATTCACCCCTACCTACCCCCACCCCACACCCACATTGCTCTACCTACCTATCTATTTCCTAACTATTTCGCTAACCTACCATCCATTTTATCTCACCTAAACAAGTCCCCATGTTCCATTTCATCATTTTCTCTCCTTCGATATTTGACCTAACCCATACCTGCCTATTCCTAGCTATATCTACCTTCAACCCACCTAATTCTATTCTAATCTACCTATCATATCTCTATATTCAACTACCTATTTATTTTTCAAATCCAGTTTTCCCCATAATTTACCATTTTCTACCCTAAGTCACTATTGATAGTGACCGACATCGATTAAATTCAGCTGCCATTGATCACTCTAACCCGTATTGGTCCCGTATCTAACCACCAACATCGGTATGCCCAACTAATGTCGGCCAACGCCAAACCGGCATCCGTCTCTTGTTTATCCCTTAGGCTGAACGCCCATGCCCCATATTTCAAAACAATTGAAAAAAACCTAAATTCTACCCCAATCCCACCTAAACCCAACCCCAATTCATTTTCCCACCTAGTTAATCTATATTACACCCTCCCAATACCCAGTTTCATTCATTTTTACCCACATTTCAAAATTTTAATTTCCCACCCCATTTTTTCATTTTACCTCAAATTTTAATTGAAAATAACATGATATGGATTGATTCCTACCTCAACCTAGTGCCGCCTCCTCGGTGGAACCTCCGGTCTTTGTATAGGTGGTCCTATAGCACCCTCTCCTACCTCAACCATGCCTAAATTTCCCACTGTCCTCCACCCAATTAACTCGTCGTAATGATCTTGCAGACCCATCCACCTACCTCCTTATATCACTCGGATACCTTCAACTCATCCTAATATAACACCTCATCTTTTTCATCATTGAAAATGCTAAAAATCTTAACTATGCCATTTTCTATAAAGTGGAAAGATTAAAAATGAATCTATAACATACATATTTTTACTTTTTACCCTACCCTAGACCTGACCGATGTTGGTTTAGCTTGAATGACATCAGTCATGTGCCCTAGTCTACCATGGTCAATTTCCTAGACCAACATCAATTTGCCATAACCGATGTTGATTAGCCTTTTTACCCTGCTCCACCACATTTCCGGACAATTGTTTTCTCGAAACCTTTTCTCGACTAACCCATAGTTGACCATGACCTTGTACCTCACCCTCATGACCTTATTACCTATCACCAAACCTCACCATCAGTTGTGGCATGTTTTTCCCCTCATGTGTTCTTACCTACGACCTTACCTAAATCACCCAACTGACACTCACCTTTTGTGACACTCAAATTCATGTACTCATTATACCTTGTGATGTGATACTCATGTTGTTCATCCTAATGACCTTACCTTTCCTAAATGTTATGTTGTTTATCCTAACCATACCTTTGGTGCCCTGGAACAAAACCTATTGCCCATTCCTACACTTGGCCTAGTGGTGTTTCAGGACCATATCATATACCTTGGATACCTGAACCACTTCAACCTTGTTTGGATAAACCTATCGACCTTTGACAACGTAGATTTTGCAAGCTCTTCAACTTGGTACCTTATCATAATCTATATGTGTGTGTGCATTAGAATGCCATTACCTATTACCTAGCTCAACATTACCCTTACCTATAACCCACCTACTCTTTCTTTCATCATTTACCCATTTATCAAACCACTCACTAACTCCGTTTACCACCTCATCAGTTGTTGGTTTGATGGGGATCAATTCCACCCCTACTTGGCGCAACCTAACCTTCACTTAGAACAAAATTCTTGTTTTTATTAGCATCACTTATCAATACAAGATACATGATAAAAAAGGGTAAATGTAGACACCAAATTTGGGTCACACTCCCCTTGGTCCCCTTCAATTAATTAACATAACACATTTAACTAATCATGACCCCTTTACCCCATATTAATATTCATCCTCACATTATTAATTAATTTAATTAAGTTAATTTCATCCTCACACCTCCACCTCATCATGACACCTCACCTTGGACCCATTCCAGGGGCATTTAACTCATAGTGACCAAGTCATCACTCTTAGCACTGAGTCATCACTCCCAGTGCCGAGTCACTACTTAACCTAACTAAATAAGAATTCTTCCTAAACCTAACTGGACTTCTTCTAAGATCTTCCTGCCTTCTCTAACGTGAACTCTACTTCTCTAAGCGGACCCAAAAACTAAAGGAATCAAAATCTAGGAAGATCTACCTATTTTTGGTAAATAAAACTATTTCACCCTAATCGACGCTAGTTTATCCTCAGCCAATGTCAGTCACCTAAACCATCATCTGTTCCTTTATCTAGAATTTTATAACCTTTTACCGGGTTGGTAATGTTTATTTTTGAGAATGCTATTAAAATCAAGTGAAGATCTCGAGCCATTGCTTCGCCTAAATGATGTCTACACACCACCAAAGAGTAGCACAGGTAAAGTATTCCCTTCTAGATCATTGGAGCATTCAAAGGAACACACAAGTAGTATTTCCGTGACACTGAACCAGCTACCAACCAATCAATCACCAACCTCCATCCAACTGTGAGATCTTCATAACAAGTAAGTAACGTGATCTTAATCATTTTTCCTTCCTTTATTACAGATATCTTTTCCTCCATTATTTTCAATTTCTACTATTTTCTGGATATTTTCATCTTCTCACCAATCCACCAACCCAACCATTTCAATTTGTTTCACCCTTTTTGACCTCTCCCTTTGTATTCTTGAGTCTTCTCAGTTATATTATGAACCTAACCACACCCTCCTCAATCTTGGTGCAATCATATAGAATCCCAAAACCCATTTTTATTAATCTATTCCTTGCCCCTACCGACGTTGGTTTACCCTACCATTGTCGGTTTCATCCCTGAACCGACATCGGTCACTTGAGCAATATTAGTCTCTATGTCATTTTATATTCTTAGACCAGCAAGCTTCCCACTCACCCAAAACCAACCCAAACCTCAACCAATCAGCCCCAAACCCTTACAGACCCTTGAAAGACCTTTTCTAACCCGAACAAACCATGGTTCGAATTATGTTTAGTGTTATTTTTATATCTAGAATAAAATCTAGTGTATTGTGTGTATGAGACACTTTAATCATTACAATGCAATTGGACCTATTTATTTTAGTTTTCTTTTCACATTGAATTGTTATTAAATAGTGGATTGACAACCTCTCTAGGAAGCACCACACTTTCTTGGATCTAGCATATGCTAGGTAGTCCACTGTCATATCCTATTTAATACTCTTTTGTGGTCTTGCTTTATATCTACAGGTATTCCTTCCTAAACAAAAATGAGTTCTTTACGATCAACTTAGATAACATCAACAACGCGCACATTCTACCTTCCACCTTCGCCTCATAGGTATTCATCCTTAACCATTTATATTCTATCTATTTCATCCTAGAAAGTGAAAAAATTATTGGTGAAACAGATCAACCCATAGAAATTCATTTTATCTCCCCAAACGCCCTTTAAGGAAATATGATTACAGTAAAAGGGTTTCCAAGAACCTTCAATAACTTAGAGGACAAATAAATATATCCTATGCACATGAGGATGATGTCAATGACTGGGTATGGATTACCCAAAAAAAGATAACCTTGTTAAGTAGAATATGAATAAGACTAGGGTAGTTCCCCCTCTAAGAGGAACTATTAAAAAGGAGGCTATAAATAGAAAGGCAACATTCTATTTGAAACCTTCAGAAAATCCATGTTCTCCCTTTTCTCCATCAATTGAACTATATCCAAGGTTCAAGAAGTTAGGCCCGTGCCAAACTAAGCTCCAAATTTTGTTGCATATGTCTTATCTTCTTTAGATGAAGAATAAGAGACTATGTAAACTGAAATTTTAGCTAATGTAGCCCTAGTGAAACCATCTCAATCTTCTCCCTCCACTCCACATGAAGCGAGACAAGATTGGGTTGAGAAATCCATAATTGCTCACAAAGAACAACCAGATTGGGAGGCATAAGAAGATCCCTTAGTAAACATTGAATTTAATCCAAGGATGGGAACCTTGAAAAGGCTAACCAAAAATAATATGTCAACACAACAAGCCATTGTTTGACATGAAACTTCAGAAGACCTCTTCTCTCTTACAAAGAAATGGAAAGCCAAAGGATCCCAAGTGGTGCAATATGAGGAAGATTTGGAATCCTTGATAAGGGATACAATTGAAGTAGTCATAGAAGTAGTGAGAGGCATACGTGCTAGAAATAAAGATCTTAAAAATCAATTAAAGGCCACAGTTCCTATGGGTATGGTTTTGATGTAGAAGAGGAATTGCATGGCTTGTACAATGTTATAAAGAAATTTAATGAGGCAAAGGTGAAGGAACAAGCCTACCTAAAGAAGACAAAAATATCATTAAATCCATGGGATCGATGCAAAAAATATTAATATATATGGGGCAGGTTATTGAAAAGGAATTTGTAAATACCCTTCAATTATAACCATGGATGATATTGGTATATGCCAGACATATGCTAATTATACGAAGGAAAGACTAAGGGAATGGAATGATCAGGTAAGAAAACTATCTCTCCAGTTTGATGACATTATTTCAAGAGGAAATAATATTTTAGCGAAGCCTCGATCATGGAAGTATTTAAGGGAAACCATGAATTGGTTTCTAGTGAAGAGTTTTCTATATCACTTAAGAAATTCTTGGTTAATTTTAAAAGGAGAATAACAAAGGAAAATGAAGGAGAAAATTTGTATGTCATTGAGATTGTCTCCAAAACTAGAGAAAAAATACATAAAAAAGAGACTCTGAAGGAAATTGCAAAAAAAACAAATGTTACTCAATAGGTTTTGTTTGATAAGGCTAGTGTGTTATTTAGAAATGTAATTATGGACATAAGAAAGATAGATAGATATTATAAGATTTGTAAAAATCCCTTTATGTGGTACAAAAGAAAGATGATACAAAAGTCCATGCACAAGAGAAACAAACTCAGAAGTAACTTTATAGGTGGACTTAGATCAACACCAACCCATAATTAAGGAAGAACCATAATGAATCATAAGTGATGTATTTGAGCTAAACGAGAAAGAAATGAAATATGTATGACATGTAAATAGATTAATATTTATAATTGATTGAATGTTCATGTATATATTCCAAATGTTATACTTATCTAAACATGCACTTAGTAGTTGTACATCCAAAACTACCTAGCAACTAATAAGCTCCAAATATGTTGTTGTGGCATAATCTAGTGACTCTAGGCTCACAATATATTCCTTTAATTTGTTAAATCCTATCAACATGTTTGCTCGAAATATTATGTTGTGGCAGTACATAGTGACTGCTAAGTTCATACTATATTAATTTAATTTGTTAAATCCTAGTGACCACTAATATCCAAATAATATGTTACAACATAACGAAGTGGATGCTAAGATCACAATATATTACTTTATATTGTTAAATCCTAGCGATCACTAATATCCAAATATTATGTTATGGCATAACCTAGTGGATGCTAAGAAAATAAATTATTATTTGAATTGTTAAATGCTAATGACACCTAAGCTTGAAATATTATATTTTGGAAGTACCTAGATGCCGATAAGCTCAAAATATGTTAATTTAATTTGTTAAATCCTATTGCCAATAACCTCCAAATATTATGTTTTAGCATAACCTAGCATCCGATAAGCTCATAATATCTTAATTTAATGTGTTAAATATTGATGACCGCTATGCTCCAAATATTATGCGTTAATTCCATTGAACGCTAAGCTTAAAATATTATGTCATTGCATAAACTAATGGCCACTAATCTCAAATTATCTTCCCTTGATTTTTTAAATCCTATCAAAATATTTGCTCGAAATAATATGTTGTGGCAGTACATAGTGGTGGCTAAGTTTGTACTATCTTATTTTATGTGTTAAATCATGATGACCGTTATGCTCCAAATATTATGCATTAAATCCTAACAAATGCTAAGCTTAATTTATTATGTCATTTCATAAACTAGCGGCCTCTAATCTCAAATTATCTTCCTTTAATTTGTTAAATCCCATCAAAATGTTTTCTCGAAATATTATTTTGTTACAGTAGGAAATAACCGCTAAGTTCGTACTATCTTAATTTAATTTGTTAAATCCTAGTGACCACTAAGCTCCAAATAATATGTTGCGGCATAACCTAGTGGGTGCTAAGATCACAATATCTTACTTTATTTTGTTAAATCTTAGTGACCACTATGTTTCAAATATATATTGTGGTAGTGTCTTAGTGGCCACAAATCTTAAAATAATCAGAACTTCATAAAGAATCGCTAAGATCTAAATATGTTATTGTGGCATAACCTAGCGGCTGCTAAGCTCACAATATATTAATTTTTTTGTTAAATCCTAGTGACAACTAATCTCCAAATAATATGTTGCAACATAACCTAGCGAATGTTAAGCTAAAAATATCATTCTTTAATTTTTTAAATGTTAGCAACACTAATGTTTGAAATATTATGTTATGGAATTACATAGTGCCCACTAATCTCATACTATATTGTGGTAGTGGATAGTGACTGTAAGATCCAAATAATATGTTGTGGCATATCTAAGCGGCCACTAAGATTATAATATTTTAATTTAATTTGATAAATCCTAACCACTGCCAGTCTCCAAATATTATTTGGTGACATAACCGAGCAGCCTCTAATATCCTAATATTATTTAGTGGCATATCCTAGCATCCACTAAGCTCAAAACATCTTACTTCAAATTTTTAAATCCAAACAATAAATTCAACTAATGTATACAGATCTTGTTTTCATAAAACAAGATTCATCTTTCTTATTTACTCAAGGCTATACCTAGAAACCACTAAGCTCTAAACATCAACCTTCTATGTGTTATACAATTATATATATATTTATATTTTCAATGAGATTTAAATAGAATTTTTAACAATTTAAGAAACTTAGACTAGCGACCAAGAAAATATACATAAGGTTTTTTTAATAATGAAAAAAATTGTTGTTTATGTAAAAAAACAAATGAGATGCGTGATCACTAAGCTAAACACATGTTTTTCCCAAAAAGAATTATAACCTAGAGGTCACTAGGGTAAACAACTTCTTTAATGATTGAGTGTATTCGATACAAGAAATCAAATTAAAAAGCTATAAATGATAACAAATAAATTTTGAGTTTACATTTAGATACATACATATACTTGTAGAATCAGGTTTTATAAATTGGTGGACAAAATAAAGAATTATATCATTGTGACTACAAAGCTATGTGATTTTTTTGGCATGGCTTAGCGGGTGGAAAAGGAAATATATATTTAAATATATAGTGATTAAAATTTATATTTAATAATATTTATGCATATATATATAACATGTTTACCTTCTATTGTACAAAAATTAACTTATGAAGACATTAAATTTGACTATTTCTACATGGGAAAACGTATATAATTGAAAATATTTATCATACAATTGAAAACTTAATATGGTTTTATAGTTGTAAATCATTTTGTTAACCAAAAATATTTTCCCAGAATGTCAACACGGAAACCATATAAATGATGTATAATGAAATAATTATCCAGCTTTTATTTCTATCATAATAATAAAAAGAAGTGTCGATCCACCCTCATCAACTCACGAATCGTCAAGATCTTGACTAAACCGTCATAAGAAATATCTAAACAATACATTAGCAAAGGCATAGAGACCGCTAAAATCAAACTATCTTTTGGCAATGCATAAAGACTGTAAGCTCTAAATAATATTTTTGCATAACCTAAAGCAGATGCTAAGCTCACAATATCTTACTTATTTTTGTTAAATCCTAGCGAAAAATATTCTCCAAAAAAATATATTGTTATATAACCTAGCAAACACTAAGATCGCAATATATTAGGTTATTTTCTTAAATCTTAGTGACTGCTATGATTTGAATATTACGTTGTGATAGTGCCATAGTGGCTTAAAGCTCAAAATATCCATAACTACCTAGAGATTGCTAAGCTCTAAATATGTTATTATGGCATAACCTAGTGGACACTATGCTCGCGATATATTACTTATTTTTGTTAAATCCTAACAATAACTAATCTCCAAAAATATGTTGCTACATAACCGCTGCAGATGCTACTTCTTGCAATATCTTACTTTATTTTGTTAAATCTTAGTGACCACTATGTTGGATGAATATTATGTTGTGATAGTACCATTGCATCCAAAAAGCTCAAAATATCTATAAATATCTAGCGATCACTAAGCACCAAATATGTTATTACAACATAACCTAATGTCGCTAAGCTCGCAATATCTTACTTGTTTTTGTTAAATCCTAAATGACAACTAATCTTCATATAATATGTTACGAATAACTTAATGAGATGTTAAGATAAAAATATCATTCTTTAATTTGTTAAATGCTAGCAGACCCCCATGTTTTAAATATTATGTTGTGGTAGTGTATAACAGCCACTAATCTCAAACTATCTTTTGGCAATGCATAGAGACTGTAAGCTCCAAATAATATGTTGTGGCATAACCGATAGCAGCTGCTAAGATCATAATATTTTAATCTAATTTTTAAAAACCTAACCACCACTAGGATCCAAATATTATTTGGTGGCATAGCCTAGTGGCCGCTAAGCTCAAAATATCTTACTACAAATTCTTAAATCCAAACAGTAAATTCAACTAATGTATAAATATCTTGTTTTCATATAACAAGATTCGTCTAATGTATTTACTCAAGTATTTACCTAGTGACTCTAATCTCTACACATCAACCTTTTATGTGTTATATATATATATATATATATATATATATATATATATATATATATATATATATATATATATATATATATTTGATGAGATTTAAACAATTTTTTTACTTTTTTCCAATTTAAGAAATTTAGAATATCCACCGAGATACTATACAAGTTTTGTTTATAATGCAAACAGTTTGTTGCCTATGGCAAAAAAACAAATGAGTTGTGTGGCTGCTAAGCTAAACAAATGTTTTCTCCAAAAAAGAATTATAGCCTAGTGGCTACTAGGCTAGACAACTTTTTCATGATTGAGTGTATTCTCGATAGGAGAAATCAAATTGAAAAGCTATAAACTATAACAAATAAATATGGATTTTACATTTAGATACATACATATACGTGTAGAATCATGAATTAATATATATAACAACACTCTATCTTTTGCCAATAATAAGTATGTATCATATTAAAAATTATGTTTTAAAAGAACTTTATTATCTCTGGTTTTACATTTAATTCGAAATAAATTTCTGGTTTTGTAAATTGGTGGTCGAATAAAGAATTATATTGTCACGACCACAAAGCTATGTGATTTTTGACATGGCTTAGTGGGTGGAAAAGGAAATATATATTTAAATATATAGTGATTAAAATTTATATTTAATAATATTTACGTGTTTATATAACATGTTTACCTTGTATTGTATAAAAATAACTTGTTGAAGACATTAAATTTGAATATTTATACATGGGAAAACATATATAATTGAAAATATTTATCATACAATTGAAAACTTAATATGGTTATATAGTTTTAACACATTTTTTTACCTCAAATATTTTCCTAGAATGTCAACGTTGAAGCATATAAACAATGTACAATGAAATAATTACCCAGGTTTATTTTTATCATCATAATAAAAAGTAGTAAAGGTAGTCCTAAGGAATATCTAAACAATACATTGGGTCTTGCAAACCATTAAAATTTAAAAAATGTGACTATGTGACATGCCATCATTATCGGGAAAAAACAATTGCAAGAATGAGAACAAAAAATACAAAAAAAATATCCAGAGAGAGACATAGAAGGGAAGAAATGGGAAAGCATTCAATAGAGAGAAATACTAGAGCTGAAAAGGGATTAAATTTTCTTTCGTTAGGGCACAACAAAAATTATGTTTTCATGAAGAACAAGGTGGTTTGACAAGGTGATCAAAAGGGACCGGAAAGAAGGGTTGGACTATAGAGTGCGATTCAAGATGGAAAAATAGGTTTGGAATGTGGAACACCATTTAGTAGAGAAAAGAAAGAATGAACTCGTGGAGTGAAATTTGTTAGGGAAAAATAGGGTTGGAATATAGAAAAGGATTCGATAGGTTTGGACTGTGGAATTCTATGAAAAACACAAGAACTACTCGAAAACAGAATAACTAAACAAGCCCATAATTAAAAAAGGTTCAAATTTACTATAATAGATGTTTTTGTTAGAAGTAAACTGACAAGGGGGTGATTCAGTCCATTAATTTTTGGATTCATTTACCATCATATACATTCATTATTCCATTCATCCATTTACCATCCATAGCCATACATGAACATTAGATGTGTATTAAGCATTCACAATAACATGAAACAAATAAGAAGACACATGAACACCATATATAAGTGGGAAACCCTTATGGGGAATACAACCCACTTAAAATTTGTCGATATTACATACAACCAAGGAAATTAGTGAAGCACCAACTTTACAAGGAACACCAACCTCTAGTTTAGTAGAGCACCAACCCTACAAAGAGAACCAACCCCTAATTTAGTGAAGCACCCACTCCACAAGGAGGATACAACCCCCTAAGATTAACTACGACTAAATCAGCCACTTTATGAAGATGATATCTAAATTTTTTCTCTACCACAACTGATGGAGATGACAAATTCATCTCACAAACTCTTGCTCAAACCCTAAGTCTTCAAACTTCCTCTATCTTCTTTCGTCCGAACTTGTCTTGACTATAAATGATCTCATTATGTAAAACCTTAATCAACCTTTAAAACATCTAATCATAATTCAAATCATTCCTTCATACCTGCAAAATACTCTCCTTTAGGTCACACTTTTCACCCATACAAGACTAGCTCACAAAATGAGCTCAAAATTTAATTTTATATGCTTGTCTTCCTTATAAATCTAGAGATTTCAGCTATAAAATTTTTTCATGAACATTAAATCATAATAAAATTCCAATAAATTCATTAAAATGGTCACATATGACCCATATAGGTTGGTCATGCCCAAAACCACTCATAATGCACTAAAATGCCTCAAAACCCTATCACTAGAATGAGAAAAATTCACTCATACCAAAACCATTCTTATTAAAGATTCATAAATTCACCAAACATGAGTAATGTAGAATAAAATTATCATAAATGGTTTAAAATTTACTTAAACCAATCAAATTAGTTCATTTAGTGGGCCCACTAGCTAATTTCCTTGACAAAACAGCTTGTTCCCAACAACTGATTTTACTTTTAGGACTCAATACCACCTAATATGATCTCATACATGGAATGTGACCACTCTATTGAAACCTAAGAACTTTTAGAATACATATATGCATGTTAGGTCTCATGAAAAAATCATATTTTCAAACCACATCAACTTTACCCTTTACCAAAACAAGCTGCTCAAAAACTAGTTTTGTAAAATCAACTAGTTTACATCCTTTTATCAATTTCAAGACATCCAAATGAATTAAATAACAACAAAATTTAACATTATTTACTCTCCAAGTGATATAAAAGATAAAATTAATCATCTCATGCCTCAAAAAAACTCAATCTTTCAAAGAAGAACAAACATGTCCTCGAAGTCTAACATACAAACTTCTTCACAAATTGACTTATACAAACAACCAAAACTCATCATCCTAAACAAATACACACCTCATTGGAAATATTTCTGCATTAAATTTCCATAGCATATTTAATTCCTTCCAACTCCAAGTGGAAGCCCTTAAAGCAAGCGAATCTTCGCAAACTGTTTTTTAAGCCTTAAAGGATTCAAGAATCGACAATTAGCCCAACATGCTCCATCATACCAAAACAAACTTGCAATATTAACCAAAACATGGAACACACTTAAAAATTATTCCTAAGAACTCAAAAACCTTCACCAATCATGAAGAAACTAGAATCATCACTTTACCTCTTGTATCCATTTGCACCATGTTAGAACAAATAACCTTCAAACTTGACCCTTAAAGAATAGCTCATAAATTTTGCATATGTTATTAAATCATCAAGTTTGATAAACCAATGGAAATATATCTGAAGCACCTTAAAAATAAACTTGAATGGGGTTCTAACTCATGTTATAGATCCCGTAGTCTCAATTTTACTATAAGTTGCTCCATCCGCTCCAAAAGCCAGCCTTCACAAATAGGGCATACTTTGCACTTTTTCACTTTAACCATGACCTGAAACTATCATGTACATCTAGAAAAACTTTAGGGATAACATAAATCCCAATTTATCATGGGAACCATAGATTATACACGAAAAATATTTTCAATAAAAATATCTATACTATATTATTACAATGTATGCCTATTATATAGCCAAGAAAATAAGAAACGAGTTTACTAATTAATAGGAAGTATTAATAAAAAATTACCCATATAAAATATTTACAGGTGTAACAATATAACAATAAACTATACTACATATATTATTTATAACAATATATGTAATTAACCTATTAACCATTTACCACAATGTAGTTCATTATTTACTCTATGGTAAATATGAATACTATATATTAGGCACTAAACCAAAATTCCCTAGCAATTTAGTCATTACCTTCTTTGGAGTGCTTATCCTTAAAATGGAACTCTTCGTAAACAATAAAACTCGAGGTGGGGCCCACATATCACCAAATGCTATAAAAGAACTTTCTATATATTTTGAGAGTCCTATACACCATACAATAATCAATTTTACAAAAAAATCAAAACTATGCTTTGATATACCTCTTCTTTTGTAAGTAACTCCTAGCTAGGGTTTGAAGCCACTTTACCTTCTTAACAATTGTTCATAAAAATGTGACAATCAAAATACCTCATTACTTTTTTGAAATCTTCATAAATGACCTTAGAAGCTATGCCAAAGAGTGTAGGTCCCCA
Source organism: Taxus wallichiana var. yunnanensis (assembly GCA_018340775.1). NCBI lineage: Eukaryota > Viridiplantae > Streptophyta > Pinopsida > Cupressales > Taxaceae > Taxus > Taxus wallichiana. The sequence continues at coordinate 701,467,138 of CM031237.1, read as the reverse complement.
TGCAAAGAATACAATTCACAACAAGCATTAGAAGGTTCACTTTTGCTTCAAAAACACATTCTCACTTATGTAATTTTACCAAAAATGATGTATCTTAAAAAATATTCTTTAGAAAGTCCTAAAATATGTCATTAATCATAATTAAAACATCCTATACTTTTCCTTATTTACCATCTATCCTAAATAGCTTTGAAAATATCCACCATTAAGACTTATCTATGATAAACTACCTATTCTCCTGCTTGATTCCTAAGGACCCAAAATGTGCATCATACCTCCAACAACTAGCTTGAAACTCACCATGCACCTCAGTTACACTACTAGCATGTTGCGACCATGATCCATCATGACCTATTTGGTCCAAATCTCATAACTCTACCTCATTTGTCTTGGTCCAGGGCTAGAAACAATCTTGGAATGAACCATCTCAACCCCCGAATTCACTTATTCTTACCATGTTGACCTCATGTAGACATATGGAAACTTGAAACACACCTCATGGATCATGTTTAACCTCATGAAAATAACCAATCAACTCAAGAGTTCTCATACCATGACTCTACCTACCCCACCATGTGCTAAGACAACACTAAACTCACAAAAACTTGACACTACTAATCAACCTTCATGTTTGACAATTGACTAAAACCTCATGGAGACACATACCACACCATGAAACCCTTTTCCATTGATGGAAACCAAATTCAAAAGCACTGATGGAAATCAATAAGAAAACATAACTACTTGACTTTTTACCAAGTTTCGATGCCTTTCTCCCCCTTTTCCATCTATGAAAAATACTATACAAACTACTAGACATGGAAAACTGAAAACAAAAGGATAAACACACTGAAAACAATGCAAGATTTGACTTACATGCACAAGTAGCTCCACCTAGGACTAAAATCTCTCCTCTTTGACTTGTTCAACAGTATATGAAGATGTTATGGACCTGTAATTGTTGGAACATAATGATTAAGTGGTCTGGCCAACCCTTAATTAATATGGGTCCATCACTATTATATAGGTTAAATATTTAATGATATGAAATACTTTTCTATTATTAAATATTTATACCTAGGTAATATACATTAGGGAAGTATTTAATAATGTGAATAATTTATGTTTATATTTATTAAATACACTCACCTAGGTATATGTGTCAACCATTTAAGGTTGAAAAGGTGGAGCGGGAGACATACCCGATCACCTTATATAAAAGGAATCTAGGTCCTCATTTGATATATTCGGGAAATATATCAAAGGTGTACAAAGCAAGTGATTTGGTTTTACCCTTAGTAAATAGGGTTTTAAGGAGGAGGTGATCTTACTAGATGTAAAATAAGTTCTCTAAAGTAAAATGTTATTTTCAAATTGGTTTTTACCCTATTGTGGTTTTCCACTATAAATATTGTGTCACCTGTGTTATTTATTTCATGTAAGTATTTCTTTATTTACTTATGTTATGATGTAATTTTTATTTAAATATTTATTGTAACATTATATAATATGTAATTTGATTAAATCTATATTTATTAGAATCCTCAAATTCTAACATGGTAACAGAGCAAGGTAAATTAAATAAATTAAGATCAAATGTTTTGTATTTTATTTATTTAATTTGTATGGTTTTTTCAACCAACCTGGAAAGGTAAATTAAATAAATTAAGATCAAATGTTTTGTATTTTATTTATTTAATTTGTATGGGTTTTTTCAACCAACTCGGAAGGGTAAATTAAATAAATTAAGATCAAATGTTTTGTATTTTATTTATTTAATTTGTATGGTTTTTTTAACCAACCCAAAAGGGTATTTAAAATAACCAGCCCCTTCTTTCCATTGTGCAACCTAAAAGTTTTTCTTTATGAATAATCAAGATGAATTCACAGGTGGAAAATTTGGAAACTTCTTACCTTCTGTGAAAACTTGTGTAGAGGTTCAGGAAAACAATGATGTTCAACTATTCCTATCTTGACAAAACCCATATCCTGAATGGAACCAAATACAACATTTAAAAGATCAGGGTCAAATCAGAACTAATGGCAAGGAAACTCTGGACAATTATTTTCGGATCTAAGGTTCCTCCCACTGGTCATTAATCAATCAGTAAATAACATGAATGCATTCTCACAATGAATACATGAGGCTCTTTCCATGATTTTGCGCAATGTGAATGATGAGTACCTTCTACACATTGGTAATATCAAACATCCGAAAGAGGTATGGATGTAACTAGAATCCATGCATGAAGGTACGCGTTTATCTAAAATTATTAAATTAGTTTTAGAATTACTTTTAACTCCTATGAAAGGAGATGAAAAATTAGTTAATTTCTTAGCCAAAATTTAAAATATTAAAGAACAATTAGATGGATGCAATTGTGATTTAATTGGTGAAAAAATAATCTACTTTATTTTTTAGTTAAATATACATGAAATATTTAGGAATTTGATTTCTATCTTGAACTCGAAATATCGTAACGAAAATGATCTACCCGATTTAAATACCTTAAGTTCACTTATGATACAGGAAGAGAAAGTGATTATGAACTTTGACTCTAAGGAGAATTCCTCTTAGGCACTTCTTACTCAAAATTCAAACTTCAAACCTCGCAAGCCCTTCTCAGATAAAAAATTTAGATCTAAATCTTCTTTTGTTGATAATAAAAGTTTTTCTTCTAATCAATTATGTGTTAGATTTAGTGGTAAATGTCACAAATGTGGTAAATTTGGACATAAAAAGGAAGATTGCAAAACTAATAAACCTATCCATAAAAATAAAAACAAACTATTTCTTCTAAATACAATTTAAGGAAAAAGAATATCTCTAATGATATTCCTAAAATTGTTGCATTATATGCTGCATTGTATTCTTCCTCTAATTATGAATGGAATTTAGATTCAGGTGCATCAAATCATATGAATGGTGTTTCAAATTATTTATTTGATGTTGTGAAAATCAATGAATGCGTGTATCTTGGTGATAACTCATCTTAGAAGCAATAGAGAAAGGAAAAGTAAAATTTGATAATGGTGTGTTGAATAATGTTTTATTTGTTCCTAAGCTCAAAAACAACCTTTTATCATGTTCTCAATTAACTCATGATGGTTTGGCCATTCAAATTTTGAAAGATACTTAGTATATCAAGGATAGTAATGATAATATAATAGTGAAGGAATTTAAAGAAATGGTCTATATATTTTTGATGATTTCTATTTCGCATCTGTTTTGTTTCTCAAAGTTTGAAAAATTCAAAACTATGACATGAAAAATTAGGACATGTTAATTATCAAAGTTTATATGAAATGGATGGATATAATATTGTAAATGTTTTCTGTGTTGTCTTCTTCTCATGATGCGTGTGAAGGGTGTTTACATGTAAAAAAAGTGTTAAACCCTTTCACTCACATTTTAAAGAGAGTTCCTCTTCCCCACTAGAGCTTATTCATAGTGATGTTAGAGGACCTCTTGAATTAGCTTCATTAAATGGTTATTTATATGTTGTGACTTTCATTGATTATTTCACCAGATGATTTGGTCATATTTTCTAAAAATAAATATGATGTATTTGGGAAATTTAAGGAATTTAAAGCATCTGTTGAAAACTCTTCAAATTATAAAATTAAGAGACTTAGTAATGTAGTGGGGGTAAATATTTTAGTAAATAATTTAAAAAAATTTGTATTGATTGTGGTATTAAAAGGGAATTAACTTCTACTCATTCTCCCAATCTAATTGTGTTGCAGAATGTAAGAATATGACTATTTTAGATATGGCTCGCACTATGCTTCGTTATGCTAGTCTTCCCAATTTTTGTAAGGAATAATGAACACAATAGTCTACATTATAAATAGGATTCCAACCAAATCTATTCATCTTTTAACTCCTTTAGAAAAATGATCAAATCAAAAACCGATATTTCTCATCTAAAAGTTTTTAGTAGTCCTTATTTATACATTCCTAAAAAGGAAAGAAAAATTTGATATGACTTCTTTCTCTTGTGTTTTCATTGGATATGGTATTAACACTACAGGTCTAAGGATTTATGACCTTGTAAAAAGGGAAGTAACTGAAAACCGCAATGTGGTGGTTTTGGAAAAATACCTTTGTTCATCTAGTAATGGTAAAGATGTTCCTAACTCTATCAATATTTCTAATGATGGTTATGATTTTGATAATGAGAATATAGTAAATGGTCATGATGATGTTTCTTGTGTTGATACTATAGATGCTTTTGAATCTCCTAACTCCCTAGTTAAGAAACCAAAATGGGCTCAATCTATGTTAGAAAGTTCTAATCTTATTGATCTTAGGAAAATGACTAGAATCCATCATACATACCATGCATTAATGACCTTGTATGAACCTAAGCCGCAAAGTTTTGAAGAAGCTTCTCAGGATGAGAAGTGGATCAATGCAAGCTAAATATAATGCCCTAATTCAAAATCAAACCTGGGAGTTAGTTCCACTTCCAGAGAAAATAAGTATTATAGGTCTAGGTGGTTATACAAAGTAAAATATAATGCAGATGGTAGTATTGAAAAACATAAAGCTAGACTTGTTCTAGAGAGGTTTCACTCGTAAACCTCATATTGATTATGTTGAGACATTTTCTCCCGTAGCTAAAATGAGTACTTGTTAGGACCTTATTTACAATTCCCTCTCAATTTGGGTGGGAAATATGCCAAATGGATGTGAAAATTCCTTTTTGAATGGTGATTTAAAAGAATAACTTTACATGTCTCAACCTAAAGGATTTGAAGAAAATATTAAAGAAAAATATGTTTGTAAGTTGAAAAAATATTTTACGGTTTAAAGCAAGCTCCTAGAGCTCAGAATGTGAAAATTAATGAATAGATTCTAAATCCTTTTGTCACCGAAAGGTAATCGGAGTATGATGAAGGTGTTATAATTCTTTCACTGATATGCTAGCCTAAAACCTTTATGGTTTAAGGATTGTAAGTCTTGTAGTGTACCATGGGCAGTAATGTATTAGCATATGTTATCTCACTTAACATTAAGGGGAGTTTTGGAACATAATGATTAAGTGGTGTGGGAAACCCTTAATTAATATGGGTCCATCACTATTATATATGTTAAATATTTAATAATATGAAATATTTTTCTATTATTAAATAATTATATATAGGTAATATACATTAGGTAAATATTTAATAATGTGAATCATTTATATTTATATTTATTAAATACACTCACCTAGGTATATGTGTCAACCATTTTATGTTGAAAAGGTAGCCGCGAGACATACCCGATCACCTTATATAAAAAGGACTCTAGGTCCTCATTTGATATATTCAGAAATATATCAAAGGTGTGCAAATCAAGTGATTTGGTTTTACCCTTGGTAAATAGGGTTTTAAGGAGGAGGTGATCTTACTGGATGTAAACTAAGTGATCTTATTTTCAAAGTGGTTTTTACCTTATTGGGGATTTCCACTATAAATATTGTGTCACCTGTGTTATTTACTTCTGTAAGTATTTATTTATTTACTTATGTTATGATGTAATGTTTATTTAAATATTTATTGTAACAGGTCAAAGCATATAACCGTGTCCCATTTTTTTATATTTTTGTAATTTCAAAGCAAACTATGTCCGATGTGCAACCAAAACATGACCAAACACATATAAAATGACCAAACATGCATTTTTAAGAGGCTATAAATACCAAGGTGCAGGCATCCAGAATTTACGTGATTTTTTAAATTTTTATAGTATTTTTAATTATTTATTTACTAGTCGATTTTAAAATATTTATGGCCACAAAGTGGGACACACTTGTATGCTTTGACCCAACATTATATAATATGTAATTTGATTATATCCGTATTTATTAACATCCTCAAATTCTAACAAAGTAATCATCCTCAAAATTTCTCCCCTAAGCCGATACCCTCGATATTTGACTTCATTCATGTTTCTTGACCTATTCTTGGTCTATATCATGTTCAAGAAAATTTTTTTGCCTTAAGATCTAACATGACTGATTTTTAGGCCTCTTTTCCCTAAACACCAACTTCAAAGTGCATTTTTGACCATATTTGACACACTCTAGAACACCATACACATCATGACATAGCTTTTCATCACTCCCCTAGACCAATAACATCCTCATAAAAACTGAAAGTACAATAAATTGGGCTCTTACCTTGGTTTCAAGCTATATAGTAGGTTCAACCTTCTTGCCTCTATCCCAAATTGCATTCTTAGGATTCTTAGCCATATATGACTCACTTTCTATACCACTATACCTATGTCACACTAATTTCATGCATTCCCATTCACCTGAAACAACAATTTATCATGGAACATTTCGCATCATCATTTAGATTCAAACTTTCTCGCACTATGTTGAAAATCCTTTTTAGACCTTTACCTTACTCTTTATTCATATTTTCCTTGATATTTAACTCTCATACCTTAAATATTCTTTTGACACAACTTTAAGTAATAATAACCATCGGTGTAGTCATTCACAAACTTTAATCAACTTAGATAGGTTGTCTTAGACATGTCAATCATCCTTGTAGCATAATTTAGGTGTATAATATCATCCTACAATACATTTTATTATGAAATCCATCTCAGACCTATGCATGAGAATATGTACTGAAATTTTGACCATGAACAACATATTTTCCTAGAAGTATTGTTATTGTGGTTTTCAAGACACTCATACATAGACATTTATAACTTTGATAGTTGAACATGAAATATGATCGTCATAGATTCTTCTTTCCTTAGAGACATCTTATAGACATATGCACCGCTATATCGCACTCTTGAAAGCTTGATCAATGAATCAACATGTTTTCACCTTTGCAATACTATAAATACTTATAAAAGCACAAATTCAGGCATATCACTACCCTTTTGAGTACCAACAGATACCACAAACATCTTATTATCTATCCATCATCTATACAATTCATCCTTAGACATGATATGCATGAAAACTCTCCTTTCTAACATGTAGCCTCCGCCAAGATTCCTTCAATCATTGAATAATCATGAGTGACACTATGCAAGAATTGAGACAAGGCACATTTTTTCCTTGGATACTTCTCATGATGCCCACCAACTGAATTACTTGACTTTCATGGGTCAAAAATACTTGAAATAATTCCTAGACCTTTTCAAATTAGACCAAAGATGTCAACACAAATGTAGCTTAAAACTTTTAAGCTTAAATATGCATGTACATATTTTTAAGCTTAAGCTTTTAGTTAATCAAGTTATCTCACATCAGATGCTTACGCTCACAAGATATATACTTGCACTCAAAAGATATCATTCATGGCTTTCCTCTACAAGTTCTTCAAAACTAGGTTTAGAGAAAACAAACCCTCATGATGTGATAAACACAATGCACCCTTTCAAGAACTATTCACATGTAGCATACCTTATAGAGACATGAACAACTCTCTAGGAGATGAGAATAAACCATGTTATGAATTTCAAGCCCCGATAACAAATTCCTCTTCCTCTGGGAACTTAGCACCGAGCATATACCCTTTTATGTCTTGACCCTTCTCTTGTACATGTAGCTTTCAATTAAGATATTTGTTCTGTCTTACTTAAGCTTGATGACTTCTTTATCCTTTAGGGATTTGGACACACTTTCAACCTATGAATCTAAACTCTTAATATATTGATCATGATATTTCTCCATATCACTCATTTGCTATTGCAATCCAAAACCAAAGACTCAACAATCTCATACTTTCTCCTCCAAAGATCAGCTAACTTACCCATTTGTTCTTCTAGGATCTCCTTCAAGTTATTAGACTTGCTTCTCAAGGACCTTCTCTGATACCAATTTTTGGAAGCACAATGGATTGAGAGGGGGTGACTCAAAGTGCATTAAATTTTTTAATTCATTTACCATCACATACATTCATTATTCCATTCATCCATTTACCATCCATAACCATATATGAACATTAGATGTGTATTAAGCATTCAAAACAACATGAAACAAAGAAGAAGACACATGAACACCATATATAAGTGGGAAAACCTCATGGGGAAAAAAATTTCACCTGAAACGTATCTGATATTGCACTCAACAAATAAATTTAGTGAAGCACCAACTTCATAAGGAGAACTAACCCCTAGTTTAGTAGAGCACCAACCCTACAAGGAGCACCAACCCCTAATTTAGTGAGTCACCCACTCTAAAATGAGGATACAACCCCATAGGATGAATAGTAACAAAGTCAAACACATTATGAAGATGATCTATGATGTTTTTTTTTGTCATAACTAATGGAGATCACAAATTCAACTCACAAACCCTAGGTCTTCAAACTTGATCTATCTTCTTCCTTATCAATTTATCTTGCCTTTAAAAAAATTATATCATGTTGTAAAACCTTTTTCAACCTGAAATAAATCTGATCATCCTTAAAATCATTCCTTCATACCTATAAAACACTCTACTCTAGGTCGCACTTTTCACCTATACAAGACTAGCTCACAAAATAAGCTCAAACTTCACTATTTTATACTTATCTCCCTTATAACTAGGGAGAGGTCAGTTCTAAACATTTTTAAATATCAATAATTCATAATAATATTCTAATACATTAATTAAAATGGTTCGCATATGACCCATATAGTCTGGCCACGCCATAAACCACTCATCATGCACCAAAATGCCTCAAAACCCTATCACTAAAATAAGAAAAATCCCCTCATACCAAAACCATGATTATTCAAGCTTTCAAATTCACCACACATGATTAATATAGCATAAAATAATCATACATGGTCATAATTTTACTTTAACCAATCAAATTATTTCTTTTAAATGGCCCATTGGCTCATTTCCTTCACATAACAATTGTTTCAATAATCTGATTTTACCTTTGTGCCTCAAGACCAAAAAAATATGATATCATCTATGGCACGTGATCACTATATGGAAAAATAAAAACATGTATAAAACCTATATGCATATTATAGTTCATGAATAAAATATATGTTCAAACCACATCAATTTTATCATTTACCAAAACAAGCTTCCCAAAAACTAGTTTTGTAAATTCATCTAGTTTCTACTATCTATTTCACTTTCAAGACCTCAAAATTACTTCACTAGGAAAAAATTCATCCTTATTAAATCTCCAAGTGATATAAAGCATCAAAATAAGCATCTCATGCCTCAAATAACTCAATATTTCAGCAAGAACAAACCTATCCTAAATTCCATCATACAAAATTCTTCATAAATTGACCTGATTGACCACTAAAAATCATTATAATAATACAAGCCATAACTCATTGAAAATATCTCTAAATTACCTTTCCTAAAACTATTTTAACTCCTTCCAAATCTAAGTGGAATGCCTTCAGCCAAACAAATCTCTACAATTTCCATTTTAAGCCTTCTAGGACTCGAGAACTAAAAAAATGCCTAGTATGCTCCATCATACCAAAACACACTCCAAATATCAAAAAATCATGGAAAAAACTTATACATGATGCATAATCACTCAAAAAAATTTACCAATCATGAAGAACTTAGAATCATCACTTTACCTCTTGTAGCCATTTGCACCCTACTAGAACAAACATCCTTCAAACTTGACCCTCAAAGAACAGGTCATAAATTTTTCATACCTTATTCAATCATAAAGTTTGATATAAAATAAAAATACCTTTGCCCTGTTTCACAAAAAACTTTAATGGGTCATGACTCCCATGTAGCTCCTATAATCTCCATTTTACTAAAAGTTGTTCAAAATTGCCCAAAAACTAGTCTTCACAAATAGGGAACACTTTTCATTTTTTCACCTCAACCATGACCTTAAATTATCATAAAAATATAGAATAAATCTAGGGATAACATAAATTCAAATTTAGTCATTACCTTTGTTGGAGATCGTTTCCTTAAAATAAAATTCTTTAGAAATAAAAAGATCTAGGTGGGGCCCACATATAACTAGATGCTCTAATATACCTTTCTAGAAATAAAGAATAGTCTTATACAACATTCAAGCATCAATTTGTCAAAACCAATCAAAACTAGGATTATATAACTCTTCTTTTACAAGTCACTCCTAGCTAGGGTTTCAAACCACTTTACCTTCTTAATGATCATTCAAAAACCTGAAGATAAAACCACCTCATTATTTTTTGAAATATTCATAAATAACCTTAGAACCTATTCCAAAGAGATAAGGTCCCCATACAAAGCATACAATCCACAACGAGTATCGAAGGTTCAATTTTACTTCAAAAATCACTCACTTACCCGCTTTTATCAAAACTGATGTATCTTCAAAAATATTCTCAAAATGGCCTTAAATTTGTCATGAAGCATCATGAAAACATCCTCTACATGTCCATGTTTCCCATATATCCCAAATAGCTCTGAAAATCTCTATCAATTAAGACTTGCTTATGTTAAACTACATGTTCTCACTTGCTTAGTTCCCAAGGACCCCAAATATGCATCATACCTCTGAGAACTTCCTTGAAAATCACCATACACCTTAGGTACACTACCAACATGTTTCTACTATGCTTCACTATGAATGATTTGGTCCAAATATCATAACTCTACCTCAATCTTCTTGCTCTAAGGCTAGGAACAAGCTTGGAATGACCTGACTCAACCATGAATTCACATGTATTGAACATGCTGACCTCATGAATACTTATAGAGACCTAAAACACACTTCATGGACCATGTTTTACCTCATGAAAACACCCAATAAAATCAAGTGTACTCATACCATGACTCTTCCTACTCAACCATGCACTAGACAACACCGAAATCACAAAAACATGACACTATTAATCAAACTTCATGCTTCACCATTGAATATTACATGATGGAGACACATACCACACCATGAAACCCTTTTCCATCAATGGAGTAAAAATCAATGACAACAATAACATAGAATTGCCAATAGTTTTTATAAATACTAATTAAGAAAATATTGAATAAATATGTGCTAAATCCAAATATGTAATAGAGCTATGATATAAACAATTAAGTACACATCTAACACAAGAAAATAAATAATTTAAATTAGAAACCCTAGTTACAAATGAGGAGATAGAAAGACTTAACTTATTCGTAGAGATGTGGAAGGTGTACAGAGATGGAAAATTGTTGAGACAGAGTGGTAGTGTGTCATAATGAGACCCATAAAATTGCATAGATATCAAAAATGACAATAACATGGCACCTATGGAGGTTTAAGGGCACCTAGGGCATCAAGGACCTATTTTGAGCACTTGTGACCACTAAGAAGATGTGAAACCCTATTTCACGGTGGTCACAAGATATTCGCTACTTGTCACCTTTGATCGGTTGTATGTCACTTGAATTTCTTGATATTCACTTGAAACCTATAATAATAAATAAGAACCTATAGTATACATCAAATCATTAAAAATATGCAACATAGGATGTCATATTATCCTCGATTGTCAACAAAGTGAACTTACGACCGAGAATTGCACTACATTGCAGACACCCGTCTAGTTCTATGTGTGTGTGTGAAAAATTGTGCCCTATGTGGCTGTTGTGCACATCACACTTGATAGAAAGGAATATCTAGATGTAGAAAATATAGATAGATGTGTGCATGAAATAATGAACATCCCCTCCTATGAAGTGTATGTAAAATTATGCAGTCCCTTGTTCCTTGAATGAATGCTAGATGGATGCTTGAATGCTCTTGATAATGTCTTTAGATGTAACTTGTGGATATAGTAGATGCTTAGTGCTTGGTCCCTTATTATGATCACATAGATTTTTATTTATATGATTCCCTTGGTTGAATTTCTTAATTAATCATCTAAAAGGCTTACTTGCAAGAAAATAAGACGCCCAAATGGTTAGAAAATACCAAAAAGATGTGATCAAAGTACAAATAGGTCGGGGGCACCCAGACGGGATATGGACGCCTAGGCACTATCATCTTGGCTTGGTGTTAGTGTCGAGAGTGATAAATTCCAAAGTATGAAAGGACATACTGGACTAGAAGGAGTGTAAGACTAGAAGAGAAAAAAGAGAGCAAGTAAAGATGGCCAAAAATAATGATCAATTAGTACTTTTTTTTTATTAGGAATCATATGAGTAGTAGTATGTTGTAATGACTAGATAGATGTCCAAAGTGCATGATTTAGTGTCTACATTTTCCCCACTTTATGGTTGTAAGTGAATTCTTGATAACATAAAGTAGATAAGAGATGCATACTTGATAACTATGTAGATGCAATGACGAAAAGCATGCTAAGAGACAAGGAAAAGTGTGGAGTGATAAAAAATGTGTAGTATAGAATATAAAGATGAGGAAGGGAAAAAAGAAGTGATGATGATGACCCTAGGGAAAAAGCGTACATTTAGATGTCGCATTTTACCTATTGTTTATGTCACTTGATTGTGTTGTTGATGTGTGATTGATGTGACTATCCATTCCCATAAGGACGGACCTACAAAAGAGAAGAATGAACACGTAATCAAATACATGTGTATGAAAAATCCAATTAAAATGAGTAATAATTATGTAAAAATTCAAAAAGGAACATATTCACCTGATCTTTGATGAGGAAAAGAGATAGAAAGGATATTGAAGATGTTGTAGAAGAAAAGTATTTTCAAGAAATATCATGCCGATTCTTACTGAGTGTGAATTTTTTAGGCAATATCATGCCAAGAATGCAAGAACTATAGGGAGAAAAGTCTAGTGTCATCCTCCAACCTTTAACTTGTTCCCAAAATATGAACACCAAAGTATAGATGGTGTTTAAAAATTTGTTTTGTTTCAAACATGTCCAATCCAACGTGAAATTAGAAAAGAAAGTGTGTTGCATGCATACCGAAAGTTTGAAGGACTATCTGTCTGTAAAATCCATTGTGTGAGTTGTTGAAAACTATGTTGACTAGGAAGATAGGTGTCCATAAAGCGTCATGGGTTCCTAGGTGTTACTTCATGTGTTATGCTAAGGACCCAAGTAAGGTTCTAGGTTGTTTCTAATACTACATATTGTGTTGTACCAGTACTAAAGTATGACTATAAACTACTATATAGGGTGGCTAATTCACCCAATGGGTGCCCCCTCATTTGGAGTGCATTTGACATCGTGAGGATTATGTGTCCTAGAGGAGGAACGGACGCTATGCTGAAACTAGTTCCCTATAGGGGGAAGTGTGCTTGGTAGAAACCAAGAAACGTGCAAATGAAGTGGCCCTAAACAAGTGTTAGTGCAAGAAATATAAAAACACATGTATAAGAAAAATTTTTAGCTATCAAGCAGAAGATAATGTAGGAAAACAATAACACAAAAAAGTAAACTATGAAAAGAGGGTTTCAAACATGGAACATCACTCATACATGCAATCGAGAGAAAAATCAAGATAGAAGGAAAATCCCACAAAAATGGCATACAATGACCAACAAAGACAAATAATAACAAACAATGTAATAGACAACCATGGGAGTAAAGAGTTCATGCAAGACAAGCAATGCACATGAAGCACCCATTAGTGTGCTATAAAGATATAAAATATGTTAAGATGTGTATAATCCAATATAATTTAGTGTGCTAGTATGAATAGGAAGTAGTATAAACCAATACAATAACACCTATAGTGTGTATGAAAGTGGATGTCCCCAAGAGCCATTGTGGGACTATTAATAGGTATTATGCCAAGCATACATGTTACATGTAACGATCTGTATAAAGTCTAAAATCAAAAATAGAGAGAAAGTGACATGCATGTGTATATGGATAAATAATGACATACAATGTATCTAGCTAACATAGTAAACAAGATGTAACATACGAGTATAAGTGAACAAGAACAATGTGTAACCAAGATATGTAGTATGCTATGGATGCATGAGATGGAATGAGCAATAGGAGCCAAATTCCCCGAGTGAATGTGAATGAGTATATGTGAGATGATGTTCATTTATACATGCCTTCTCAAAGCAGATTAAGAATGAACCATGAAACTAGAGTGTGGCGTGACTCGTAGGGTAATGATCGCATCATGAAAGAAAGATCCGTCGTGAATGCATAGAATGTGTAGTACGATGATACGTAATAGATGAATGTGTGAAGTGTGAAGTGTGTAAGAGGTGGGGTTTATGAATGTAGTGAGCCTTCAACAATCAAGTGTGAACCATAGCACAAGAGTGCGTGATTGGGTAATGACGATATAATGTGTGTATCAGTGATCTTGAAAGTACTAATAAAGATGAACCATGAAGCATGGAACATTAAGTGTGATAGATCATCCTAGAAATAATTTTCGCAGTGCTAGAAAGGGGGAGTGTGGTGGTCCCCAAATATGACAAGTGATGGAGATATATGCCGGGACACAAGAGGTACCATGCCATTGTGGGAGAGTGTCATTTGTGTCATGATAAGAGAGAGGGCCAACACAATGGTAGGTAGAAGTAATAGTAGGACCATACGATGGTGGAGAAATTAAAAATGTGTCCTAACCATCACTTGGAGTATTTGATTTGATGAAAACAATTGGTAGTTGAAGTGGTGAATTATTGTGTAACACTATAGAAGACTCAGTAGGAGGAGGTGTTGAATTCATATTTAATGGAGGTTGTTTAGGTGGACTTGATAGTGTCATAGATGACTTACGAGGAGGCGAGTGAGACTAATTTTGAGAGGTAGTTTCTTAACTTGAGTGGATTGTATAGGTGGTGCTTGAGTGATAGAAGAAACATTATAAGTGATATCATGATGCTCATTAGACACAAACGAGCCAAATTTAAGAACCCATTAAGATGTAACAATTGGAGAGTACCATGTAACAAAACATTGCTCAAAGTGAATGAGATAAAACGTTGACGCTCAAGATGTTAAATCTTCATTGTAAAGCTTATAAATCATTGTCATTATGTCCATTTATTCGATGATAATTGCAATATGGATGACCTTGATATTTTGGAAGTCGATAAGGAGGATAGTAATTAGTAGATGGAAAGATGATTAAGTGAAGAGTGAGAATCAGAGAAACATATCTTGTTGCTTAACATTGAGATCAAACCTAAGAGGCACAAAGAGCATCAATATTTGAGGTTCACTGATATGAGCACAAGTAGAAGACATAGAAGTGGGATGAGATGTAGTAGAGGAACTAACATGAGCCTGAGAAACATCCTTAAGATGTTGGATTTCATATTTAAGAGATGTAATCATGGATTCCATAGCCTGAAATTGGTCTTGAAATAAAGAATGCAAAAATTGAAGTGACACCAACATAGGTTGATGGGAATTAGAACCAAGAGAGTCATCAGAAATATGATTGAAGATAACATTAATTTGAGCAGGCAATGTATCACTAGGAAGATATATAGTGTTTAGGGATTTTAGAAGAACATCTTTGCAAGATGGGTGCATTAAAAAAATTGATGTAAAAATACATGAGATACCTTATGAGCCATGATAGGAGAACGATGAGGATCCAAGATTATTCAAACATGGGTTCACAAAAATTATTAAGAAAATATTGAATAAATATGTGATAAATCTAAATATGTAATACCATTATGATATAAACAATTAAGCATACATCTGACCTAAGCACATAAGAAATGTAAATTATAAATGCTAGTTACAAATGAGGAGATAAAGACTTAGCTGATTCGTAGAGATGCCAACGGTGTGCAGAGCTGGAAAACAACTAGAACAGAGAGGTGGTGTGTCATAAAGAGACCCATCAAATAGCATAGGTGTTGAAAATACTAGGACCAAGGCACCTATGGAGGATTAGGGGTTCCTAGGGTGACATGGACCTCATTATAGATGCCTTTAACTACTCAAAAGATGTGAAAGCCTATTTTGTAGCATCACAATATATTCTTTGTTTATAGCCTTTATCACATGTATGTCACTAGAACTTAATACTATTCACGTGAAACCTATAGTAAGAAAGAAGCACTTGCAAAACCCCCAAACTGGATACAATGATTAAAAAAATAAATATGAAAAATGGGAGGTTGGATCTCCTTGATTTTCAACAAAGTGAACTGACAAGTGAGCATTGCACTACATAACAGACCCTATGCAGTTATATGTGTGTGTGTGAATAAATTGTGCCCTAGGTGCTCTTGTGTGTGTCACACTTGAAGCAAACAATAGCTAGATGTAGAATATGTAGATAGATGTGTGCATGGAAGAATGAAATTCCCCTCCTATGAAGTTTACATGTATAATGATGTAGTCCCTTGTCCCTTGAATGGATGTTGGATGGATGCTAAAATTCTCTTGATAAGACCTTTGGATGCAACCTTAGGTTGAGATAATAGATGCTTAGTGCTTGGTCAATTATTATGATCACATAGCTTTGTGTTTAAATGATTCACTAGGTTTAATGTCATAGTTGATCACTAAAAGTCTAACTAACAAGAAAATAAGATGCCCAAATGGCTATAAAATAAACAAAAGAAGAAATCAAAGTACAAATAGGTCGAGGGTGCCCATAGGGGACGGGCATACCTAGGAACTGGCATCTTTGCTAGGTGTTGGTGTCCAGAGTGAGAAATTCTTAAGTATGAAAGGACAGACTAGGATATAAGGATTATAAGATAATAAGAGAAAACAAAAAGCAAGCAAAGGTGGCCAAAAATAGTGATCAATTAGTACTTTTCTTGCTTAGGAATCATATGAATAGTAGTATGCGGTCAAGAATAGATAGATACCCAAAGTACATAATTCAGTTTCTATAAATATGTGATTTAGTAATATATGATATTATTTCATGCTTAGTGATGTCTTTGAAACTATTTTTCATCAAACTTGCACCCATGTCTCGAGATCTAGAGGAACCAATTCATTTGAGATCACAATGGAACCATCTCTAAGTTGTGGGACCTTGCGCACTTGAGATGGATCTCTAAAGAAGGTCGGTTCCTCTATCTATTTCTACTGCTACTGCTACTCCTAGTGCTGAAAGGGAAAAATAAGCTAATGATGCCAAGGGACCAGGGATAGGAGGATAACATGAAAGGAAACTACACTAAAAGGTGATAGCACCAGAAAAGAGGGATGAAAACTATCATTCTAAGTTAAAATGAAAGGAAATACGTGAAAGAAGGCTAGGCATGTGTAGCACAACTTAAAATGTATTTACCAGATCAGTATCATGGAACACAACTACATAAAGACCTGCAATAACTAGATCAAGAGGTATACAAATCAAAATATACAAATTATGAAGTCCTTAGCAAAAATGCATAAGGATTCAAAGTATCCAACATTAAAAATGATCCCAACTCTTACATTTATAGATGAATCCATGGAAGAAGAAGAGAAGGAGGGAAAATCTGAATTTGAAATGAAACCACCAACAAGAAGCATTCAATGCCTCAGAATCCTCCTACAATATGTCAAATGCACTTCCCTATGTCTCTTTGGTGTGTTGAATAAGGAAGGAAAGAGAATCAGATCAAATTGGGTGGTTGGAGAAATTTGATCTGTTCATTAATGTTCAGAAAGATGTTTTCCCATTTATCACCTACCAGGTCCACAAAGAATTTGAATTTGAATATTTAGCATTATAGCCTATGTCAGGAGCTATTGATTGAGACTAGGTGCGCACCGATCGGAGCTTTGTAGCTAAAGATGTGGCTATCATAAGTTTTTTAGAGTTGTCTCGTGCACGTAAGACAAGTGACATGTGTAGATTGGTTCAAAGGATGAACAATCGTGAAAATGCTCTTATCATTTATACCACATGTCATTCATTGATTTTTTTGCAAGGATTTAGTACCTGTTGCTTCACTTTGATAATTTTCTTGTGGTAAACTCAAGCATGTTAGGATGACGTGGCATGGAATGACACAGAGTAGTAGGCGTAAAGGTATGAGTGTGAAATAATGAGGCACAAGAAGAAGATAGAATGGAAGTGCGTGGAATGCATGCAAGGAAATAAGGAAAATTGTTAAATGGAGAATGCATGGTCAAGGCACAATTATTACAAAGTAATGTGTGGGCCGTGCACGAGGGTGAGGGACTTAACTAATTGAAGGAATTGCAAGGCATGCGTACAAGGTGAAAAACTACTTAGGAAGAAGGTGAATGCACATAATATGAGTGTTGGGTGCGTGAGGAAAGGAGGGAATGCACCAAGTGAACTTGAGCACACGCAACCTTGCAATGAAGAGATCAGAGCCAGAAGATGTATACAAGTTGTCCATATAACTAGGAAAGTTATTTGGATAACAGTTTTGGTGCTTTTGGGGCCATCTACCCGCTATATGAAGGAGATCAAGAGCCTTGAGAATCCATTGGGCATGGAGTTTGTTATGTGATCATGAGATTCTAATCTGGAGCTTTGAATAACTGCCCCTTTAGTCACTTGAAGGATCATTTCTTGACTTTATTTCAAATCCTACAAACTATTGAAAACACCAACATATTGTAAGAAAAAGAAGAGTGCACATAGGAAGCACATGAGGAGAAAGAACTATGTACAAACAAATAATGTGAATGCAACGCACTTAGAGGAATTTAAACTACTCAAATATATACAAAATGATGCAACGAACTTAATGGAATGGTTTGAGATGGATCCCATTTACTACGATTTGCATTGTGCCTCCATCAAGATGAGTTAAGTTGAAAGAGTTAGGCTTTTGCATGATTTGATGATGTATGGGCCACTCCAAAGTGCATCAAACATTTAATGGTGCCCTTTTTAGCTCTGTTAGTATCCCACTTCAAAACCAAGTCCCCAACTTTAAAATCCCGAGGCCTAACCTTTTTTTGTCAAACCATTTCTTTGTTGCTTGTTGATTTTTTTCTAGCTTGATCATGGCAGAGTTTCTTGATTCTTCAATATTAACTAGCTCTTCCATTCTGATTTCTCTCTAGTTTGTGCCTTCAAACTCCATTTTCTAGGCAAGCATTAATGATTTCAACTCTAGCATCAAAGGAAGGGTATCCTCCTTGCTATAGACAAGATTGTAAGGTGAAGTTTCTATTATATTTTTAACTATGATTCTATCTACCCAGAGCACACGCGAGACCTTTATATGCCAATGTGTTTGGCTGATATTCATTATGAACTACATGATTCTCGATCATGTTCTTGTTTGCTGATTCTAATAGACCATTTCCTTGTGGATATTAGCTGGAAGAAGTCTTCAGATAAATTTCTAAATTTAGAGCCCAATCAATGATTCTAGTCCCAAGGAATTCTTTTGAAATTATCGAAGATAATGGTTTGAGGAACGCCAATCCTTGTGACTATACCTTCGAGGAAATTAAGGATGAATGATTCGGTTGATTCTTTGAGCGCAATGACTTTTGTCCATATGGTGAAGTATTCCATAGCTATCAGTACCCACTTATGTCTAGTGCTTAAAGGAAAATTGATCATGCCTATGAAGTCGAGATCTCATTGTGTAAAAGGATGATCCACTTGGATGGTTGGAGGGGAAGCGTTTCCAATATTTTATTTCCTGTAAAGAAAGTGCATTCCTTGCATTTTGTGATGAAATTGTGTGCATATGCAAACAGAGTTAGCCAAAATATACATGCCATTATGATTTTCATTGCAGTAGTTTTGGCAGAGAAGTGTCCACTAGATAATCCATAGTGAAATCCTACTAATACTTTTTCAGTCTGCGCACCATTGATATATCTTACCAACATGCCATCAAGATTCCTCTTGAATATAATTCCATCAATCAAAACATAATGGATAGATTGTAACCTCATATGTCTTCTCTTCTTTATTTAACCCTGTGGAGGGTATACACCCTTAGAAAGGAATGTGATCATGTTCTTCATCCATCACGTGTAATAGGATTTGTATTCTACTTAAGTTCTTCACGCAGAGATCCTCATCCATAAATAATGAAGTCTCAATCTCATTCTATGCATCCTCAGCAATTTTCTTGTCGAGTGCGCTACCTATTACAAGTTTTGTGGCTTTGATAGTCACATCATATTCCATGATTTTGGTCACCCATCATACTCTCTTTTCACTGATCTTTGCTCCCATGATGAAGTCTCTAACAGAAAAGTGGGAGACTAACACCTTGATATGATTTGTGGGGAGAATATTTTTTAATTTATTGAGCACGTGCATGATGGTCGATTCTCCATGTGGCTCTATTTTAATCATAATCATTCACCGTTTGGCTAAAGAAAGCCATTAGTTGTTCCAACCCTTGTTCATTTTCTTAGGTTAGGAAAACATAAATACTTGTGTCGGTGCCATACATAAGTATAAAGGATGAAATATTTTATGTAATCTAGGTTGATGAGTGTTGGCACTCAAACAATCTCTTGCTTGATTCTCGTTAAAGCTCTCTCTTCCTTCGCTTTCCATTTGAAGGCCATGTCCTTCTTGAGCATCCAGATGATGGTTTGTACTAGTCATATAAAGTTAGGGATAAAACTCCTAACAAAACTGATCTTTCCAAGGAAGGACTATAAGGCCTTCTTGTGCACCAGTAGGGAAAGAGACAAGATGGCTGAAACGCACTCAAGCTCAATTTGATGTCATCCTTTAAAACCACATGGCCCAAGAGGTTTCCCGTGCCATTGAAAAGTACACTTCTTGGGGTTAATGGATACCCCAAACTTTCTACATCTCTCAAATAATTTCTCCAAGTGCGCCATATGATCTGCACTCTACTTTGAGAAGACTATTATGTCATCAAGGTAAACCAAGATGAACTCATTGATGTAACCTTTGAAGGCAATATCCATGGCACACTGAAATGTTACACCTACATTTGATGATCGAAGGGCATATTATGATATACATATGTTCCCCACTTGGTTGTAAATTTTATTTTGAATTGATCCTCTTCCTTGACCAAGATCCGAATATTTGTGCATCACCACAAGTGTGCGTAATCTGCTCCATTGAAGGAAAAGGATAATTATCATGTAGAGATGCCTCATTCAAATACCTAAAATCAACACAAAGTCTGATTTCATCATTCTTATCATTGCGCAGTGGAACTAGATTCGCGATCAAAGTAGAGTACTCGATGGGAAAATGATTTTTACCTCAATGATTTGGATAATTCCTTTCTCATGAGGGGATCTATCTTTGGATTAACTCGGTCACTACTTTTGCTCGATGGGATTGATACCAGGATCAATATCAACAGAGTGTTGAGAAACACTTAGATAAAAACATTTTAGGTCTTCATACTCCATTAAAAGATATCACTGTATTTTTGACAGAGAGAGATGAAGGTCTGCTTTCCATTGTGTGCACAAGTCTTACTAAGAAGCAACTCCTTTCCATGCGCAATAGTGACTATGGAGAAATATTCTTGTACAAAGTGCATATACTTTTCTTCACCCTTGAACTCATCATCGTGGCTAAACATTTAGTCCAAGGTGACCAATCCTTTAGCCAACTTATTTTACATCAGTTGTATCACTTAGTCCCCATAATTGTCATGCAAGTCATCTTGCATGCTTGATGATAATTTAACTTCATATTGTATGAATTGGACGATCTGTGTGTCACTCTCAAACACTTTCCATTTGGTGTTGTTGTCTGGAATTGATGGTTTGATCACCATATTGATGTGTTGAGTGTTTCCTTTGACAAAGTACTTAGCACGAGATAACTACAAACCAGGCTCAACCATTTGGTTAGCTTCCTTATTCATTATGTGTGGCACCACCTACAGATTTAGAGCATCAAAGCTCTCAAGGAGGTCCCAAATTCTATGTTTAAAAGGTTTTGTAGCTTATTATTTTCCTGACACTTGTTGGTAACCTGGTGAATAACCAATTTTGTACCCTTGAATATCTACAACGCCTTAATCCCATTCTTCTCAGCAATGAGAAGCCCATGCACCAGTGCTTCATACTTTGCCATATTGTTAGAATAGGTAAAATACAATCTGTGCACAAAGAATAATTTATCATCGTTAGGGTAAGTGAGAAGGACTCCTGCTCTCATGTTGTTTTTGATTCTAGAACCATCAAAGTATAACTTCCATAGACCAGTGTTCTCTTAATTTTGCTTGAGTGCGCATGTCAGGATAACTTATTCTTCAAGAATGCATTAAGTACCAAGCCCAATTTCATAGGATTCTAGTTCTTTAACATGTGGGTCAAATTTATGGTGCCTCTCTATCCACTCATCAAGTAATAGATCAGGAATAGAAGGTGGAAGAGGATGCTCTTTAGGAACTGAAGCTGGTTCTTGGATTAAACAGTTTTCTTGGAGAGGGGATGGGACATATGACTCTACATGATAATAAAATATAGGCTCATCTTGTAGAGTAACCGGGTACCATACCTTATCCTAAGTAACATATGAGACCAATCGAAGAGAAGAAACCACACACTTTTTCAAGTAAATTATCTTGATAGACATAGGGAAAACAAAGGAGGTAAGTCAATGATAGATACAGATTGAGTTATGGTGAGGCTTGGACATATATGAAGGGTTAACTCAATATCCTTGATGACTCCTAAGGTAGCGACCATTGAACCATCAAGTTACAGGAATCCTTTTGTCAAGGGGATATACTTGAGACCTAAAACATCAGCTATCTTCTTAGGCATAATTGAAGTGCAAGACTGATTCTATCATGCAATTATGCACTAGGTTTTTACGTATGATTTGCACATGATAAGGGACATATAAAAGGGTGGGGTTTTAAAAATATTACTTATTTGTTTCTCCTCATCTTGGCAGGTTGATAGAAGCATGCGGCTTTCGCATAGTTGGTAGATTGCAGGAGTTGCACCAAAGCTTCATGTAATAGGTCGCATTGGGATGGAATGGTCAGGGCATCCCACATCATGACATTTATGTTTTTCCTCTTCATCTGGTCCATAATTCTAAATGGAAGACTTGATGAATTGTGCATTTGGGGAATGATAGCCTCCTTTCGATCGCTTTCTGCATGGAAATAATGGCTTTAGCTGAAGATGAGGCTTGACCTACCAAAGGAAGGGCACACGCCACTTCTAGAGAAGCTTTGTGTGAGATCTCTAGTGTAGGGGACTTGAAAAATTATACCACCGGGTGCTTTGGCTACATCTTTCTACTTTTGAGGGTCAACTTGTGTTGCTGGAATTGTGACCTATGCACCGACTCTAGTAATATTTTCTTGTATCTAGTGTTATATATAACTTAGGTGCACGGTTTTCTTGTATCATCTACTACTTAGTTAATTGCATAGAAGTCCTTAACACCAAAGAATATAATATTGGAATCAAGAGGAACCTCTATCCTTCCTTGGTTTTCTACTTTAGGGGCACTTGTTAAAGGCTCATAGGTTGAAGCATTTTGGATCATGTAGGATTGTGTGCATGCAACATTTGCACAATGATGTTGAATATGAGGAATGTTATAAGGGGAGCACCATTCTCGACTTCTCGCACCAAAATTTTCTCGAATCGGAACAAGTGCCTAACTTGTTGCATTGGGCAATGGAAGAGAGGGTGTGTGAGGAACAACTTACAAGGGTAGATGTGCACTAGCATGCCATCTATCATTCTATTGGTTGGGCGTATACATTTGGTTTCCATATTAATTTGCCAAGGTCTGATTGATTTGCTATGTGCGTGATTAAAAATTAGATTGCACATGTTGGTTCTCTAATGATATGAATTTATTTGAAAATTTTATAATTAGGGTCTTCAATTCATCATCTTCCTTTTACTGTACTAGAGAGTAGGATGTTGATGCAATAGTTTGTGCACTTTTCTCAGGAACAGTGAATAGGGACCAAAGAAGGCTGGGGTGCTTGTGATATTTCTGGGAACAAGAACATAGCTGGTTTAGGAGCTATTTTTCCCACTTGAATAAGATTGTTTTTCACCCTTACTACAATATTATAAGTGGCTGGTAAAGTCATACCTCCCATGGATTGAATCATGATTGAGATATCGTTTTTCAATGCCTTTAGATAATACAAAAAAGCATGTTGGGATGTAGGTATTACCATAAGAGGGATTCTATCCCAAGTCTTCTGAAATCTGATGTTGAAATCAGTCATCTACTCATTGGGCACCCTCCTTGTTGTTGTCAGTTGCTCCACCAGAGATAGGTGATCTGACTTATCTTCAAAGTAATTGTAAAGATCTATTCCAAGCTCATCCTAGGTGGTAATAGATCCAAGTCTCAAGCCTCGATACCATTGAAATGCTTTTCCTTTGAAAGAGGACGCAAGTAGCCTGATTGCTAAATCATTGTGTGTGATTAGGTACAGTAAACATACGTTTTATACATCTTGGATATGCTCCTAAGGGGTGACTCGATTCTCACAAGTAAAGTATGGAATACTTGTAAGTGCTTCATTCAACATGCCGTGTTACATGGCTAGAACTAGGGACTTCCTCTAGTTAAATTACCAAACTTCCTTAGTGGAGGGGATGGTTAATGCTCCATGCAGCAGGCATGCTAGTTGTCCATTGTGAGGAGGGGTTGAATGGGTGTAGCATGCTTTGGAGATGGAGATACACGCGTGGGTTTTATGGAATGAAATATTCTTAGGGATATCTCGTAGGTACTTGAAATAATCTTCACAGCCGCACATTTTATTGTATGCACTCTTCTCATGAAAGGTGCTAAGGGCTACTAAAAAAGAGATTACAAATGTTGGGAGTCACCAGATGTGTTGAAATGAGCCTCCAAAGGCTGAAATGCTAAGTCCACACACCAGAAATCAACAATGTGAAATTTAAAATTTCAATGCTTGTCCCACTGGGCCTACCAATTTTTTTTGGTTGTTAAGCTTGCACCCATGTCTCAGATATAGAGGAATTATATCATTTTATATCATAATGGAACCGTCTCCTAGTTGTGGGACCTTGCGTGCTTGAGATGGATCTCAAAAAGGCCGGTTCCTCTATCTATTTCTATTGCTATCGCTTACTCCTAGTACTGAAAGGGAAAACTAAGCTAATGATGCCAAGGGACCAGGGATATGAGGATAACATGAAAGGAAACTACACTAAAAGGAAATAACACTAGAAAAAGAGGGATGAACACTATCTGTTCTTAGCAAAAATGAAAGGAAATAAGTGATCAAGGCTAGGAACGTCTAACACAACTTAAAACATATTTACTAGATCGGTCTCATAGAACACAACTAGATAAGGAGCTACAAGGATGCAAAATGGCACAACA
The DNA here is from genome assembly GCA_018340775.1 of Taxus wallichiana var. yunnanensis. NCBI lineage: Eukaryota > Viridiplantae > Streptophyta > Pinopsida > Cupressales > Taxaceae > Taxus > Taxus wallichiana. The sequence goes on along the minus strand of CM031237.1, from coordinate 701,441,996 downwards.
AGTATGTAATGAAAAATAAAACATGAGGAGAAGGAACACAAACACGTTACAACAAGAAATAGTCACAAAATGATGCTTTTATTACTTCAAAAATTACATAAAGATGTTACAATCGCCAAAGAGACCAATATCCACATGCAAAAATTAGATCCAGAGGTCTGCAACTCAAAAGATAGAAAATATGAATTCCTTAGAAAAATGAGTAAGGATTCAAAGTATCCAACATTAAAAATGAGCCCATATCTTACATTTATATATGAATCCATGGAAGAAGAAGAGAAGAAGGAGGGAAAATCTAAATTTGAAATGCAACCACCAACAAGAAGCATTAAATGCCTGTAAATCCACTAGCAAATGTGTTAAATGAACTTCCTTTGGTTTGTTTGACATGTCAAGAAGGAAGGAGGAAAAATTAGATCAAATTGGGTGGTTGGAGAAACTAGATCTATCCATTAATGTTCAAAAAGACATTTTCCCATTTCTCACCTATTAGGTCCTCCAAGAATTTGCATTTGAATATTTAGTAATATAGCCCATGCCGTAGCTATTGATTGAGACTAGGCACATGCCGATCGAGCTCGTATCAAAAGATACAATTTTCATAATTTTTCGTAGTCATCTATAAACGTAAGACACGTGGTGCACACGGAATGGCTGAAAGGATAGCCAACTGTGTAAATCTTCTTATCATTTCTACCATGTGTCATTCAATTATTTGTTATAAGGATTCGGCGCCCTATTTGTGTGCTTTGATAATTTTCTTGTGTTACACTCAAGCATGTGAGAATGATGTGGCATGGAATGGCATAGAGGAGGGCGCAAAGGTATGCACACATAAGAGTGAAGTATGGGATGAAGATAGATTGGAGCCGAGCGAACGTGTGTGAGCAAATAAGGAAAAATTTTGAGCGGAGAATGCATGGTAAAGGAAGAACTATTATAAAGTAATGTGCACTGTGTGAGCAAGGGTCAAGGACTTAGCTAATGAAGCAAGTGCAACGCGCACGTGCATGGTGAATAGCTACTTAGGAAGAAGGAAAATGCGTAGAAGATGCGCACAAGGGGAAGATGAAACAGAGAGGAAAAGGAAAGGAAGGGAATAAGGGAAAGCGACTGAACAAGTGATGAAAATAATGGAATGTGCCAAGTGAACTTGAGTGCATGTAACATTCGAATAAAGAGATCATACCCAAAAGACGTATACAAGTTGTCCAAAAACTAGGAGAGTTATTTAGATAACAGAAACCTCCATTTGTTGCATCAAACAAATTATCTGCATGATTTTATCTATAACCCATTTTTATTGTGTCATTTGTGTGCATATTTTGTGTGCCTCCTTTGAGTACATCCTTTGCATGTCTCTGCTCTGCAAACAAGATTATAATTACTACCTCATTTTTTCTTGCAAAAATGGTTGGGATTTGCACACTTGGCCCCGCAATCTGCTTTGCATGCTTGTATTGTTTTATGATTTCACGAGCTTCTTTTCATTGAGATTGAAATGAAAGAAACCCCAAAAATAGTTCTCTCGAGGTATTTAATAAATTTATTGGCACATTTCACACTAGATATTTTGACAATATAAAAAATTTAGGGATATGATAATTTAAAAATTTGACTTTCCCCCCCATAAAGCAAAGGATATTGAAATATCAAATACTCTCAAATGTGAGGGAATTCACAATTCAAAATTTTAATTACCCTCACTACGAAAAGGCGTGAAACATCAAAAAGAATAGAAAAATACAAAAATAATTTTATTATTGTCTATAACATATATTAATATAAACATAATAAAAAATATATTATAAAAAAACAAGAAATAAATTCTAAAAATGTATATGCACATTTATTTTTAATTTTTATCAAAATTAATCTTGACATTGTTAGATGTAGTGCATGCTAATTTAATATAATTCTCCAATTAAAGTGTGTTACATGGAAAGGTTAAGCTTTATAGCTAGAAACAATATAATTGACACATTTATTATGAAATTAAAATATAAAGAAAAGCCTATAAAATATTTTAAACCTATATAAATCCATAATATTATTATATAAATAATACCCACTAAAATGATGACACGTGGCATGAAATTTCTAAAAAAATTTAATGATGTTATTTACATTTTACATTAGTAACCATATGACATAACTTTCTACTTCACACATATTTCACATTGGCTTATATATAGAAAAAAATTTAATAAAAAATTAATAACCATTAAGCTCCATTGTTATGCTTTTTTAATCCAACACATCCTCTAAAATAATAAAGTGTTAGGTCTTATTGGCCACTAAGCTATTCCTTTAATTAGGTGTTAATGAACTACTATGCATGTTTTATGTTGTCCATTTATTTATCACAAGAAGGCTAGTGAACACTAGCCTCAATATTTTCTATGGATAGTCTAACCAATATGATACAATTATAATCAATAAAAATTACTATTGATCCAAAGATTTATAGATAGTGCTTACAATCATAAGAGGTAATGGTAGGAGCTTCTAGTGACTGCTAAGCTAGATAATGATTTGTTATTCATCCGCTTAAATTAAGAAATTGTTCATCCCATTGGGAATTATGTCCTTCCTTTTAATAAGTAGTTCAACTTAGTGGTCGGTAAGTATTTTATTTTACACAAATCAATGTGAATTATATGTCAAAAACAATGTATGTTCCGAGAACTAAAAAGGCTTGATCCCTCTCAAGGGTATGTAGTGCAACACTTGTCCCCGCCTGTGGATATTTTATCCAATATGATACAATTATAATCAATGAAAATTAATATCGATCTAAAGTTGTACATATAGTGTTTACAATGACTAGAGGTAATGATTATAGCCAAAGATCCACTATGCTAGACCATAATTTTTATTTTTCACTATTTTCAAATTAAGAAATTATTGAGCCTTGTGGCCACTATGTCATTCCTTTTAATAAGTAATGCAACTTAGTGGTCGCTAATTATTTTATTTGATATGAATCGATGTGAATTTTATGTCACAAAGAATATATCTTATGAGAACTACATAAGGTTTGATCCTCTCAAGGGTATTTAGTGCATCACTTGGATCCGCCAGGGATGGTCTAACTAATATGATACAATTATAATCAAGGAAAATTACTATCGATCCAAAGGTATATAAATAGTGTTTACAATGACAAGAGGTAATGGTAGGAGTCAAGCGGATGCTAATATAGACCATGATTTTTTATTCATTCACTATTTTGAAATTACAAAAATGTTGACCCTTACAGATGTTATGTCATTCATTTTAATAAATAGTGCAAACTTAACAATTGCTAAGTATTTTCTTTTATACAAATTAATGTGAATTATATGTCACAAAGAGTATATATTATGATAAATAAATAAGGTTTGATTCCTCTCGAGTGTATGTAGTGAAACACTCTACTTTGTGAGGGATAGTCTAGCTAATATTATAAAATTATAATTAATGAAAATTACTATTGATCCAAAGTTGTATAGATTAATTTTCAATGTTAAGAGGTAATGGTAGGAGCCTAACGCCCGTTAAGCTAGACCATGATTTCATATTCATTCGCTATTGTCAAATTAAGAATTTTGAGCCTAACGGCCACTATGACATTCCTTTTGATAAGTAGTGTAGCTTGGTGGTAACTAATTATTTTGTTTGATACGAATCAATATGAATTATATGTCATATAAAATATATCTTATGATAACTACATAAGCCTTGATCCCTCTTGAATGTATGTAGTGAGGAACTTGGATTTTCCAGTGATAGTCCACCCAATTTGTTAAAATTATAATAAATGAAAATTCCTATCGATCAAAAGCTATACAAATAGATTTTCAAATGACAAGAGGTAATGGTAGCAGCCTAGAGACTGCTAAGCTAGACAAAGATTTGTTATTCGTATGCTATTTTCAAATTAATAAACTCTCGAGCCTAGCGGATACTATGTCATTCCTTTAAATAAGTAATGCAGTTTAGTGGTCCCTAAGTGTTTTCTTTTATATGAATCAATGTGAATTAAATGTCACAAAGAAGAGGACTAGATAAGGATTTATCCCTCTCAAGGGTGTGTAGTGCATCACTTGGATTTTCCAAGGATAATCCAACTAATATGATATAATTATAATAAAGGAAAATAACTATCGATCCAAAGATGTACATATAGTGTTTACAATGACAAGAGGTAATGGTAGAAACCTAATGGCTACTAATATAGACCATGATTTGTTATTTGTTTTCTATTTTGAAATTAAGAAACTGTTGAGCCTTATAGTGGCTATGTCATTCCTTTTAATAAATAGTGCACCTTAAGCGGTTGTTAAGTCTTTTATGTGTTATGAATAGATGTGAATTATATCTCACAAAGAGTATATATTATGATAACTAAATAAGGCTTGATCCTCTCGAGGGTATGTAGGGAAACACTTGGCTTTACGAGGGATATTCTAGCTAATATGATACAATTATAATTAATGAAAATTATTATCGATTTGAAGTTGTACAAAAATATTTTTCAATGACAAGAGGTAATTATAGGAGCCTAGGACCCATAATGCTACACCATCATTTGTTATTTGTTTTCTATTTTCAAATTAAGAAATTGGTGAGCCTAAGCGCCATTATGTCATTCCTTTTGATAAGTAGTGAATCTTAGTGGTTGCTAATTATTTTCTTTGATACAAATCAATGTGAATTATATGTCATAAAAATATATCTTATGATAACTACATAAGCCTTGATCCATCTCAAGGGCATTTAGTGCAACACCTAGATTCATAAGGGATATTCCCCCAATATGTTACAATTATAATCAATGAAAATTCCTATCAATCCAAAGTTGTACAAATAGATTTTTCAATGACAAGAGGTAATGGTAGGAGCCGGAGACTGCTAAGATAGATCATGATTTGTTATTTATCTATTATTTTCTTATTAATAAATTATTGAGCCTAACGTCTACTATGTCATCCCTTTCAATAAGTAATGCAATTTAGTGGTCCCTAAGTATTTTATTTGATATAAATAAATGTGAATTATATGTCACAAAGAAGATAACTATATAAGGATTTATCCTCTTAAGGGTATGTAGTGCATCACTTGGATCTCTCAGGGATAGTCTAGCCAACATGATACAATTATAATCAAGGAAAATTACAATCAGTTTAAAGTTGTACAGATAGTGTTTACAAGAACAAGAGGTAATGGTAGGAGCCTAAAGGCCATTAAGCTAGACCATGATTTGTTATATGTTTGCTATTTTTAAATTAAGAAATTGTTGATCTTTACGTCTGTTATATCATTCCTTTTAATAAATAGTGCAACTTAGCGGTTGCTAAGTATTTTCTTTTATACGAATCAACGTGAATTTTATGTCACAAAGAATATATATTATGAGAACTACATAAACATTGATCCCTCTTGAGGGTATGTAGAGTATAACTTGGCTCCACTAGGGATAGTCCAACCTATATGATATAATTATAATCAAGGAAAGTTACTATCGATCCAAAGATATACAAACAATGTTTATAATGACAAGAGGTAATGGTAGGAATCTAGCAACGACTAAACAAGACCATGATTTATTATTTGTTTTCTATTTTAAAATTAATAAATTGTTGAGCCTTATGCCCTCTAATTCATTCCTTTCAATAATTAATGGAGCTTAGTGGTCTCTAATAATTTTTTTGATATGAACCAATGTGAATTGCGTATTATACGCAATATATTCCAAGACCCAATTTCAAATAAGAATTGTTAGGTCTAAGAAACCACTTAGTTATTCCTTGCAACATGTGTTAATGAAAAAATAAGAATTTTTATGTATAAATGGTACTTCTTAGTGACCACTAGCTCCGTTATTGATATTTTTTCTCAAACACTCTCTTTAAAATACAAAAATAGATCTTAATGCCCTCTACTCTAGTCCATTCAATAGGTGTAAATTAACAACAATGAATGTTTTAAATTGTCCATTTATATGTTGAATAGAATCATATTTTCCACTAAGATCTATATTTTCTAATGTTCCTATCATGCTATCTATAGAATGTTATAGTTTTTCAAACACAAGGATAATCCTTTGAAAATATTTTACGTGTTACTTAGTTAGAATGCTTTTGGATAGTTTTTATTATTATTTATTTGATCCGAAAAATATGAATTACTCTAACCAGTTGATGGTTAGATATCATGTCCATTCGAGGCCTAGCAATCACTAAACATTAATTTAATTACTCTCCAATGATAAAAGTTAATGAATCGTAAATGTTAGTGTTGAATCGATTTTATTGTTCTGTTTTAGATTAGTGAAATGGTAACAAGAAAACAAGAAAGTTCACTATGAGAGGGTTTAAATCTACATCTAAATGAGATTATGATGGATAGGGGTGTAAAATATCCTCTTCATGGAAAACTTGACTACCCGCACAACAAAGAGAAACTCAACATGAAAATGGATTAGTAGATAAGATGGTGGGTTTCTGAAAAAATAATTCCTAAGAAGTGAAAACTTTATAAGATGGATATCAACCCACTTTTTAATAAAAGATAGATAAATAAAAATGGAAAAGTAATAAATTTTTGAATCGATATAGAAATTTTTTTAATATTGGTAAATAGTTTTTTTGAACTCGATATAGAAAATTAGAGATGTGCTAGGAAAGATAAAATGAGATCTAATTATAGAAAATTATAATCTAAAACAAACCTTGATGGGACGACAACAACCCAAGTTGTTAGGCACGATCAACGAATACTGTGCAATATGACTAAAAATAAATGTGGAGAATGAAGATATAAAGGAGTTTTTTTAAGTTGATATGAGGTCGATATTGATGTAGGGATGTGGCAAGGAGTCTAGATATAATGAGGATAGAAGGTATGCACGAAAATTGAAGAAAATGAGAAATGATGACAGGGTCAATGATGACCTGGTCCCCATCGACAAGTGAATGGATGTGATGAAGATGGCAAGATTGGTAGACACTGGGATCTGCGAAATCAAGAAAGATGAATGGAAAAATGGATAATATGAAGTCAAACAGATGTGAACTAGGTTGACAGTTACTTGGTAGGGTTAACGGTGACTAAGAGAGAGCTAGGGTGTGATGAGTGAGGAAAGATGGAAATGGTGATCTACAAAAAGAGATAGAAGATGATGAATGCAAGGGTAGAACTCGATATGGCTAATGATCTTGGAAAACTGATGGAAAATAATGGAAGGATGGTAATGAGGTATACCCAATCATGAAAAAGAGAAGGATAACTACAAATCTCTAAAAATGAGGAACAAGATATCTAAAGTAGCTCCAAATTGGTGATAAGAAGCTACAAAGAAGAACAAGAAACAAATCCAAGATCACAAGAAAGTCTAAAGTCCCACAACTTTTATCCTAGAAATAGGAGGGGTATGGGCATATTTATAGGGTCGACCACAACCCGGATGGGTAACTAGTGAATGCGGCGAGTCCGTTGATTTGGGTGGTGGAAGATTGAGCAGTCAAGCCATTGGGACCTGTGAGGCAGGATTAGGGTTTTGGGTGGTAAATACGGGTTAGGGATGTCTTGGGAAGATAAAATGGTAGTTGGGGATAAGAATGCATTAAATTAAGGTATATGGGAACCTAGGGATGGTAAATAGGGGCTTAAGGAGGATTAAAAGGATTATATGATGATTTAGGACTAATTAATTTTGGAATTAATTAAATAGGAATATAGATGAATTAATGGAAGTAAACTAAATGAAATGATAGTTTAAGATAGAAAAGTAAGAAATTTGAATAAATGGTATTTAGGAGGGAAAAAGGAAATTGGAATTGGAATATAAAGATGGATGTGAGGTAATGATGATAATAGGCGGTAGACGTGAGACAACGGATACCAAAAATTGTGTCTACATTTGGCCCTTTTTATTAAGTGGTTTTTGTTGGGAAAGTCATGAGACAAAAATGAGAAGTGATAAAAGATGATGATTGTTAAGGTGCTCCCCTTAAACTAGGGATCAATGATACAAAGAAGAATTGATCACTAGGTTGAAAGTAGTAGATGAAAGGAAAAGAGAAGATGACGAAGAGGGATAAGAAAAAATAAAATAAGGTGGTGATTTTGGAATCACTTTGGTAGGGAACAAAGTACAAAATCAATGGAGTTGATGGAAATTTCCTACAAACAAGTGAGTTGGAGAAAATCACATAAATATGGAGGGATTCCAATAGGAATCAAATCAAATGGATTTGCAATCCGTGAGACCAATGGATTCAAGGAAAACATCAAAAGTATGCATAAACAAATGTGAGGATAGTCAAGAAAATGGTCCGACAAAATGTGGGGAAAGAGTGGATGTGATATCCTTCATACATGATAAATTGAAAATATATGTCTTGGTGAGATGAAGATAAAATATGGCCAAAATGGTAGGATTTGAAAGAAATATGGTGCCCCAAGAGGGACACAAAGATGATAGCATAATGGGCTACTAGATGCAATTAAGGATTTAAAGTGAGATTGAAAATATTGAGGAAAGTCCAATTTGACAAATATGGGTGTGTTATGAACAACACACATGTCAAAAATGGAAGAAAAGAAAATTTGAAAGGGGGATTAGGTGAAAGAGGGTGGGGAATGGAAATTTTATAGTTGGGTGGATGGTGACTTAGTAGGGAGGCCTAGGAGGCTATATTTTGAGATCTTTGACCTATAGTTACAGAATTAGGGAGTGAGACACCAACAAATTTCTTAGAAGCTAGCCGAGATGGCTCCATCGAGTATTTTATCACAAGATTAGTACAAGGCACTAGGTGTAGAGACATGATACTACGAGCACACAATGACATTGAGGATACCATATGTATCACGATACGTAGCATACCTAGAATGGAAGTGAAGAGTAGAGAGATCAGCGTGAGAAACACCATTCAAGAGTACAGATAAGCGTGTCATAGCCGAGGTGAGACCTAGGTCTAGATGTAAGAGGAGATGATGGAAAAATATATATGTAGGTTCCTTCCTGTGGGGAAATTTTTGACACTTAGATTATCCGATGTTCACTACACTAATTAGTCAATGAACATTGTATATATATTTTGTGAGAGATTCTTATGAATAGAATTTTGAGATAGAGCCCCATAGAGGCCTCTCACGGATGTGTGTGTGTGTGTGATTAATTCGTGGTTTATATGAGGTGTATGCTGATCAATGTGATGGATTTGATTTACTTGACTATAGTATGGATGTTAGTTTAGATGTTGAATGTGATGCACCATGTATTGATGACGTGATGTTGTGACTCGATCTTAGATATGCAATTTGATGCTTTTGTATGATGAATAATTATAATTATTTATAGTTCATGCTCTATATGATGTGATTTATGGATTAATTTTTGTTGATGATTTTTTTACTGAACATGATAGATGTTTTTGTGATGTGATAGATACGAGATGATGAGTTTAGATATATTTAGATACGGGAGAGATAAGCGTGGTTAAGAGAGCGTAGTCGAGATAAGATGCATCCTAGATAGGATGATCCAGGGCATGAAAATAAAATTCATCATAAAGAGGAGCGTATGTAGAAAATATTCCTTTGTATAGAATTGGAGATAAAATGTGAAAAGGAACAACCATAGCATTGCACTTGTCACCATTAATAGGTGTTAACGCAGAACTAACGATAATTATTCAATCTTAAGATCATGAGGGGAAGTTGGAATGTGTTCCTATAAACATACTATAGACATGAAAAATGTGTTAAGATGGAGCTTATAAGGGTAAAATAGGCTCTCCTTAGGTGAAAATCCTAGGTCTATGCCCTAGATCTAAGTAATATGGTGCAAACCGATCAATACGGGAATGTTGTTGTAGATAGGAAAGCATATCGATGTGGGAATCTTTCTAGGAATATTTCTTCTGATATTTTACTTTTCATTTTGAGATGTGGAAGGATGACCAATGTGGGGAGAATTTTATTGCAATGATATAAGATAATATCCATCCTTCGAGGGAGTGGTCTACATTCATAATTTTTTTACTTTTGATACTAAATTTTGACTTTTTGATGACATGATAAGATATGCATAATAGCTATCCTTCGAGGGATTCTTATATACTTTTGGATCTATTTGATTTATATGAACAACTATTCTTCGAGGGAGCAATATGTTTTTGGATATGATAGCTTTTATATAAACATCTAGAGTTTTTGAATTTAGGATACGATTACGGATAACCATGTAAACCACTTGGGGAAGGGGTGATAAGATGTACAAGAGACACCGGTAAACCCTTAGCATGGTTCTAGTAGGTAGATGAGAGGGTAACGAATGTAATGATTGTGGGGTTCCAATCTAGAAGGGGAATGTTTCCATAAGGAATATGCTCGGGAAGAGTTATGGTGTCCATATCCAAGGTGAGAGATAGGAAAGTTATAGTAAACCACATAATTCAAAATCATTATGATGAAAGATGGAGGGACTATTGATTGAAGCAAGATCTTAGGAAATGACTAAGACTATGTTAGTAGGTATGTTAATAGTAGAAGGGTTACAAGTGTAAGGCATTAAGAGGTTCCATTTCTGGTTTACCATCAAGAGACGCTAAATGATAGGCTCCAGACCCATACTTATGTGTGATAATGTATGGTCCAATCCAATGGGAGAAAACTTTCCACGTTGGCTCCTTTCTAGAGTAGTGACATTTTGATTTTCTTTTAAGATGAGGTCACCAATATTAAAGTCATGTTCTTTCAGATATTTTTAGGCACGTTTGATACACTCTTGATACACATGGTGATGTTGAAGAGTGATTAAGTGATGCTCATCTAATAATTCAAGTTGTACTAAATGCTCTTGATGATAGTCCTTGAGAGATAAAGTCTCGAGAGCGAATCCCGTAAGGAGGGATTTGAAATTCTAGAGGAAGAACATATTCATATTCGTATGCAAGAGAGAAAGGAGTAACACCCGTAGAGGTGTGGATGCTAGTATGATAGGCCTAAAGAATGAAGGGGATATGAAGATGCAAATTATGACTAGATTTTTGATGGTCTTCGTAAGGATGTTACAAAGAGTTTTGTTAGTGGCTTCGACCTAACCATTAGCTTGAGGATAATAAGGAGAGGAGAAGATGAGATTGATGTTGAAGGAGTCACAAATATTCTTAAGGTATTTATTTTTAAAGGACTTTCTGTTGTCCGTGATGATTTTATGGAGAATGCCAAAATGAAAATGATGTGTTGATAGAACAAATCAATGATTTTTTAAATATTTTTAGGTGCAAGTGGAATGAATTCCACCAATTTAGTGAAGTAATCAGTTGTGATGATGATAGAATGAATTCGTTGGGAAGAACGTGGATTGATAAGGCCAATGAGGTTGATCCCCCATAATGAGAAATAACAAAGATATTGAACCGACTCCAAGGCTTGACTAGGAATGTAGATAAGATTAGAATGTTGCTAGAACTTGACACACTTCTTAACATGTTCACAATAGTCTTTATTGAGGGTGGGACAATAATATCCCATATGAAGAACGTGTTTGGCAACATCCAAAAAACTAAAGTGTCCACCACAAATACCTTCGTACTTTTCAAATAACATGGTAGATTTATGATATTTCACATATCACAAAAGAATACCATCAAACCCACATTTTTAGAGGATTCTCCCAAGTATAAAATAGTGGTTAACACGTTGAAGAAAATACCTCCTACTACTTTTGGATAAGTTAGAGGGAATTTCAGATATGGATAGATAATTGAGTATTTGAGAATACCAAAGATCTCGATGGATTGGTATTAATGTGATTGACACAAGGCAGCTCATGGACATAATATGGTTGATCAAGACAATAAAAAATAAAAGAAAGATTAGATTCCTCTATTTTCCATGGGATGAGAGACACGAGAGATGCCATCATTTCTGAAAAATGATTAGATGACCGAGGGATGGATTGGATGGTGTATAAATTGAAGGATTCAAGAACAAAATTGACGATCTCCTTGTATTTTTGAAGGACTTCATTTTTGCATTGATAGGTTTTTTTGACTTGATCGATGATGAGATGAGAGTCACTATAAATTTCAAGGATTTTGACAAAAAAACATGATGGTGGTTTTGAGACCCAAGATGAGGGCTTCATACTCAACCATATTGTTAGCATATTCAAAATTAAGTTTGTAAGAAATGAGGATAGGAGTATCCCAAGGAGGAATGATAATAATACCGGAACCTCCCCCTTGCCAACACTTAGATCCGTCAAAGAAGAGTGTCATCCTAAGGGGAGAAAATTCATGATCAATAGTGAAGATAGAATCATCTAGAAATTGTTCATGAGGAAGATGATTGTTAGGAAGATGGGATTCGGCTAGATGATCAGTGATAGACTGGCCCTTGATAGATTTCGAGAGATGAAATCTAGGTCAAACTTAGTCATGAGCATGAGCCATCAAGTGATGTGGTTGTTATGATAAGGTTTTGAATGCATGGTTTTAAGAGGATGAAAGTTAGTGACAACATAGGTTTTATGATTAAGGAGATAATGACGAAGTTTTGAGGTGGTGAAGAAGAGAGCACAAAGCAAAACTTTTCAACTTTAGTGAACGAGTCTTATAATCATGAAGGGTGCAACTCGATGTAATAAATGGCATGCTCCCTACCCTGCTCATTGCAATGTGCCAACATGGAACCCAAATCATTATCGGTGGAAGATATGTAAATATAAAATGAATCTACTCTTGCATGGAGGTGTGAGTATAAATGTGGATAAAAGATACTACTTGATATCATCAAATGAATTTTGGAAATTTTCATCCCAATTAAAGTTTATGTATTTGTGAAGAAGATGGTGAAAAGGATAGAAATGATCGAGAGTTGGAAGATGAAGCAATAAAGTAATTGATGTCATCCTTAAAGATTGAAAAATTGATTTATATTAGAAGGAGGACAAATCTTAAGGATGGATTTTAGTTTGCAGAGTCAAATTCAATACCACTAAAAGAAAGGATGAAGCCAAGGAGCTTGTCAATTAGAACTACAAACATACACTTGGATAGATTTAAAAGAATGAAGAATTGGATAAGACACTAAAATAGGATTTCAAGGACATAAATATGATCCCTTTGATGATTGGATTTACCACTTGGGGTTCATTAGCAAGGCAATATCCTAAAGACGTGGGTTCATATTGAGGTAATTAAAATTAATAAAATTAAAGTCAATATACCGGTAGACATGAGGGGGTGAAAGGGTTTAATTTATTAATGTTTTGAACGTATCGGGGGTAGGTTGGAGAGGTGAGCCAAAGGAAAGGGAGGTTTGATTTTAATATAAAACTAAAACATTTGAACCCTAGTTTTTAAAAGTAAATACCTTAAAATTGAAAAAGTAGTGTGGTCATAAATTAAATTATACTCTCTTTTTTAATAAAGAAATCTAGATTCTTAACCAAGAAATAATAAGATGGTAGAAAACTAGGATTGAGTATGCTTTTCAACACAAGTGATATTATTTCACCATCTTAATTATTTGAACAACTATTGATAAATGATTAAAGCTTAACATATATAAGGTGATCTGTAATAGGTCTTCAATGGCTTCAAACTATCTTTCGAGAGGAAATGCATATTAAAAAACATTGAGTGAAAAATATAATATATTTTTTGTCTAATATATTAGGGTAGAAATAAAAAGGGGTAAATAAAATTGTAATCGAAAAATGGGTAAGTAAGGTACATGGAAAAAATAGGGGGTATTTTCATTCTAATAATATAACAGGAGGGGGTATTAACAATTGAGTAATTAGAGGTAGAAACTAGAATTAAGGGTATTATTTAATACCCTTCGAACGCACGTGCTATACCATAATTTTACTAAGTGAACCCCCGTGGATTTACCCAAGAGGTCATCGACGTAGTCCTCACAATTTTTGGATAAGGTCGTGGAAAATGTAAATTATAGCACTTTGGAAGGTTACGCTAGCATTTTTAGAATAAAAGGCATGACACAATAACAGAAGGTCCCCAAGGAGTGACGAAATAAGTCTTATGTTGGTCTTTAGCAGAAATGGAATCTAATTGTAGCTGAAAAACCATCCATAAGAGAGAATCTCATGACCAGTGGTGAGGTCGATTAGTTGATAGATGTTGGGAAGGAGAAATTCATCTTTAGGGAAAGTGAGCTTTAAATCCCTAAAGTAAATATAGATACAGATATTTCCAGAGATTTAGTAATGGGTATGATTTTGGAAACCCATTGTGGATAGTCAATGGGAATGATGAAATTGGCCGAGAGAAGGTGTCATAAACTCTTCTTTTATAAGGAGGGAAACACAAGGATGTATGTGGAGAATCTTCTACATATCTAAACTAGCATTAGGTATGGTGATGATTTTTGAACAATGATAGAAGGAGAAATGTCTAGCATGTCGGTATAATACCATTCAAAGGCTTTCCTTTATTTAGAAAGGAATGTGTTGAAATAATCAATATCTTAAGGATAAATGGATTGGACCAATTTGAGGATTAGAGGATCTTGTGAATTCCCAATTTTGATATCGATGGTGGATTAATTAAGAAGAGTGGATGCATCTAGAGGTAAGGACTTATGAATATAGGAATCCTCTTCCCCCATATAGGAAAGAATGGAATCATCTTCGGTTCATTGAAGAATTTCAATGGTAGGGGAATCCTCCTCTACCATATTGGTAAATTAAAGAGGAAGGTAACTAGTTTCATATTGACACTATAAGTGAGAAATCCCAAAGTGATCATGGAGGTTTATTGGATGGGGAAGAAATGGATGAGGTGTTGATGTTCATAGAAGATGAAGATGGAGAAGGTTCAAGAGATTCACCGTACCGATCCTTAAACCCTAACCCAAAATTATCATGAGGTTTATGAGATTGATTGATAACAATATTGTGCATTCCTATTCTCGTAGTGCTCCATGCTGAATCCTTTCCATGCGCAATGATGAAGGTAAGTATAGGTAAATGATTTTTTATAGAGTAAATCAAAGTTATTGGTGTAAGGCTTGGTGTGAGGTTGAGCATCGATGTGAGAAGAAGGAAATTTGATACCACCATATATGAGATTGGTTCGAAGATGAGGTGGTCCAAAATAAATGATATCCCGACATTAGGTTGATACATTGGTGCTTTATTGGGTCTACCAAGTCGATTAGGTGTAGGAAGAGGATTGAGGGTGAGAAGGTGGTATTCCCTGAATGAAAGGTGTCACATTACATTATAAATATATATGTTATATGGTAGCTTAGATGTAGGGATGGATGATGAATCTTGTTTGGGGATAAACAAATCATTTGGGAGATAATTCATGTGATATGCTTTAAAGGGTGGAATATCTATGGGGAGTGTTAGAATTTTACCTTGATGTTCATATTAGATACAATGATGGAGAGTAGAAGGAACACAACACATGGTGTGAATCCATTATCATCCAAGCAATATATTATACTGGAACTCCCCCTCAACGATGTAAAAGAGCTCATGAAGGATTATTTCACCAATGCGGATGGGAAGGATAACCGTACTCAAAGTGGGGGTGAAAACATCATTAAAATTGTGAAGGACCATAGGTGATTGAGAAATAATAGAGTTAGGGAGCTTGAGTTGACCAAAGATATGGGATGATATGATGTTAATGCTAGCTCCATTGTTTATCATGAATGTTAGATGAATGTATTGTTGATGTGAACAATGATGAAAAGGTGGAGATCATTGTCTTCACGTGAAATAAACATATTTTTTTGGTCATCGAAAGAAATGGCATCCAAGGATTGAGTTCTTTGAAAAGGGCCACAAAATGTTTGGTCTCATCGCTAGTGATGGGGATGCAATACACAGCATCTATGAGAGATTTTCTATTATTAGGGGAGCATTAGATGAGCCTGTAAAATGACATATTAATAGGTGTTTGATGGAAATGAGTTGTTGGGCATGTGAGAAAGCTAAGATGGATACTTTGGATTTTAAATAAGATGATGGAGGGGGATCGCTGTATGGATTGGTGATGATGACTTCAGTCTTAGATTAAGTAGGTGGTTGATAATCATGGGGATGATCACATGTGATGATGCAAATGACATTGATAAATATAGGGGACCTTGTTTGGGAGAAGCATTACTTGGAAGGGGGATCATGACGAAGTTTTGATATGGTGATGATGATTTTAAATGATTGGATGATGAGTATTTAATCAATGGATGGAGATTTGATTTAGATGTACTATTATAAGGAAGGGGATGCTCTTCTTCCATGATAAGGTCATCCTCTTCTATAATATTGTGGATGATGGTTTTAAGAGCCCTACAATGTTTAGTATCATGTCTAGGGGTACGATGATAAGAAAAAAATACTTTACGATTTCACCATGTGGGTTTCTACCCACATGAATCGAAATATTTGATGGGAGGAAGAGTGATGGAATATGTTTGAATAAGTCATTGAATAATTTCTGAATAAGATCTGATATGATTTTTTGATGAAGGGTGTCGACTTCTATGATGTTTTATGGGTACCTTTGATTATGATTTGGTCTCAAGAGAAGAGGATATGCATGATCATTATTGTCTTTTAGATTTTGGAGGATGAAAAAATAGCTTTGATTCAGATTTAGTGATGATAGGGATTTTTTATGAAGGGGAAAGTCTCAAAATATATGGAGGTTATCCTATTATTGATGAAGAAACATTGGATGGCTTAGGTTGATGGAGTTTAGAAGAAGATAACTCCAAATTTTTATTTGGGTGTGTGAGAGATTTTTAGGAAGAATGCCAAGTATTATAGATTTTTGTTATGAAGGTTTAACCTTAGTGGGAATAACAATGATCTCTAGAGGGTGATGGCCCTTAGAAATAGGGTAAGATGATTTGGATGAATATTTTTTGGATACAAGAGGGGAATTTTGGATAAGAGGTTTGTTGAGGTGAGTAGGGGAACAAATTGTGTAGATTTTATAGGTGTTGATGTGGGAGGTGTTGATGAGATGGAAATGTTGTTCGAGAATTACATGAGGGGAAGAACTATGATCAATAAGTTCAGATGTTGATATGGGAGTGGTTATAGGCATAGATGTGGTGATGGGTAAAGGGATGGAAGTGTTTTGTATGGAGGGTGTTGTCAGAGATGTGGTGATAGATATGGGTAGAGAGACAAATGTGATGAGTGTTGATATTGTAGAATTCGATGCGGTGGAATTTTAATGGGTGTAGTAGATATAAGGGATGTAGAGATGGGTATGGATGTAGATAAGGTAATAGAGGAGTATGAAACAGAAATGGATGTAGTAGGTGAGATTGTATATGTGGTAGAAATGGGTGTGGTAGATGAAGGAATAACGAGTTATAGTGACAACACCAATTTTTTTGTTTAGGTGTTGATTTTATGGGAATTGGGTGCCTGAGATGTGGGACGAGGAGTTTGATTATTTGGTGAATGGTTAGGGAAAGGTTGTTTGAAGACATTGAGAGGTTGATTGGGAGGTGTGTTGGGGTTATCTAATTGAAGGTCACCATGGTCTATGATATGTTGTACAAGATATTTAAAGGTGTAGAAATTCTCAATGTCATGAACACAAACTTGTTGATATTTTCAATAGTGATCCTCATGATACCACGAGGGTTTGCATCGTGAGCAAGTCAGCAAGAGGTCATATACGAGGAAGTTGAATTATATGTATAGATATCAAATTGGAAAAAATAGAACTATAGGATTCCCCGAGGGGTATAGTTGGGGGTTGGTCTAGGATTCCTTTGTGAAGGGTCATTGTGAGATGTTTACACAAAATAAGATTTGACTACGATAACATTAATCAGTTTTAGATTTGTCACCATGGGTAGATGACTTAGTGAATTCAAGTTTTGGTTTATTGGATTAGAGTTTAACATGGCCTTACTCAAGGGCATGAATTTCAAGTTTATGAGCCATGGTGAATGCCTCTTCAAAATTTTGGAATGATTAGATCTGAAGAGTGGAGGAAATATGCTTCACATAATACCATGAAAAGAGTTTGATTAGTTCTGTCTATGTAAGGGAGAAAAAAATTGACTGATTATGCCACGCCATCTAGCAAATAAATATGTGATAGAATTTTCATCAAATTAAATAATGGTGTAGAGGTATGTATGGTGATTTTATGCACAATGTTGATAGAAAAGTGCTCTAGGAATAGTTGCATGAGTTGAGTGAAGGAGAATAAAGAATGTTGAGGAATGCCATTATACCAGTCCAAAGTGGATTGGGCCAATGACATAGGGATGGTACAAAGAATAAGATCTTGATCATGATAAATAACCTAGCATGCATGCCTAAAGGCACAAAGGTGTTGTTATGGGTCCTCCTTACTGTTAAACTTGGAAATTTTTGGGAGATCTCAGTGTGGAGGATAGGATTTTATAGAACCGATGGCCTCGTTACAAAAATGTCATAGGAGAAGGTGGTTTTAGACCCTAAAGTAGTGGCTTCGAGGTTGGCCATTCTACTTAGTAAAGCATGAAGAGGGTCATTAGATGTGTGAGGATTAGAAGTAGATGGATGAGATTGTGGGATATAAGAAGTGGATGGGTGAGGTTGTGGATGAGATTGATATTGTTGTGGATAAGTAGGTGTTTGAGGAGGTGGTTGATAAGGGGGATATTGTTGAAGGGTTGTGATTGAATGAGTTGGGAAATAGGATGTTGTTGAGAGGTAGGGATGTAATTAGATGAATAAGTTTGCATAATTTGTTCTTTCCGAGATATGGGGATGTTGGATTGACCTTGCATGGTGTGAGTGGGTATATAACTATGGGGTTGTTGATATGTCTAATTAAATTGATCGGGGAAGGTGTATAAAAAGGTATTTTGAGGTGGGGGTTGATGATTTTGGATAGATTCCAAACGATGAGGTTGTGAGGTGATGAAATTTCCATGGACATGAGATGTGGATATGGGGACCAAAGATTGATCGTGTTGGTCGGGTGGTGGAAGGATTAAATGGGAATATTATAAGGTTTGGGTAGGGACAATAGTGACAAGAGTAGATGAGGAGGTGATGGGGATAGAATAAATGGGTGTGGTTTTAATACGAGGAAGATTAGGATGAATGGGAATGAGCAATTGAGTGGATTGGTGAGTCGGGGATTGTAGTGGAAGATTAATGGGAGAAAATTTTATGTCTTGCCATGGTAAGCTCATTCATGGATCTTGGGAAGAACACAATGAGTTGTGATGTGAGGAATTGGATAGACTTGGGATGTGAATGGTAGGCATAAATTTGTTGAAGAGGTGGCCCTTGACGAAGAAGAGATAGTCATGCAGAGTAATGGGATTGGAATCAAGGAGCTCTTTGAAGTCCACATACCCATGAGGGATGATGAGAGGTCCAAAAGTCTCTAACGATATGGAAGATAGGGCTGTAGTTGGTTTAGAAGGAATGGAAACAAAGGGGTTAAGTTCGAACATGGAAGTTGTTTTGGACAACTTGGGAATCATGGAGAGGAGGAACAAAAAGAGTAGGCTGGTCAATTATAGAAGAAGTGACCAAAGGGGTGGAAGAGATAATAGAAAGAGATGAATTTTATTGGAAAGCAATGTTAGATATAGGAATATTGTTGGATGACATGACTTGTTCCATTTTTCTTAAAAAACAAAACAATAAAATAAAATAAGAAACTATGCCAATTTTTAATATTTCAAAGAAGTCACGAAACAAAGTTTTAATTATCTTGATTATTAAAGAATGTGAAAAAGAAAAGAAAATGGGCTCAAAGGGGAACCTAGGAAATGGCCAAACTATGGATGGTTTCAGGTAGTTTTGGTTGGTATCCTCGATATACCTGAAGGTACGTGAGGCTCAAATATGTGATGACTACTAGTACAGGGCCTAATATTGGGGCCTACCCACACACTTCATGCACCGCAGTGATAAGGGTGTTAGGTGCTTAGCTAGTATATCGATAGTCAAGAAAATTATAATGCGGCCATAACACCATGGCGTATTTCCTATTGGGTGATGAAATCCTAATAGTTCTACCTAGAAGAATATGTTTAAGATGTGTATGTTGATGTGTGTGTTTTTGATGTGTATGGAAGAATTGAATGCAAAGAATTGACCTCCTAATTAGACTATGTTGTTAAAAAAAAATGGAGGTTATTTTAAAGTCAAAAACTGAAATGTGAAATTAGATGAAGTCAAGTAGACAAGAAGGGAAAGGTGATGAAAAAATATTAAATAGGGAAAAACTAAGAAATCCTGGATAAGACTATTTTTCCTTTTTGTTTAATTTTTATTTTAGCAAGTGCGTTAATCTAAGAAAGCAATCCACCACATACGTAAGAAAGCATAGCTCCCACCTACGAGGTTAGTATAAAGAGAGGAATGGAAGATGGAAATAAAAATGAAAATGAAAATAAATGAAATAACTCACCAAAACAGGTGGGTCCCACTGGGCATACTAGAATGTTGAACTAATTTTCTCACTCTTGTTTCAAATTAGTGAAGTGGTAACAAGAAAACAAAAAACTCCAATACGAGAGGGTTTAAAACTTCCTCTAAATGAGATGATGATGGATATAGGTAAATAATATCCTCTTCATGGAGTACTTGATTAACTACACAATAGAGAAACTCAACTCAAAAAAGGATTAATAGATAGGATGGTTGGTTTCCCAAAAATCTGGTCCCGAGAAGTGAAAATTTTCTAGGATAGATTTCAACCCAAATTTTGATAAAACATAGATAAATAATGATGGAAAAGTAATAAAAAATATGAATTGATAAAAAAATTAGAGATGTGATAGAAAAGATAAGATGAAGATCTCGATAATAAAAATTATAATCTAAACCCAACTTGGATGGGTCGATGACGACCCAAGATTGTTAGGCACAATTAACGGTGGATGTGGAAATACAAACTAAAAAGAAATGAAGAGAAGACATATCTCGAAGGAGGATATGTTGAAGTTGATATGAGGCTAATATTGATACAAATATGAGGAAAGGAATATGGATCTGATGAGGACATAAGGGATGAAAAAAATTAAAGAAAATGAGAACCGCAGATAGGGTTGATAAAGTGACTTGTCCCGATCGACGATGACTACATGTAATGAAGATGATATCTAAAGGTGTAGGTGTGCGGGATGACAATATGGTAGACCTAGGATCCGGGGATCAAGACAAATGAAGAAGAATGGATGACATGAATTCAAAAAGATGGTAAGCGAGTCAGCAATTACCGGGTAAGGTCGAAAGTGACCAAGAGAGAGCTAGGGTTTGATAAGTGAGGATGGATGGAAATGGCAATCTACGAAAAATATGGAAGATGACTAATGCAAAGGAAGATATCTAAGATGGATAATGATCCTACAAAACTAATGAAGACTAATAGAGGGATGGAAATGGAGGGGCCCAAGCATGTAAAATGGAAGGAGAAATACAAATCTCCAAATAGTGAGGCACAAGATCTCCAAAGTAGTTCCAAACTGGTTATAACATCTACAAAGAAGAGAAAAAAATGAATCCAAGATCACAAGAAATACGGAAGTATAAAAAATAACATCCCGAAAAAAGGATGGGTATGGGTGTATTTATAAGGTCAACAACGACCCATAAGGTTCACCGACGACCGCAATAGTTCATTGATTTGGGTGGTGGAAGATTGATCAACTAGAGACAATGATATCTTATGAGGTGGGATTACGGTTTCAGGTGGTAAATATGAGTTAGGGAGGTCTAGGGAAGATAAAAGGTTAGTTGGGGTTAAGAATGCATTAAATGGAGGTTTATAAGAACCTAAGGATGGTAAATAGGGTCTTAGGGAGGATAAAAAGGATCAGATGAAGATTTAGGACTAATTAATGGTGATTAGGAATTAATTAAATGGGAATAAAGATGAATTAAGGGAAGTAAAATAAATGAAATGATGGGGTAAGATAAGAACGTGGGAAATTAGAATAAATAGGATTTATGAGGGAAAGGGGAAATTTAAATGTGAAGAGAAATATGTATGTTAGGAAACATGATGATGATGGGGAGTGGATGTGGGACAAGCGATACCAAAATGGTGTCTACGATTTTGGTGATCGCTAAGCTAATACTTATATTCATTATCGAAAATGCATAAAAAAACAATTTATCCTTTATATGTGAACTAATTATTAATATATTCTAGTCCAATTATATTTTTCCATTATTCTCACTTCATTTTCAACAATTCCAATCATTGAAGGCATTGAGTGTTGGAATAAAAGAGACAAGGAATGGTTTGTTGAAATCCATTCCCTAAAAACTACTACATCGACTTGTGATTGCTTTTTGTTATAGATGAAAGACATGAGGTAGTCAGTATGGTTATATTTTAGCACTTATCAACTTGAGGAGACTATGTGTTTAGGTTGAATGCATTGACTTTAAAAATAAAAAGTGTCTTATTCGGAAATGGAGTTGGATGTTTCTTTATTCAGAAAATGGAAATGCAATCCTCAATAGACAAACAACCATATTCTTGTTCACTATATGGTTGGAATTTGGGGTTATTAATAGATTCTAACAAAACTAACTATTCAAATGCAAAATAAATTCATAATGGCATTCTTATAGTGCTCAAAACATTATATAGAAATAAGAAAACCTCTCTTGTTTGTCATTATTGAATAGAACAATTTCACCTCAAAAACATGCCAAGTTGTTTACTATGTGAGGTGAACATATTTTGATAAATTGGAGATCGACCCATCTAAACCAAAGTTGCATGAATTGAAAAGAATACTAAATCAACTACATTACTAAATAAAGAAACCACTATATTCATGAAAATAGAGCCTTGAACTATTCAGTAGTTTCATTTGTTCTTGTTCAATGGTGAATTATTTTATATTGATGTTTCAAGGTGTCATGTAGCACCTCCAAAATATTAGTATCCTCCGATAGATGATAAGAATGTTGAAATTATTGACTTTATGTTGATAAATGTCATTCCTACATAGATGGGTGCAATTATTTTTCCCTTCTTATAGTTTACGAATAATGTTTTGGAACTTGAAGATCCAAAAGACCTAGAAAGGGATGATGTCAAATTTTATATACTTGACGGCCAACATACAATATGTGTGCAAAAAGATTTTGGGCTTGGAGACTTACAAGTCTTTACATTCAAGGCTATGGTTTTGAAAGGCTCGCATTCTATCTGTGAAAGCATCTACCAAAGCCATTGTTAATATTTGTAAATAACAAAATGAAGTAAACAAAACTTGGATAAAAACCAAGTTTATTGATTTTTTGTACAAAGCTAGATCAGTTTGGCAATTTCTAGGATGTCCTCAACAACCTAGATTGACAAAAACAAAAATAGAAGAGTGGAAGGTAATGTATTTTAATTTTATTGCATTGGTTATTAAAATTTACTTTCGTCATATAAAAATATAAAAATATGTTTGTCCTTTGAATGCAGAGGTATGCAAATCAACTCGTTTCAATTTTTCAAGTGCAAAAAATAAAGAGTCTATACAACAAATGGAATTTTTTATTGTTTCTAGATGATATATGGACTAAAATGGAAAAAAATTAGTTGTTTAGATTAGGTGGCCTTGCTTATTCACATATTAAAGATAATCAAAGTTGAATTTTAGATGAATTCACTGGAAATATTCATAACCATTTCATTCAAGGCTACTAGAGGAATGGCTAACGAAGAACTATCGAGAATTAGTAGATAAAGTGCAATCAGGGGATGTCTGGTTAATTGGATCTATTGAGGTAGGTGTAATAGTGAAGACATTTGATTCTTACTACCAGAGAATAAAAGGAGATAGAATATGAGAGCTATTTTTCTACATCATTTAAAAGATAAACATCCAGATATTATTCTATTACCAACCTACAATGAATCTAATGTAATTGAAAATTTAAATTACATGAATCACACTACTAGTAGTTGTCTATACTATTAGGTGAAGAGAGAAAAGGAAAAAGAAAATATGATTCCCCAATAGGAGAAAAAAAGAAGAAAAAAAAGGACCATCTAGTGGAAGAATTTCTTCCCATCGAGGCTTAGACAATATTAGAAAACTATGTGATGTTAATTAATGAAATTATACTAACAAGTATGGAAGACATAGAAGATTTTACTTTTCAATGTGCATATCCATTCCATCTTCCATCAACTTTATCAGCTATTCTTGTGAACCAATCCTTTTAATGTTGAATGTGTGATCACTAATTTTTGTAATTTTTCTAGCAATATTTCTTTTGATGTAATAATGGAGATGCTAATAGTTATTAGAACTAGTGTGTTGGATTGTATTATTATTGTTCTCATACCAATTTATTATTCAAAAAATTTAAGAGAAAAAAATAAAAGATACAGGGAAAATTTTAATGACAACGAAGAATCAATTCTAGATGAATGCTACAAGACTATATGACAACAATGTGAAATTTAAAATTTTGTGTCTTATGTACACAATAACTAGTGTGCACAACTACAAAAATAACAATGATGATAGAGAAGAAGTCACTAGGGATTGGATGGATAAACTACCACAAAATTGGCCTACAAGGAAACATCCATAATTTTCCTTGCGAACAATCTTATGAGTTTTGGGCTGAGATGTTAACTCAATGTTGTTACCAAAATTCTCTAATAATAGTGATTAAAGATAGCAAAGTGTCACACTACTACTTGCGTTATTTGATTCAAATCTTTCTACTATTTTTATTGTTGAGAAACATAACCAAGAAATGGTTTTGAAACATTACTATTCCGATATGAATTAAGGTTGGTCACTTTTTAGAAAACTTTAACAAGTGACTTTTTTAATACATTTGAACTAATATAATTTACTTATAAATTTATTATTCATGCAGATAACCAAAAAAATATAGGAGTTGATGTACAACCCTTTCAACTTGACGCTACATAACTAATTCAACATGGTGATTGACCTTCAATCATTTTTATAAATATGTTTAATGAGATATATTTTCAATTGACTTGGTTTTTTTTTTAATTTAACAATACTATATATTTTACGAGCCCAATGATAGATAAGGAGAACTCAAGAAAATCTGCATGAATACACAATCAGATCCTAGTATGTTAGTCATGTGCATTTATAAAAAACTGCTAATAAGCCCCACAAATTTATAAGACAATTAATGGTTTTATGCAGATAACCAACAACCAAAGAAAGTAACTGTGGAGTGCGCGGTGGTATCAAGCATCCATATAAAGTCGAACCGATATGTTACACATGTCTATTTTTAAACAAAACTATTTATAAGGACTATAAATTTATATAAAATGATATCATCTAACTCTAGAAGAGGGACCATTTTCAAAGGAGGAATAACCAAATAACCTATTTCAAATGTTCATGGTGACATTTAATTCTCACACGTTTGTATTTATCATTTTATTACACACATACATTAGTTTCGATGCTTAGTCTAGCCAATGATCACATAGCCTAGCGATTATTTATCCAAATCAATAAATTTTAACTATTATCCACCAAAGGGTGGCTCAAATAATATAATCATACCCTAGCAGATGCTAAACTTCATTCACAAGATAAAGAATAATTAATATTGAACTTACCATATTACCACAGAGAGCAATATGCTTTTTCAATTAAGATTTCATTTTCCATGGCATGAAATTGATTATGAATTGATTAATGTTTGTTTGCAATACATATTGCATCAAAATAATGAGCAACAATTAATGTCGATGCAAGCCAAACCGCAAGCTCATTCGGTAAGTGGTAGCCTCTTAAAGTGTTGATATTGAACTTACCATATTACCACAGAGACCACTATGATTTTTCAATTATGCTTTCATTTTCCATAACAATAGCTAGATTATGAATAGATTAATGTTTATTTGAAATATATATTTCATAAAAGGATCCAACTTCAAGTATAGATGATGCAATCCTAGACAAAAGCTCAATCGATAAGTGGTAGCCGTAAGCTAAAATATTGATTATTTCCATTGGTTAGAATTGATATGCGACTCATTAAATTAAAAATTATTTACTTCCCTAAAGTTAGCCATAAGAATTGTTTATTTATTATAGGTTTGGAGGGACTTTTATATGAGAAAAACCAATGACCCTCTAAGGAGATGTCATTCAAGTTCATCAAAGAGACTATCAACCTACGAGGTGGCTTGAAAGAATATATAAAGTCATTATAACAAAATTTTAAATGGGATTCTAGTCTGAAAAAATCACTTCCGATGATGTTGAAAAGTTGACAAAGGCCTTCAAAACAATTATTGACTGAATTGAATCAAAAAATCACTGGGAAAAAAACATTACAATATAGTTAACAAAATTGCAATAAAAGATATTAAAATGGTTTGGAGAAGAAATGAGGTTTCCTATATAGTTATAAAGACACATTGTGTGTTACATTAGGTGCAAAGGGAAACCCTCCTAAAAATTTTATGGCCGGGATGAAAAGAAGAGGATGATATTGTTAAAAATATATGTGGTTAATGATAAATTTTTACAAATACTTATCGCTAATAAAGTGTCCGAGGGATTGAATGTGGTGTAGGGCATAAAATATTTGGAACGAGAAAATGCTAAATAATTACTTATCATTTAAAAATGTTATTATGATGGTACTTCTTAAATTCTTATTTCGCTAAATCTAGACATATTCCACTGAATCTGGACTCCAATATTACAAGTATTGGAAGAAATCCATCTCCATTTTTGCATATATTAGATTCCATTTTTGGCTATCGATTCCATTATTACTATTATCGATTCCATTGGTAGTAATATTGGACTCCAATATTGTCATTATTCTAGACTTATTCGAGTTACAATTTTAGTATTATTGGATTCTGATTTTGCTATTATTGGATGTAAATTTCCCTTTATTGGACTCCAATTTCACTATTACTAGACTCCAATAATGTTATTATTGGATTCCAATTCCTCCACGATTAGAACCCAATTTCTAAATCCTGATTTTTGGATTTCGGTTTCACTATTTTAGGATTTATATTTTTTATTATTTTATTTCCCCACATAAGTGTAGTGAGTTTCTAACTTACATAATCCTAGTTATTTCTATCTTACATAAGTGCAACATCTACTAACTTAATGATGAAAGTGCATACTTGGTGAAATAAGCCTAGAGGCGTCAAAGTTACATTGCCTTCTTGCCACTAAGTTACATATGCCTTATGACCACTAAGCTACATAACCCTAGTGATCACTAAGTTATATAAGCCTTCATGATTGCTGAGTTACATAAGTAGTCAATAACCGACATAATCCTTATGGTCAATAGGACACATAAGCATAACAACTGCTAAGATACACCTTCTCAAGACTCATTTGATAATTTTGTAAAATTGAAATCATTGTGAAGGAAATTAGCGGTCGCTAGGCAATTCAAAATAGAATATAATCTAGATAATGGGAACTACTTTTATGCTTTTCTAGTCTACAAATCATACGAATAAGAAAGAGTTAAGAATTATGTTACACACTTTATTTTGAAACATGGATTTCATAGTTCATTAGAGCCTACATATTGCAGTTACTATACCTTTCACCACAACTTATTAGTTCTTACCATATCCTCCAAATCAAAGACATTTATTTTTTCTAGTGTCAATATTTAAAATGTTGGAATATAAATTAAACTATTTCAAAATTTAAAAAATGAATAAAATTGATTTTCTCAATTTTCTTCTATTGGTTACTTTTTCATTATATGACAAATTATGTTTTGTATTCAAGAACATATTTTTCACTAATATTAACAAGTGTCACAACAATTATGACAACTTTAACATCAACATTTTATAAGTGTACAAATGAATTTTTCTTCATTTAAAAAAAAATATTAATAAGTACATGCCACCTATTCAAGAATGCATGATGTCATTATATTTATTATATTTTCTTATCAAGCATGTCACACTCAATATTTTTATAAATCATTTATCATAACTCTATTACAGTATAATTTTATTAATATTGTGAATTACAATTTCCCACTTTGATATATTGTGATTGAAACATGGGACAAATGTCCCACTTAATGAGATGTGTGGCTATATCAGAATTTCTCTCCACTACATGATGGATATCAATGCAATAGGTGCAACACTTCTTGGCGAGTTGTTTCTATTTCCTTGTATTTCCATTTACTACCCTTTAAGTTTTCCTGTATTTCCATTTAGTGCCCTTTTTGTTTTCTTGTATTTCCATTTAGTGCCCTTTGTGTTTACTTGTATTGCCATTTACTTCCTTTCTCTCGCCATTCATCCAAGATTGTTTTTGTATCCATAATGGGTGCTCTCTCTGGGATTCCATGAAATTAGTACAATTATCCCTTATTTTCACTTTCTTCCAGTGGTTTCATAGCCATTAATTATGTATGGAAGTCTCACTCTGGCATTGAATACAATAGTTATTGTGACCACGAATAAGCTAGACCCCATTTCTCTATGCAATGGAGTGTATTTCTTGATGGATATACTAGTCCCTTTCGCAACTATCATATCTTTAGAGGGTAAATGCACATATTCTACTCTTTCAAATACATATTTCATTTTAAACTATATCCACACATACATAAAAAGAGAAAATTATTAGCGTGGCCACTTAAATCTTAAACCTAGTATAGAGAATTTGAAAATGAAAATTATCAATAACAATTTGAAGGTTAAATCAAATGCTTGAAATCACAATGGGAAAATAAAAATAAACATCGTACCTATATGAACATCTCTTAAACCTCCTTCAATCTAAATATTTAACAAATGTAGAATTTGGGTTTTATTCAATAGAGTGCGTAAGTGATTGACATCATAAGTGATTGTTGTCATTTATGACACATATCAATCTTAATATCATCATACATATATGACTATTTATGCATACCTTATTCAAATAAATAAACATTGATGTTGTAAATCCTATCCAAATTATACGCTAAGATAGATGTAATCTATTTTATAACTTAACATCAATAAATGGTGTTAAATTTGACTGTCGTTTAGATGATTTTTTTAATTTTAGACGTAAGATACTTTCAAATATTTTGTAGAACCGTCACGTGTGACTTGCATGTTTAAAATGTTACTGTCAATTTATATATATATTTATATAAAATTTATTCGTATATATTACACATAGTTAAAAAAATATGGAATAGTCATTTATAAAAATTTTAAAGTAGTGTATAAGTAACATTATTTTGTACATGCAATCATGTAGCTATTTACTTGATTGGAAATTCAAAATGCGAGTGATCAAACTTACAAGTGTGACTGGTCACACTTCTAAGTGTGAGCCTTGATTCTCACTTCTCCCGACTCACACTTTTAAGCGCGAGGCTCGACTCACACTTCTAAGTATGAATCTAGACTCGAACATCTAAGTGTGATCACTCACACGTTGAAGTGCAAACACAATAATTAAGGGCTTTATTTTACCCAAATTATATAAGGGATTTACATAAGGCCTTTTATTTACATTACAAAAAAATATATTATTAAATTCTTCCATTAATTCTTTGCAATACCAAATGCAACATTAATGAGAACCATTTTATAAGGAAAAATGATAATTAAATTTGCAGTTACGTCAACACTAACTAGCCATTAAAATGAACAATGTAAAATGCATCATTTAAAAGTACATGTGCCATTGGAAATATGTGTGCCATTTGGAGCATGTAACTTTTGTCAGCCATTAATTAGCCATTTAATCCAAAGCAATGTAAAATCATATGCATGCCCTCTTAAATTCGCACCAAAGAAATAAGCGGTTGGATTTGTTAGTTATATATCACTATAAATAGACATTTTTTGAGTTTATATTTTTAACATTTTCCTTTCTATTCTCTTCATCAATGCGTAAACAAGACACTATGTTCATCAATAGAAAAATATGAGCAGGGAAAGCATCAAAATTTATGTGCTCAATTTCTAGAAATATTTTTATTTTTCTCCATGCCAAAAATTGGTATGCATTCTCACCATCAGCCCCTCCAAAATTACAAAAAAATTAATGTAAAATTTTCCATAGCTAATTAGGGCTTATATTCATTTAGGAATTTTCTAGATAATTAAACTAAAGCAAGTTTGTTATTCAATATTTTATAGAATTTAGTTTTTTTAATCAAATAAATAATTTTGTAATATATTTAACAATTGGAAGATCATTGAAAGAGGTGAAATGGAGCACCTATTGATAGATAAACGACGTAGGTTAATTTGTAATAACATGAGAGGAAGATTTGCAGAATTTTTACAAACCCATAACACCTACCAAGAACTTGTTCTATTGTGTTTTGAAAAATAATCCTGGTGGTATGGATGGTGGATCAATATGCACAATAAAAAGTGAATATTGGAATTGATTTATGGTCATGGTGGTGCATAAGAAACGATGAACAAATGAATTTGATAAAGTTGATATTATTTGGTTGGCCTTATTTTTGCCCACAAATAGTCCTATGCTTCACATACTCAGTAAAATTCAATGGCTACAATGTAATTGACATTGTCAATGATAATATTTTAGAAGATATTCATGTTAAGAATGAGTTACTAATCAATGTTTTGGTGTTAGATTGGAATGAGATATTTGTGAAAAAATATGGTAATCCAAGAGTGGGAGAGCCAAATAGATTTTGGAGAAGAAAAGAATGAATAAATTTTTTTGGAAGGAGATTTCGAGGAACAAGTAAATTTTAAGACATTTCTTATTATTTTTCACAAAAGCACCATTGTTATTCTTTGTGGAATTAATAACTATCATTAAAAGTATTCAAAAATTGTAAATTTGATATGTTTGGGTCGTGCCCTTGTGGATTTTTGTCTTTTGCTTCCTACAATATTTCTCTCTTCTATGCTTCAATGCCATCTTTTTCCTTAAGGGCCTTTTTGTAAAAGGATGTGGGTCCTTTCAAAACCCCCATATTCCCCTTTTCCAAAAAAAAGGACATAGTAGTTGTACATCAAAATATGTTGATGTGGCATAACCTAGAAGACTCTATGATGGAAATATATTACTTGATTTTGTTAAATCTTATCAATCGCTAATATCCAATTGCTATGGTGTGGCATAAACTAACGAACGCTAATCTAAAAATATTATTCTTTGACTTGTTAAATGCTAGTGATCCATAAGCTACAAATATTATATTGTGGAAGTATTAGATTACCTTAGTGGGTGCTAGGCTCAAAATAGCTTACTTTATTATTTCTTGCCTCATACAGGAATTCTATACTTTTCATTCAAACAAATAATTTCTCCTCGAAAATGTAAATTTTTCTCTGCTTGAGTTGTGCCCTTGTGGCTTTTTGTCTTTTTGCCTACAGGATTTCTCTCTTCTATGCTTCAATATCTTATTCTTTCTTAAGGGCCTTTTTGTAAAAGGACGCGGGTCCTTTCAAAACCCCCATATTTCCCTTTTCTAAAAATGAACATAGTATAACTTTTCAAATTTCAAATGTTCATATTCTATTTAAATATGTTTTTAATCTACAAAAATTATTTTTCTTTTTCTTTTTGGCTAGTTAGTACCTGATTTGAAAAATACGAGGCCTTGTTGCAACATTGATTTATTGTATTTATGAAAATAAAAATTCTAAGAAAGACATTTGTAAAAAAATTAAATAAGATATGAATTTTAAAAAAAAATGTTAATAAAATATTCTTGCATTTAATGTTTATTTAAAAAGGAAGACTTATTTAGGTTCTAAAATTCCTTTTTTGGGAAAAAAATTGGGGAGAGACACATTTTTTATTCATTTTTACATGGAAGATTGAAAAATGTATCTACACAACCTAAGCAATAGTTAAAGTCACACACTCCCATAATCCCTTTTCTTCATCGAGGTGAGTATATACTTAAATTATTTGTTAATTGTATTAGATAAATAATACTTAAGAGAATAAAACAATCTGAAAAACATGGTTTCTTATTTCCATCTTCCCAATTATATGGAATAATAAATAGTCATGGAAATGATATATTGTTACTAAAAAGATCTTGGACAAGAGGCGCATCCAAAATAATACACTATTAATAAAAAATAATAAAATTTTCATTAAAAATCACATCATTAAAATTTCTAAATTAAATCCATGTCGTTAATATGGGGTAAGAATGATGAGTAGGGAAGGAGTTTTTTTAAGGAAATGGATAGATAATTTTCCAATTCCCTTATAAAAGGCCTTGATTAATAATTTAAATCATTAATATGAATTACATTGTCTTTTGATCCTTCTACTCAGGGTTGATATCCTTTCCTCGTGTGGTGGGATTAACAAAAAGGAGGTGATTAAACAAAATATTAGGTGAATTGATCATCTCATCCACCTTTTCTTTAAGTACCGTAGCATCTAGCACATTTGGCACACCATTTTGGGAAGTTTGGAAAGCTTAGAGTCTCTCGTTTCAAATATGGATAGTAGTGGAAGCCGAGGGAAGCATGCTACTAGTTTGGGTCGAGCCTGTCCTATGGCTGTGTGGGGTCCAATCACTCCACATTTTGCAAAGTGATGTGGAAGCTTCATTTGAAGAGTGGTTAGATGGAAATATTCAAAACCCTACTATGTGCTAATGGATCTTGTAGATTTTTTCAATCGCTCGGGATATCGATAGGTGTGGGGTAGAGGAGATTCATTATCATTTTCATGGGTTAATGTTGGACCCAAAGCAGTCAATTAAGAGGTAAAATATATTTGATTTGGTGCAAGGTATATGCATCGCCAATATAATCTCAAATGCCCCCGATAAATTTTATCTACATCTGGACAATGTTGAGCTTGAGAAAGTAGGGCAAAATAGTGGATCTCGAGGAAAAATTTCACGTGCACACCATCTTGAGGGCACTAAAATCCTGGCTGTAGGATAAAACGCCATAAATGATCACCTGGGACTCGTACTTCCTCCCAAAGCAACTATAAATTTTCCTTGTGAGGGAACCTCCAGTGAGTCGATAAGGAAATGTCCATGGATGATGATGTATTATTCCTTAGGCATACCAAAGTGGGGAAGGATTTGGTGTTGGCAATCTTGAATAATTCTATGTAATTATATAGCTTTTTATATCTCGATTATGTATACAACTTGGTTGTTTTAGCTGAATTAGATTGGCTAAATGGGAAATGTATTATTGTCTAGATCTTGCCACCTTTTTACGATAACACGTTTAGATTATGAAGGCCAAAGATGAGCGATGCTATCTTTGGCAATTTCATGTAATATTTTTGTGGACTAGGGCCCTTTCTATAGGTAATATAATAAAAAAGGTTTGAACTTTTCTTTATCCTGGTTTGCAATAAAAATTATATTTGTAAGTTAATTTTTTTAAAATACAAATTCTTCTATGTTTGTATTAAATTTTTTATATGAACTATATTGTGTTAAAGAAAAGAGAAATAATATTATTATTAGTTTCGCTTATAGGCAAAAGTTACTATACTTTTCATCCTAGTTTATTACTTCAACAATTTCTAACCAATCATTTTTCAAGATTATTTTCCTAGAGTCAATATTTGTAATGTCTAAATGTTAGATATGTAAATTTGTAATATTATAATTATACAATTAATCATTTATCTATCTCTATATTGGTGGTTTTATATGATATGACTATGTAAAGGCCTTATTCGAATACATAATTTTAATTTTTTTAAACAAATATTGAGAACATGACATGTGTTATCATATTTAATAACTTTAAAGTGATGTATTTACTATATAGTTTTTTTAGATTTCATTACATATATGAGGAAACACTTTTAAAAAATAAAATTAAAAAGATAACAACATATATAAAATATAAGAAATGACATTTTAGAAATTTGGAAGTGACATATTTCATTTGTCATGTCCATTCAAAAGTTAATAAGCTTACGAGTAAAAGGAAA
Organism: Taxus wallichiana var. yunnanensis; assembly: GCA_018340775.1. Lineage (NCBI taxonomy): Eukaryota > Viridiplantae > Streptophyta > Pinopsida > Cupressales > Taxaceae > Taxus > Taxus wallichiana. Next base: position 701,408,072 of record CM031237.1, on the reverse strand, counting down.
ATTTCCTACAAAATATATTGAAATGACCATCATTGCATTGAATATCTAAAAAATAGTAGGAAAAAATAAAAAAGTTTAATTAGCAGTTTCTTTGATCATTTTTACTTGATGAGGCATGTGAAATAATTGATGTTAGATACGTCACGATTATAGCAAAAGTAATTTAGGAAACTACATAGAAATAGCTTGATTTGAGTTTATGTTAAGTAAAGTGAAGTGCAAGGAGAATAAAAGGGAACAAGGGGCAGTGTATGATCTAAATGTAAAACATTATAAATTTCAAAGCATGTAGGCACACTAACACCATGGTTGATATGAATCGAGCAATGCTTCACTAATGACTCAAACCCAATTCTAGATGGGCATCCTTCTTCTTACCTTGGTTTGATTGCAACTAAAATTACATTGACAGGTGTAGGAAATAGGCATTGACGGTCCACTATCTATCACATTATTAAACTATATAACAATTAAAAGGGATTCATGCTTTCACTACCATATTGTAGAAAAATTTCAGTGAGCATGGAAGCAAAAAAATTCATCAAACCATGTGTTTCATCTGGTCCAATGATTATGTTGGAACTCAAACTTTCACCCATCTCAGATCAGGTTGAACCGAGTGATTAAGGAAACAATGGGACTATCTCTAAGTTGTGGGATGTTGTGTGCTTGAGACAGACCTCCAGAGAAGGTCGGCCTTCCTCTAGGAAAGGAAAATGTAAGATAACAATTCCAAGGGACCAGTGGATAGAAGGAGAATAGGAAAATGGGAAAACTACTATAAAAAGGTGATAACACAAGAAATAAAGGGATGAAGATGATCATTCTTGAGCAAAAATAAAATAAAATGTGTAGAGGAAGGCTAAACACTCGCATGAAGCATGAACCATAACACAACAACACCTTCATTTACATGAAACAAAAACAAAAATGAGAAGCAAGGGACGTGACGAAGCAAAACAAGCACACATCACAAGGGAAAAGTAAGATAGAAGAATAGAAACAGGTTAAGGTAGCAAATAGCCACAAAACAATGCTTTTATTACTTCCAAAAATTCACAGTCGATTACAATGGTGTATGAGGCCAATATCCACATGCAAAGACTACATCTAAAGGTATGTAACTCAAATGCAAGAAAATTCCTATAAAACTAAAATTATCCAACTCTTTACAATAAGCAATGCTCTTACATTTATAGATGAATCAATTAGAAAAGAGAAGGAGAAGGAGGGGAAATCTGATTTGAAAACACAACCACCAAATCGGTGAGATATGAATCAAATCGAGTGGTTGGAGAAATCATAACCTTAATTAATGACATGAAAGATGTTTTCCAGCTTCTTACCTACCCAATCCTAACGAAATTTGAACTTGAATGATCTGGAGTGTAAACTACATCATCAACTATTTTTTCATTTTATACCACGTGTCATACCTTAGTTCATTACAAGGATTCAGATCCCTATTAGTGCACTTTAGTAGGTTGCATGTGGTTCACTCAATGTTTGAAATTCCACATCAGACAAGAGGCGGTGCAAAGGAAGGTGCGGTAACGTGCGAAGGAAAGAAGTGTAGAATAAGAAAGTAGGATGAATGCAAAAATAATTCACATGGGAGGAACATAAGGAATACTTGTAGGAGGTACATATGGAAGAGGCACAATCATGAAAAGATAATGTGTGGTAGTGAGGAAGGGGGTGCGCAAGAATTCTAGGGACTAAGTTAATTTTGGGAAGCAAGTCTGAGGTGCGAGCGAAGGGTGCATGAACTACCTTTGGGTAGAATGTGAATGTTTCGAGAGTGTGCATGAGGAAAGATGGGAAATATAGAGGAAAAAAGGAATATTGAAGGCACGAAGCAAATGGGTTTCATGAAAGGGAGTATGAGGATTTGTAGCCAAGAAGACTATGTTAAGGGATCAACCATACGGTGCGTAACCTACGGTGTTGAATCTCGAGCCGAAGGGGGATGTAGGTTTTCAAAATAAGTTGGGAAATTATTTTTGAAAACATTTTGGTGACTTTTGGGGCCATCTTCCTGCTAAATTAAAGAGATTAGTATCTTCGATCATCCATTGAGCATGGAGTTAGTGTATATATGAATTTATGATCCGTAACTTTAAGAAGCGCCCTGAAATCACTTGATGAAATATTCTACACTCTATTATGAATCCTATAAAACTTTTTATAACTGTTAGAAGATTACTGGCCTTCTAGAAGAAAAAGAAGAGAATGTGCACAAAGAGCATGTGAGAAGAAATAAATATGTAAAAACAAACAATGTGCATGTAGCACACTTGGAGGAATTTAAACTATTCTAATATATACAAAATGATACATCAATCTTAATGGAAGGATTTGAGATAAATCCCATTAACTAGGATTGATAGCGCACCTCCATCAAGATGAGACAACTCAAAGGAGTTATACTCTTTGCAAGAACTAATGATGTATGGTCCACTCCAAACTGCATCAAACTTTGAATGACATCTTATTTTGGCTCACAAGATTCCACTTTAAGAGTAAGTCCCCAAATTTTAAATCTTGAGGCCTAGCCTTTTTGTCAAACCACTTCTTAGTTGATTTCTATTGTTGTTCTAGCTTGATCATGGTAGAGTTCATTGATTCTTCAACTTCGACCAACTCTTCCATTCTAATTTCTCTTTGGTTTTTTCCTTTAAATTCTAGTTGTTGGGAAAATGATAATTAATTCAAATCATGTGAAAAGGGAAGTGTAGCCTTATTTTCATAGAGAATATTATAAGGTGAGGTTCCTATTTCCTTCTTCATTATGATTATGTCTACCCGGATCGCACATGGGACCTTTGTATGCCACTATCTATGGTTGATATTCTTTTTTCCCTTTATAATTTTGATTAGGTTCTTGTTTGTTGACTCTATCAAACCATTTCCCTGAAGGTAGTAGCTGGAAGAAGTAGTAAAATATATTCGAAGACTAAGAGCCCAATCAGAAATTTTAGTGCCAAGGAAGGCCTTTGCATTATTAGAGATAATGGTTAGAGGAATTCCAAACCTTGTTATGATGCCCTCGAGAAAGACAAAAATGATTGACTTGGTTGATTCCTTAAGCGTGACAACTTCTATCCATCTAGTGAAGTAGTTTGTAGTTGTCAACACCCATTTTTTCCCAACACTCGAAGGAGGATTGATCATGAATATGAAGTCAAGGCACCATTGTGCAAAAGTATGATCTTCTTGGATTATTCAAGTGGAAGCACTACCAATTTCTTCTTTCTTGCAAAGAAAGCACATTCTTTACACCTCATAACCCACTTGTGTGTGCCTGTGAATAGGGTAGGCCAAAAGTATCCTACTTTGATGATCTTCATCGATGTGGATTTGGAAGAGAAGTTTCCAACAGAGAATCCATAGTGAAATTATGGTAATACCTTTTCAATCGTGTGCCATCAATACACCGTAGTAGCACACCATCAAGATTTATTTTGAAGAGAAGGACATCAATTAGAACATATGAAATATATTGCACCTTTATATGTCTTCTCTTTTCTTTTTTCAAACAAGGAGGGTACATGCCAAAAGAAAGGAATGTCACGATCACTTCCAACCACTTACACGTGTGAAAGTCTTCATTCTCGCTCAAATTTTGTGCATGTGAGATCTTCATACGAAATAATGAAGTCTTAGGTTTATTTTGCACGTCCTTAACAAGTTGTTTACACAATGTGCTACCTCTAATTGACTTTGTGGCTTTGATAGTCACATCATACTCCATGATTTTGGTCACCCAAAATTCTCTCTTCTTGTTGATTTCTACTCCCATGATGAAATCTTGGACACTTGGTGTGACACTAAAACCTTGATATGAGTTTTGGCGAGCATACTCTTGAATTTTGAAGGGCATACATGATGGCGCAAACCTTATTTTCCAAGTGATTATATTTCAATTCATAATCCTTGGTGATTAATCAAGAAAGCCATCGATCGGTCCAAGATTTGTTCATTTTCTTGTGTCAAGACAACAACACCGACATCAGCTCTATAAGCATAAAGGATGAATTCCTTCGAGTAATTCAGATTGATGAGTAATGGTGTACAAATAATCTCTTGTTTGATATTGTTGAAGCTCTCTTTTCCTTCTGTTTTCCACTTGAAGGTTGTGTATTTCTTGAGCATGAGGTTGATATGTCAAACTAGTCCTTCAAAGTTAAGAATGAATCTCCTAACAAAAATATTTTTTCGAGGAAGGACTGCAAACCATTCTTGTGCGGCAGGGAAAGAGCTAGGATGGATGAAACACACTCAAGATCAATGTAAATACCATCCTTTGAAACCACATGGTCCAACATATTACCCCGCGCCATTGTGAAATTTAAATTCTTGGGGTTAAGGGACACCCTAAATTTTACGCATCTCTCAAAGAATTTTTCTAGGTGTGCTATGTGATTTGTGCTCTGCTTTGAGAAAACAGTGATATCATTTAGGTAAAATAAGATGAAATCACCGATATATCATTTGAAGGCAATATCCATGACATGATGAAAGTTTTTGCTTGCGTTTGATAGACCAAAGGGAATATTTGTATATGTTTATATCCCCCACATGGTTAAAAACATCGTTTTTAATTGATCCTCTTCCTTGACCAGGATTGATCCGTAAAATTATAGCTTTGGAAATACACGAATCACACAATGAATGTTGTTCTACTTTCTACTTTGGAAAATGATATTTTTTAGCTTTAGTGACTAATTATCTAGTGCTTAGAATATAATTGAGAGAATGATAACCAAATTCAAATACCTAACACAAAAATTTATCCTGAAACCCCAATTTGAGGGAAAACCGGTCGGGAAGGGAAACTACTCTTTTGTCCCACTTGTATTAGCCAATTATAAACAATTTATAAATTATAATAAGTATAGAGAGAAAAAATAGTATCAAATTCCTCTCTAGTTACTTGCTTTCTATGTTTCTTGCACCTTACTCCTACAAATCTACTCCAACACTGAAATTCCTTTCTCACTTGCTCTCATTCAATTAATTTTTTCTCTTGATCTCTTTGGATATTTGAATGTAAAATTCCCTTACTCCTTATTGAATTTATAGCCTTCCCCATTTCCTCCCATGCACTGGAGAATGGGAAGGGATGCATGAAGGGAAGATATAAAGTCAAACACTTCAAATCCTAAGCGGTTCATGTTCTCTTTTATTTTTTCCATCAAAAGTGATAGGAATGTTGCCTTGTGGAGACCAGTGGTTACTGGGACCACCGTAATGCTGCAGCACCGACAATTACAAGACTTCCACCATGCTACAAATTGGTAGGTACAGAATGTCGCTTTGGATAGGGTGACGGTCTTGTTAAAAAATAGTCTACCTCCTTTTTCTTCATTTTTCCTTCTTGGTGCTAGTGGATTTGATGAAGTGGTGTTATTTCGGATCATTGTGGATCATACATCCCTTGATTAGGAGACTTTTGGTCCCAAAAAATCTTAGTGGAGTAGATGAGGAATCAAATCCCTCTCTTTCTCCTTCAAGTACCATAAGGTGTGCCTTGGTGTATTTCCGTCTGGTCTAATCTGCCAAGACTCTTATAGATCTCGATTACCTACCCCAAGATTACTACGCATTCTTCTATGAAAGGTATCCTTGATATTCTCCTTATTATTCATGCATAGATGGCTCTAGAGTGTATATCCATATGAAGTGTGACAATTCAATTCTCGAAGGTGGCTTCTTCAACTTTCTCAAGTATGGCGAAGGGTCCATACCATAGTGGCTTAGTTCTTCTTGTTTGACCTTGTTCTTTCACCTTGAGATATATTTTTCAGATCCTCCTAATGATTGTTTCTCCTCTAATCACCCCCGAATAATATATCTCCTCATCTTCCTACTATCCTATTTTCGAGTCCAGTGAATTGGTAGGTAGATATGGTGACCGTGTGTAAAGGAATTTTATATCTTTTGCCCTTGTATTAGCAATCTTGTGGTTGCTTCTTCTATAAAGATTGAAAAGTGCTATCCAAATTCTCCATCCTTTTGCTAGAAACATTTGTGCTCTCTACTCCATTTTTCTTTTCTTTCAGTGAAATTAAACAAAACTTATGATTTTCCTAAATGAGCCTCTTTTCTTGGTGGACACTTACCATATCATTTTTTTGCTTTTTTCGGTATGCCCAGATGTTGAAATTGGCCCCATCCTTGACCCATTTGTAACAGTTTTCCCTCCTTGTGAATACAACATCCCTGGTTTAAAAGTAATGACTTTCGAAAACAATGTCAAATGCATCAAGTGGAATTACATCAGCCTCTAATACATCTATGTATTGGGAATTTATCCCAAATATGAACTTACACTTCCTTATTACTTGGATTTCTACACCCTTCTTCACCCATCCCAATGGGTATGGATGTGGATGCTCATAATTTTCTAGACCAATTTATTCTTTACAACCCCATCAGAAATCAAATTGGATTGAGAACTAGAATTAACCAAAGCATTTACCTTAGTCTTCTTGATTTGGATTCTGATATGTAATAACTTACTCATCTCTTCTTCTTATTTTCCATTATACATGTTAGTGGCAAAGTGTATCTAATCCTCTCACCGCATCCGAATCATCCTCAATCTCCACCTCCTCTTCTGGTTTCACAGTGGCCATGGATTTGTTTAAATCCTTGGTTTGGTGCTTTGGGTGTAATTCTGGATGAAAGTTCTAACAAGTGGCATTAGTATGTCCATTTATATCACAATTCTTATATAAATGTTTAGGATCTTTACAAGTATGCAAAGTAGTGGTGGAATGTTTACCTTTCCATTTACATTTGTAACTTGTCCTCCCTTGTTCATTTTCCAACTGATCTGTTGGTCGATCTTCCTTTGTCTCTTCTTCTCCTTATTCTCATCTTCAATGTAGTATGCTTGTATAAAATATTCATTGAGATCCTTTGGCTTCATGGACATTACCTTCCTCTCGAAGGTGAGTGTGAAGTCCTCTAAAATACTTGGTTAGAATATAATAATCCTCTAAGTCCATATTCAACAACATGGCTTGTCTTCAAAAATCCGTAGTATATTCCTACACACTTTGACCACTTCCTTGCCTAAAGTACTTCCATTTAATCATCATGTCAGTATTATGGCTGATAGGATAGAAATTAGCTATGAGAAATTCTTTAAAACCATTCCAAGTACTTGACAATAGGATGTTTCTTCTTTTCACAAGTGGCTAGTTGGGTTTCCCACCAAACTAGAGCATGACCTTCAATTTTGAGATGTGCAAAGGTAATCCTTTGTGCCTCAGTGACATTATGCACACTAAAATAAACTTCCAATTATTTTAGCCACTTATCGAGAAATTATGTATCTACTTGTCCTTAAAAGTTCTTTATTTCAACTTTGTTTCGACTTTAAAGGGAGTATGAGAAGATTTTATCTTATCACTTACAATTGGAATCTCTTCTTCATGCTCTTCCAAATATTCCTCATCGTGGTGCCCTCTGATACCAAATTTTTTGGTTAGTGCTTGAACCACCGAGTCCATGGAATCTTGCTTAACCGAATCCGCCTTTTGCATATCGAGAGTTCTTGTTGTTTTCTATGTAACGTATCCACCATGGTCTCTAGGATCTTGACTCTACGGACTAAGTTCTCTTCCTCCATTTGAGCTCAAATTCTCTATTTCCACTTCTTCATAGATATATCTAGTTCGTAAGCCTTAAGGTAAAACTTCTTATCCTTTGGAAATTTTCACTATCATACAAATCACAAGAATGAATACCACAGTCTTGGATATATAATCAAATTTGATACCAAAATGATCCATAAACTTCTAGCTTTGGAAATCCAAAAATCACTCAATGAATGATGTTCTACTTTCTACTTTAGAAAATGATAGTTTTGAGCTTTAGTGTCTGATTATCTAGTACTTAGAATAGAATTGTAGAGAATGCTAAAAAAATTCAAACACACAACACAAGATTTTTATCCTGGAAACCCCCAATTCGAGGGAAAACTAGTCGAGAAGGGAAAATGATCTTTCTTCCCACTTGTATTGGCCAATTATAAACAATTTATAGATTACAATAAGTAAAGAGAGAAACAACAATGTAAAATTCCTCTCTAGTTACTTGCTTGGTTTATTTCTTGCACCTTGTTCCTAAAAATCTACTCCAACAATGGAAGTCCTTTCTCTATTTCTCTCATATTATTAAATTTTTCTCTTGATCTCTTTTAATATTTGAATGCCAAATTCTCTTACTCCTTACTAATTTATAATCTTCCCCATGTCCTCCCGTGCACTAGATAATGGGAAGGGATGTGAGAAGGAAGATACAAATTTGAACGCTTTGAATCCAAAGCCGAATGTGTTCACTTTTATTTTTCCATCAAAAGTGCAGGACCGCTACCTTGTGTAGACCAACAATTACATGACCACCACAATATTACTGATCGGCGATTCTGATGCCACCATGCTACAAACCGATGGTTATAGGATGCCACTATGCATAAGGAGACATGTATGTTAAAAACATCTTGCCTCCTTTTTCTTCATTTTTACCTTATTGGTGTTGAAGGATATGATGAAGTGGTGTTATTTTGGGATCCCTATGGATCAAGGATCGATTAAAACAAGAATTCCCATCCAACATAGAAAATATTTGCATGCTAGTGACAATCTGCAAAATCTTCTTCATAGAAGTCAAAGGATAATGATCCTTCAAAGATGCCTTGTTTGAATCTCTTAAATCAACATAGAGTTTGATTAAACCATTCTTCTTGCACCTTTGGAACAAGATTGGTGACCTAGGTAGAGTACTTGATTGGAAATATTATCTTTTCCTCAATGAGTTTTGATAATTATTTTCTCATGAGGGGATCTATCTTTTGATTCATTTTCCTTTGCTTTTGTCCGATGGGCTTGATTCTAGGATTAAGGTCAATGGAGTGTTGAGAAACGCTTGGATAAAACCCTTTCAAGTCTTTATACTCGAGGAGAAGATATCACTATATTTCTAATAGAGAGAGATGAAGGTATTCTTTTCATCACATGCTCAAGATTTCTTGAGCAACAACTCTTTTTGCATGCAATAGTAGATCTGGGAGTAGTCTTCTTGTGTGACGTGCATATACTTTTCTTCACCCTTGAATTCATCATCGGTTTAAATTTTTTCTAATGTGACTAGCTTTTTAGGCAGCTCATTTGTCTTGAGTTGAATTACTTAATCACCATAGCTATCATGCAAGTCAACTTGCATGCTTGAGGAGAACTCAACTTCATTCTAAACTAAATGAATGATCTACATGTCATTGTCAAACACTTGCCAAGCTGGTATTGTTATCGGTATAGATGGCTTATTCACCATTTTGACATGTTACATGTTCCATTTGACAAAATCCTCTATAGGAGAAAACTATGAGCCAAGCACGGCCATCTAATCATATTATTTTTTCATCTTCCTTAGTAGCAGCTATAGATTCAGAGCATTGAATCTCTCAAGGAGGTCCCAAACTCTATGTTTATAAGCTTTGATAAGCCTACTATTTACAGTGCACTTGTTTGTGACTGATGGATGACCAATTTTGTATCCCCAAAGATCTATAGTGCCTTAATCTATTTCTTCTTAGTAATGAGAAGACCATGCACCAATGCTTCATATTCTGCTACATTGTTGGAGCATGTAAACTGTATCTTATGTATGAAGAATAATTTCTCATCCTTGGGAGAAATGAGAAAAACACTTGCACTGCACCATTTCTACTTCTCAATCCGTAAAACTACATCCTCGATAAACTAGAATTTTATTCACTTTTCTTGAGCGCACATGGAAAAAAGCTTCTTTTTATAGGATGCAATAAGTGTCAAGCCCAGTTTCAAAAGATTTAATCTCTTTAGCATATGGATCAAATTTGTGGTGCCTTTTTACCCACTCATCTAACACTAAGTCAGGTATAGGAGGAGGAACAAGCTATTGTTCATAAACTTAAAAATTTTCTTCTTGAATTAGACAATTGGCTTGGAGAGGGGGTGGGTCATATGGCTCAACATGATAGTAAAATATTGTCTCACTTGTATTGTAAAGCACGTACTATGCCTTGTCTTGAGTAACATATGGGACCAATCGAAACCAAGTAATCACCCACTTAAGTGGTGAAATCTCTTGATAAACACAAGGAAAAAAAAAAGGAGGTAGGTTAATGATTAACACATCTTCATTTATTGTGAGACTTGGAAATGCATGTAGGGTTAACTCAAGATCCTTAATGACTCCTAAAGTGGTGAAAATTGAGCCATTAAGTTGCAGGACTCCTTTGAACAAATGGTTGTACTTAAGGCCAAAGACAACAACAATTTTCTTGGGCATAACAAAAGTTCTATTTCCCTAGTCAATCATACAATTGTGGAAAGGGTGTTTTCCAATGATCACAAACATGTAAAAGGGTGGGATTTTGACAATACTTCTTACTTTCTTCTCCTCTACCTTACAGATATTGATAGCATCACATGGGAGTTGGGCTAAAGATTCATGTAATAGGATGTGCTTAGATGGAATGGCTAGGGAAACCCACATTGTGACATTTACATTTGTATTTTTCATCTATTCAAAATTTTGAATGGAAATCCCATTGACTTGTGCACTTGAGGCACAAAAACATCCTTTCATATTTATTCAATTGCAGAGGCGGGGGCCTTAGCTTGCACAGAGGCTTGACCTACCAAAGGAGGGGCATGTATAACTTTAGGAAGAGTGTTGTCCAGAGCTTCATGACAGAACCTACATGCCTTTATTGCTAGATGCCTTGCCTACATCTCTTTTCTTTTGAGGATTGGCCTATGTTGCGGGAATTGAAGTTGTGCACCTGAGTCAAAAATTATTTTCTTGTAACTTGTGTTGTCAAAAACTTGAGTGCACAATCGGTTTGTATCATCTATAGATTGATTAATTGTATATATTTCCTTGGAGCCAAAGAATATCGGGTTGTACTCTAGAGGATCTTCTGGATTTTCTTGATTTTAGGCTCGCTCTCACTTATAGAAGGTTCACATTTGGAAGAAGTATGGGTCATGTAGGAAAACACACGCATGGAGTTGGCATATTGACTTTAGATATGAGGCATTTTAAAAGGAAAACAAAATTTTGATTCTTGTACCAAATTGTTTGTTTTGAATTGGGACTAGTGCTTAGTTTGGGCCCACGGTTGGAAGAGGTTGCGCATGAGAAATCACTTACAAGGGAAGGTGTGCGTTGGCATGCCATCTGTCATTTTACTAGTTCGACCAAATATTTGATTTCCTTATTTATTTCGAAGGGATAATGGATTTGGTTATACCCTTGATTAGATCTATTTCGAAGGCTTGCATCCGCTTCCTCTCTAATGATATACATTTATTCGAAAGGTTCCTAATTAGGGATTTAATTTCTTTGTCCTCCTTTTGTTGTGTGGGAGAGTATGATGTGATTACAGAATGTTGAGTACCCTTCTCGGGAACAAGAGTAACATAAGGTCAGGGCACATGAGGCATCTCTAGGAACAAGGTTGTGGGAGGCCTAGGAGCCAATTTTCCCTTTCGAATGAGAGTATTTTCTCCCCTTATTGTAATGTTGTAAGAAACAAGTAAGGTTCTACCTCTCATGGACTAAATCATGACTCGATATCACTATTCAAAGCCCTTAGATGATACAAGAAGGCATCTGAATCGTAGGCCTTACCACTAGAGGGATTTTGTCCCAAGTCTTTCGAGAATCGATATTAAAATAAGTCATCTGCTCATTGGGTGCTCTTTTAGTTGTTGTTAGTTGCTCCACCAAAGATAGGTGATATGATTTATCTTCAAAATAGTTAACAATCTTCATTCCAAGCTCATCCCAAGAAGCAATAGATGCAGTTCTCAAACCTCTACACCACTGGAGTGTTTTTCCTTGAACAAAGCTACTAGGAGTCTTACCGCTACATCATCATGTGTGATCAAATAGACAGAGCACACATTGGCTACATCCTGAATGTGTTCAACAGGGGTGACTTGATTCTCACCTTTGAAGTATGGAATAGTCTTTAGTGTGGTTGCAGCAGGCATATCATGTTGTGCATTGAGAATGAGAGGAATTTTACGAGTGAGGTTGGATAATTTCCTTGGAGGAGGAGGAGGTTGAAGGGCCATGGCAAAGTGTGTGTAGTTCTATTGTAAGGAGGAGTGGAATGTGTGTGCTATGCTAGAGATGAGTATGTGCATGTGGGAGTTATGAAGAATATTATTCTCGGAGATAACTAGAGGTACTCAAAGGTTGTTTTAAGCTGCTACACTTTTTCTTGTATACACTCTTCTCATAAAAGGTGCTAAGACTCTGCTAGAACGGTGAATCGAGTATTGGGATTTTCCAGATGTGTTGAAGGAATCCTCCAAATGATGGAAATAAATAAGTCACACACAATAACTTAGCAATGGTGAAATGTAAGATTTCAATGTCTTTCCCACTTTGGGTGTGCCAAAAAGCGATGTAGGTCAAACTTGCACATGTCTCATATCATGTTGAATTAAGTCATTAAGGAAACAATAGGTCTGTCTCAAGCAAGAAAATTCCAACAACTTGGAGATAGTCCCATTGTTTCCTCAATGACTCGATTCAACCCGATATGAGATGCATGCAAGTTTGAGCTCGAATAGAATTGTCAAGCTAAAACATTACATTCGAGTCAAAAACAATCCACAAAAAAATATTCCTAGTACAATAAGAAATGAGGAATGCCCTTTGATTTTTTACCTACTTCACCACCTACAACCATTTGATTTTTGATATAACAATAACAAAAGGGACGTGATTTTTATTTTTGGATTGATTCACCACCCTCAACCATTTGATTTTTTTCTTTATTTCTTTGATAAGAACACATGTAACATGAAACTAATCATATTTTATATAAAAGGTATTTTGGCACACACCATCCACAAGGCTGATTCATCATACAAGAAGTTAAAAAAAAATTGACATTGAGCTCAAAATAAAAATTCATTTTCTTAGACCAAATGTGAAAGAGTTCTTGCAACGTTGCAAAAAAAAATTAAAATTGCACTATGAACATTGGTGAGAAAATAAAATGTTGATGACATGATCTCTTCCTTCCTTCAAAACATTGGCTTAGACTTTGGAATTTTTGAGTTCATATTTACACAAGAAGATTATTTCAAGGCCAACACACTGATTATGAAGGTTATGGGAATCCCCAATTATATATATAGAATCTTAACCCCATTTGGTGGTGGTTTAATGCATCGTACCAATGTAAAAATACAGTGCTTATAGATGACTCTTTAGAGAAAAACAAGTTCAATGATGTGGGGAACTACATAATTAATAAAAAAATTAACATATATTATAAGTCAGAAGAAAAATACTTGTTAGATGAGTTTTGGCCTTTTTGTAACCATTGAAGGATGTCGAAGATGTTCGGGATTTTATTAAATCAAAAACCCAATTATATGGAGCTTATTTTTGGAGATTTACTATGATTTCTATTGTTGATTTGGGATCCCATATTTGGGAATAGTGTTACAAACAATTCAAAACATTCTTAAAATGTTCTACTATAATTCTACCTTTAGTAAAGAAATTTTAATTTATTTCATAACTATATTTAAATACTAAAATATATCGGGATGGTTTTATAGTTAATTTTAACTACTTTGATATCTTTATTTAAATATGAAAATATATATGCAATGGTTTTACTGATTAATTTGATATCTAAATTTGAATATGAAAAATATATATGGAATGATTTTACATTTAATTACATTCTCCTACAATGAATATTCACCCCTCTGTTAGTTTCTTCGAATATCTTCAATATTTCTCTGATTACACTATGGTTCAATAACACCATAGTAAATGAAGTTAATGTTACATCTAAATTTTAATATGAAAATATATTTAGAATATTTTTATAGTTAATTACATTCTCCTACAATGGATCATCACCCTCTACTAGTTTCTTGATAATATCAACGGTAATTCTCTTGTTGTGCCGAGGTTCAATCACACCATAGTAAATGAACTTGGAAGTGTCTCACATCTCTTGAATTTCATTATCCTAGTAGCCACTAGGCCACAAGGTGTTTTAAATATTCAAATATGCATAGTTTAATCTTAAATACATCTTAAAATTTATAATATCCTTATTCCAAAGTAAAAATTAAGCCTAGTGGTATTAGCTCGTATAAAATAGAATATGTTTCTTATACAAGCTAACATATGCTAGGCATTATTTCTTAGATCGATGATCCAGCCTAGAATTCAATGGAAATAACCTAGGCGCGACGACACATCACTCAACATGAGTTGAGAGATCACCCGGCACGCAAAGGCACTAGGTGCCTCTTTAGAGTTATTTTTTTAGAACATTAGCATGATGGTGCATATAGGTATTCTAATTCATTACCAATAATAAACAACACATAGTGCATAAACCAAATATAGATCTTAGAGTATATGTAAGATGAATTAAAAAATGAATATAACAAGATTTACCATGCAAGAACAAGATTCAATCATGTTCAACACCATTATCTAGCCAATATGAACCATAGTATTAAATACTATAAAACACATAAGCTTCTTACATTACCCAAGTATCTCCATGAGTCATGTGCATGAAAAAACAACATAACTCTATAAATTTACACACACACATGAAAATCAATACATATATATAGGGGTGGGGACTTTCCCTTCACCACCCATGCACTTCTCAAAATAGGTCACATGCTAATAATAGCCATGCAAATTTACAAAAGGATGCACAACATGCAAGTGCTCTTAAGAATAAAATTCCTATAGTTAAATCTGAGGAGAAATCCTATTATTATCCTAAACTATGCATGGCACTCAGTTGTTACTTATTCTCAAAATACCATTGTGTGAGCTGTAATTCTTCATGTCTTTGTGTGCTCAGCATGCTAACTCCAAAAATAACCTTTAAAACATAAATTACTAAGTCACGATCCTGGGTGCTTCAGATCTAATGTAGCATTGCACACTCTTCCAGTGCCCTACATTCACATGCCCAACACTTAGGCCATTTTTTTCCATCCAACATTACCCCACACTAAAATGGATTGCCACCCCAATAATGGGTAATCACCTTGTCACTCCAAATAATATAGGATAAATGAATGAAAGAACAAATAATAAAGAATATGGTGAGTCATCTTATTATGTACCCTTTTCTTCTTCTGGAAGAATGAATTCTGGATATTCACTTTGAATTTCTTCCTCAAATTCATACCAGTCCTTAAGTGCTACATTTTTCTTGTCAGGGATGTCCACAACGATGCCATCTAACTCATCCAGAGTCATGTTTCTACCCTCACTTTTCAAAATATAAGGATGTTGGCCATACCTAAGACCATCCCTTCCATGACATCCACCTTTCAGAAGCAATGAGCTTCCCAATTCCCTTGATCCAATCCATGTGTTGTTTCTTGCAGATCCAACGTGTCATGTTTTTTTCTCTACCAAGGTAATGTGTTCGTGTGCCCTAGTATTTCATCATTTATTTCTTATATAACTTCATTCTCCTTTTCCTTTTTCCTTTCTTGAACTAAGTTATCAGGTGTTGTACACATGGCCAATACTATATCTTCCTTCTTCATTTCATCTTTTAAGGCTTGCAAAACACCTCATAGCTAGTTATCTTTCTTGCAATCGAAGCCTTGGTCCTTGATTCTTCTTCTACATCATTATTTGGTTTAGGGAGGTGTACTGGTTTGTCCTCTAAAAGAAAATGAATTGTTGTAAAAAGGTAATGCAATTCTGACTTGAATTCCTCTGGCACCTTCTTTTGAAAATCAATCCTTTTCTATAAGATTTCATCGACAATTTGCTTGGCCATCTTTTAGACATTCTAGTCCTTAGCCACTACATTATCCCACTCGGGTGAGTCATTTTATTTCTCTATCATAATATTTCTTATCTTCTAGGAGCACCCGTACTATTGCTTCTTTATCAATATTCAGCATGCTACTTTAGTGGACACTTTGACCAATGTGTTACTTACATGTTCATCAAAAAATTGTGTGGGTTTGATTTTTATATGGCGTGTATGTGATGCCTTCCTCATCTTATTTGAGTAACACACTTCCTCAATAGTATAATTTAATCTCATCCATGTGAGTCTACATACTCCATGATAACTTCTTACGAATGCACATATTGGTCATCTCTAGGTCTATCCAATCCCATCCATACAATTTTTATTGGGAAGGCTGGACTAGAAGAAGGTGTGAACGATATTTTCTTGGTCATCCAAGTAACCCAGTTTTGAGTTCCCATTGCCTCTTCATCATTATGCCCACCTGTGTGTTTTCCAATGTCCTCATGAATATATGTGCTCCCTTATTGTTGTACTATCATTCCTGTATCCCACTGTACAATGCCTCTAACATTCTAGTTTACTTCTCCCTCTTTCTCTTCTCCTTCAGGCACAGGGTGTTCTATAACTTTTGTATCCCCACCGGCACTACTTTACCCTTCACCTAAGTGTTTTTTATGGCTACTCATACTATCATCAATGGATTCATATACGTATGGGTCCCCAATATCTACATCCTCATGCAGCTCAATGCTAGGGGTTTCCTCCTTATTATGTGTAATTTGCTAAGGGGACTCTTCCTCATCACTATCCTTTACAGGAACATATTTTCCTTTCTTCTTCCTCCTTCACAAGAGTTATATGTAGCGATCTTCTTATTGGATGCGAAAACCCCGCGCCAATGTCTCTGGATGTGTACCTTTTTCGTAGAACTCTCCTTGTATGAACCAGTTCAACATTGTCTTCTAGTTCCTCTTCCTCTAGGATGTTCTCTAACCTAGTAGGCTTTAGATCTTCCTAAGTAGGGGGTGCCGATGCAACTTACCTTTAGGTTCCTACTATCCACCCATTCTTTGGAGGTCCTTGGAGTCTCATATCTACACCCTTCACCACCTTTCCATCCTTGAACCTTGGCCTCAGATAAATGTACATGTGCGCAAGTTCAATATGTCCTATAACCAAACTCATTGGCATGATGTCCACATTTTCTGATTCCATAGTTTCCACATAGGCCTCTTTCTCTGACCATAAATAATTCTTACACAAAATGTAGATATCTGCATCTACTTTTTCCATGTCAAACTAGATCTTGCACATGTTATGGAACCTGTTCACTGACTCCTTGAAATATCTGGAAATAAAAGCAAAGGGAAACTTACACCATAGGCTCTTACCACCCGAATCCATATGGAAACGGCTCAAGCGACGTGTTGGTAGATTGCAACCTCATCTTCTCCATTCAAGTGCTTTGGGAAGCTCAAGCAAAATACACCATTCTCCTTCAAACTCCTTGCGTAGTCTCCTGAACCACCTTCCTAGACACTCCTTATATGTGTTAGATACAATTCCATGTAAAGTGTATTTGGAAAATTTATTCGCTAGGATTTATTCTCCAATGGAAACTCCCAGATGTTCTTCCTAGGTCCATCGGGTACTCCAATTTCACTAAATAAAATCAATAATAGGATTACACACCAAGTAATATTCTCAAATTTATCTACTTGGACGTGTGCCTCATTCACTAAGCTTTCTGTGATGTTCCCAAAAATGTTGTAATATGTCTTGTTGACCATTTTATGCGTTATTTGTAGCTAGGGCATATTCACCTCATTCCACTATTCAATGTGGCACCCAACTTACTTCTTATAAAACGTGCTTTAACCCTAGTGGCCATGTCTTCAATGTTGGTTACTTTGAAATTTTGACCCCCTTCTTATATTGATGTAGGGTGGTTCTAGAATCAATGCCCTCATCTTTCGATAAATCTCTAGAAATTTTTGAGCCCTATTCACGCAACCATCTCACCTTCCCAATCAACTTGGTGAGTCATCCTCATTCTCCTGCCCGCAAAGTATAAAAATACCTCATGCACGCGTGACATGAGCCACTGGTACAATTTCTCAAGATTTCCAAAATAGGGAACTAAAGGATTTTCATGACCCCCACACTTTTGAGTAACCTCTTCACGGAGGTGTCCAAAACCTAGTGTCATTCACCAACTACTGATTTATCTTCCTATAAACTTTTGTTGTGACATCCTTCACGCATTTCTCAATATGGTGGTTGATTTCTGAAACCCTACACTATGTAATATTTTTTCTCCATGATCTCCCTCAATAACTTCTTGAGGATATAAAATATCAACCAACCCTCCTTTGTTGGGTTGTTAACCTACTTCTCCACAACTGGATCCCTCCGTGGTGTCATCATTCCTTCCGATCCTATGAGTGAAAATGAAAACCCTAGTTGTTGTGAAAATGAAAACAAAGTCACCCTCATGTCATGCACACAAACCTCAAATTGAATCCTACTTCCGTGCACTGGATGCTCAATAATGTGCTTCAAAAGTGAGAGGTTTACTCACTTTATAGAGTTCTCGTTGTCTCCAACTCTTCTTCACAATTCTCAATTTTCTTTGAACTCGTAAGGTAACAAATGTCATTGCAAACATCGAATTTAAACCAAGTTTCAAAAATATCCTTCATTAATTTCTCCACCTACCATTGATACAATATTAATTCCTTTTGAGTGCATTTTTACCTCTTTGTGCCACGCCCAAATCTCTAACACCTAAAACTTGTACACCATAGTCATAACTTTCTAGTGTGCCACTACTTATCTGTCATAAATCTCCTCTACCCATGCTTCCTTATGCCAAATTATTTATCCAATGTGACTGAAACATACGTAGTCTCAAATGTTGCAGCCTCCTTGAGTTATACTAAGCACTCACCAACTTATGCATGGTCTTTACATTTGAGAAATCCTCTTGAAGTTTTCATCATTTTTCAAAACCTTGTTCCCTTTATGGACACCCGTGAGTTTATTTATTTTCTGTACTAGACTAACCTTCTTTATCCACCCCACACTAAGGGTATGTGTAGTCCTCTATGCATAAAAACACTTGAGATTGTAATCAACTTCTGGCTTGAAAACGTGCCTATTACACATAACACTGAACTAAATTGACAAACATAACAATGATGAAGGAAACACATCTAAAGGAAATATAATAAAATAAATCTAATCTAAATGGAAATAGTACCTTATTATAAATACTAAGAAGACTTAATTACAAGCAGGGCTTCAACCTACTCCCGTTGAAGTAATTGGGCAACCGTGTTCCGTCAAGCACCTCTAGCTTGCAGCGTGTGAGTCAAGTATATGAGTGATAACATGTGGCCCTAACCAATACAAACTTAAGATTTCTTGGTTGGCACATAAATTTCAAATCATAAAGAATTGCCATCTTCCCAACCTCAAGCTTATTATCCTTAATGTTCCTATCATTTCATGCCTTCTACCTAATTTTTGTGCTTATGACTCCATCATGTTATGACACGCCTCTCATCCAAATTGTGTAAACTTGTCAATTCTCTCTTGTAAGCTTGCTCATCAACTAGACCTCATGTGTGCACAATATGTAAAGATGGTAACATGAATTCGATGCGAAGAACTGCTTCTATGCCAAACATAGAATAAAATGGTTTTGAAGTATTTAACCGTTTCGAGGTTGTTCTATATGCCCAAAGTACATCAAAAACTTTATCATCCCAGTCTTTCCTTCCAACATCACAAATTTTTGTCAAATTCTAGCTCAATATCTTGTTGAAATCCTCAACAATCCCATTTTCCTAAGGGTGATAAGGTGTTTTCTTATGGTGTGCAACCATAAATTTTTCTAATCATATCCATATGGTCTTATTAAGGAAATGAGTTCCCTTATAACTTGTCAAACTTAAAGGACATCCATACCTAGTAAGAATATTTTCCCACAAGAACCTTACTATTGTTGCTATTGTACAATCCTTTATAGGTGCCACTTCCACCCACCTTGTAAGATAATCTATACAAGTGATGATGTAGTGTTATCTAGTTCTATGTGCGGCTGGGGAAATAGGACCCAAAAAGTCTATTACCCATTTCTCAAAAGGTTCTGTGCTAGCAATATGTCTCAAAGGCATTTCATCTCTCTCGCCCAGGATATCCAAGGTGCCGACAATGATCACATGCCTTTCAATACTCCTTACAATCCTTGACAAGGCCTCCAACCATAAAACAACTAGTAGAATCTTGCAAGTGGTGACATCACCTACATAGTTTCCATCGGCAATACCACCATGAGCCTCCTCCATGATTTTCGTGTGCTAAAGCTCCAATACACACCGACGCAATACTTCATCTTGTATCGTTTTAATAAGTCACCACTCAACATGAAAGGTGTGACATGAATTGCTAGTTTTTTCTTTTCCAAAGCCTTCATTCCTTTATTTGATATACTCTAATTCCGAGGTCATGTAGTTCAACTTGTATAAGTGTGCATTCGACATTGTATCTTCAATACTCTACGCCTCCTCTCCTGATTGAATCCTTGATAATTGATTTGGGCGTAATTGGTTTTACATGGCTTTACCACAACCTGTAAAGTCAAATTCTGGATTAAGAGAACCCATCAACATATGTGCCCCTGTAAAACGGGCTTGTTCACCAAGTATCTCAATTCCATATGATCTATATAGAAAAAAAAATTTTTGCTAGAAATTACCGTCGAACTTATGCAACACGTAAATTATTGACAAAGCCTCGCACTCTGTAGTTGTATAATTTTGTTCTCCAAGAGTGAAATTGTTACTAGCAAAGTTAAAGTCTCAAGATAAGATGATCTACAATACCTTCTCCAGCTGAGCTAGAACTGAACCAATGGCCATGCCAAAGGTATCCAAATGTACATGAAATGGTAGATTCCATGAAGGAAAATGTAGAATCGGTGTCGTAGTAATCCTCTCCTTAAGCGCTTCAAATGCTCATTGTTATGGTTCTCCCTAATAGAACCTCCCTTTAACCTTCAATAAATACTCTAAGGGCAAAAATATTAGCATATCCTTTGATAAACTTCCTATAATACCCTGTGTGGACCAAGAATTTGTTCACCTCACTCCGGCTAGTAGGATCCTCCAAGCCTAAAATGACTCCAACCTTAGCTGGATCTACCAACAAACCCTTCTTGCAGATGATATGCCCTAGTAGAGTTCCAAAAGGTGTAGCAAATAGGAACTTCTTGATATTTAAATATATGTTTAACTATCTGTACCTCTCAAACATTAACTACAAATTTTCATAATGATCCTTGATAAGCCCATACATGGTCCAATCATCATCTAAGTAAATGTGCAAGAATTTGTGAATAAATTCCTTGAATGCTTGAACAATAATGCATGAAAAATACTGTAGGTGCATTTTTCAATCCAAAGGGCATCACCGTGTATGTAAAACTTCCCCATTTAGTGTTGAAATTTTTCTTCTCTTGATCCTCTTTAGAAATTATTACTTTATGATAGTTAGAGAATACATCTATAAAAGAGTAAATTTCACACCATGCAATGCCTTGCAGTATTTCCTCGATGAATGGTGTAGAGAAAGGATCAATCACACATGCAACATTCAACTACACGTAGTCCACACAAATATTGATTCTTCCATATTTGTTTATGTTTATTTCCACAGGGATAACCCACTATGATTCCTCTATGGGCTCAATAATGTCATATTCGGAACATCTTATCAATTTATTCTTTAACTTTTACACATGAGGTTAGGGTTCATCCTATAAGGTCTCTTCCTAACTAGGTGGGCACCTTCCTTTAACTTAATTTTCATCGACCCAAAGATTCATCCACACCTTTCAACTCATGGTAGCGCCTACGAAACAAGTCCCGAAAGTCACATAGAAAATCAATTATCTTAGCCACTTTGATTCAAACCAGTCATCTCCAATTACGGCCTCCTTAGGTTCATCATCCATGCCAATGTTCACTTTTATCATATTCAAAGGCTCATGGTAGGCATGTGCCTTTGCATCTGCACTATCTAATACCTTGTGTGTACCTTTTGAATGATCTATGTCCAACTTTTCCACTTCTTCATCATCCACCATGTAGACCCTATTTCCTTTCTCCTTCTCTAGGAAAATGCGCTAAAGCAGTTCTACATCTATTTCATCTACATCATGAAAACGCGCTTCTAGGTCTAGCTCACCAAATAAATCCTGAAGGAGTTCTTTAGCCTTTGCACTATCTCCCATAGATAGGTGCTTCATATCCTGTAATGCCTCTTTCACTAGATTTTTAGTGGAGAAGTAGTCAAAAGTTTGGATCATTCCTACAGTCAAGTCTTGCTAATTTCCAGTCTCTCTATGCAACTCTTCATAAACATACCAAGCACGCGAGTAACCTCATAAGGTGAAATAAAGTTTGCATACCCACAAAGAAGGTGGTAAAGCTTCCTACCTCTCTAGTCTAGATTCTCTCACACTACGAGAACGTGGTGATGAACATGATTATTACCATGATATTCACATATTTGAGTATGTGCATTACCCCTGAGAAACTGGGATGATAGAGAAATTCTCACTTCTCTCCAGTCTATGAAATTATCCCTATGAACCATCCACCGGTGTGCTAATATCCCATGTAGGGTATAAGCTAACATATTCCTTCGTCCAACTAATACTTCCACTATACTCCCATGGCTCACACGAATACTTTAGGGTTTCCTTCTCCAAAGTGTACTGAGGTACCATGTTATTTCCTAACTACCTAATACTTTGCAGCACCGCTTACACACATAGCTACACTTCTTGCCTCACACCTAACCATCTCGTAAGTGCCATGTTCCTAATTATCACAGAAATACTTGTAATATCATTGGTGGAGTGTGCCTCATCCCATTGGAAAATTACTTTGTTAGATGGATCAAGCACTTTTCGATCTCGAATGTTATGCACATAAATTTTGTTAAGATCTTCTTCACTTAAGGGCTCAACATAAGGTTTATATTTCCTATCTATCAAAGGGATAACAACTCATTCTTCCTTATTCTCAAAATTAATATGTCAGTTATTAAATCGTAGATCAACATTAATTGAATAACATAAAGGGAACACAAGTAGAGTTGGGAAATTGTCCGCTTCTACAAGGGATAAGACCTCAAAGTCCCTAGTGAACTTGGACCCTTGTATGGTAATGGATTCATCCTTCAATAATCTAATTAGCGTGGCCTTAGTTTGATTTTCCATATACAATACATTAGAAGATGCCTGCAATGGAGTCCGCCCATCGAGCCCCTACATCTAAAGTAAGACATTCACTTTCGCGCATGTGTCAATCAAGATATTGCTTAGAATCCATCCGTCCACAACAAAATTCAAAGTGATATCCTTGTCATAATCAAAGTTATGAGGAGGGATATTAACATGTAGAATCTACCATCTATTCTCAATACAAGCTCGCAAAGTGTTTACTTTTAACCAACTCCCTAGTAATGGAATAATGTTCTCCTGGCACAACATCTTGCATACTTCCTTCAGATCATCAACATCTGACTGGAAATTCTCAGCTACCTTCTTCTGCATTCCAACTTCAATGACTATTCCTTTAAACATTGTATTTCACCCTGCATATTTTTGAGTAACTCCATGGTTTCCTGATAAACCTCCTTCTGATGTGTAGGGTCTGGGTATTTTTCATGTAAAACCTCCTCTTTAGTAATGGTAGGCTTCTATTGCAACGTTTCTCGGCTCACGTAGCCTTAACGTGTGTAGGAATCTTCACGATACTACCTCGGGATTTGGTGCTAACTTTAACATCTATTGGTTTTCCACATCGAATTGTATTCTAACCATCCCTACACCCTTTTTCTCATGTTTTTGCTTCTTGTTCAAATGTTCATATAAGTCCAGGAACTCTTCATAGTTATGATTATTTCTACAAAAATAACAAGTAATTTTTGAGGAAATTTGAGCCTATAATGATCGGGGACCCAGGACATATAGCATGTTCCATGAGGGAACTCAATTCTTCCACTACAATGGCCTCGGCCTCAAAATCCACCACAGTATCCTCAACCTCTACCATGACCTCCCTTAAAGTTTCCTTCATTGTGATCGTAGTGCCCTTCAAGTATGATCATGATCATGTTTTTCACTTTTATCCTTAGAGTTATTTGAAACTCCTTCATGTCATACACCAATATCAATGACATCATGGATCTAATCAATCAACTTGCAATCTTCAGTATTATGAGCTGTGGACCAGAAAATCTTACAGTAGCAAGACACGTTCTTCCTTATCGTATGTTATAACAATGGAAAATGAATCAAATCATGGTCTAAATGACATATCTCACAATCCAACAACAAGGAACACATCGTTCTATGAGGACAAATATCCTTAATATGCCCCTCCACTTCATAATCTATGCACCAAATTCTATTGCGTGACTTATGTGATGTATTGGTTGATAGGGGTAAGTGCACCAAGATGGTGGACAATTAAGTGGACATAAAAACCTGAAATTTAGGTACCACGAGTGCAGTTTATAAACCACGCTCGTGTAACTATTTTTATAGGCTTGGTGATTTCGAACCTAAAACCATGAGCACGGTTTAAAAGCGCACTCGCAGTTTCAAACTACGATTATGGTCCTTTGAGACAAAAATACAGACCCACGACTCCTCATTTTCCCTCATTTTTCCTTTCCAACCGCGATTTCTCCTACACCTTTGGCACTTGCACTTTGAATACCCCCTAAAAATTACTCTTCGGACTTGTGGATCACGATAGTTTCAACCATGCCGCCAAGACAAAGAGGTAAGCCCTCGATTTTGATCAATTTGTTTGCATTTTAGGTTTTTTTTGTGATTTTCATGGGTTTTTCAATTTTTTGTTTATGTATACAATTTTTTTATTTTTTCAGTTGCTCAGAAAGCTCGTAATCCTGTAAACCATCAAATATTCCTCAAAACCCTCCAAACAATTCTTGAAAACCTCCAAACCTAGATCCGCCTCCTGTGGCTCTTTCTGTCCCCACGGAACCAACAGGAACATAAACTAATATCATTGGAAAAATTTGACAAAATAAAATTGCCATTGAGAACCTTATTCAGAATATAAGACAAAATCATGCCACAAATCCATCCCGCGTGACTTTATCCAACACATTGCAAACATTGATTGGCGAAGTTGACTCGCAACCAACCAAATAGACAGATGGAATACCTTTAGAGGTGATTGTAGGCAGTGGTATGCAAATAAATTATCCCATGCGGCCATAAAAGACAAAAAATTGGAAAAGACCACATTTGTGCATTATTTACTGACCCAAGAACCAATGCCCCCCCTGCAGTTACTTGCAAACGGTTCCCAATCCATTGGTGCCACGATGACCGAATCAAGAATAATTTTTGGGACCGATGGTGGATGGTTTTTTATTATCCACCATGCAACAACAATGAGGTTCCCCTCTATTTTTTAAATAAATTATATTGTGAGTTCATGCTTAATGAGGTCCCAAATTATTTTGACTTTTCTAAATTTTATGGGTAAGGTTGTCGCTCTACACAGAGTAGACCTGGTGCACGTGTAGGTCAACCAAGGATCCCCCATGCCCTAAAACCCCCACTTCCTTCAGTTATCACTCCTACAGTGAAGGAGGTTATAGAGATTGACACACTACATGCATTGAGGGAGATCAATGACACTCTGACCCAACATAGTGAGTAGATTACATCTGGTGATGTTGGTGGAGGCACCAGTTCTAGCGCATCACACCACTATGGATGATATGGTTCCGTATGTACTACAGGTGAGACATCATTTTATAGATCACATGATTTCTTTTCTCTAGATGAGATGATGGCAGATGTATTTGGAACTAGTGTAACGGATCTTGGTCTTTGATAAGTAAATGTCAAATAAATATTTAATGTATATACTGATAGTTTAATTCATGTTTGAGATTTTAATATATATGTATTTCATTTCACATTATGTATATACATGTAAAAACTAATTTTTTATTTTATTTTAAATAGAAAGAGCCGGTGAAGGAAACATTCGGCATCGACATGCTAGCTACTGCAGTTGGGCATGTTACAAACGTAAGTTTCAAGTTGTACTTAAATTTCAAATTTCATTTGATTGTGCACTTTTATTATTATAATGTTTCACTGTACATGTACATATTAATATATGTTTGTCTTTTATACGTGCAGGAGCCTAGTGGGTCATCATCTGCTCTAGAACTGAGGCTATTGGCATGCCTCACGTGAATTTTACGTAGGTTAGTTTCTCTTTACACTTTGGTTCTAATTGTGGAAGTTCACATGGATTATGCTTTGGCTTTGTTATGTGGCAGTCATGTAGATTAATATTGATTTGTACATGTTTTTTGTATAGCTTATGACTGCCAGAGAGACTCCTCCATATATGCAGACTATGGAGGCTGCTATAGATACTACCATAGCATCTGCAGATCCACTAACTGAGGTACAATTTTTCAAATTTGTTAAATTTATTTAGGAATTATTTCTTATTACTTAAATCTACAATATCAAATTTTGTACATGAAATATTTAATTTGAAATTTAATTATTTATATGTAGCTTACCTCTCATGAGTCTATTGTTGTCCTTGCCATGCGTCAATGAAAAATTGATAGGGATCATGACATTGCGGTAAGATTTCACATGCATTTTAACTAAATTCTAAGTTTCTAAATTTTGAATGTATTTTAAAAATATGGGTGTTAAAAACTTATTGTTTATGAATGTGCAAGTTAGATTGTTGAGGCCTGCTTAGAGATGCCTAGGACCACATGGATGAAATCCATAGTGGCATCTCCCTCCACTACATCCCTAGGTCGTGGACATGCTACTTCTAGCAGGGAAAAGAGAGGGAAGATGTTTCATGATTAGATTCATAGGACGTGGATGTACATATATATATATATATATATATATATGGGCCAGCTGGTCCTAGTTCATGATTCTTCATAGGAAATTATATATATAGCCTTATGCGACCGCATGTGGTCCTATATGTATGACACACTTGGTTCAAGATGTACACATGTTATGAACTTATATTTTCAGAGACGTGCATTCAACACACTTAGTTTGATACATTATATATCCATGTGTTGGTTTTCATAACGATATTACTTCTATGTTTGATTCGAATTCATTGCACATGATATCCTTCTATGTATGTATATTCTATGTATATTAATTTTATATGTATGTTTGATTTAAAATAAAAAAATTATGGTAAGACATATATGAATATAACGTTTACTATGGTGCAACATTTCATGGTACATTGCTAATAAATTAAGGGATGCATGTGTATTCCTCCATCAACATGGGAAACTTATCATTTTCCTCTTAAGTCATGAAAAAATATTTCATACCTTGAATCTTGAAATAAGATGTCTTCCCTTGGGTCATTTGGTTTTTGAACTGTGTATTTAATTTTATTTATTAGAAGGATATTATTCATTTTGTACCATTGATGAGTATGGTGGTGTATGACCAATCCATCAATTAGTCAGGGAAGTTAGGGCTCAACCTGTAGCTATTGTAGTTGAATCAACAATTAAATGATATAGAACTGTTGTTGTAGTTGTAGTCGAATCAATAGTCGTATTGGAGTGAAGTATGAGTATAGATAGATTGTTAAAAACTTGTAATTGTTGAAAAAGTTGTAATTGTTGAAAAAGTTGTATTTTTGAAAAAGTTAAAAAAATTCTAATTGTTGAAAAAGTTGTAATAGTTGAAAATTTTGAAAACAAGTGGGTTGTGGCACAAAACTAGCTATGTGGACATGTTTGAATGGCTAGGTGAATGCTAGAGGAGATGTCATTTCGGTGCGCGACAACGTTGTTGTTGCTTCAGGCTACCTTGTTCGGGCGGAGGCCCTTAAGAGCCCTGAGACCAGAAAATTGTTCAACTTCAATGGGTGACTATGTGCACTCGGTGGTACCTAGAGATGTCTCATCTAATCCTACACCTTGGCGTAGGGACCCTTTACAATATCTTGTCTCAGTTTTTTCCTTCTATAATCGGTGCTCGCGCTGCCCCATTGTTTCTAAATGTGTCAAATAGTTTAGTTTGAGACAGTGTAAAGGTCTGTCAAATGGTATATTTTGTAAACGGTGGGTCATGGCACCAAACCAAATACACAAAAATGTCCGAGTGGCTAGTTAAATGCTAGAGGAGGTGCCTTTTTAGTGTCCAACAATGTCGTTGCTTCCGAAAGCTACCTCGTTCGGGTGAAGTCCCCAAGAACCCCGAGACCAAAAAATCATTCAACTTTAATGGGTGACTATGTGCACTCTGTGGCACCTAGAGACATCTCGTTTGATCCTACACCTTAGTGTGGGGACCATCTACAATAGCCTATCTCTTTTTTTTCCTTATCCAATCGGTGCTCTCGCTGCCCAATTATTTGCAAACACGCCGAATAGTGTAGTTTGAGATAGTGTAAGGCTGTCAAATGGTTTATTTTGTAAACGGTGGGTCATGGCACCGAACCGACTATGTGGACACATCCGGGTGGCAGGTAAATGCTAGAGTAGGTGTCATTTCGGTGTGCAATAACATTGTTGCTTTCAGGACTACCTTGTTCAGCAGAGTCCCTCAAGAGCACCGAGACCAAAAATTGTTCAACTTCGACAGTGTGACTATGTGCACTCCATGGCAACTAGAGACATCTTGTCTAATCCTACACCATAGCATAGGGACACTATATAATATCTTGTCTCGGGTTTTACCTTCTCCAATCGGTGCTCTCGCTGCCCTATTGTTTGCAAACGCAGAATAGTGTAGTTTGAGACAGTGTAAGGTTATCAAACGGTATATTTTGTAAATGGTGGGTCATGGCACCAAACCAATGGTGTGGACACATCCGAGTGGCCAGTGAACACTATAGGAGGAATCATTTTTGTGGGGAACAACGTCGTTGCTTTTGGGCTGCCTCATTCGGGTGGAGTCCCTCAAGAGCCTTGAGACCAAAAATCATTCAACTTCGATGAGTGAATACGTAGACTCCATGGCACCTAAGAACATCTCTTCTAACCCTACACCTTGGCATAAGGACCCTCTACAATAGCCTATTTCAGTTTTTTTCCTTCTAATCGGTGCTCTCGCCACCCTATTGTTTGCAAACGCATCGAATACTTTAGTTTGAGACAATGTGAGGCTATCAAATGGTATATTTTGTAAATGGTGGGTCGTGGCACAAAATCGACTACGCGGACACGTCTAGGTGGCCAGGTAAATGCTAGAGGAGACATCATTTCTATGCACAACAATGTCATTGCTTCCAAGCTACCTCATTCGAGTGGAGTCCCTCAAGAGCCCTGAGACCAAAACATTGTTCAACTTCGACGGGTGACTACGTGCACTCTGTGGCACCTAGAGATGTCTCGTATGATCCTACACCTCGGTGTAGGGACCCTCTACAATATTTTGACTTGGTTTTTTCCTTCTCCAATCGGTGCTCTTGCTGCGCTATTTTTTACAAACACATAAAATAGTGTAGTTTGAGACAAAAAATTTGTCAAACGGTATATTTTTAAACGGTGGGTGGTGGCACCAAACCGACTACGTGGAAACATTTGAGTGGCTAGGAAAACATTAGAGGAGGCATCATTTTGGTGCGTAACAATGTCGTTGCTTCCGGCTACCTCGTTCGAGTGGAGTCCCTCAAGATCCCTAAGACCAAAAAATTGTTCAACTTCGATAGGTGACTACACAGACTCCATGGCACCTAGGGATATCTCGTCTAATCCTACACCTCGGTGTAGGGACCCTCTATAATAGCCTGTCTTGGTTTTTTTTCATTCTCCAATTGGTGCTCTCGCTGCCCTATTGTTTGCAAGTGCACTAAATAGTGTAGTTTGAGATAGTGTAAGGCTATCAAACTGTATATTTTGTAAACGGTGGGTCATGGCACCAAACCAATGACATGGAAATGTTTGGGTGGCTAGGTGAATGTTAGAGGAGGCATCGTTTTAATTGTAAACAATGTCATTGCTTCCGGGCTACCTCGTTCGGGTGGAGTCCCTCAAGAGCCCTGAGACTAAAAAAATCGTTCAACTTTGACAGGTGACTACGTAGACTCCATGGCACCTAAGTACATCTCATCTAGCCCTACACCTTGGCATAAGGACCCTCTAGAATACCCCTGTTTCACTTTTTTCCTTCTCCAATTGGTGCTCTCGTTGCTCTATTGTTTGCAAACGTGCCAGTATTGTAGTTTGAGACAGTGTAAGGCCATCAAACGGTATATTTTGTAAATGCTTTGGGTCATGACACCAAAACAGCTACATGGACACATCTAGGTGGCCAATGAATGCTAGAGTAGGCATAATTTTGGTGTACAATAACGTCGTTGCTTCCAGGGTTACCTTGATTGGGTAGAGTCCCTTAAGAGTCTTGAGGGCAAAAAATTGTTCAACTACGTAGAATTTGTGGCACCTAAAGATGTCTTATCTAATCCTACACCTTAGCATAGGGATCCTTTACAATATCTTGTCTCAATTTTTTCCTTCTCCAATCAATGCTCTCGCCGCCCTACTGTTTCCAAACGCACTCTAGAATAGTGTAGCTTAAGATAGTGTAAGGTTGTCAAATGGTATATTTTGTAAATGGTGGGTTGTGGCACAAAACCGATTGTGAAGAAATGTCTGGGTGGCCTAGTAAATGCTAGAGTAGGTGTCGATTTTGTGTGAAACAATGTTTTTGCTTCGAGCTACCTCGTTCGGGCGAGTCCCTTAAGAGCCCTGAGACCAAAAAATCATTCAACTACGACAGGTGACTACGCACACTCCATGCCACCTAGATACATCTCATCTAATCCTACACCTCAAGTGTAGCAACCATCTATAATAGCATGGATCTATTTTTTCCTTCTCCAATCGGTGCTCTCACTGCCCTATTGTTTGCAAATGCGCCGAATAGTGTAGTTTGAGCCGGTGTAAGGATGTCAAATGGTATATTTTGTAAACGGTGGGTCATGGCACCAAACCGACTACACTGACACATCTAAGTGTCTAGTTGAATGCTATAGGTTGCATCGTTTCGGTGTGCAACAATGTCATTTCTTCCGGCTACCTTATTCGGGGTAATCCCTTAAGAGCCCCGAGACCAAAAAAATCATTCAATTTCGACGGGTGGCTACATAGATTCCATGACACCTAGAGTCATCTCATCCGATCCTACACCTTAGTGTAGGGACCCTCTACAATGGCCTAGCTCAGCTTTTTTCCTTCTCCAATCGGTTCTCTCACCGCCTTATTGTTTGAAAATGCACCAAATAGTGTAGTTTGAGATATAGTGTAAGGTCAGTTAAATAGTATATTTTGTAAACAGTGGGTCATGGCACCAAACCGACTCCACGAGACACATCTAGGTTTCTAGGTGAACACTAAAGGAGGCATATTTTCAGTGTGTGACAACGTTGTTGCTTCCGGGCTACCTCGTTCGAGCGGAGTCCCTCAAGAGCCCTAAGACCAAAAAATTGTTCAACTTCAACGGGTGACTATCCACACTCCATGGCACCTAGATATGTCTCGTCTGATCCTACACCTTAGTGTAGGGACCCTATAAAATATCCTAACTTGGTTTTTTCCTTCTCCAATTAGTGCTTTCGCCGCCCTATTGTTTGCAAACGTGTCGAATAGTGTAGTTTGAGATAGTGTATGGTTGTCAAATGGTATATTTTGTAAATGGTGGGTCATGAAAAAAATATACAGTGCAAAAACATTTGGGTGGCTAGGTAAATGATAGAGGAGGAATCATTTTAATGCACAAAAATGTCGTTGCTTCTGAGCTACCTTGTTTGGGCGGAGTCCCTTAAGAGCCCTAAGACCAAAAAAATGTTCAACTTCGACGGGTGACTACGCGCACTTCGTGACACCTAGAGATGTCTCATCTAATCCTACACCTTAGCATAAAGACCCTCTACAATATTTTGGAATGGTTTTTTCCTTCTCCAATCGGTGCTCTTTTCGCCCTATTGTTTGCAAACATGCCAAATAGTGTAGTTTGAGCCAGCCAAAGGTCACAAACGGTATATTTTACAAACGGTGGGTCATGGCACTCGAACCGAATACATGGACACATCCAAATGGTTAGGTGAATGATAGATGTGGCTTCTTTTTAGTGTGTAATAATGTCATTTCTTCGGGCTACCTCATTCGGGCATAGTACCTTAAGAGCCCTGAGACCAAAAAATCGCTCAACTTCGACTGTGGTCGCAAAGAATCAAGTGGCACCTAGAGACGTCTCATCCGATCCTACACCTTGGTGTAGGGACTCTCTACAATAGTGTGGCTCTATTTTTCCTCCTCCAATCGTTTCTCTTGCTGCCCTATTGTTTACAAATGCACCGAATAGTGTAGTTTAAGATAGTGTAAGGCTGTCAAATGGTATATTTTGTGAACGGTAGGTCATGGCACCGAACCAAATGTGCGGACACATCTGAGTGGCCAGGTGAATGCTAAAGGAGGCATCATTTCAATGCATGACAACATCGTTGCTTCCGGGCTACCTCGTTCAGGTGGAGTCCCTTAAGAGCCCTAAGACAAAAAAATTGTTTAACTTTGACGAGTGAGCGTAGACTCCATTGCACCTAAGGACATCTCGTCGATCCAAAACCTCAGTGTAGGGACCCTCTACAATATCCTGTCTCAATTTTTTCCTTCTCTAATCAGTTCTCTTGCCGCCCTATTGTTTGCAAACACACCAAATAGTGTAGTTTGAGATAGTGTAAGGCTGTCAAATGGTATATTTTGCAAACGGTGGGTCATGGCACCGAACCAAATGCGCATACACCTCGGGTGGCTAGGTAAATAGTAGAGGAGGTTTCATTTTGGTGTGCAGCAACATGGTTGCTTCGGGCTACCTCGCTCAAGTGGAGTCC
The DNA here is from genome assembly GCA_018340775.1 of Taxus wallichiana var. yunnanensis. Classification (NCBI taxonomy): domain Eukaryota; kingdom Viridiplantae; phylum Streptophyta; class Pinopsida; order Cupressales; family Taxaceae; genus Taxus; species Taxus wallichiana. The sequence continues at coordinate 701,375,243 of CM031237.1, read as the reverse complement.
CTTAAGAGCCTTGAGACCAAAAAAGTATTCAACTTCGACAGTGACTACATGCACTCTGTGGCACCAAGAGATGTCTCATCTATTCCTAAACCTCAGTGTAAGGACCCTCTATAATATTTTGACTCAGTTTTTTCATTCTCAATTGATGCTCTTGCTGCTCTATTGTTTGCAAACATGTTGAATAGTGTAGTTTAAGCTATTGTAAGGCTATTAAACCGTATATTTTTCAAATGGTGGGTCGTGGCATGAACCGACTACACCGACACTTCTAGGTGGCTAGGTGAACACGAGAGGTGGTATCATTTTGGTGCATGAAAATGTTGTTTCTTAGGGATACCGCGTTTGGGCATAGTCCCTTAAGATCCCTGAGACCAAAAAAATCCTTCAACTTCAACAGTGGCTACTGCAGACTCAAGTGGTACCTAGAGACATCTCATATGATCCTACACCTCGGTGTAAGGACCCTCTACAATAGCCTAGCTCAATTTTTTCCTTCTCTAATTGGTACTCTCACGCCCTATTGTTTGAAAACACACCTAATAGTGTAGTTTGAGACAAGTGTAAGGCTATCAAACAATATATTTTACAAACGGTGGGTCATGGCACCAAAACGACCACACCAACACGCCTCGGTTGGCTAGGTGAATTCAATAGGTGGCGTCATTTTGGTGTGTGACAACATCATTTCTTCTAGGCTACCTCATTTGGGTGTAGTCCCTTAAGAGCTCTGACACCAAAAACATCTTCAACTTCGACGGGTGGCTACGTAGACTCTGTGGCACCTAGAGACGTCTCGTCTAATCCTACACCTCATTGTAAGGACCATCTACAATAGCGTGGCTCTGTTTTTTCCTTCTCCAATTGGTGCTCTTGTTGCCTTATTATTTACAAACGCACCTAATAGTGTAGTTTGAGATAGTGTAAGGATGTCAAACGGTATATTTTGGAAATGGTGGTTCGTGGCACCGGACCGAATGTGCACACACGTAGTGATGGTTATTGAGTATGGAGCTAAATTAATCATGTCTTAGCATGCAAATAGAACTTTCGGAAGATGACAAGAATGGCATCAATTAGGGTGTGACTGGCATCGGTCAAGGCAAGTTGTAACCGGTGACGGTTGGGTAGAACCGACATCAGTTACTTGTGCGATGAGCTTTTAATTAAATCTCAGGATTTATTTCTATTTTTAGTATTAGAATAGATTTAATGAATGTAATTGCATGGCTAAGTGCCCTAAAGTCTTAAACGACTATTTAAAGCATAAAGCTAGGGTTTAGATAAAGAGGATTGATCATAATTACAAAATAATTGTGTGAGAGAGAATTCTTGGAGAAGAAGGAAAAAGCTTGAAGAAATATAGTACTGAACATCTGAGAGGTGTGGAAGGTTGTAAATCTTATTTGTATATCTTGTCAAAGCTTTGGATAATAGATTGGCTTATTTCTTGTTAGACGTAGCCCACACTGGGTGAACCACGCTAAATCTTGTGTTGATTTATGTCTCTTGAATTGTATATCTCTTCTGGTAGAATATCCACTTTTATTTGAATGTATGCTTAGATCTGATATATTATCTGTACAAAAGGTGTGCCAACTCCCAATGACTAGTATCGAGCTTTGTTTAAGGGTTTTTTGTGTGTTGATAGATTTACTCACGAGGGTTTTTCGATTGAGTGGGAGCTACAACAATGACATAAGATAATAAATACAAGGTAGAGAAGTTTGACGGCCAAAATTATCAGTTATGGAAGATGCAGATCGAGGATTACTTGTATCAAAGAGATTTGTACTTATTGTTGGATGAGAAGTCTAGACCTACAAAGATGACTGATGAAGAATGGAAGATTTTTGTGAAAGGCTTTAGGATCTATAAGATTGAGCCCGACAAAGATTCGTGTGGCTTCCAATATTACTGAAGCGGCTTCTACAGAGAATTTATGAAATATCTTGCTAATTTATATGAAAAACTTAGTGCTTCAAATAAATTTTATTTGATGAAGAATTTTTTTAGTTCTAAGATGTATGAAGGAGAATATACCTCTAGTCATTTAAATTATTTTAGATCTAGAGTAAATCAGTTAAAATCGGTTGCAATACCGTTTGATGATGAAGTGAAAGAAATTTTATTCTTATGTTCTTTGCTTGATAGTTGGGATAACTTGGTAATGGTTGTTAGTAATACAACATCTGCTAATAATGTTTTGAAGTTTGATGATGTGGTTAGTATAATCTTGAATGAAGAAATTCGCAGGAAGAGTACAGAGGAATCATCATCTAGAAATTCTTTGAATGTAGAAAGTAGGTGTAGGAAGAAGGAGAGATCCAACAATAAGAGTAATGGGAAATTAAAGTCAAGGGATAATAGATCAAAATCCGTAAGTAAGGAAATTACTTGTTAGACATGTGGAAAGAAAGGACATGCAAATAAAGATTGTTGGTCAAAAGATAAAGAGAACCAACAACCAGACAAAGGTAAAGAGGAAAATCTTGTTGCATTAGAGGTAATGCAAGATGCTCTTATTATTTCTTTAGATAGTAGAATTGAATCATGGGTTTTAGATTCAGGAGCTTCTTTCCATGCAACCCCTAATAAGGGTTATTTCAGAAATTATGTCCAGGAAATTTTGGGCATGTTTATTTGGGTGATGATGAACCTTGCAGTATTATTGGTAAAGGGGAAGTTCATCTAAAATTGTAGAATGGAAATACATGGGTATTGAAAGATGTGAGGCATGTGCCAAGCCTCAGGAGGAATCTTATTTCTACAGGGAAACTAGGTGAATCTGGTTACATGGTTACTTTTACAAGAGACTCTTGGAAAGTCACCAAGGGTGCTTTTGTTGTGGCAAGAGGTAAGAAGGTAGGAACATTATATTTATCTACTCAGTACATCGATTCCTTTCTCGCATTATCTACTTGATTTAGATGCGGGTATGTGGCATAATCGGTTGGGCCATATGAGTCAAAAAGGAATGAAAATCTTAAAGGCTAAGGGTAAGTTATCAAATTTTAAAGATGTAGATCTTGATTTTTGTTAGCAATGCATATTTGGAAAGAAAAAGAGAGTGAGATTTCTCAAAGTTGGGGCAACTAAGAAGGGGAAGAAATTAGAGCTTGTACACTCGGATGTATGGGGACCACTGTATCTTCTCTTGGTGGATCCCAAGATTATGTTACTTTCATTGATCATGCTACAAGAAAGGTATGGGTTTACTATATTAAACATAAATTTGATGTTTTTGAAACTTTTAAGATATGGAAATCCCTTGTTGAGAATGAATCAAATTCAAAGTTAAAGTGCCTTAGATCTAACAATGATGGTGAATACAAGATGGGGACGGATTTCAATGATTAATATTCACTAAAAATAATACGTAGAGAAATAATGGTTCTAAGAACACCACAGGAGAATGGTGTTGTAGAGAGAATGAACAGGACAATCATGGAACGTGTTAGAAGTATGAGAATACATTCTAGATTGCCCTTACAGTTTTGGGTAGAAGTAGTTGATACAACAGTTTATTTGATTAACCATGGTCCTTCAAGTTCACTAGATGGAGGAATACCAGAGGAATCTTGGACCGGAAAAGAGGTAGATATTTCTTTTCTTAAAGTTTTTGGTTCAAAAGCTTTTGTGCATGTTGATAAGGAAAATAGAAAAAAGTTGGATGTAAAATCCAAGAGATGCACTTTTATTGGTTATGGATCTAGTGATTTTAGATTCCATTTTTGGGATTTAGACAATTCTAAGATTGTTAGGAGTCATGATGTTGAATGGAATGAAAAGAGAATGTACAGGGATCAAATTTTGGTACCCAAGGATGAGAAAATTGAGAAGTTTATTGATGAAAATGAACTCTCGGGTTTGAAAATAACACCTGCAGAACTACACAATAACCGTGGTCGGTTAGGTCTTGACCAAGCATTGGTCGATGGAATGGAATTTGTTATCAAGAGAAACCAACGACGGTTAGAGGTGACCGGTGTCGATCATCGTCGATTTGGACACAAATTTCCAAGAGGCCCAGATTGAGCCTCTGGTACCCCAAACTTCTGTGAGAAGGTCACAAAGGGTAAGTAAAGCTCTAGAAATATTTTCAGCTTATCTATTTCATCTATTATTGATTGATAATGGTGAACCAAAAAGCTTTGAAGAATTAATGCAGGATAAGACCCACGTGTAGTGGGAGCATGGCATGGATGAGGAAATGGATTCCTTGGAACAAAACTAGACTTGGGATTTGGTTAAGTTGCCAGCAGGTAAGAGGACATTACAGAACAAGTGGGTTTACAGGATTAAGGAAGAAGAGGGTGGATGAAAAGGTACAAGGCAAGACTTATAGTAAAGGGATTTACACGAAACTAGGTATTGATTTTGGTGTAATATTTTCTCCTATTGTTAAGAGGACTTCTATTCGTACTATATTGAGTTTAGTTGCGAGAGAAGATTTGCATTTAGAGCAACTAGATGTGAAGAAGGATTTCCTTCATGACGATTTGGATGAAGAGATTTATATGCAACAGCCACTTGGTTATAAAGTCAAGGGTAAGGAGAAATTGGTGTACGAGGTTAAAAAAGAGCCTATATGGGCTCAAGCAAGCTCCAATGTAATGGTACATGAGGTTTGATAGTTTTATGCATGAGCATGGTTACTTGAGATGTGAATCTGACCATTGTGTTTATTTCAAGAAGCTTGAAAATGGGAGCTATATTATTTTGTTATTGTATGTGGATGATATGCTTATTGTAGGATCTAGTATGTAGGACATTGGTGAGCTTAAGAGAAAGCTAGCTCACACATTTGCAATGAAGGATTTAGGAGCTGCAAAGAGAATCCTTGGCATGCAAATACACAGAGATAGGAAAAATAAGAAATTATATTTGTCTCAGGAAGCTTATATTAATAAGGTGTTGGAAAGGTTTAATATGCAAAATTCAAAACCTATTGGTACACCTATGGCTGGACACTTCAAATTGAGCAAAGATCAGTTTCCTTCATCACATGAGGAGGTTGAGTACATGGCACATGTTCCCTATGCTTCAGCAGTAGGAAGTCTTATGTATGCCATGGTTTGTACTAGACCAGACATTGCACAAGAAGTGGGAGTTGTGAGCAAGTTTATGGCTAATCTAGGTAAAGAGAATTGGAAAGTAGTCCAATGGATACTCAGATATTTTGAGAGGAACTTCTAGCATGTAGTTATGCTATGGAGGTTTGGCTATTTCATTATGTGGCTATGTTTATTTGGATATGGATGGAGATCTGGATGGTAGGAGAGCACTACTGGATATATTTTCATAGTAGGTTAAACAAGTAGTTAGCTGGATTTTGAGATTATAGAAGGTTTTGGCTTTGTCTACTACAGAGGTAGAGTATGTTACAGCTACAGAGGCTAGCAAAGAGATGATATGGATGAGTAGGTTCATGGAAGAGTTGGGAAAGGAGAAGGATGATTGCAAATTGTTCAGTGACAGTCAGAGTGTAATTCATTTGGCAAAGAACTCAACATTTCATTCGAGAACAAAACACATTCAGTTGAGATATCACTTCATACGGCAGGTATTGGAGGATGGAAAGTTAAATCTAGAAAAGATTCATATGAGAAAGAACCCTACAGATATGCTAACGAATCCATTAGCAAAGGAGAAGTTGGAGCTACACTCCACTTCTATTGGTCTTCAATTTTGAGGCTCAAGGAGGAAGAAACAAAGCTAAGGAGGATCAAGAATGGTGTTGTACAAGTATAGTGTGCATTAATTAATCTCCAAGTGGGAGATTGTTGAGTATGGAGATAAATTACTCATGTATTAGCATCCAAATAGAACTTGCTGGAAGATGACAATAGAATCGGCATCGATTAGGGTGTGATTGGCATCGGTCGGGAAAGTCAGTAACTAGTGGCGGTTGGGCGTAACCAGCATCGGTTACCTATGTGACGAGCTTTTAATTAACTCTTGGGATTTATTTCTATTATTAGTATTAGAATAGATATAATGAATGTAATTGCATGTCTAAGTGCCCTAAAGTCTTAAACGACTATTTAAAGCCTAAAGATAGGGTTTAGATAAAGAGGATTGATCATAATTACAAAATAATTATGTGAGAGATAATTCTTGCGAGAAGAAGGAAAAAGCTTGAAGAAAGACAAGTCTTGAACACATTTGAGAGATGTGGAAGGTTGTAAATATTCTTTGTATATCTTGTCAAAGCTTTGGATAACTGATTCACTTGTTTCTTTGTGGACGTAGCCCACTTTGGGTGAACCACGTTAAATCTTGTGTTGATTTATGTCTCTTGAATTGTATATCTCTTCTGGTAGAATATCCACTTTTATTTTCATGTATGCTTAGATATGATATATAATCTATACAACCGGTGTGCTAACCCCCAACAATGGTCTTGTAAACACTTGGGGAGGCGTCATTTCAATCTAAACTCCGTGTTCTTCGAGCTACCTCCTCCAGAGCTTAGAACACCCTCCATAGGTACATAAATCATTGTTAATTTCTTCTCTTTTCTTGTAAAACAATGAAAGCTTCTCTTAGCTTTGAGAATTTATAATTCTCTACTAATGAGCCCAACCACGTGAAGGTGAAAGCTTTTCCGCACCACTAACTCGCATATAAAAGTGTTATTCAAAGAAATTTAAGTTTCAAATCAAAACCATACTAGATATATACAAAATACACAAATTTATTAAAATATATGAACTTGAATTTATCTAAAAACAAATTTATATATACCAAAGAAATTATACATACCATACATGAGCATTGTAAATTCATTCAAGTGAGCCATTAGGATCAGATCTACTCTAAATAGCGGACATGATTAATTCATGATCGACTCTTGAACCTTCCAAAGAATCTTATTATTAGGTCTTCCTCGATATCTATACAAACTGAATATTTGTCGCTAGAACTAGATGCCAATATAAGAGTATTTTCTGTGTGTCTCAAAGTCTTCAAACACCCAAACACAGGATTTTTAAATGGATAATGTCGAAGCCAAGTTCCAAGAACTACCACTCACCCCGTCACGGTACTCAATATCTTTGCCATCTATAACAGAGAAGTCAAATTCTTTCTTTCCTCGATAAAACGACATAAGAAATAGTCTTTTCCTTCTTCATTGTCTTCTGTCGCAATAACCGCAAACACATGTCCTACAAAAAAAGGATTCAAATAAAATAGAAATTGTACATATTAAAATTTCAATGGACAACTCAATACAAAAATTGTAAATAACCATAAATACCTTGTCACACCAAAATAAAAATTTTGTCAAAGTCCTTGGATGTTGTAACTTCATCTCGCAAAAACAATTCGTAATGCTTGAGGAGGTTGAGAAATAGCAAGTGGAGTTAGAGGCCTACAAATCCATCCATCGACCCATTCTTGTGAATCACAATCAACGGTGACAAATTCGATACAAGATGTACAAAAACATGTCAACTTTCTTGTCCATTCTACCCACGAAGTAGCGTCGAGCTACAAAATGAGTGCATATCACTGGACCTAGTGAGTGTCATACAATCCTTGTAGTTAGTAATTTTTGTTCCTCTATCAACCAAAAATATCTACGAACTGTGGAAATTTATTGAGAATCTCGGGCCATGTTGTCAATACACCATTCCACTATGCTCTTTACATCTTTCAATTTAGCACTATATTTGTACTTCAACTCTTCTCTTGCAAGATCTCTTTTGACACATGCCCATGCACCGTCATGCTCTCATTTTCTATGTCCATCCTCGGTGAAACTCAAAATATATTGCACACTCATCTTGACGTGCATCCTACTCATCCAATAAAACATTTTTACATTCTTAAACCGAGACGTGTAATTATCTGACCATATATAATGTTGTTTGAAGTGGATGTCCCTATCGACAAGTTTCCATAAAATAACTTGAAACACCATTGCACAAATTTGGTAGAATGATTACGATTATCACCGATATAAATCTGGTACTCTCTTAAAAAATTAATCATTTTTTTTACTATTAGGAGAATGTATAAATGTTATATGCACAAAAATGGAAACTTATACTAAGTTATAATATTGTGATTGAACCTCCATTTTCAATTGCAATATGTAATTCTCTACAAAATCGACCACTAAAACAATAGTACCAATAGGAAATGTGTCTTTTCATATCTTGAACTATTCATCCAACCATCGAGCTCTGTGTGTATACCTAGCATACTCATAAAAATTTCATCTTTAAATTTTCTCATAAATTGAAAAATAGGCATATGTTTTGTAACTAGCTCACACTGTTTAGACTCTTTTCCATCTTTCAACCGGTATGCAACTAATTTCTATTTAACAAAATCAACTAAATTATTTCTGTTGCACCTTTAATTTTCTCTTGGATGAAACTTTCCAATTTAGGTAATCCGCCACATGTACCACAACTTCCATCTAAACAATCTTGACTATAAACAAATTGTCCAACTTCTTTTCACAAAATATCGTAAGAATGAAATCCTGAAAGATATTGGTGGAACTTGAACACCACATTCCGATAACATAGTTTCGAATACAAAATAGAACGAATACATAAAAATTTAGCATAATACATAAAGCAAATTCAACATGTTGTCTACAAAAACAAGTGGTGTGAGCGTGGTTGATTTTCAAATAGAATGGTTTTAACATTTCAAAAAAATGTTGACTAATTTTAATTTCTAGATGCTCTTGTTCAAACTTATGAAAAAAATTGAGTTTGAGTCATATCTAAGAAATGCTTTGGATGTGGTTTGTGATTAATAGAACCAACTCTCCATTTTACAATATCTCTTGTATTAAGTGAAACTCTAGTATTATCATGCCAAAATTGAATAACAAATTCTCTTATAACATCAATATTATATTTGTTCTTACGTGGTGCTCTAGCAGAAAATGCCCAAAAATCAAGGTGTTATTGAGTGATTCAAGGACATTACGTCTTTCAATTACTTTCATTAGAGTTTTTCGATTAACTTGCAACATTCAACTTGTTTGCGTAATCAAACATTGTTTTTAATTAATTCACTTACAACACTAGTAGCAAGTACATAGCACACAATATTACTATCCCTAGTGTGTCTCTTGACACCAACAAAGTGGTGTAATATGCATCATGAAGGTTTTCAACAATTGTAGAGGTTTGATCACATATATTAGATGTTGTCAATCCTAAGGTTTTTAATGTAGGTCTCATTTTACTCAATTTCATCAAACTAACCAACAACAAACATCTTTGGGAATCATTTAAAATTTTAAAATGATTATCCCAAATTTCAAAGTGGCTTTTCTTCCGATTTTCCATTCAGAAATTTTTTCACACATTGGTTTCAAAATGTTTTCATTAATTTCAATAAAATAATTAGGTTTCTTACGAAAATCCTAGGTGTTTTTATATAATTTTACTTTTCTACAGTTTCAACCTGAATTTCTCTATTCACATTTTCATTGTCTCCTTTAATTTCAACATTTCCTACATCACGAGTATTTAATTCTTCTTCAACATCGATAAGAAAAACATCTTCATCACAAGTATTTAATTCAACTTCAACATCGATAAGTAGAAACATTACCCGGTTCCTCATTGCTTATAATAGTAAGCGTTGAAGATGAACCTCTTCTTGATTCACGAAGATTTTGTATTCGCTCAACATTTTGAAATTTGTTTACCTCTAATTTTTTTGGTGTTTTTTACTTAACGACTTCCTTTTTGACTTCATTTCTTGTCTCCCATGATGTTTTACTTCTAGCGATAAGAAAAATGTGTATAAAATGACATAATTTCACAGTAATTCGAATGGTAAAGTGAAATAGTAAAAATAAAATGGTAATTAGAACATTGGGATGCATATAAATATGATTTATAAACCACGATCGCGCTTTATAAACCGTGCTTGTGGTTTATAAAGTGCGATGTCATGTTCTTATTTAAGAACCTATGATCGTAGTTTGTAAACCACGATCGCGGTCCTATTTGTATCATCGAATCCCACTCTAAGGCTTGGGAAATCTTTTTTTGCCCTAACCAAAGCTATGGAAGGTCATTATGAAGTGTAAAGGGTAAAAAAACTTCAAATTTTCTCTTCCACAAACTTGAACCATGCTAAAAACTGAAAAACATTTCACAAAAATTGTGTCATCGCGTAGGGGATATTGTTAACTTCATAGAAATATTTATTTTAAAGTTAATATAATAAGATAAATATCATTTTATAAATTTTTACTAACAATAGGTCTTTAAGACATTTTTTCCTATGAATGTTCATGTATACATTTAAGACTGCAACTTTTGTTTCTCTTATTCAAATGTGATAAAACATATACCATCCCAAGTGTGGAGAAATTTATACATGTTAAAAAATATTTGATTTTAATATTTTTTGATCTAGTTATGGTGGGAAACGGAAAGTGTCCGTTTTCTAAATCTTTATAGACCACTTTCATGGAAAAAATCATAAAAAAAAAATATTGCTTGAAAAATACAAAATAAAATCCATCCCAAGATAGACAACTACATCTAACTTTTCACCAAAGAAAACAAAAACAAGATTTGGTCATCCAAATCATGGGAAAACGGACTACAATCTTATAGGTTTTTTCAAAAAAAAACCAAGTCATATAATTTTAAGTGTTTAATATAGCTAAACTTGTCCGTTTTTAAAAAAATAGTATTTTAGAAACTAGATTCCAGATGCTACGATTCATATTTATATAAATTTTTCTAATTTTGAGTGCGCATATTGCTAATAATCCCTACAAGTTGAGATTTTGCTATTTTTGCAATATGACATCCACTTATGACCACTTTTTTGTCCACCAACTTTGTGCACTTACCCATAGTTTCTCTAACTATTTTTCCATTGTTGCAATATGAGATTCTGAGAATAGGCTCACTCTAGTGTCTATGATCCCGATTGCCTTAGCACGCAAAGTTGCTTCAAGTGCCTCACACAAGTCTCGTATAAGTCTTATGTGAGAACCCCCTCCTAAAAGGCACATTCAGACCTATGATGAACCAATATGCATGTTGAATTGTATGGCTATCATATTATAGTTTATAAAAGAATTTTTTGAAATGAGCATCATATTCCTGGACACTCTCAGTAGTGCCCTAATTGATATCCTTGAGCATTCTTATATTTTTCTCGCTTGAACTTATGGATATAAAATTCTTTAATGAAATCATCTCGTAACGCATTATAATCCAAAAAAGTATGATTAGGGTCAAACTTCTTGTACCAGTTGTGCACGCGTCCCTGCAACATAGTTACAAACCGACTCGGTCTTACACACTGGAAGTTATAATTCCTTTCGTGTGCCAGAGTATCCCACACATATGCACATTCTCAAAGCATCATATTCTATTCCCTTATACTACGGAAGATGAAGCAACATCTCCATGTAAATATTCTGGGGCTAGTGAGGACCATGCCCACCATATCCAAAACCTCATGTGTTACCTCTACCTCTAGATCCCGAGCCACATGTTCCTCCTGATCCTCCACCTGTAGTAGGAATTGAACCAGAGGATGTACTGCCATGTGTCCCAATAGTGGTGCTAAATTGAACTCCTATAGTTTGTAAAAATTTCTACTCTCCGATGTGAGTCCAAAGTTCCGCTCACCAAGTGTTCTCAGCGTATTGTTAAGCCGCCTAAAAAGTTACATCCAACCAGACCTCAAAATAACAAGGAGGACATCTCGCTTGACCATAAATGTACTTGTTATTTGATTCACTTCGATCTTACTGATAAGTCAACTTTACCTCTTGCTACTCTACACGCCCAAACTAGCTGCACGACTACTAGTTGTAGTATATATTGGAAAACCAAGTGCAAGGGCTAGGTTGCTAGGTAGATTCGGATGCATGCCTATGGCCCAAGTTATCTCTATTTGTGCACTCTCATAATAAGCTGATTAGGGTTCCCTATCATGCTTTCCCAAATGGGGGAGTTCCAGATACCCCGGCTATCTTTTGCGTGACCTCTAAATCCTTCACAAGCCATCTCTCTCCTCAATGCCATCCATTTTGCAATATTGCATTACTTCTCTAAATCCCTCTTGCATGCCGAATTAAAACTAAGCCACTTTTATTCTCTTTGCATCTCTACCTCTAGGTCCACCATCCTTCACCACACCTGCGCCTACCCCTGCACATGGTATTTTAGCTAGTCATCAGCTTCTCTTCCAAATACATGGTTACCATTAAGATCTTGGTCACTAAAGAAATTCCATGCAGATATGCTCCCCTTAGATAATGTAAAAATTGAAACTCAACTACCTCCGGACAAGAGTAAGTGGAAATTGAGTAGTCCAAAATATAGATATTTAGAAAACCACATAACCAAGTATCCACAACATGCATCCAAATCAAATCAGCATCATAGAGGGCCTGAAATTGTTATTGCATCTAGAAAAGTGTGTGAAACCGCCAATTCCTTTTAGATGCATAAGCAATCTACCACTCATATAGCTCTATTGGAAAAATACCAAAGAATATATCATATAAACATTCATACAGATTCTTCTCCACCCATGCACGTGCATCAAAAGAAGATTCGGTGTTGAATCTTTGGATGTACTCTTCTTCCAGTTCTACTATCCACTCCTCAACACTTGTCAAGGTCAACTAGTATGTCTTTATCACATAACATCCTGATAATAACTGAAAAAGAGGTCCCGACAATGGAACCAATGATGCAGCCTAGAATTCACTCTAAATAACCTGAGCACACCGGCACATCACTTAGCTTGAGTTGAGCACTCACCTAAAGAGCACAAAGGCACTAGATCCCTCTTTAGATTTTCTTGTCCAAAACGTTAGCATGATGGTGCATATAGGTATTCAGATTCATTACCAATATTAAATAACACACAATGCATAAACTAGATCTAGATCTTAGAGTATATGTAAGATGACTTAAATATTGACTATAACAAGATTTACCATGCAAGAACAAGATTCATTCATGTTTAACACCATTATCTAACCAATATGAACCATCAGTATTAAATTATGTAAAACAATGAAGGTTTTGACATTACCTAAGTATCTCCATGCATCATGTGCATGAAAAAAATATAACTCTATAAATTGACACACACACATGCAAATCAATACATATATATAGGGGTGAGGACTTTCCCTTCACTACCTATGCACTTCTCAAAATAGGTGGCATGCTATTAATAATAGCTATGCACCTTTACAAAAGGATGCACAAAATGCAAGTGCTCTTAAGAATAGACCTCCTATAGTTAACTCGAGTAGAAATCCTATTATTAGCCTAAACTATACATGGTTCACGCTTGTTTCTTATTTCCAAAATACTATTGCATGAACCGCAAGTCTTCATGTATTTCGTGCTCATCACACTAACTCCAAAAATAGCCTTTAAAACAAAAATAGATAAGTCTGGATCCCGGGAAATTAAATTATAATGTAGTGTTGCATGCTCTTCTAGTGCCCTGCTTTCACACACCCATCACTTAGGCCATTTTTGTTTGTCCAACAATCAATGTTCGATTCCATAAAATAATTAAACAATTTTTACTAGATTCCTTATTGATCTAATACATTGGACTCCAGAAGGAGGTATAATGGGTTCCGATATTTTAATATTTGGATTCCAATATTTTGATTTTTAGATTCCAATATATGTGATTTTAGAGTACAGTAAATTCCAATATATGTGATATTTGATTCCAATATATATGATTTTGGATTCCAATATATGTGATTTTGGATTCCAATATATGTGATTTTGGATTCCAATATGTGTGATTTTGGAGTGTAGATAATTCCAATATTTAACATTTTAGAATCCAAAACTAGTAATATTGGATTCCAATATTGCCTATATTTTTAGCTACTTGACTGAAATAAGTCCAAATTTAGTGAAATGAGTGTTTTTTTATAATTTTAGTGTATTTCTCAAAATAAATAGTTATAATGGAACAAACACGAAAAAATAAGCACTTTTAAAAAATGACATTCAATTTCGAGTTACCTATCAAAAGTTGCAAGTTTTTTTACTTTGGAATTTAATATTTATTTTTAAAAAACAAAAACGCCTTTTCCTTCAATTTTTCTCAATTTACCTTTTTGGAGAAAAATTTTCAATTCTCGATTTGCAAAACAAAACAAGAAAAAATAACTAGTACCGAACATGAAAAATCTAGAAATGTTTTTTTGAATTTTCTCCTCGCCGGAATTTTTTTTAAAGATCCTCAGAGGTAGCAAAGATATACAAGATCCCCATATTGTCGTTGCATAGGAAATCTACAAAGCGGAAGAAAAAACTTGTACCAAACGTGAAATACGTAGAAATTATTTTTCTAGACCCTTTGCCTCCATTACATGGATTTTTAAATGGATCTCTCGAATCTTCAAATCCTCATCAAACATAAGCTCAGAAATGAAAGAAAAACCTAGGACCGAACATGAAAAAACCCAAAAACCATTTTTTTGGACTTTCTACATCCTTGGTATAGATTTACCCACTACATGAATTTCTAAGATTTTTACATCCTCACCAAACATGAACTCTACAAAGCTAAAGAAAAAAACCTCAAGAGAATGCGAAAAAACCCAGAAAAATCCAAAAATGGTTTTTCTCAAATTTCTTCTTCCATGGCAAAAATTTCTTCCCCCAATACAAATTTCTAAGATTTCTAGATCCTCGCCAAATGGGAACTCTGAAAAGTTGAAGGAAAAAACCACAGACCTAACCTAGATAGTGTTTTTCTATACTTTCGCCTCCCAAAGATAGATTTCTTCCCTGACATGGATTTCCAAGTAGATCTATAAGTATTAACGTTCACCTCTCGCAAAATCAAAATGAATGCAAAAAAACGGTCTCCTTTAATGGCCAAGTTTACAGTAATTTATGGGGTTTTTTTTCCTTTCGAATGCAATAGAGCCCTCCATTTTATGTAAAAATAGGTGCTGCAATAAAGTATTTACAAATTTCAAATATATGAAAATAAGTAAACCCTTGCTTACAAAATAACTTATGGATGAATGTCTACATCATCTATCGCTTTGATACCATGAAAGTAATGATAAAAAGGTTCTTAAAATCCATGAAGATCTTAGATGATGATAACACACCATGTTTGATAAGTTGAAAATAATTCACCGAAATAACTAAAATATCATTAATGGAAATCCTTCATAATCCATAATCCCATTACATGAATTATCTCGATAACCATGATGTCCATATAGGAGAAGGGAAGTGCAAGTACTACCTAATCGGTGGTGAAGAACTCCCACTAGTTGATACAAGAAGTTAAGTTAACTCCACAAGACTAGCAAGATAACTCCACACAACTGGTAAGCTAACTCAACACAACTAGTAAGCTAACTCCATACAACTAGTACACCTAAACAAGCTAACCCAACAAGTGTAGGGATAACCTAAGTGTTAGAATTATCCTAATAAACAAATATGAGGATAAATAATAACCTACACTAACACTTTTTATGATATCTCTAGAGTATGTTACTTTAATGATCTATATACCACACCACTTTCTCATTCAAATTATTTATATAAATGACACATGGTTCATATTTTTTTCACAAAAGAAATAAGATTTTCTCCTACACACCCCAAAATTTTCCATCCCCTTGACTTCTCCTCCTCAACCCCCTCTCCCCTCTTTATCTTGCGATATTTCAATCTTTTAACTTTAAGATCTTCGATGCATCCCCTTTGGTGTCTCCATTGTACCATTTGTATGTAATTTCTAGTTATTTTTAATAAATAGTGTGGAGTGTGGTAATCAAAAGAAGTGTTAAAGATACTTAGAAAAAGAAATATCTTTTCAAGCAACAACAATGTCAACAGGATCGAGAGATGCCAATTTTCTTGTTGGTAATAATAGGCCCTAAAACAATGTGAAATCTCTACCGTGGAGTATTTGCTTTAGAAAATACAAGTAAATGAATCCATAAACATGAATAATGATTTATTTTTAGGTTTTCATGAATTTAATTTTCCCATGAAATTTAAATAGGTAAGGTAAATCTTATAAATTAAAATATATATTTACCTTAAGAAGATGTTATACTTCTATTTAAATCTATTTATTAAATAGTATGTTATATTTATTTACATATTTAAGTACTTATTTGGTAAATCTAAAATCTAATTTAATCTAGGATAAAATGTAATATTTGAATTAGCTAGTTCATGGCGTAACAATGTTAATCATGTAAATATTAGGTACGTTATTTTAAGACATATTTAAGATGTATCTTTTTTCTTATAGCATAAATAAGGTATGTTAGATATATCATGTTTCATGCAATGTATTTGCACTATATTATACATCTAATTTCAATTCAAACATCTATAGGATAGTAAAAATGAATATTAAAATCCATATTGAGTTTGTATGTATATATATATATATATTTATCTTAGATATATATATGTAAAATATGTAGCGAGATATCATTCTTGAGGTTCCTATATCATATTTGTGACATGTAGAGGAACATATTCCACTTATGTCACAAATCTAATTTATGTTCTTAAAGAATTATACCACTCAACTTCTTTTACATAGATTTATCTAAGATATGTATTCTAGTTTATTTTTTCTTTTTAATAGTTTATATTTGAATTATGTTTACATTATGTCAGCCATAAAATAATTTATCTAAAATATTGTCATCTTGGTTTTTTTCTTATGAGCATTAAATTATATTTCTCCCCTCATTGTTACCATTATAGAATGCCTATGGAAATAATTACTAGTTTTTATTTTCTTTTCATATTTTTATAAGGTGACAATACAATGAATGTCAAATTTAATATATATATATATATAATAAAAGTTAACATGGTCATATTATTAGATCTAACCCTTACTTGTTAGATTCTTTATCAATATAAAGAAGGTGTATTGACATGATAAAAATTTATATTTTTTAAACCATAAAATTGTTATCATCCATGGAATTGAATCGTAATCGATTCATAGAATAAGGTCAAAAGTATGTGGGTAGCTATAAAGCGTTAATTGTATTATGCATGGAATTGATTCATAGTCAATTCATAGAATAAGGTCAAAATTCCTTGGGTAGCTATAAAACATTGTTTCCATGCCCAATTTAGGGATAAAAACCACATGATAAATAGGATTCCCCCGCCCGCTGCCCCCAAGGATCATCTTACTTTGGTTAGCTAGAATTGTAGAGGCTATCCTTGGAGGAGGGGTCCTGGGTTAGGGCCCATAGCAGAGGGTAAGTATACTATTTTCTTAGTTGAAAATCATGATCATGAGAGTTGGAGAGTGCCAAAATTTTAAGGTTATGTAAAAGTATCGGTTTGAAATGATTTTGTGGATAATGGAAAAGGGAATGGAGGGGTAACTATCTTGGTTAGGGAAACATGGAAAGGAGTCATAAAGGAAGAAAAAAAGGATCCACATAATCAATACATATGGATGAAATTGAAAGACAAGGAGGATACAATTTATCTAATAGCTTGCTAATTTTCTCCCTATGGTTTTAAAACATACAAGAAAAGGAACTGGATAGAGAAGATCCTTTTGTAGCATTGAAAAAATATATTATATAATTTTATGCCTTGGGAAGTAGAGATTATTTTACTAGGGGTCTTTAATGTAACAACAAAAATAATCAGGCTCTTTACCTTGGTATGGAGGGGTTGAACAACAACCCTTTATGGTTAGATGAAGATGAACAACATAAGTGAGAAAAGGTCTCACAAGACAAAAAAAGGCCGTATCTCTCATTTTGGAGCTGAACTATTGGGGATATGCAGTTTACATAATTTGATCATTTGTAATGGGTTAAAAGGATGGCCAAAGTCCGGAAGCATCACATGTCATACTCACAATGTACAAATCGTTGTGGATTATGTTATCTTCTTGCAAAGAATTATGTCAAGGTTTTAAGAGGTAGAGATAGGAAATCATCCAATTGAAATGAAATCAGATCATAACCCCATTATTATGAATATTACAATGAAAAAATATGATTAAAAAGGACTATAATCTTCAACCATGTAAAGAAGCAGGGTTATTTTGACTTAGGAGAATTAAGACACTTTTAAAGCTATGATTACAAAATAGATTTAGGAAATTCAAGATTTTGACAGTTTCAAAGGGAACAAGAGATTTATGAATAGAAAGAATTTGATGGTTATAATTCACAGGAACTCCTGGAGTGCAATCGTTTTAGAGCCTTAAGAAGTACCAAAAATAGTTTCTGGCTAATAAGTGGTTTGATGATGATTGCAAGACCACAAAGAAAATGGAGAATATTTTTGAAAGGGAGAAAAAATATATAAAAGCGTACAAAAATTTAGTGAGAGATTAAAAGACAAGACTTCATGAAGATGAGGAAGAAGGAGCTGATTTCTATTAGGAAGAATAATCGAGAGGTTTTTAGAGAGAGCTTCAACGTACAAAAGAAAATGTGGAGAAAAGATCACAAATATCTAATGGTTAGAATATTCAAAAATGTTGTATCAAAACAAATATCCTCTACCTCCTCCTATAATTGAAAATAAGGACAAACTCTTTTCTACAAAGGAAATCAAGGAAGGAATAAAAATTTAGCTGTAGGAAAAATGCAAGACATTGATGGGATACAAGAGGAATTTTTAAAATGGAGTATGGATGACATTACACCATACATGAAATATATTTTCAACAAAGTTATTTGGTACAGTTTTTTGGAAAACTAAACAACCAACATTGTTGTCTCTCTTCACAAAAAGTGGTGATGTCAACAATCCATCAAACTACCACATTATTATGATTAAGACTATTTTCAAAAACTCTTTGGTAGTATGGTGGAACATAGAATTACTATTTGCGCTGAAAATGAAGGTAAGAAGCCAAAAGGACAGCTGGTCTTAGACCAAACATTCTACTATTGATCATTGTGTCACTCTCGGACACTTGATTGAAAAGGTTTTGGAAAAGCAAGGGAAGAGGTAAATTATTGTTTTATTGACGTCAAAAAGGCATTTGACATCGTACTCAAGGAGAAAAATTTGGGCAAGAATGGAAGAATTGGGTATACCATGAAATTATAGGGTAGCGGTTCATAGGCTTTATGAGTAAGTTCAAGACAAAATAAGAAAAAGGATGGCTTATCCGAGTGCTTCGGGAGTGACATTGGGTTCAAGCAAGGATGTCCTCTATCTTCCACTTTGTCTGGGCTATATATAGACAAGTTAGAGGAGTGGATTGACACAATGGGGGAAGTGGATTCCACCTAGCTTCTTATGTGGTAAAATTGTTGCTTTATGTTGATGACCTTATTCTAATCACTAAAACAATGCATGGATTGCAAGATCACTTGAGATCTCGGAATTATTCTGTAAAGAGGTGGGGATGCAAGTGAACACAATTAAAAACAAAATCATGATTTTTTACTTTAAAAATAAAGAAAAAGAAAATGAATTTTGAGTTCAAATGTGGTCTCTTGCAATTGGTAAATGATTACAAGTATCCGGGTCTTGACTTTCTCAAGTAATCTCATCCGGGAGGCGTGTAGAGCTAGGAAGATATAAGGGGGATGGAAAGATTTATCTATCCTCTAAAACATATGTAAATTAGTATAATTGTGTGATTGGAAAACCAAATTAACTCTTTTTATATTGCTTGTTATTCTGGTGGTTTTATATGGTTGTGAAGTTTGGGGTAGTAGTACCTCAATGGTGAAATGGAGAAAATAGAAAGCTTACAAAAACATTTTATCACAAGTGGCTTCAAAATAAAATCCACGGTTGCTTACAACATCCTTCTTGTTGAAGCGGGGTCTTCTCGATGGAGGCATTGGCTTTGATTCAACTTTTGGGGTACTTGAAGAAATTATAAAGCATGGATGGTTTTCAAAGTGGCCCAAGATAACAAAAAAGAAAATTTGAATAGAAGGAAGTGTACTTGGATGAAGCGAATGAATGAAAAGTGGATGAAGAAAAGGGGAATAAGCATGCAAGACTGCCCTATCACTAATGGGGATATCAAAAAGTATGTGAGAAATAAATTCAAAATTTCCATGTGGACAAAACAATTGTGAAGAGAAAGAGAATACTATGTCAATAACTTTAATCCCACATCGACCATGAGAAAAACACTATATGGAGGTGGAAATAAAGTGGAAAGTTATAATGTTAATTTCCCAATTGAAAACTAGTTCGTACCATCTCAGATGTGAAACAAGAAGATGGAGAACATCGAAAGAAAAATTATTCGAATATTTTTCTAGTTTTTCATGTCGACTTTGTGGAAACGGAATGGCATTTCGTAATAGAGTGTGTAAGGTATGAGGACATTCGAGTAACTATACTAATTTTTATAAACAAAAGTTCTTACAACCTTGTTTGAAGAGGATAAGATTGCAAAAACAACATTACTTGACTAAAATCCATAATAGAAGGCTCAAGATCAGCAAAGAAATCAAGAAAAATAAGAAGTAGCAATTTTGGATCGGTTTTTGTGGTATTTTTTTCTTTGGCTTTTTTTACCGTTTTCGGGTGCCATAGGCTACTTGGCCTGTAGATGTCATTAAAATCCTTAATTCATTCATTCTTTCATGCTTATGTTTTATGGTTGATATATGTTTAAGAGCTTAATTATTTAAATTTATAGTTGTTAATTGTGAAAACATTTATAACAATGTTTTAGAAATTTCCTAATGAAGTTCCTTATAATGTTGTTTTTTCTTTTCGATTATGGATCCATTTGTGGGTTTAGAAAGGGTGTTTCCCTTTTATTATCAACAACAAAATTATTTTGTGTCTACACTTTCACCAACGGTGTTGACGTGTTTAGTTTTTATTCCTTTAAAATAAATATAAATCTCTAGTAATTTAGAGGAATTTTTCTTTATTTTAAATATTTTCTATCACATTTGTGATTTCATTCCCGTTTTTATTTTTAGATAATGATAGTTATTTTTGTGCCGGTGAATTTGTCCCTATGGACATTTCACAAGCACTTATGAATGTTGTTAGTATATTTTATTATTAAACATAAGATTAAATAGCACTATATGTATTATTGGTGTTGGTAAAATATTCAATATTGATGATATTGGTTGTCCTACATATTGCAAGAAACATACCATTTAAGTTATGTTTTGTGTTTTTTATGGTAGGAAACCTCGTCTACAACGAAAAATAATTATTGCGAAGAGTTGTTCCCATTTTTAATATTGAAACATTTCTTCGTGCAATACATACAACATTTGATTTCACGGGTCTTCATAATATTAAAGCCACTAGTTTGAGAAAACTAGCTGATTTGGTGTCCAATCTAACATAAGATTTACATGGGACAACGCAACAAATAATAAAAAAATATTCATATTTTTTTCATTAAACGATATTTTGGGGACACATAAAATAATAATATTAACTTCCATTATAATGTTATTAAAATATTTATAATATACAATAATTATTATGTTTTTAGATTCACTTAATATTTAAGTATTATTAATATGGAGAAACAATATTTAAAAGTCATAGAAACAAATCCATCAATTATTATGTTAAAGTGAGAAAGTGACTAGCATTGTGATGTTACCTTTATTGACATAAAAGATCCTTTTTAATAGATATTATAGTTTTTTTATTAGGGGTAAATAGTTTTGAAGGGACTATACCCTATTACAAGAAGGCTCAATAGCCAAATAGTGCACTAAGAACATAAAAATGGATCGAGAATCCTAGATATACAAGAGAACCAACTATACTTAAAACTAAAACTATAAAGAGGGAACAAAAAGTTGTAGAAAGAAAGATATTATGAAAAAAGAACATGACACACAATGTCAATTGGTAAAATGTTTTGGTGAAATGAGACAAACACCCACTATTTTAACTTTTGATAATATGTCGTATGCCACAAGTATGAAAAACATTTTCTAATTTGTGTTTGGTGCAACCTCCCTCAATCCCTAGTTTCTATCACGTTTCCCTTTCCCGTTTTTCCTTTCTGGTTGTCCCTCGGCAAATATCCTGAATCAGAGAATTCAACGGTCTTTTCATTACCGGGAAGTTGTCCATATGCCCGGCTTCTATTATGTTAATGAAAGCTTATTCTCGGTGTGGTGTGGATTGTGTCCATGGTAGGTTGGGCAAGAATCTAAGTTGCCCATACTTGTGCTTTGGTCAAATGGTTGGCATTGTAATTATGTGCATCATTAAGAAAGTTAGTTTGAGTAGATACATGGAGCATAAGAATAATGTTGAGTACAATAAGTATTAAACTCGCCATGTTTTGATATGACGAGAAATGTAGAAAATAATCATTTAGTTCAAACCAGAAGTTTTCATTTGGACTCCATGTTGGACTCCCCTTCACCACATTTGCCATTAACTCTTAGTCTATTCTATTAGCTGCAAGCATAAAATTATCATAATATTAATCATAATGTTTTCATTGATTAATCATAGAAAGACGATTCATAGAAAAATAAGTTAGCAAACTTGGACGGATATTTGTTCCACAAATCAACAATATAAATAACAATATAAAAATATTCTCAACTCAATCTTTTTCTCTTTGATTTTTCTTCCACAAATCAACAATATAAATAATAATAATGAAAAATTATCTTTTGTAGAAAATTTACACCATATCATACTTGCAATCATTTCTATGGCCGCAAAACAAGCAAAATGAAGGAGAAAATCCATTACCTCCATGACAAAAAAATAAAAATGTTTCCAAATAGTGAAATAATAAAAATGAGTGAGAAAAAAGAGAAAGAGATGCAACCTAATTAGGTTGGCTTCTTAGGGAAGCTAACCATTCTAAAAGATTCTAGATTGGAATTATTCCCATAAACCCAAAAATTGCATATAGTTCTTACACGCCACATATTCCATCAAATTCCTCGTAAATCTTGTCATGTTTCAATATTAAATAAATCCCCATTTCCACTTGTTTTGTATGCTTTACAAAATCTTAGGTCACATTTACTTTCCTAGCCTTAGGTTAAGTCCTACAAGATTCCCATTAAACATGTCATGTAACCATTAAAATCTATATCATACATTAAATAAACATTATTTTACATGTTCCCATTCAATAATATTGGCATATGCCACCTTTTTTTATAAATTTCATCATATATGCCACAACATTTACATGTCACCCACTTATATTAGGTGGTGTAAATTATAATGCAATATACATAAAACTTCACACAAACATAACTAAGTTTGAGTTTCCATGACTAAAAATGTTTAATTTAGCACAATTATTTATATATCGCAAATATTCATTTAAACACTATTACAAATGAAATGATTCCATAAAGTGATCAAACAACTCTATGATCATTATCCAATAGGTGATAACATATATTAACATAAATATTGGTGTGAACTAAGACTCTCAGCCAATAAATTTGTTTTGAATTTGTTGATGGTCCTTTGACCGTCTATTTAGTCATCACTTTTAGGACTAAAAAGTTTGGGATGTTACATACTTTCCCCCTAAAAGAGTCATCATCTCGATGATATATGCATGCGTTAAATAAGGATAATATTTAACCAATACATACGACAACTATTTCACAAAACTATTGAATGTGTTTTTAAATTTCTTAAGAAAATTTCATTTTAATTTCCTCAAACTAAAAAAATATTGATAAAAAAATAGAAGCTCAAAACTTAATAAATAGTCATGATTATGCTGGTAATTATACATTCACTTAAATCAAATAATAGTTATCAAAGTATATTTTTAAAATCTTAATCACTCAAAAAAGGAAAAACAACTAGCATATCATCCATATTTTCCCAAGTTGAACTTTCTTCAGAGTATTGGTCCCATTCAACCTTGCATTGTGAAATATCATGATTTCTTAATTGTGAATTGTAAAGGTTCTATTGTGATGATTCTAGGATCTTGCACCTGTAATCAATCCCAATTTAATATGTGAGTTAGATAAACAACGTACTATTTCAACAATGATACATGGAATATATCATGCATTTTGGACAATGCAGGAGGTAGAGCTATCCTATATGCCATATGACCTATCATTTCTAAAATTTCAAATGGTCTAACAAATCTAGGTGATAACTTGGCAGATTTTCAAAAAATAATGGAATTTTTTTGGTTTTCACTCACGATAAATACTTATTCACCTACATTAAACATCCTTTCTATCCTTTTTAAATGAAAAGAACTCTTTTTCTATCTACTACTTCCTTTTTAGAGATCAACATATCCTTGGTGCATTGTTGTTGTCATTGATGTTAGGTGACATTGATTAAAAATGTTTTATTGGTAAAGTGATGCTATGATAGGGGCATGAAGGTTGATGTGTAGTGCCTTCTCAATGATGATTGATGCTCATAATGTTCACATAGTGGTTTCATGATGAGCTTAGCGTGATGTCAAGATGATATAAGCTTGGTTAGTGAGGTAGGTGTCCCCTGAAGGTATGGAGATGCTTTTTGTGCTTGAATCAAGTGTACCATATAACGTAAATGATATTTTTATTATATATAATAACATTTAGAGTGTCTATCAGGTCAATTGTTGGGAGTCCCAATTTAAACTAGTCATTTAGGCCTAGTTCTAGAGCCTAATGAGGTGTAAGAGGTCAATACAGTCATGAAAATATTTAGTAAGCATGTTATAATCCTAGGTAGACTCCATATGGATTGTATGAGCATTTATATGGATTACTTTAGCATATGGAGGAAAAATGTAAGTTTTTACTAAAAGTGTCTTTGAGAACTTGTAGTGAATACTTAGGAAAATGAGATTTGTCTTGACCATACATTAATATTTTTGAACAACTAAGATATGGATCCTGTAGAGGGATTTTTTTTGGTTCTCTGTGTCAAATTTCATCAAATTTTGAAATGGTATTTTAACTTTATTTGAGTGTTACTAAAATTGGTTTTTTGAAGAATGCAACTTGAGAAACCTATCTTCTTAGCACTCAAAATAATTATAAATAATAATTCAAATAAATCATTAAAAGAATTTTTGAATAGAATTCAAATCGTAAAATTTTGCAAAAAAAAATGAGGACCGAAGGTAGAATAACAAGAAAGTTCTCTTCATTTTTCTAACCATATTTTTCTCTCTCCTAATCACTTTCTTGAATCGATGGGAATAAAATGAGTTTGGATGTATCCAAACTACTTGCGTGAGGTTATTATAGTTTCTCATGGGTGATTAAGGATGCCTCTAGGTCAAATAGTACCATGAGTTCTGTCAAGTATGGGAGTTTCCTTACAAGTCTTTTTATTGAGTTACAAGTTATAGCTTACGGTTATGATGTGTGAAGGTAAATTCCTAAAGTTTGTGTTTGAATCAAATTACGAGGTTGTAATAAAATTATACTCTTTATAAAATTCCATGGTGAATGGTCAAAGATAAAAATGACATTAATGTAGTAGAATAATTCCATAGTTCTCCATTTGTCTCAAGTCGCCTCCTAGGACCAATCATAAGGTATGAAGTCCGAGATACATAGTATGGTATCTAATTTATAATGAATTGTTTCATAATCTTGGAAGTGATAAAGTGGTATTCACATCATATTTCACTCCTTCAAGATCTTAGAGTAGTGTAGAGTTCTAGTTGAATATTGTGAAGCTCAATGTTGATCATTATGTGGATTGTGTTCCCTTTGTGCAAGGATATATTTTCAAGAAAATGTGAACATTTGGTGCTTAGGAAGTTACTTGGAATTGAAATAAGGTTTAGGATCCTTTAATAATCCTTCCAATATATGCAAATATTCAAGTTAAACCAAAAGGAAACTCCATTGTGATGCAAAGCATTAAAAGTACACTATGTATTGTCTCTTTATAGCGAGTAGGAGTGAAAATCATTGTATCAAGGTGAATTTGAGCATTAAAGAGATTATTTTTGTTTCCACAGTCCTCTAGGAGTTGATTTCTTAGAAGAAAATTTAGTTAAGACTAATAAATTACATTGTGTGCCCTCTTGGGCTTCGTTTGATATAGAAACCCTCGGGATAGCGTTTAGATAGGAAAATACCTAATAACTCCAAAATGAAGTAGTCAATCAGCTTGAAAATTTATAGATATCTATGTTACATGGTCGTCCCATATTTTTTTCAAGTTTTAGTTCAAATCATCATGCATTTATTTTGTTCTTTGTGATAGTCTTCTGTTACATTTTCACGGTTTTTACAAACAACATTGGTAAGAGAAATTCCTATTTTTCACAATCTTTGAAGACTTGAAACTTCATACAAAACTCAATGGAGATAATGGGTGGCTTAAATAAGTCTTTGGTTTATTTGAATGTGTTTGCAAAGCTAATTAGACCTAACAGAGTAGCGTATTCGGGATAGAAGGTTAGTGTAAAGAATGATTCATGCATTGTTGTTCAACACTTCTAAGAAGATACATATAAAACCATGTTTCATGTTGTTCAACACTTATAAAAAGATCTGATGAAATAAAACTAAACTTGTTCGAGTTCTTGATTTAGTTGAAAAATTTAGTGCACATAGTAGTTGTAGGGTTTTAACGTCATAATTTTGATAAAATGTTGAAGAGATGATTCAAATCTTAATGTATTGAATTCTAAGTGATTTTGTGGAGAACTATTGTTTTACACTCATGATTATCTTAGCCTTGACTTTAATATCTCTTTCTTATTTAATTCTCAACTTAAAAAAATGAACTATTGTTCAAGTTTTTCAAGCACATATTGATACTCAAGTTAAGTTAGAGAGTCCCCTATAAGTAATGAAGAACATAAAAAGGATTTGAAGGATTCCTAATCAGTTTGTAACATTTAAACTAACTATTATTCCTTGTAAATTCCTTTAAACTCACCAAGGAATCGAGACAAGTTATAATTTGACGATTCAAAGCATGTTTTTGGTAGAAAGAAGACCTTGTCGGTGTAATCGGTGTTTTTAGGCGGTTTAACGTCCTCTATCAATCATCATTTGTCATCAAAGAAGATTGTAAGAATATTCACAATATGAAGACTTAACTAAAATCGGGTAGAGAAAATTGTGACATTTTAAGGTAGTTACTTTTGAGGTCTTCTCATATTTTGGTACGAGTTTTCAAGAAGAAATAATGAAAAAATATTCAATTAAGAAGTTTGAAAGCCGTGTATAGGAGATAATATTGTCAATGAAAATTATCTTTATGTAATGAGGGTTGTTGAAGGTTGTGAGAGATAATTAATGCATTTAGAAGAAACATGAATAACTAGCAGAGATAGGTTAATTTTCAGCAATACAATGAGTGATGATATTGATGCAAAGTTAAATGATAACATGAGTATGTTATCCTACAAAAGAAGAGTCCATAGGTTGATCAGAACAAATCATCCATGAAGTCCGTATTTTTATGTGTGAGTTCAAAATCAATAAGATGTTAAAGACATTGCAAATGAGTAGATATATGAAGGAGGTTGAATACTTGAATGAATGAGTGTTTTGAGAGAGAAAATCAAGAAGATATTTTTGTCAAGAATACATACATGAGATAAGCCTTATACCATAGAGATTGCAGTAGATTGAAAAAGGAAAACTTGATAAGACTGAGTGTTTAAAGAAGCCTTTTAGGATAGAGCTTGGTAGCACAAAAACCAAAACGAGATTAAGGATGAATACTCAGTTAATTTAGTGATCACCATCAATTGTATGAGACAACAAATTATGAGTGATCTAAGTCTTGAAGAAGTCTAAGTTGTAGCTTAGTAGGAGGGATTAGTAGCTTCCTTGTGAGTTGTAGCTTGCAGAAGAAATAGGTAGCAACTTGGTTGATTTTTTGGAGTTGAAGCTTCTAGAAAAGTTGAAGCTTGTCAAATAATAAGTAGGAACTTGGTTAAATTTTGGAGTTACAGCTCCATGTTAAGTTGAATATCAACTATGAAATTAATGTAACATTTACGTTGACATTCTTTTCTAAGCTAGTTCTTGGTTTCAGTGGGTTTTTCTCCTAGTTTGGGTTTTCCACATTAAATCTCATCTTTATGTGTTTTCTCTAATATTATCTTCTTGTTAATGTTGATTTTGCTTTATCATCACTAATTAAGTGGATTGAATTGTTATTCAAAGTTTGAGAAGACGCAGAGATACACTCCCCCTCCTTGTCTCCTAATTTCTAACAATCGGTATCAAAGTCCTGGTCCTCTTGAATCAATCCTAATAACTTGGAGGAGATCCTGAAGGCACAAATATGGGTACATTAGAAGAATCAATTCCAAAGAGGAAGTATGAGATTTCTCAATCTCTTATTCATGGATTTGAATAAAGAAATAAAACACATGAAATTTCAATATGGCCAAACACTCAAGTAGATGGAATCCTTTTTTGATATTGTGTCAAAATATTTGAAAGACAAGGATGAAGCATGTAAAAACATGAAGAAGATTTGAGAATCTGAAGGTTGAACCGAGAAGAAAGAAATAACAAATCGAATATATATGATAAACTTGAAAAGATATTTGAATATCTTGATGGAATTATCGATGAGACAAAGAGTAGAAAGAGACATAATAGGATTAGTCTACAAAGGAATACTTGTTGAAAAGAGAGGATGAAAAGGCTAGTCTAAGCATGCAACCAGGAATAAATTTGATTAAGGAGACAAGCACAAGAAGGCTTAGGTCAATTAGGAAACTAAATGCATCTAGGTACGAAATGACTTTCAATGGACATTGTTTTTCTTATCACAACTATGGACATAGGGCTGAAGAATGAAAAAAACATGTTATGGATGACCACCCATGGACAGATAATAGAAGTGAGAAAGAAAAGAACATGGTTTGATTTAATTTCCAAGAAAAAAGGCCATATTGCAAAATATTTTTTGCAAGAACCATCAAGTTAGTTTTTGGAAGAAAATTACTCAAGAGGAATGAATATGGTAGTTTGCTACAATTGTAACAAGTCGGATAGTATTCTAGGAGATTACATGAATTTAAGGCTGCAAATCATAGAGGGAATGATAGTTCACATCAAGTAAGAGGTAAGAGTAATTTCATATGCTATAATTGTCATGATTTTGGGAATTTTGCAAAGCATTGCTATCACGATGAACAATCTAAGTATAACAACATGCATTATGGATTCCAAGGGAAATTTAATAAGTTTTCAAACATGATGACCAATCCTAGAAATGAGACAAAGTTAGCCATGCCTAAATATGCCCCTGGAAAGAAGGAGGAAAGATGGATATACAAGGTAAAGGAAGAAAACTTAAGAGTTGAAGAAGAAAATAATGACAAGAAGATAGCATTGATAGATGTTGAAGAGACACAAAGATCAATGGAATTCATGGGAGATTATAGTACAAATAGTACATCAAGAGGTGATGAAAAATTAAAGGAGGACAATTCTCTGCAAGGGATGAAGAAATTCTTCCTCAAGAAGTGTTAGAGCAGATGTATGAGATGCAACATGTATGTTTATCAGGAACTCAATCAGAAAGTGAAGGCTTGGGAGATGAGATTGTCACACCAAGCTGAAGTACATCCAACAAAACTTAAAATATCATGAGGAAAAGATGTGAAAGAATTGATTCATCATGTTGTTTTGATGACTATCTCCTATTTTAAATTGATCCCACGAGGTGGTGTGCCTTATCTAGGATTTTAGAAGGAACATATATTTTGAAGGAAGCATTGTGAGCACTATGAGTAAATTAACGTCTTGTAGTTTCCAAACAAGTCTTCTCCATGATAATATTTATTGAACAATACACAGTAAGATATTTCCATCAATAGATGTTGATTGGAGTCTATATCATGCTGCAAAGGAATGTTTATGTCAAGGTTTTTGTTTAGTCTCTTTTTGAAGTTATAATTATCATTGAAGGTGTTGAATGTTCTTATTCAGTGTTTATACCAATGTATATATTCACAAGGAGTCAAAATATGTGTGTACATGTCCATCTTACTATTATATTAGTGTTCTCAATTCTGGTTCATGAAGAAGCAAAGGTGGGTTCGTTAAGGTCTAGCTATGAAAAAGGGGTTGTAGATGTTAAACCATACTAGTTCTTATCAGTCTCAAGAAGGTAGATCAGATGTTTTTCCATAGATTCAACTCAAAAATATAGGTATCTATATAAAAAATCCAAAGATAGTGAAATTTACAGCCATGATGAGGATCAAGTCAATTGGAGTCATTTCGATAGTGGTCACTCATAAATCCTAGGTTGCAAAAGTGATCAAACCTTGAATGCTTAGCTACTGAGAGATCTGAATGTGAAGTGTTCAAAGGATGAAGATGTTTCTAATTCAAAAGTTATAGATGTATCTTGGAGATGAGAAAATCTAATGTCTTACACAGAATGTTGAACGGAGGTGGTTCTTGAAGACGTATAAACCTTATTTAAGTTGAGTCAAGCACAAATCATGAAGTATAAAGGCAAGAATTGTTTGCTACAAGTTTAGGAGTACCTATTGAGAACAATTGAAATCATTTTTGTTTTCAAAAAATTAGTTTAAAATGAAGAAGATTTTGAATGAAGCACTAGGAGATTGTGATCATGCTTCAAACTCTAGAGGCTCATCGGACACAAATTTGGTAGAGTGGAATTCTCTTGCTAGGATACAAACAATAGTACAAAGGTACAAGCGCATTGGTTAGAGGTGTTTCATGATGATAAAATGACAATAATAATCTTGGACACTCACAAGGCTGTGATAAAAGAGGCAAAGAGTGTAGTGGTAAGGACAAATAATATTTTTTTCATGTATTTTAAGTATGTTTGGGCTCTAGGGAATAAAAAAATGTTTTAAAATAAATATTAGAACAAGGAAAGGGTTGGGAGTATCTTTTAGTGCACTTGATATGTCCTAGCAATTTAGAAAGGTTAAGTAAAGACTAAACAATAATAAAGATAAGATCATTCACAAGGTGAAGCAAGATAGATTTCTCTCTCGGTGAATAGAAAAGAAAAGGCAATTGAGAGCACCTTTGAAAAATTCCTTTAGGCTGGTGATTTGGTGATGCATCCTTATGACTTGAGTACAAGGTAAAAGCTTGATTTCTTTAATTTTTATGTAAAGGAGGATGTAATGATCGCAGGTGGAGGTGCATTATCTAGGTCCATCAAATACATTGGATTATATGGATAGATAATATTGGGATAAAGACACGAAAATCAAATTCGGTGTTTAAGGTCCATATTGCGAAACTACTAGATTAAGGAAGATTTGAGCTTTTTTATCATGGTTAAGTGAGATTTTTGGATATGAAGAGAATAGGTTTATGGGGATAATTTAATTTGATCGATGAAAAAAATTTATGCGGTTGAGTGAGTCTTAAAAGACAAAACAACAACATCATTTAAGGGGAAGCTTGTTGAGGTAATTTTAGGCTTTGTAAGTGATTACTGCATATTCGTTGAATGTATGATCCTTTTTCAAAGATATCAAGGTGGGAGAGAGTGTTTATAGAAACAAGATATGAATTCTATGGAAAATATGGGGTTGTTTTCTATCAAAAGTTTAAGATTATTTCCATCAATGACAAAGGGGGAGATTGTTGAACCCTAGTGTATTGGTGTTGTCATTAATGTTAGGTGAAATTAATGGAAAAGGTGTGATTAGTGAAGTGAGGCTAAGATAGTGGCATCAAGGTTGATGGGTAATGCCTTCTTAATGATGGTTGATTCTCACATTGTCCAGAGAGTGATTTCAAGATGAGCTTAGAGTGATGTTAAGGTGTTACAAGCTTAGTTAGTGAGGTAGGTGTCAACTGAAGGTATGGAAATTTTCTTGGTGTGTTTGGATTAGGTATCCCATTATTAGGTACCAATTAACAAAAATAATTTATATTGTGATAAATGTTTGTTGGTACCTATTTTAGATATATTGGTTGTTGGAACTAATGGCCATGGAGCACTTAAGAGGTTATCTATGATTTATTTTGAAATTTCATATATAATGGTTTGGGTGATAAAATTTTTGTGTCTACGTTGTATAATTTGTTTTGAGATTTGGTTTTGCAGTCTGCTATTGTGGGAAGTGTGAGCAACTCTTGCTGCACACGCCATTGGAAGTGCCATGTGTTGGTCATCAAGAAACCTCACCACTGAACTAAACTGGAACAATATGAAAGGCATATTATGCTTCATTTTTCTTTAATGACTAGATCACAAGCTTGCATGATATGGTATTCATTTTGTATTGTGAGTATACATATACATAGAGAGAGAATAATTTATTTACAAAAACCACAAAAGAAGGAAAAAGACTTCATGAGTGCCAAGAGAATAAAACAAGAAGCCTCCCTCAATCATGTTGGTACTCACACATACCTTAATCATAACATGTTAGACACGCATATCATCAACATAGATGTAGATGAAGAGGGTGGGGTTAGGGTCCTTTGAATGGAAATGAGAAACTTTCAAGTCGAGTAGCCAATGCAGAAATCTAGTGAGTGTTAGTGGGAATCGAAACTTTGGGTGTAATAAGAAGAGTAATGACGTGATGAGGGTGAAAATATAAGAAACATGAAAAGGGTCATTTGGTAACATCTCAATAGTTTGGAGGATTTCAAGCAAGGCCTATAGATCAAATTCAGAGGATTGGATGAGATCATAGAAGGACATTTATGTAATAGTTTGACCATGGTGCGGTGTGGGACACCATCATAAATTAGATAGTACAACCCGTGAATGGTTACCTTGGGTGTAGGTATCGATGGAATGTTGGGTTTTGGTGTGGTGGATGGGTTTCCTGTCTTCTCTTTTCCTTTATATTTTTGTGCTCGAGTGGCAACTTGAACCATATTGACCTAGGGAAGAGAGGGAGATTATTCATGAAAGGTATAATAAAAGGAAGGACAATAACCTAATACAGGATAAGAACCCTATGAAATGAGAATGGTGTATTGGCATTTTGGAGGATTTTTGGGTAGATCTCTAACTGGACCATATTTACCTCAAAGGACGGAATAGGATAAGAGGGATATGGAAGTGGAAGTGAAGGATGTGTGATAACAGGAAAAGGTGGAAGAAGATCTTCATCCAAATGGTCATCTTCTTCATAGGACTCTTCAAGAGAACACAATTGTAGAAGAGTAGCTTTTAGGGCCTTACAATTCTCAACATCATGCCCTAACACAAGATGGTAGGCACAAATCTTGGTATCATCAAACCCTTATGGTTTAGGTTTGAGTGGGTTGTAAGGCTTGAGAAGTGATAATGTGATAGAGGAAGTCCACTCAAGGCGTGCCAAAATGTTTCACCTCATTTATTAACGTAATAAAAAAGATAAGAAGGTAAGCGGAGTAGGGGAATACGTATTATGTAGACAGTAGAAGGTGTTGTGCGCACTATAGAATTTTGATCCAAGATGATTGTGTGAACTTCCCTTTGGCTAGGAGGAATGACTTGTATAAAAGCAAGACCACCAAAAGAATATTAAAAAGCAAGAGTCAGAGGACTACCTAGCGATAGCTAGATCCAGGAAGTATGATACTTCCTAGAGGGATATCAATCCTCTGTTTAATACAAATCAATGTGAGATGAAATAATAAACAAGTACATCCTATTGTAGTTATAAGATTTAGGCTTCTCTAACAACATACAATAAAATATTTACTAAAAAGGTAAGGCTAGGCTTAGATCTGAGTGGCTTGGTAGGTTGTCAGGTGAGGCAGAGGTTGTGGGTGAAGTTTGGGTGGAGTTAGGAAGGGTTTTGGGTTGTTTTAAAGAGGTGGTGAGCTCGTTATTTTTAGAAATATTATAAGTCACGAGACCAACGTCAAATAGGTGACCAACACCGGTATAGAGGGTGACCGATGTCGGTTGGACAATGCGTTGGTAGGGGAAATATGGTCACAAATCGAAAAAACATGGTTACGGCTCTCTCTCGAGATTGTACAGAGTGTTGAAGGGGTCTAGGAAGGGTGATATGATCTATGTGAAGGCTCAAGTGTAATGCCCATTCATTGTTTACTCTGCAAGCGGCTCCCGTCCCCAAAGCGTGGGGCTCCAAAAATAAGATAAAATAAATTTTTTTGCTATGGTTAGCTGGCAGTTAGGTGGCAATTTATGTTTCCTGTTTGGCGTGGGACAGTGGGAGTCGGTGGAGTGTTGGGCGCATCTTCCTTTTATTAATTTTTGGATTTACAAATCTTCTGTTGACTCCACCTGCTGTCACGTGGTCTACCTACTGTTTCTACCCAAAACCACGAATGCTTGTTGCGCTCCATCAAATGCTGAAACAGATGAATTGCTTCAGCGTGCTCTGGACAGTGGATTCATTGATGGTGAAATGAAGGTCTGTCACCCTGCTGTTGCGAGGGTGGGCGTGGATCTCAAAATCATGTTGTACAGGGAAGCTTCGGTGGATCGCAGAACTGAAATTCTCTAGGAAAGTGCCATGAGGAAGTGTCTCGGTGATATGCAAAGCAACTATAGGGTAGAGAAGTAAACTTATCTCGAAAGCGGTGGCCTCGGGTAGAGAAGTAAACTTATCTCAAGGAACCGTTGGTGCGAACGTGATGTTACGGTTGCCGCGTGACCACGAGTCATGATCAGTTGTTGCAAAATCTTGTAGCCGTAGTATAACGGCGAGATAAAGTTTTAGTTGAAGCCTTTTGAGCACTTCCAATAGGCAGGCTGTCCAACTATGTTGCTTGGTTCAGTATAGAATGCATCCTCAGATTCGGGTTTTCCCCTTCAAGATCTGTTTCTCAAAATCGACTAAACAACAGTGAGAGTGTTACCAGCAGACTGATGAAATTTATTTACAAAGATTCTCTTTTGAGATCTTACTTGTTGTTCGATGTAACTCATGGAAGAGAACCTCATAGAGGCCGATTTGTTTCATATCATAATATTCATGAAACACAATTTGCTGTGCTATTATATGAGCTGCTTCAACAAGTCACTAAGTTGGCAGGCATAAAGGTCTCTGTTGGAATTATCATCACCTTACAAGCTACAGCTGTACTGTTTGCACCGAGAGTTTGATGTTGTCCTCATATATCACAAGAGGAAGGAAATATTAGTTGTTGTATCTGAGGAAACAACCACCGGTGTTCACAGTCAGTGTACTGAGATGCAAGCTATTGGATCGCTGCTCTTCCGTACTATTAATGAAAATGATTACATTACCAAGAGCAAGTTCGATAGCTTGTACGGATGCAGGCACTCTCTGCTAGATGGTCTGATGAGAGCCACTGATGTGATGATTGCTGGCAAGGTTGCTGTTGTCTATGGAAATGGAGATATTTCTTCTATTTTGTCACCTTCACACAATTTTTACCTCCGTTGAGTTATTCCACTTCAGCTGCTCCACCGACTACAGCCTCTGTCTTCTCATAAATTGGTTTTCTGTCCAGTTTGTAGGCAACTTGTTTACCCTAATGAGGTTGTGCAAACCCGATGCACACATCTTTACTGCAAGCCTTGCCTAGCTTATGTGTTGAGTACTACTAGGGCCTGCCCTTATGACGGGTATTTGGTTACTGATACAGATTCGAAGGCATTGCAAGAGGCAAATCCGGTACTGGCTGATGCTATAGGCCGTGTGACAGTTCATTTCCTGTACCCCCAAAGCAGCTGCATTGAAGCAATCTAGTGTTTGGACAGCCACCTATTGCATTCTTCTAGTCGTGCCTTCGAAAGGAATCCGGTGTGGTATATTACAAGAAAAGACCGGTGAAGCGAGAGGATAAAGCGGAAGGTGTGTGGTTTGTAGCAGTCCTGCTTGGATGTTCACGACCGGTGGATGCGTTAAAACAGCAAGATAGACTAACGATATACATAATATGCTAGTATCTAATAAACCTCTTAAAATGAAACTTTTTCCTTCTAGAAATTGGTTTAAATCTGTGATTTTGTGGATTGTGTTCAATATATGGTTAACAGTTTGTTACTTCTGGATTTTCCTCTGTTGGTTGTTCTTGTTGACGTGATCAAACCCATTTATATATAAAACAAACAAAGGTTCTCAGTGTATGCTTCATTTGATCATATAATATATATATAATTTTAAAGTTACTTCCTTCTACAAAAATGTCACTATTTTCTTTTGTGAACCTGGGTATGTAATCGCCCCTACAACGTTGCAGCTTTGACTAGTATTGGGCTCCTATTATGTTATTGCCCTGGAGGAAAATATACAGTTAAATTATTATTAATTTTTTTATGATAAGCGTGATTATGCACTTCGTGTATTGTGTAAATTATTAGGGCTTTTGGAAATTAGAATTTCAATATATATGCTTGTTAAGAAGGAAGTTTTGGGCCGAAAATATGTCCTGGGTTGATAGAAGGGCATAAATTATTGATAGAACCCCATTTGATTCTACTCTTCTATGAGTAAAATTTGATAAAATTAATGACCTTTATGGTGTTAAGATATGGTATGTTGATGTTTCCTTGTGTGATCGATTTAATTATGTATAGACATAATGCCTTGATGGAGTAAGGTAATATCTTTCACGGTTCGTGAAAGTTAAGGTTTTCATCAACTGCATAAGGTAACATGAAGTTCCTTAATTTAGTCAAACTTGTTTTGTACTTCCTTCTTGATGAGTGACCTTTCATTACAAATTTAGAATGATTGTGATGGAAGGTCATGAATATATTTTGTTGTCTAAAAAGGGAAAAGAAGCTATAGAATAGTTTTTTTATGTATCAAACATAATAATTGTAATAACATCGTTATAGAAGTTCATTATTGGAGGATATCTATCTTCGATGGTATATTATGTGTTTAATCACTGCATAGGTTACCATAAACTTAGTGATGAGATGTAAATTAAGGAGAGTTGAGAGACCTTTTCCTTTGTATACATCGTTTATGATATTAGGAAGTGAGTTGATGTCGGAAAATTTCAACCAAGTCTAGATTCATGGCTATGTTCCTCTAGAACGGGAGGATTATAAATCTAAGGTATTATGAAAATTGCAAGGATGTGTTTAGAATGCTAGATTTCCTACTCAACTTGGGTATTAATGAGGCTTGTCGCTATTCCGGCCCTGGTTATGTTCAGTAGGTAGGCTGTTAGGCAATGCCTATTCCGGACATTCTTACCGTCCTTTCCACTCATCCTTATTAGCTATGAAGTCACTTATTACCTAAGATATAATGGTTGTGGGTTTGAATATAATATTTTCATCCTTTAAACCTTTTTGATTACATGATGGAACTTTGTTTTTACCCTCGTTGTTCGTTTATAGCCTATTAGGCCTATGGCCCTATGGAACGATTCCAAAACTATATTCTTTTGGCAGCTAAGATCGGGTCTAGTTTTTATCTTTTGACTTCACCTTGAGAATGTGGATTGATGGGTTACACTTTAGATTTCAATCACGTAATCTACGGGATTATATGATTGAAATCCTAATACTCTCAACTCTTGTGTCTAATCATTTAAATTTCATAGTCTTGCATATTTGGTTGTCAAACTTTTGTAGTTTTAGAGGTATTTTCATAACTAAATCTTATGGATTTCTTCTTAGTTGATATGTTGAAAATTATATCTTGTTCCAAAAGGTTGTTAGAGGTTAGAACTTTGATCCATTTCTTGAAATAGAATGCTTCCTTTCATGGTTTTGTTAGCTAGTAGCTTATTGTTGCTATGTATAGTCTTATCTTGCTGCTCGATTCTCGTAAAATGACTCAAGTTATTAATTGTTGCAGATGGCTTACGTGGTTAGATGATGGAAAGACTTGTAGATTATTGCATCAATCTTGGTTATGATGTTCCTTTGTACGAATGTGTATTATGTTATAAAATTTGGAAAGGGCCTTTGGACATTTTAGAAGAAGGGTCAGTGCCTAGTAAATGTATTGTAGAGTATTGTTGTTGTAACTGTTGAAACTTTGGCTTGTTTGGTTATCATGTGAAAGATGAAATTTGATTACCGCTTGGTTATGGGATATTCTAGTGAATTTTAATCCTTAGAATAGTAGCGGGGCATGTCCCATGTTATTACTCTCTTGCTCCCTAGTCATGGTTCAATAGAGATGGTATGTCCCTTTGATTTGTGCATCATGTTGGAATGAATTGATATAACCTTGTTTTGTTTCCGCAAACGAGTACTGTTAAACTTTGCTCTTGAGTTAAAATGTTGAGTTGTAAATCCTCCTAAGGCTTAGTAGCAATGAGTTTGTAAGTACTATGAAGTGAGCTGGATAGTCCTTATTAAAATTAAACTAATAAACATTATCCTTTTATGGTGAAACCTTAAATGATCTCATGGTGAAATCAATGGTTAGATTTTAGAAGATGATAGGGTTTAATAAGTAGGAGGGAAATTGATTAATAAAACCATAAATATTTCTATATCGTTTGAAATGTTCTCCTTTGTCAAACTTAATTAAGTAAAGTCTAGATGGAACATTTAACCAATCTTGATAAACTCTTAACCTCAATGAAAGACTGATAGTAAACAATGTGACCCTGAAGCTAAATTTTGTTGTCCTGTTCTGTTAACCCTTGCCTTGATTCATGGTGATATTTCTTAAGCAAGGTCAAAATTTGATTCTTAAACAAGAAGGTCATTGTTATGAACCCTAAGCGGTACTTTCCACTCAATCGGAGCTTATGCCTTCATCCGTGCAATAGAAGTGTGGAACATGTGTTAGTGGCTTGAATAAGATTAATTAACCTTGTAAGAAATGGAAAATGTTCTAAAATCAAATGAATAAAAAGCTTTGGACATAAAACTGATGATCCTAGTTTAGAAAGCTGGCCTTAAGCTATTTAGTCAATAGTTGAAAAGAAAGAAGTTCTCCCTTGTGAAAAGAATTGTGTGAATCATTACATGAAATTTTATAAGAACGTAAGTTAAGAATTAAGAGACATTTTGGTAAACAAGAAAATTTAACAAGAATTTTCTCATGGGATGCCCTAAATGTAAGTTTGTCATGTGGTTGGACTTCCATGTTGTCTTGTCAAAAAGAAGAGTACATTGTCCTTGATACGTGTGAACGTTTCCGTGCTACCTTTATGGCCATCCTTGTATCAAGTTGTTCACAGTGTTAGTTGTATCCTTGGTAACGACATGTTGCGTCATGTTATGTGTCAAGCAAGTCAAAAAAAAAAAAAAGTTATCCTGTATTTCACTGTGTTGTCCTTGTGTTGGTATTTTTGGGTCGTTACACTTTGGTATCAGAGCGTAGGTTCATGCTCTCGAACCTATGGGCTGGATTGGTGTTATATGATGATGTTACATGGTGGTGGTGGTGTTACATGATGATACTGCATGATGATGATGATGTTGCATGATGGTGGTAGATATTGGAAGAGTAATGTGCTTTAAGCGTGATGTGATCCATGTCGTAATTGTGATATTGTGAACGCACATGATGGGTATGTCACCTTGTGCGTGTTTGTGATCATGTTGATGTGTTGGGATGGGAGTATTCTCTCTCCTTCTTGTGGATTCTATGAAGAGTTCACGTGTGAATTGTTGTTTGTGATGTGTGAAAAGAATTCTAATGTGGATGACGGAGTGTTGGAATATTGTGACATATTGTGATATGTAGGTGTATCAATGTGTTGTATGACTAGATTGATGTTGGAAGAAATGAGTTGTATCGTGATGTTTTTTTTACCATGTCCTGAAGAAATGTGTGTACCACCTTGTTATGCAACAGTAGATGTTATGTTGAGATGTACTATGTTCATCGTATGTATGATTTGTGCAAATATGTAATGCTTCATGTTGTGATTTTGGGTCATACGGTGAGTGTATGAACCCTATCGTATGGTGCTTGCACTTTGGGTGCAGAATGTAGTAAAGTGATGTGTTACACTCAGTGAATGTATAATCATGATCTACCCTGTATACATACCATACGTGAGACGTTATGGTAGTTATGTGTGTGCCACCGTTATGTTAGTGATGTTGTTGTATGTTATGTTGTGAACCTTACGCTAACCGATCCTGAGGGAAATCGGTAGAAGTGTATGTTGAGAGTGAGGAATGGTGTACCATGGGTCAATAACTCGAGCCGAAACTCGGTTTAGTAGATAACATGTGATTCTTTCCTCTCTCCCTATGTGGTTGTATGTACGCAACCTAAGTGCGACTATGACTATGCTTAGCCTTGTCAAAGTGTTGGCGGGATGATTCGGATGAGATGATGACGGTTGTATTATTGATATGTATTTTATGAGTGAGGCTCAATGTTTCGAAAGTGCTAACAACTAGTTGAGTACCCTTTGGTGGCTAGATAAGGCCACACATTATCGTAGTGTGACATCATTATAAGTTGATTTTATTTGTAATTTTTTTTTTCTTTATTTTTTAAGGACAAGCAACTTTTCTTGATTGCAATGCTTTACAATTTTGGGCATTTCCTTGGTTTGTGGCACTAACATGGGGATTTTGATACTAACTTTGGCTATTTGGCCATTTATTTTAGCTTGATTTGGGGTCTTCTTTTAAATTTGGAATTCTTACCGCCTTGCCCAAGGCTTGTACCTTGCCACTTGGCACTTTGATTGGATTGTTGTCTTTGGTTCTATTGTCGTGATGTGTGGAATAGGGTCATAGGATGCACCATAGATTGGTTGGACCTATGGACCCACTTCATTATATGGGGGTACGCCCCAAGGAGTACATATAACTAGCGGGTTGTTGAACCACGCGTTATTATGTCACTTGGGTTAGGAGTGTTCAAACTCTATTGTCTTGGACCATAGGGTCAATTGGCCTCCTTGAGGGAGGCATAAGAGTTTGAGGAGGCATAAGAGTATGAGGAGGCATAAGAGACTTGAGGGAGGCATAAGAGGATGAGGGAGGCATAAGAGTATGATGGAGGCATAAGAGACTTGAGGGAGGCATAAGAGTTTGAGGGAGGCATAAGAGACTTGAGGGAGGCATAAGAGTTTGAGGGAGACATATGATATTTGTGTGTATGGTTGATATTCTGGGATATATGTTGAGTTATTGTGATGTTTGGTAGTGGTCTTTTGATGTATGTGTTACTCATGTCAGATGGATAAGTGTTGTGATGTTGTGGATATGTCATTGATTCCCTTGTGGACACTATGTACCTATAGCATGGTTTGGTGTTATGTGAGTCTTTCATTGATGCAAATTGAGGAAATGTCTAGTGGATTGTAGTACTCTTTTGTTTGAGTATTTTATATGTCAGTCATAGATGTGTGATGTGTACTATGATATGTGGACTGTGCCTAATCCATTCCGTATTTGAGTAACCTTTTTGTGGTGTAATACAATCTTGAAGTATATACTTGTGTGCTTGTGAATCTGTAGGGTCTTGTGAACCTGATAGGGTGTTGTGTTAGCAGTTCATGTTGGGCACCCACAATAAGGAATAAATCAAAACCCTTCAATGATGATATTTTTAAAAGAAACTAAAACTAGAAATAATGTTAACGGAAAGAGACTAATGAAAATAATAAACAAGAAGGAACTACCAATCTTCACAGAACATTGAAAGTTAAAATTTCTACCAAATGTTCCTAAGGCTACCCTGTGGCCGTGCTTTAATCAGCTAAATTTTAAACCATAGGGTGTAATGTCTCCTCTACCTGTCCTTGGTTGCAAATCATTTCCTTTCCTCTGTGTAATGTCGCATCGAGGATGATGCTTTCTTAAGGGGAGGAGAATGTAATGCCCGTTCATTGTTTACTCCTGGCAAGCGGCCTGTCCCCAAAGCGTGGGGCTCCAAAAATAAGATAAAATAAAAAATTTTGCTATGGTTAGCTGGCAGTTAGTGGCAATTTATGTTTCCTGTTTGGCGTGGGACAGTGGGAGTCGGT
This sequence comes from Taxus wallichiana var. yunnanensis, assembly GCA_018340775.1. Lineage (NCBI taxonomy): Eukaryota > Viridiplantae > Streptophyta > Pinopsida > Cupressales > Taxaceae > Taxus > Taxus wallichiana. The sequence goes on along the minus strand of CM031237.1, from coordinate 701,333,485 downwards.
GGAGTGTTGGGCGCATCTTCCTTTTATTAAATTTTTGGATTTGCAAATCTTCTGTTGACTCCACCTGCTGTCACGTGGTCTACCTGTTGTTTCTGCCCAAAACCACGAATGCTTGTTGCGCTCCATCAAATGCTGAAACAGATGAATTGCTTCAGCGTAAATATGGATGGACAAGTGGATTCATTGATGGTGAAATGAAGGTCTGTCATCCTGCTGCATATGAGGGTGGGCATGGGTTCTCAAAATCGTGTTGTACAGGCAGCTTCAGTGGAGTGTAAAACTGAAATTCTCCTAGGAAAGTGTCGTGAGGAAGTGTCTGGTGATATGCAGCAGCTATAGGGTAGAGAAGTAAACTTATCTCAGAAAATCAGTGGCCTCCAGAGAGAGCTAAGTGCGACAGCTGCTACTGGGATGATCTCAAGGAACCGTTGGTGCCTTGAACCCTCTTGATTGCAGTTTGCACGCGACCACAGTCGTGATCAGTTGTTGCAAAATCTTGCAGCCGTAGTAGAAGGACGAGATAAAGTTTTAGTTGAAGCCTTTTTGAGCGCTTCCAACAGGCAGGCTGTCCAACTATGTTGCTTCGGTTCAGTATAGAATGCATCCTCAGATTCGGGTTTTTCCCCTTCAAGATCTGTTTCTCAAAATCGACTAAGTGACAGTGAGAGTGTTACCAGCAGACCTGATGAAATTTATTTACAAAGATTCTCTTTTGAGATCTTACTTGTTGTTCGATGTAACTCATGGAAGAGAACCTCATAGAGGCCGATCTGTTTCATATCAGAATATTCATGAAACACAATTTGCTCTGCTATTATATGAGCTGCTTCAACAAGTCACTAAGTTGGCAGGCATAAAGGTCTCTGTTGGAATTATCATCACCTTACAAGCTACAAGCTACAGTATGCTCTTGTTTGCATCGAGAGTTTGATGTTTTCCTCATATATCACTAGAGGAAGGAAATATTGGTTGTTGTATCTGAGGAAACAACTACCGGTGTTCACAGGCTATACCAGATGCAAGCTATTGGATCATCTGCTCTTCCCTGCTATTAATGACAATGATTCTATTACCAAGAGCAAGTTCGATAGCTCAGCACGGATGCAGGCACTCTCTGCTAGATGGTCTGATGAGAACCACGAATGTGACGATTGCTGGCAAGGTTGTTGTTGTCTGTGGAAATGGAGATATTTCTTTTGTTTCGTCACCTTCACACAATTTTTACCTCCGTTGAGTTATTCCACTTCAGCTGCTCCACCGACTACGGCCTCTGTCTTCTCATAAATTGGTTTTCTGTCTAGTTTGTAGGTAGCTTGTTTACCCTAATGAGGCTGTGCAAACCCGATGCACACATCTTTACTGCAAGCCTTGCCTAGCTTATGTGCTGAGTACTACTAGGGCCTGCCCTTATGACGGGTATTTGGTTACTGATACAGATTCGAAGGCATTGCAAGAGGCAAATCTGGTACTGGCTGATGCTATAGGCTGTGTGACAGTTCATTGCCTGTACCCCAAAGCAGCTGCATTGAAGCAATCTAGTGTTTGGACAGCCACCTATTGCATTCTTCTAGTCGTGCCTTCAAAAGGGAATCCCGGTGTGGTATATTGCAAGAAAAGACCAGTGAAGCAGAGGATAAAGCAAAAGGTGTGTGGGTACATGCAGCCCCTGCTGGGTGTTCACGTTGGTGGATGCGTTAAAATAGGCAAGATAGACTAACCATATACATAATATGCTAGTATCTAATAAACCTCTTGAAATGAAACTTTTTCCTTCTAGAAATTGGTTTAAATCTGTGATTTTGTGGATTGTGTTCAATATATGGTTAATAGTTTGTTACTTCTAGATTTGCCTCTGTTGGTTGTTCTTGTTGACGTGATCAAACCCATTTATATATAAAACAAACAAAGGTTCTCAGTGTATGCTTCGTTTGATCATATAATATATATATATATATATATATATATATATATATATATATAATTTTAAAGTTACTTCCTTCTGCAAAAATGTCGTTGTTTTCTTTTGTGAACCTGGGTATGTAATCGCCCCTAGAACGTTGCAGCTTTGACTAGTATTGGGCTCCTATTATGTTATTGCCCTGGAGGAAAATATACAGTTAAATTATTATTATTTTTTATGATAAGCGTGATTATGCACTTCGTGTATTGTGCAAATTATTAGGGCTTTTGGAAATTAGAAGTTCAATATATATGCTTGTTAAGAAGGAAGTTTTGGGCCGAAAATATGTCCTGGGTTGATAGAAGGGCATAAATTATTGATAGAACCCCATTTGATTCTACTCTTCTATGAGTAAAATTTGATAAAATTAATGACCTTTATGGTGTTAAGATATGGTATGTTGATGTTTCCTTGTGTGATCGATTTAATTATGTATAGACATAATGCCTTGATGGAGTAAGGTAATATCTTTCACGGTTCGTGAAAGTTAAGGTTTTCATCAACTGCTTAAGGTAACATGAAGTTCCTTAATTTAGTCAAACTTGTTTTGTACTTCCTTCTTGATGAGTGACCTTTCATTACAAATTTAGAATGATTGTGATGGAAGGTCGTGAATATATTTTGTTGTCTAAAAAGGGAAAAGAAGCTATGGAATAGTTTGTTTATGTATCGAACGTAATAATTGTAATAACATCGTTATAGAAGTTCATTATTGGAGGATATCTATCTTCGATGGTATATTATGTGTTTAATCACTGCATAGGTTACCATAAACTTAGTGATGAGATGTAAATTAAGGAGAGTTGAGAGACCTTTTCCTTTGTATACATCGTTTATGATATTAGGAAGTGAGTTGATGTCGGAAAATTTCAACCAAGTCTAGATTCATGGCTATGTTCCTCTAGAATGGGAGGGTTATAAATTAAAGGTGTTATGAAAATTAGAGGGATGTGTTTAGAATGATAGATTTCCTACTCAACTTGGGTATTAATGAGGCTTGTCGCTATTCCGGCCCCTGGTTAGGTTGAGTGGGTAGGTCTGTTAGGCAATGCCTATTCCGGACATTCTTACCATCCTTTCCACTCATCCTTATTAGCTATGAAGTCACTTATTACCTAAGATATAATGGTTGTGGGTTTGAATATAATATTTTCATCCTTTAAACCTTTTTGATTACATGATGGAACTTTGTTTTTACCCTCATTGTTCGTTTATAGCCTATTAGGCCTATGGCCCTACGGAACGATTCCAAAACTATATTCTTTTTGGTAGCTAAGATCGGGTCTAGTTTTTATCTTTTGACTTCACCTTGAGAATGTGGATTGATGGGTTACACTTTAGATTTCAATCACGTAATCTACGGGATTATATGATTGAAAACCTAATACTCTCAACTCTTGTGTCTAATCATTTAAATTTCATAGTCTTGTGTATTTGGTTGTCAAACTTTTGTAGTTTTAGAGGTATTTTCATAACTAAAACTTATGGATTTCTTCTTAGTTGATATGTTGAAAATTATATCTTGTTCCAAAAGGTTGTTAGAGGTTAGAACTTTGATCCATTTCTTGAAATAGAATGCTTCCTTTCATGGTTTTGTTAGCTAGTAGCTTATTGTTGCTATGTATAGTCTTATCTTGCTCAGTTCTCGTGAACTGACTCAGGTTATTAATTGTTGCAGATGGCTTACGTGGTTAGATGATGGAAAGACTTGTAGATTATTGCATCAATCTTGGTTATGATGTTCCTTTGTACGAATGTGTATTATGTTATAAAATTTGGAAAGGGCCTTTGGACATTTTAGAAGAAGGGTCGAGGTGCTAGTAAATGTATTGTAGAGTATTGTTGTTGTAATCTTGTTGAAACTTTGGCTTGTTTGGTTATCATGTGAAAGATGAAATTTGATTACCGCTTGGTTATGGGATATTCTAGTGAATTTTAATCCTTAGAATAGTAGCGGGGCATGTCCCATGTTATTAATATCTTGCTCCCTAGTCATGGTTCAATAGAGATGGTATGTCCCTTTGATTTGTGCATCATGTTGGAATGAATTGATATAACCTTGTTTTGTTTCCGCAAACGAGTACTGTTAAACTTTGCTCTTGAGTTAAAATGTTGAGTTGTAAATCCTCCTAAGGCTTAGTAGCAATGAGTTTGTAAGTACTATGAAGTGAGCTGGATAGTCCTTATTAAAATTAAACTAATAAACATTATCCTTTTATGGTGAAACCTTAAATGATCTCATGGTGAAATCAATGGTTAGATTTTAGAAGATGATAGGGTTTAATAAGTAGGAGGGAAATTGATTAATAAAACCATAAATATTTCTATATCGTTTGAAATGTTCTCCTTTGTCAAACTTAATTAAGTAAAGTCTAGATGGAACATTTAACCAATCTTGATAAACTCTTAACCTCAATGAAAGACTGATAGTAAACAATGTGACCCTGAAGCTAAATTCTGTTGTCCTATTCTGTTAACCCTTGCCTTGATTCATGGTGATATTTCTTAAGCAAGGTCAAAATTTTATTCTTAAACAAGAAGGTCATTGTTATGAACCCTAAGTGGTACTTTCCACTCAATCGGAGCTTATGCCTTCATCCGTGCAATAGAAGTGTGGAACATGTGTTAGTGGCTTGAATAACATTAATTAACCTTGTAAGAAATGGAAAATGTTCTAAAATCAAATGAATAAAAAGCTTTGGACATAAAACTGATGATCCTAGTTTAGAAAGCCTGGCCTTAAGCTATTTAGTCAATAGTTGAAAAGAAAGAAGTTCTCCCTTGTGAAAAGAATTGTGTGAATCATTACATGAAATTTTATAAGAACGTAAGTTAAGAATTAAGAGACATTTTGGTAAACAAGAAAATTTAACAAGAATTTTCTCATGGGATGCCCTAAATGTAAGTTTGTCATGTGGTTGGACTTCCATGTTGTCTTGTCAAAAGAAGAGTACATTGTCCTTGATAGGTGTGAATGTTTCCGTGCTGCCTTTATGGCCATCCTTGTATCAAGTTGTTCACAGTGTTAGTTGTATCCTTGGTGACGACATGTTGCGTCATGTTATGTGTCAAGCAAGTCAAAAAAAAAAAAAGTTATCCTGTATTTCACTGTGTTGTCCTTGTGTTGGTATTTTTGGGTCGTTACATCAAGAATGTTGGTAGAGGTGATGGAATGAGGAAAAGGGGTTTGGTTTGAAAAATTAGGTAAATGGGAAGAAGGTGGTGGTACCAACAGATAAAAGGGTCTAATAAAAGAAAGAAATAAAGGAGAGATCTAACTATTGGAATAAGAGATTAATACAAATAAATAATACACTTATCCGAGTTTAGATCTGTAGGTGTTGGTGTAGGTAGTGAAGGTTGGTGAATGTCGGGGAAGATGTTTGACCGTATCTAGTGTCATGTCAGCATACAACATGTGTGCTATGTTGTGCAATCTAGAACGTGGAGGAAGAAGATGGTTGTCGATGGGGGCTTTAAATGCTTTGGATATTCATGTATTCACTGTGTGCTTTAGAATCCAAGTACAAAAATCCTGTGAAAGAGAGAATTCAAGAATTCAAGAACCCAAGCCAAGAGTTAGAAACTCTTATCTAACCTAATCGATTCCGATTACATGACCGACACCGCCAAGGATAAAGCGCATCGATTCGGTTGAATAAGTCTAGGCTACCCAAAATAGTCTTATCTTTGTTATTTTTGCGTGATTGAAATCCTTATTCTTGGTGTGAAGTGTGAGATTGTAATTGGATAAGGAGTCTTTGTTTGAGGATTAATGGGATTAAATATTAGGGATAGACTAAGTCTCGGTTGTTTAGGATAGGTGGAGATTTGTTCTTAGTTAATTAATAGGCTAGGAATGGGTCTTGGGTGAGGTGGAGAGGTAAGGTGGCGGGCGAGGTATATAATTAGTTTAATTAGGGTAGTTAAATAAGTTAATATGTGTTCATAATGGGCATGGGTAGGTATAGTGTAAATTGATTTAATTGAAAGGGGTTAGGGAATATGACCCGATTTGTGTGTTTATACCTAATTTAGTGTTGATGAAGATTTGATGCTTTAGGGGTGTTGGCTCGTTACTAAAAATTATAGATTAACTAAATAACTACTTGTTCCCTTTTTCAATTAAAACCATGTGCAAATTAAAAAAACCAAAAGCAAAATCACCCCCATTTGAATCTCATTGTAAATGCGGAAACAAACCTTCAAATAAGGACTTGTTCCACATGAAGTAAAGAGATCGTAAATGAATATTTACCCCCTTATAGCTTACATCACGTGAACCAACCAGAGAGATTAAACTAAAAGAAAAATAATGAATTCTTACCTTTGTCAAAATGCATGTGGGAGATCTACGGTCTACTATTTTTACTGATTTTATCCACTATAGTTCTCTCGGTTTGAAAGGTGGGTGTTGTCTCGAATCAAAACTAGATGAGCCTCGGGTTGTTTTCTAAATCTAGGAGTAATAGTAGACATCCGGTGGGGTATTTCGGATGATCCGGATATATTTTAGACCAGAAAAAAATGAGAAAGAAAAAAACTTGAATCATATCCATTTCTTTTTCTACACATTCTTTGAAAAATCTAAAACACCAAGTTTACTAGTGATAGTCAATCAAAAAACCAAATGATAATAGGAAGAATGGCAATTTCCGAAGTCATACCTTGACTTATAAGCCAACATTGTTTCATTCATAACCGAAAAATAATCATACAAGTCCTAGATGAATTTACTAAATTGAAAAATAAATCCCAAAATACGAAAACAATTCTAGAAAAAAGAAAAGAAAAAGGATAATAGACTCAAATCTTGTACACATTTCATTGACATATAGGTCTTACAATATAATTAATACACATAATTAAAAACAAGGAAAATTTTAGTGGTGAATTTTCATAAACTCGCGAAAACCTGGGTTTTTGAAAATTGGAAATGGTGAATTTTAAATGGCTAACAGCTACATTATTCGGCAAAAATTTTAGCAGACAAGTCCTTATTATCTGGTCATTTTGCTTCGTATTTACACATATATATGAACTTATGCTTGTACATCGCCAACATTTTGAATCAATCTGGGCACATATTCGTTTAAGTATACATAGACAACCCAGGCATCCAACACGGGTGATGTCATAATGCAAATCATCCTCTTACTAAGATAATGTTTGATTGGTTGTGGAATGATTATGTTTGCTTACTCAACTTTCGCCCCTTTGTAGCTTAAAAAATCTTGTAAAATTACTTTAAACTTCATACCTTACTACACAAGTCAAATATACCTCTTAAGCACATTTTTATTTCAAGAGAAGTGATCTCATAATGAAAACAACCTTCTTACTAACATAACAATCGAAAAATGAAGGATAAATATATATGCTTAATTATAATTTCAAAAAAATAAAAAAATAATCTATTTTTAAAAGCAAACTTAACTATTCAAACTAGAAATGCCTCTTCAATATCTCTTAGTTTTAGTTCTACTAAAAAAACCTCACCCTCAACCCTCACCATTCAAAGCTATATGCTAACATGTACCTTTAAAAATAAAATATAATTAAAATTACATCTTAATTGTAAACACTCGTCAAATATCAATGTACATATATTTGCTCCAAATTTAAAATGGTCGAAGACTTTAAATTCATTTAAAGAAGGGCAGAAATGAATTTTTAAAAAAGGTATTAATACTTATAAGATAAAGAGACTAATAAAACTTTGGAACTTAAGTATTAGAATTGGGAATTAAGATACTTTTATCACCAGAACTTTAGAAAAATGTGTTTTATGTGATGTGTAACTAGTGCACATATTTGAAATATGTTTTTATGAGAAAATACCAAGAGTTATCAATATTAAGTTTTATATAAAAAAATAGTTTTTCAAGATTTTATATATTAATGTTCTACATTTTATCGTATTTTATATCATGATTTTTAGATTATTTTATTTAGAAAATATTACTCTATGGAAATTAATTTATGGTAGTCAAATAAATTTCAAATTTAAGATAAGTCATTTTTATTATCTCACAAAGATATTTTATGTGCATTTATCGATATCACTTGGCTACCATTATAAGTTATTCCTATTAACATAATAAAACCTTGCTAGTGTATATACACATTTATCAATATGCCTATGTGTGTTATGTATATATACATAGTTATATTTATATGTTGGACTTATTTTAAATCCTCAAATCAGAAAAGACCATAATATTTAATATATGAAAGTATTATATGGCTAAAAACACAAAAATATAAACAACCATCAACTTTAGACATTGAATTTACATGTTTTCTAAACAATTACTAATGCCTTGACAAATTTGTAATCAATGCTCGATTCAAGTTAAAAATCAATTCTATATATGCAAGTGTCCCAATGATTATCTTTAATGCGTGCCTAAAAAAATAGAAAAAGTTCACTTCTCTCCAAATTCTTGAATTCAACTTTTTGCATGTGATTGATTTTGAAATAGACTCAAATTTGTTGAACTATAACTAAAATATCACTCTTGTAACAAGGTAGTTGTCCTCTTATTCAATGTTCTAAGTACATTAATCCAATTTTGTATTTATAAACATCTTGAATTCAAAATAGGGCCATATTGACAAACAAGCCAACACACAATGACTGGAAAATATGACAAGGAAAGCCACAAAGCCGGGATTTAAAAACAACTAGAAAAATGGCCAACAAAAGGCAATGACTAGAAACATGTCAACTAATTTTCTAGCATACAAAGATGGTTACTCTTCCTAGGACCAAACCAAAAATAGAAATAAAGTGGAGAACATGGAGAAAAATAAGGTTGACAAGTTTAAAACTTACAACAAAAGAAAGGAAACCAATTCAAAGTAAAAATGACACAATGAACATGCACTAAAAAGAGATTCACTATCATTATAGTAATTAATTAGTTTCATTAAAAATATAAGTGTCTACAAATTTATTCTTTATCTTTATTTGACACACTAACCATAAATGTTACTTGCTGGTGGGGACACTAACCATAACCATAAATGCTACTTGCTAGTGGGCATAAACCCAACATCAAGAAATGGAACTCAATAGTAGTGTTGATAAAAACTAGATATCTAGAAAGAGAAGGATATTAGAGAACAATTCTATAATATATAGGAGAATGAAACCCCCAAAACACATAAAGGCATGCACAAAACATTGGAAATTGTGTTTGGAACACCTCAAATATTTTCCCAAAAATTGCACATTTTTTTAAAAAGCGAGTAATCTTCATATTTAATAACATAAGTGAAATAAAGTTAATTCATAGTAATCATTTAACAAACTTGATTAATAAGTTGTTAGTTTAGTTTAGTTTAATCCATCTAATAACTCTTATGTGTATAAGCCTTGTATATTCGAGAAGGGTTATTTTCTCTCCTCCAAAGTGCACTCTTAAAGAGTAATCATACAATCTTTAGTATGTTCAGGTTTACCTTTTTCAAGGTTGAGACAACTATGGTTTCCATCCTTAAATGTATACCAAAAACTTTAGTCTTCGTATTCGGTATCCGACATATATAAATAAGGATACACTCAATGCAGACAATGAAATCAACTATTTGCATTACATTCGCCAAAGTTTATCACTATACATTAACAATGTATCTTTAGACCACACAAAGCCTAGAGATATAGTCTTCCATCACCAAACATTTATCTCACCACAATTATCTCGGGGTATTTTTATATATGAAGGTGTACATTTTAAGGAGGAAGTGTTCTTTACAAGACCATCTTCATAAATGAAAAGATCCACAACTTACCCAGTGGTTCTTATGGAAAAGGGAGAGACCACTCAATGGAACCACTTCCATTACGTCCTTTGTCCCTCTTCCATAACTACCCTTAATTAGTACTATGTCCAAGTAATTGTGTGATGAAGTGAGATTATATCTAATCACCTTGTATTTATGGTTTATTACCACATCCATCTTATGACTTGTGACTTTATCTTTGTTACTTAGGCTATTTCTTGTTTACCCAAGTTTTAGTTGAGAGAGATTTGTTACGACTTCCCAAAGTCAATCAATCATGTTACACACAACTTCATAATTTTTTTGTGTTATAGAGTAAACCATTTATCATCCACTTGTAAGTTCATCTAAAGAAGGTTATAAATTAAAAAGAATGAGTGGGTTAGTTCACTAACTACTTTCTTACTTTAGAGATAATAATGTCATTTACCCATAAGAGGAATTTTGATATTACTTAAGGTATTAATATAAATAAATGCTCAATTTGGACTACTCATAGCAATTTTAACTTCTATTAGGAGTTTATTATCCTTGTTTATACCATAATATCATGCTTTATGAAATAAAGATAACATCGTTAACACTTACGTTTGATATCCAATTACCTCTTAAACATACTTATAACCTATGTGTACAGTGTATGTATATATTATTCCATGCTAACCTATTTGGTTCAAATTATTATTTACTATTGATTCCAATCAGATCACATGATTACTTATATCAAAGGTTATGACTAAGTGGTGACTTGTTATTTCCACCATACGGGTTTTAAGACCACTTATTAACTTCCTAGATTAGAAAATCATACCATTTATAAACACTCATTATAACTATAGACAAATCCTACATATACCCATATTATGATAAATAGACCATCCATAGTTTTAATCATACCAAAATTTTGTAAAGTTGTAAAACAAATTTCATTGCAAAATTGTAATTACAACTTTACATCAGGATCTTGAGACCATCTTTGCATTTATATTTTCATTATGGAATTAGATAATACAACAAGAATCTTTAATTTTTATGACAATATGGTCTTACTTAATGAAACATTAAATTCAGCCTACGAATTAACTCATAGCTTCGTTATTTACCTATAGAGCAATTAAGATATATATATATATATATATATATATATATATATATATGGGTATTTGAAAGAACTATATAAACAAGCTTCCCAAATTCTAAATAAAAAGGTTATAGAATGATAAAGAAAAACACGTTTAATCTTATATAAAATCATATTATACTTCAATGCATCACAATTTAGGACAACAAAAATAGTCTTATTGGATTTATAATAGAAAAACATATCATGTTATATGGACAGAAAATAATTATCTTATCTTTTGTTTTATTGACTATTTCATTCCATCAACTTAAACTCAACCTAGACAAGATGAAAACACTTATGGGTCCAACCCAATTCCATATACATTTATAACATTAAACTTATTACAAACTATATTAATATACAACAATACTCAATATAAATATAAATATATATTCATATATATATATATATGAATATCTTTTGTTTTTCGTTGACTATTTCATTCCATCAACTTAAACTCAACCTAGACAAGATGATAACACTTATGGGTCCAACCCAATTCCATATACATTTATAACATTAAACTTATTACAAACTATATTAATATACAACAATACTCAATATAAATATAAATATATATTCATATATATATATATATGAATATGAATATGTGTCCTGGGTAATGATCTAAGATATAGATCACCCTATTTTAAGTTATGAAAATTACAACTCATTTACAACGTTATCTACCAAGTGCTCACGTGCAAAAGAAAATATCCATTTATTTAACTATCAATATTTAGAAACTCTAAAGAAAAAAAGGAAAAAATAATAAATTCTTAATACGTTGCATTAGAATTAAACTTGGAGAAGGAACAAGTACATTACCAACAGTCACCTATCCTATTTATTTACTTATCCTTTCAAGAACACAAATTACAATTGATTCCGTATCAAGTTGTGTAGAAACGTTCATGGGTTTAAATAGACTATAATATCATATGAATACCTTTAACTTCAAAACCAAAAGAATTTCATATCTGCTAGAGATCTAAATTTTAAAAGAAGAATAATGCATTTTCTTAAACCATAGCCAAACTGGGATAACGTATTTGTTATCCTCAATTAATACACAGACCATATCACCATTCAATTTCGTTCACTCATTTTATTTTCTAAATAAATAACAAAAATACAACACAGTTGAGAGTCTTCCCAAGACTCCTAACTTGTTTCCTTTACAGATTATTGTTTTTAAGCCTTCAACCATATGTTTTACACAGGTTACTTAAACCCAGGCTATATCTCAACATATAGCACTTAAATCATTATAGATTTCTATTAAGAAAAAAGTAGTATTTCAAATAATAAATCAAGAATATGCCAAAAATTTTAAAGGCTAAAACATCACAAAGCGGTTTTCTGTTTTCATAATGTATAGAATGTGCGAGTTAAGAATAAAACCACACATATCCAATATTGGATTTTTTTCTTTTAAATCCCAAAATACGCATGCAATTCTAGTATGCAAATGATATACAATTTAGTCCCTCTCATATTAAAAATAATGCATACGGTTCACATTTTTATTCGAGTCCCAAATATTTGTAAACCCTTTTCTTTACATGAAAAAAATAATAAAATTAAATAAAATAATTTTATAAATGCCTATCCATATTCCTCATGTAAACAAGTCGAAACACCCGGATCGCCTTTATCAAGGTATAACTATCATTTTACAAATATTAGGGTAGAATCTCATGCATGGAATATGAAAGATTTTTCTTCCACAAATCAACAATATAAATAATAATAGTGAAAAATTATCTTTGCGAGAAAAGTTACACCATATCATACTTGCAATCATTTCTATGGCCGCAAAACAAGCACAACGGAGGAGAAAATCCATTACCTACATCACAAAAAAATAAAAATGTTTCCAAATAGTGAAATAATAAAAAGGAGTGACAAAAAAAAAAGAGATGCAACCTAATTAGGCTGGCTTCTTAGGAAGCTAACCATTCTAAAAATTCTAGCTTGGAATTATGCCCATAAACCCAAAAAAATGCCTCTAGTTCTTACCTACCATATATTCCATCAAATTCCTTGTAAATCTTGTCATGTTTCAATATTAATTTAACTCCCCATTTCAACTTGTTTTGTATGCTTTACCAAATCTTAGGTCTCATTTATTTTCCTACCTTTTGGTTAAGTCCTACAAGATTCCCATTAAACATGCCATGTAACCATTACAATCTATATCATACATTAAATAAAAATTCTTCCATATGTTCCCATTCAATAATAATGGCATATACCAACTTTTTTTTATAAATTTCAATATATATGCCACAACATTTACATGTCACCCACTTATATTAGGTGGTGTAATTTATAATTCAATATAGATACAACTTCACACAAACATAACTAAGTCTCGAGTTTCCATGACTAAAAATGTTTAATTTAGCACAATTATTTATATATCGCAAGTATTCATTTAAACACTATTACGAGTCAAATGATTTTAGAAAGTGATCAAACAACTCTACGATCATTATCCAACAGTGATAACATATATTAACATAAATGTTGGTGTGAACTAAGACTCTCACCCAAAAATTTGTTTTGAATTGGTTGATGGTCCTTTGACAATCTATTTAGTCATCACTTTTGGGACTAAAAAGGTTGGGATATTACATACTTTCCCGTAAAAGAGTCATCATCTCGATGATATATGCATGTGTTAAATAAGGATAATATTTAATCAATACATATGACAACTATTTCACAAAACTATTGAATGTGTTTTTAAATTTCTTAAGAAAATTTCATTTCAGAATTTCTTCAAAATAAAAAAATGTGATAAAAAAATAGAATTTCAAAACTTAATAAATAGTCATGATTAAACTGGTAATTATACAGATCACTTAAATCAAATAATAGTTATCAAAGTATATTTTTTAAAATCTTAATCACTCGAGAAAAGGAATAATAACTAGCATATCATCCATATTTTCCCAAGTTGAACTTTCTTTAGAGTATTGGTCCCATTCTACCTTGCATTGTGAAATATCATGATTTCTTAATTGTGAATTGCATGTTTCCAAGATTTTTAAAGGTTCTATTGTGATGATTCTAGGATCTTGCACCTATAATCAATCCCAATTTAATATGTGAGTTAGATAAACAACATACTATTCCAACAATGATACATGGAATATATCATGCATTTTGGACAATGCACGGGAGGTAGAGCTATCCTATATGCCATATGACCTATAATTTCTAAAATTTCAAATGGTCCAACAAATCTAGGTGATAACTTGGCAGATTTTCCAAAAATAATGGAATTTTTTTAAGGTTTCACTCTAAGAAATAATTTTTCACCTACATTAAACAACCTTTCTATCCTTTTTAGATGAACATAAATCTTTTTCTATCGGTGTTTACTTTTTAGAGATCAACATATCCATGGTGCATTGTTGTTGTCATTGATGTCAAAAGACATTGATTAAAAAGTTTTTATTGATAAAGTGAGGCTATGACAGGGGCATGAAGGTTGATGTTTAGTGCCTTCTTAATGATGGTTGATGCTCATAATGTTCACAAAATGGTTTCATGATGAGCTTAGTGTGATGTCAAGATGATATAAGCTTGGTTAGTGAGGTAGGTGTCCCCTGAAGGTATGGAGATTCTTGTTGTGCTTGACTTAAGTGTACCATAGATCATAAATGATATTTTTATTACACACAATAACATTTAGAGTGTCTATCGGGTCAATTGTTGGGAGTCAGAGTTTAAACTAGTCATTTAGGCCTAGTTCTAGAGCCTAATGAGGTGTAAGAGCTCAATACAGGTCATGAAAATATTCAGTAAGCATGTTATAATCCTAGGTAGACTCCATATAGATTGTATGAGAATTTATAGGGATTACTTTAGCATCTGCAGGAAAATTTTAAGTTTTTACTAAAAGTGTCTTTGGGAACTAGTAATGAATACTTAGGAAAATGAGATTCATCTTGACCATACATGAATATTTTTGAAAAACCAAGATATGGATCATGTAGAGGGATTTTTATTGTTCTCCGTGTCAAATTTCATCAAATTTTGAAATGGTATTTTAAATTTATTCAAGTTTTACTAAAATTGGTTTCTTGAAGAATACAACTTGAGAAACCTATCTTGTTAGTACTCAAAAAAATTATAAAGCATAATTCAAGTAAATCATTAAAGGAATTTTTAATAGAATTCAAATCGTAAAATTTTACAAAAATTTGAGGACAAAAGGAGAATAACAAGAAAATTCTCTTAATTTTTCTAACCATATTTTCTCTCTTAATCACCTTCTTGAATCGATGAGAATAAAATGATTTTGGATGTATCAAAACTTATTTTTGTGGTTACTTTCTCATGGCTGATTAAGGATGCCTCTAGGTCAAATAGTACCATGAGTGCCCGTCAAGTATGGGAGTTCCTTACAAGTATTTTTAGTGAGTTGCAAGTTACATCTTACGGTTATGATGTGTGAAAGTAAATTCCTAAAGTTTATGTTTGAATCAAATTCTAAGGTTGAAAAGAAGTATACTCTTTATACAATTCCATGGTGAATGGTAAAAGATCAAAATGGAATTAATGCAATAGAATAATTCCATAGTTATCCATTGCTCTCACACTACCTCCTAGGACCAATCATAAGGTATGAAGTATGAGTTACATAGTATGGTATCTACTTTATAATGAATTGTTTCATAATCTTGGAAGTGATATAGTGGTCTTCACATCATCTTTCATTCCTTCAAGATGTTAGAGTAATGTAGAGTTCTAGATGAAGATTGTGAAGCTCAATGTTGATCATTATGTTGACTACGTTCTGTAAGAGGGTATGAAAACCCACAAGCGAGGATCATGAGGGGACGAAATGCACATCAGCGACGCGTGTGAATGGCAAAGTGTGAAGAGATATCGGGAGGAGCGAGCATCAACCGAATCTACGTTTAAAGATTCAACAAGTTTGCGAGAACCTTGATAAGCCACAAAACTCTCCTCTATCTCATAGATCCAAAAGGGTGTACATATAGGAGGTGCCGAGTAATCCCCAATGCTATAGTCATGACATCTTGAGTGGAGAGGGGGAGTTACATTCCCAAAATAGAAGTGTAACTCGCTAATGACACATATGACGCAATGACGCACCGACATGTAAGAGAATCTCATAATGACTCCTAAATGACACATGGACCTACGATCTCACCTAAATGAGATGAATCACCTAATGATGTGGAAAATAATACACACCGACACCCCCTTCATTATAACTTAAGATGAGGTGGAAATTCGAAACGAGAAATGGGTCCCAGACAAAGCCTGATGAGGTACCTGTATGATAGAAAAGTGATAGGTGACTGTGAGAATCATCAAGCAGCTTTCCTCGCACCCAACCTCTTGAGGTTGTGTCGAGATAGCTGATGAAAGTGGAATATATGCGAGATATGGAAAAAGTATTCACCAATCCTAAATCCTCTATACGCACAACAGAGCTACCAATCTAAAGTGAAGAAAGCTCTTTTAACTCGAGGCGGTGTTATGTATCGGTTCAACACTATAACCATTCGGAGGCTCTAATCAATGTCAAGCTCTACCGAGATTCGTCCATTAGTTTGACTCTTGGAAAGTGACCAAGCAGTGCTTTGTGTATGTTTCCGAATAGCGTAATGAAAGTGACGACAAAAGTTATAGAGGATCTACAAAACACTATGGATGATTTTCGGTCGACCAGTAAAATGTTGGCTTGGCTAACTTCTATGTCCAAAACAAAAAGTTGTACAATGATATCTGGTGGGAGTGGTGAGGATCTGAACACTAGTGTATGTAAGCCGATGTCTATGTTTGATTGATTTGAGCCCGTTGGGTTGTGGGACCTGGGGATCATAACCGTGAATTCGTTGTTGTTGTAGACCTTTTATGGTCATGTGAAGAATGAATCTCGTCTTCTAACTATCCAATAGTCATAAGCTTTCTCAGCCTCTATATTTAATATTAGGAGCTGTGTGATCTTCTCGAGAATAGCTCACAGTGTCCTAGCGGCTTGTATCCAGTAGGCCCATATCTACGTCGGTGAGAAGGTCTCTTGCGTCTAGCTACGGAACTAATGGGTCACAACCGAATGTTTTTCTCTTTCGGGTTCTTGTATGGTCATGTAGATGCCCTATCAAGGCAATCTATAGTTGGGTTGGTTTGACCAAAACTCATGTGCTTTGTCATCTTCAATGTTCAATTCTCTTAACTGTTCACTAATTTTGTTGATTTGTAGTTGTTTGGAAGACGTGGATCCTAAGTCCTTGATCTATATCAGCTAAGGTCATGTAGAGATTCGGCTGGGGTATCACTAGCTCAAATACATAATCCCTGGGCTCTCTTGGTCCCATGATAGTCATGCAAAATATAAGAAAACTTAACTGAATAAAGAAAACTAACTATGAAATTGAATCTACACTATGCCTGTTTTTGTGCTTTTCCAAGATATAAACTTGAATAAATTCAAAGAGAAACTAATATAGAAATAAAGCTTAAAACAAGTAAGCTAGCCAAATGTAGCTATTTTCTTGTGCATTTTGTGAACTACTGTAAGTACAAATATTTAACAAATTTGACTGAAAATACCTTCAATTCTACCTTATAAGTGAGAAACGAATCACGGCTTCTCAGAAGCTATCATTCCCCACTGACTTCCATGGAAAGATTGAAAGCAAGCATTTATTGAAATGAAATGATTTACTACTCTAGTTGATATGATGTAAACTACAACTTTGACAAAACAAACCTGGAGCTTTGCAGAATAGTGGCAAATCCGGTTGTATCATAACTTGTCCCCTCAGTGTGATTTCTTCGTTCCTTCGTGTTCTCATGAATCCAGAAAAGGATGTGGCAGCGGCAGCAAGAGAAGGTATTTGAACAATGGTAGCTTGGAGGTAAACTGAATGGAATGCAAGTAGGAGAGAGATAACACAAGAGAATAGAGCTTGGCTATGCGGTTCCTAGCAGGATTGTTGCAGGGATATGACAAGACTCACCTAGAATTCTAGGACCTATTCTTCCTGTGATGAAACAAAACTATAATCCTAAACAGAACTAAATTGTAAGTGAATTTGATCTAGAACTGATACTGTGCTAAGCTATTTTCTTGGAGAATAACAATGAAATGAATTTGAACTAGAGAGATCGAGTGATCTCTAAACCAAGAAAATGAAGAGCCTTGAACTGAGAGGCTGAGAACATATGCTAAGTCCTAACTTGTAGAGACTTATGGAGGAACTTCCAAATACACTGACTGATAAAACATATATGAGAGGGGCCATTTTCTTGTAAACAAGTTGGGTATTTATAGCATTTCCACTTACCAGAAGGCAAGCTCAATTTTCCATGCTATATCATTAAAAATGGAGCACTACCATTTCCAAGTGGCTGAAAAACTCTTAAAAATGCAGAAGTGGTGGAGAGTTGCAAGTGCAAATTGATTTCCACATTCCTGAGTGTGCCGAAGCTTCTAGAAAATTTGGACAAGACCGTCATCCGCACGCAGGGTGGAGGTTATAGGACCGCCGCCTGGATAGGGTGTCATCGTTGGACCGCCGCCCTGGATAGGTGGCAATCATTGACCGCCGCCCGGGAAAAACGGTGGTTCTATAACTTAAAGACAAAAAAGAAAGGAAAAGGGGGCAGAGGTTGAAATGAAGCATGTAAAGTTTAGGTAATGTCTTCTAGGATGTAATTGTGCACTTGGTGAGATTTTTTGGACTCCAAACACCTTACGAAGAGATCTGAATCATCATTGGGGTTTCTATAACCTCTTTCCGATAGTATAGTACATACATTTTTGGGTATATACATATTGCCCCCTCGGAGAAGTGTTTTAGCCATAAAGGGGCATAAAATGGTGGGTGTTAGTATGGCGGTCCTGAATTGGGGAGTTAGAGGCTATACCGACATGCATGTGTGCCAAAATTTCACCATTCAAGTTCACACTATCTCGCAAAAAAAAAAAAAAAAGAGGACTCAAGTGTAGATAGATAAAATAATTTGGAAAAATAAATACTAAGTTAAAAGGAAATGTGGACTTACCACTTGCGTGGGGATAAGGACTTACCTCTATCGGTGCTCCAACCTGCGTAAAAACACTTGAAACAAGATTAGAATGTTATATATATATATATATAACGAACTCATTTTACTATTCATTTCATGGACTGATTTGATAGTTTTTGAGCTGCGGGACCGAAGGTGATAGTTTTCGATGAGAGTATAGTCAAAACGTTCATGGTGAGATAGTAATCATGCCTCCGAGAGCGGAACATCGACCCATGAAGTCTCAGGTTAGTTCTTCTCAATTTATTATTTTTGAACCTAAAATGTAAAAATGATAAAATCTTTGTCTTAGGGGATTATTTTCGAAAATTTCAATGTAAAATAATTCTCTAAGGGGCACCCACATGGTAGGTATTTATTTTAGAAAAAAGGTGTATTTTTACCTTTTTTAGTGTTTTTAGGGCCTTTTGAGGTGGTCGCGATTTGGGATAGGATCGCCGCCTGCATAGAGTGGCGGTCATGGGACTTCTACCCTATGATGGCGGCAGTTACAAGACTTCTTCCCTAAAGGGAAGTGATTACAGGACCGCCACCTCATAAGGTGGTAGTTACGGAACCATCACTCTGCACAGGGCGGTGGTTCTGAACAGAATGCCAAAAAAGACATGTTAAATAATTGTTTTTGTATTTTTGATATTTTTACATGTTTTTGGTAATTTTTCCAGTTTGTTTATGATACTAACTTATTCCTTTTCTCTGTTTTGGGTGGATGCGAAGGAGGAGTACATTAGATGGAGTAGAGAGAGGAGCGTGATTGGCTCCCAGCGGTGTTAGATGCACTGTCTCAGGCAGAGAGAGATATTCTACAGAGGGCTAGCATTTGGAGGATTCAATAGGTTCCTCACGTTACGCTGTCGGTCACATATTGTGTGACTTATTTTCATACTGGGATGCTGATTGGAACACTTTCTCGATTTCCAGGAGTTAGGGGTGAGTGGACCATCACCCTGGAGGATGTCTACCGTATATTGGGGGTCCCGATTCTTGGGAGATGGCTATCTCTTAAGACAAGTACTATCGAGATCACAGATGGTTCAGTGGGCCACTTACATGGGAGATGTTGTTGTCTCCATGGGCTCAAAGAAGGGGGTGAAGGTCCGCTCCATTATTGATTCTGATATCCCTGTGCTCCGCAAGGCCGTTATGGGTATCCTTGCCTCACGGTTGATTGGGGACAAGGGAGGGGATACTCTCTTATACTATTGGGGTCCCATTGTTGCATAGATTGAGACGTATGGTCATGTTTACGCTTGGGAGTAGACATCCTTGGGACCAACTACCACAATTTATACAGAGTGGTTAGATTACAAGGATAGTCACTGAGCCACCCTACTCTTGTCATGAGTTGGGTGTATGAGTGCATCATCCCCTATGGGAGAGGCGTATAGGATAAGGATCCTGGAGCTTTCAGGGTACCTAAATGGACAGGGATGACTGTACTTAGGGTGCCACACTAGCTAGTGTCCTCCCTATCTCTCTGCAGAGATGGAGGCCACTCCTAATCGAGCCATGAAAGGGTTATGGGGGAGGAGAGACACACACACCGATTTCCTACTCTTCCACAGGTCAGTTGGTAGATAGGGACGGGGAGTTGGAGGCCCATCCCTTTGACAGAGTGCCTCAAAGCATTTTAGCCTCCCCTACATTGACATGTTTCCTCTAGTAGGGCCAATGTATAGGTTTGTTTGTGAGGTTAGAGGAGGTCTTAGAGGCTATGGTTGGACTATGGTTACTCCTGGGATTCCTATTGCTACTAGGAGGGTAGTTTGTGCACGAGGGTGGCAAAGTGCTCCTCGAGCACCTTGACTTTAGATTGGGGCCAGTCCTTCTCTCATAGTGGAGATGATCCCGACGTGGACTCAAAATCTGAGGAGTTTATTGGAGAGGATACAAAGGAGGAGATAGAGGGAGGTGATACCGGTGGGATGGCCAAGGATGATAGTGACTCTGAGTGGCATGACACTCAGAGTATCTTGAGGGCTGAGAGGGCGGAGGAGAGTGCAGAGAAGGTGACTCTGATTTCAAAGGAGTTTCCTTCTCGGGACATTGGGGAGATGATGAGTCCGTGGCAGGATGTCACTTCGTTCTAGATTTGGGGGAGGCACGTCGCCATCGGTGGCAGGGCGTCATCGGCAAGCGTAGGTCCTAGAGACCCTTCCTGGAGGCCTGGAGATCCAAGTGAGTTATCACTCTTCTCTTGATTTTGTTAGCTAGAGATATTTAGTTGATATTTTGTTGTTTTACTTTTTTATTTCATTTTTGATAGTTTTCTAACTTGTTTTCTCTTTTTTTTCAAGAAGCTCACGATGAGTGGCGAGACATTATTTTTTGAGTATGTGCGGATACCTTGTTACTCCCCTCAAAGAAGACTCAGGCCAAGCTTTCTGAGGACGTGGGAGAGCCTTCAACAGTTGGTAGGCATACCGATGTCTTTGCCCTTGTCTAGCAGGTGGCAAGGATCATGACTTCTCTCCGTGCTGAGGTAGCTAGATATAAGATAGTTGAGCGTTTGATAAGGAGTCATTCTCATAGTGAGACGACAACTCACGCCGTGACCGTGAGCCCGCAGCACATTACATTGAGTTCGGCATAGCCGGATTCTTAAACGTGGTCATGTGCCCTCTGAGGGATCCCATAGGGGTTGAGAGGCCATTTTTGTAGTGTTTTTTGGATACTTATATGAGTGTTTTTGACCTTTTCAGGCTCATTGAGCGTTTTGACCATGCCTAGTGCATGATGGCATTGTATATAAAACATGATATATATATACCTCTTTTGGATCTAGATCTTATATCTAGAGTTTTCTGTGGTTTGTTTAGCATTTGTATACTAGATGTTTTTGGAATTTCTATTTTTATATGTTTTTAGAATGTATGCAATGGATGACAAATGATAACAAATACTGAATAGAATGCTTCTCTTTTTGTTTCTTTTTGTAAATGCTGATATGAGATGATACAAACATATTGTAGTACTGAAATTTTGAATTCTTTGGGCAATGTTCATTGCTTCTTCTTGTTTTGGCAAAACATGATGAATATATAGTGATAATGAGATGAATTTGCCCCATTCTTAACTCCATGCAACTAGTAAGATGTGAGGGCTCAACACCAAGAATTTAGAAAGGGCACAAATTGTTTGAGTTTGAATGAATGAAAATGATGAGAGAGAGACAAAGGATTGACAAAAACCAAATTTTGACCTACACACTTAGCGTACTCAAACCTGCTACACAGCTCAGATACAACTTACTTTCCAGTTTATCTAGACTTAGACCCATAGATGGCAACTTGGTTGACTAAATCTGGTTTTAAGGATTTGATCTCTTTGGAACTTGGATGCTTATTTTCACTTTTCACAATACACTTTGTTTTGAATTTTGAAATACTAAGATTTACTTATTTGTGTGAATGGACCCCCTATGCCCTGCCCCATGCTACTAGTAAGGAGTATGGGCTTATCACTGAAGGCATGACATAGGCGAGTAAGGGCATCTCTTTCCTTTCCCAACCTTGCACCACTAGTAAGAGATGTGGGCTCATCACCGAAGATTGGTAGGGCAAAGAAATGTGTAAAAAAAATATTTTGTTTTTGTTTGTATTTTTATTCAATTTGACTTTGACATTTGTGATCTATAATTTTGAAGTATCCTTGTTTCAAAGAGACATAAGAGGGAAAGATGTGACACCAAGAAGCTTCTAGAATAGACCGTAGGTAAGAACATCTTAACCTAGTAGAAGAAAATGAGTATGACCAAGTATGTAGGCCTTGGTATGGTTTTTGTCAAGATTTTGTCTGTTGAATTTGATAAGATGATTTTGAAACCATTTGATGATATTATGAAAATTGAAGAGATATGATGTGAGTACTTTTGCCAATATTTTCAGAAGCTTGTAACCAATTGCTTAAGAATAAGTTCCTTGACTACAACATTTACAAAACAAGTGAACATAATGAATTAACTAAATGACTAATGCGATGCAGGTTGACATAATATACAAAGAGGAATGTTTGGTTACTTATGCGTGAAACCATTTAAGATGTAAGGAATTGATAGTTTCATTAAATTCCTCACCTTCTAGTGTGCTTAGGAGATACGCTCTGTTTCTGTAGTCCTTCATGACTCGGTATGGGCCTAGCCATTTGGGCCGGAATTTCCTTCCTTCACCGGTTTTCTTATCAATCCGGCTATCTAGTCTTAGAACTAGATCTCCTTTGTAGATTTCTCATTCGTAGACTTTCTTGTTATACTGCTGGCACGTTTGGTTAGCGTATGCTCTGTGTCTTTTCTCAGCATTTAATCTAGCCTCATCAAGACTTTCTAATTGGGAGATTCGTGCCTCTCTATAGGCTTCTTCTCCTAGGATCCCTTGTAATGAGATGCGGAGGCTAGGTATCTCGACTTCTATTATGAAGCTTCGCTCCGAATATCAATGAGAAGGGGTTGCCTTATTGGTGTTCTTATTGATGTTCGATAAGCCCATAAGGCTGGGTATAGCTTCAGATGCAGTCTCGTTTGTTCTCCTTAACTGTTTTAAGGAGAATGGTTTTCAATGTTTTATTTGTGGCCTCAGTCTTTCCATTGTCTTGAGGATAGTAAAGAGAAGTCGTGTGATGGTTTATTTTGAATTTACTACATAGTTCATGGACTTCATAATTTTTGAAGGATGTTCCATTATCTGAGATAATGACTTGTGGGACACCGTACCTACAAATGATTTGGTTTAGAATAAACTTAGCTATTACAGAGCCTGGTACAGTGGTAAGAGGCATAGCTTCTACCCACTTTGTAAAGTATTATGTGGCCATTATTATGAAGTTATGGCCATCAGTTGATGAGGGAGAGAATTTCCCTATCAAGTCTAGGCCCCACGTGGAAAAGGGCCATGGGGTCGCGATTGGTTGTAGAGCTTGTGCAGGCATGTGAATCTCGTGAGAGAATTCTTGGCATTTGTGGCATTTACGTACAAACTCTACTGCATCATGCTCTAAGGTGGGCTAGAAATAGCCCATCGATGTATCTTCCGAGCAGTGGCGTGACCGCCGAAGTGGCCTCCACATACTCCGCTATGGGATTCGTAAAGAATCCTTATGGATTCTTCCGTGTCAACGCATCTTAGTAACATTCCATCAAAGGCTCTGCGATACAACACCTATTCCAAGATGACGTATTTAGCAACAATGATGTGTAACCACCTTCTTTGTTGGGATGTGGCCCTTCTGGGTATGTGTGGTCCATGATGTAATTGATTATATCGGTGTACCAAGGGCATGTAGAGATGGGGGGTTTGGTTTCGACAAAGTATATACACTCATCAGAAAATCTAGATTTACTAGATCACCTCCATCTAATGGATTATCAGCTAACCAGTCTGTAATGATTTGTCCTTTAACGGACTTTTAGTTTACAAATGTTAATTCAAATTCACCCATTAGGGTTATGAAGCATCCTGCCTTTTTAGACAAAGACCCCTGTGTGAGGAATGTTCGTAAGTGATCTATCTTGATGATTACCCTTGTTTCTTGATTCAACATGTAATGCCTTAAGCATTTTGTTGCGAAGACTATGGCAAGGCATTCTCTTTCTACCTACGTGTAACGTGTCTCATAGTCGAGCAACATCTGACTAATGAAGTAAATTGCACGTTCTCGTTTATCATCGTCCTCTTGAGCCAACATGTAGGCTAGTGAGACATTAGTGGCTCATGAGTATAAGATCAAAGGATGATCTAGCCTAGGAGGCATTAGCGTGGGTGGAGACAACAAGAAGCATTTGACTGCTTTGAAGGCCTTGTTGCATTCATTTGTCCAATAAGTGCTATAATATTTTTTAACAAATTGTTGATTGGATGGACAACAAAACTTAAGTCCAGGATGAATCTTCGGATTGCACCGAGTTTACCAAGAAATGATCTTATGCTAGATTCATCTGATGGTGGAATCATTTCAAGAACACCCTGATTTTAGCTGGATTGACATCAATCCCTCGTGAGGATATAATGTAACCCAAAAGCTTACCTCCTGTTACATTGAATACACATTTCTCTGGATTCAATGTGACTCCATATTCGATCAACCGTGAGAGAATGATACGAGTACTTCCGGGTGATCACAGCACTTTTTGGCCTTGGCCAGCAAGTCATCCACGTAAGATTCTATGATCTTATGGATAAGATCATGGAATATATATGTCATTTCCCGTTGGTATGTGGCACTAGCATTTTTAAGACCTGAATGGCATGACGTAACAATAGGTTCCCTAGGGAGTTATAAATGTAGTTTTAGCTTGATCTTCCTTAGATATTTTGATCTGATTATACCCTGAGAACCCATCCATGAGGGATAATAACTCAAATCCAGTTGTTGCATCAACAATAATGTCAATGGATGGTAACGGGAAGTCATCTTTGGGACAAGCTTTGTTAATATCCTGAAAGTCTATGCAAATGCGTATTTTCCCATTCTTTTTTAGAACGGGGACAATATTAGATATCCATTGCGAATAGTCAACTAGTTTGATGAATCCTACCTAGAGGAGTTTCATCACTTCTTCTTTTACCATGAGAGCCACTGGCTTCATTGGTCTTGAATTTTGTTTAATTGGCTTTGCGTCCGGTTTAGTGACAAGATTATGTACTGCGATATGTGGTGCAATTCCTGTCATTTCTTTGTAGTTAAACGTGAAATACTTTTGGTGTTCCTTGAGGATTTGGGTGTGTATTTCTACCTCCTCTGGAGTTAACGAAGACCCTAACTTAAAAAAATTGTTCTTCCTTCGTTTTAATTTTTATGTCGATTATTTCTTTGATTAAGGAGGCATTCTCCTTTTGAATTCATGTGGGGCCGAGAGGTAGCTCCAAAATTTCTCCTCTCTCTATCTCGTAGATGTCGAGATCCTTTTGTGGAGGAGACTCTATCATAGGATTTCCAAAATAGGAAGAGGAATGTGTGATTAGGGAAAGATCTACTATGTGATGAGTGAGATGTAGCTCTGCATAGGTGTTTAGATGTTTGAGAGTGACTCTATCACTATCAAAGTGATCTAGGATAGAAGAATCATTCTCAGCTTCTATATGAGTCAAGAGCGAGTTTTACGGTATTTTATGTACCAATGGTTCAAGACGAAGTGATCTTGTGAAACTTGTATCTTCCAACTCACTATTTGGAGTGAAACGAGAGAGGTGAGGTTCTATTGAATCTGCAAGGAGGTTCTTCTCTCTTGGGATTTCTTTAATTTATATGAAGTTGAATCCTTGCTTAGATCTAGTACCGTCATTTTGTAGAGTTTTAAATGTTCACTCTAGTCTCATATACCTCAAAGACTGGGTTTGCAACCAGTTGTGACTCTCCTAGTACTCTAATGTTATCAACACCCATTCTTTTGGCTATGACGAGGCCAAGGAGGAGGGCTTCATACTCAACCTCATTGTTTGTACACTCAAAGTTTAACTTAAAGGAAAAAGGTAGGATCTTTCCCTCAAGAGAAGTAAATAAGTGGAGAGTCCAATATTTGCTTAGAAATATGGATGTTGGGATATCCCTTGTGTCTGTTTCTTCTACCTCGGTTACTTCTACCATACAAACTTCGTCTGATGGAAGAGAACCAATTCCCAGGATGTATCCCATGCCCATGGAATCAAATGGTAGGAGAATGGGTAGATCCTTTTCTAGTAACTCTACAATTTTTGTGGTAGTCCCTAATGATACTGTTTCTATGATGTTAGCCTCATTTTTGAGTGCTGGAATGCCCTCGACTAGATTTGTAATTTCCAAGTCTGTTGTAGGTATCAACTTCTCTTCTGGTTTTGAACTAATTGGTTTCCTAAGTTGATTCATTGGTAATTCAAACTCGGAGTGAATGCCTGGTCTCTTCTTCAAATCAGCTAGGTGTATATCGAAGGGTTTTGGGTCACCTTGTGCCACAAAGACCTTTCCTAGGTGTAGAAACCTTACCTCCTGAAATAAGGTAGAAGGGATTGCCTTCATGTGGTGTATCCAAGGTTCGACCGAGGATCATATTATAGTTGGTTTCTGATCTATAATATAAAATTCATGAGGATCGTCTTAGGCCCTAAGGTGACTGGAAAGACTATGGTTCCAATTAAAGTGGCTTTGAGGCTATCATAACCTCTTAGCGTATTTCGTGTTGTGGAACAATTTGTTTCTCCATATCCTAGTTTTTGAAGAAAGGAAAAGGGGACTATGTTAACTGCTGCCCCATCATCAACCATTGCATGCTTAACATAGTTATTATAAACCCATACTTGTAAATGTAAGGGTGGGTCACCTCTACGTGTAATTTCAGCATCTGTTGGCATTTTGCTTATATCAAATATAAACTCAGTATCCCTATCTACCTACCCTGGAGGGTAGACATCAAAGTCTACATGGTTTACCTGTGTTTCTGAAGGAGGGGTGATGTTAATTAAATGACCAAGGCCTAATGCTTCTAAGAGAGCAGCCCTATGGGCGGGAGAGTTCTTCAATAAATCCAAAAAGGAAATATGAGAGAAGGTCTTCGTTAAGTCATTAATTAAATCATAAGCACCTATGGGTTTTACCAATGTTTGTTGAATGTTATCTAGTTCTAATGGATAATTTAGAACTGGTTGAGAAGAATAATCCCATGTTCTTGTTATGGTTTCTACGGGTAGCTCAATATCTAATTCTACCAGGCCAACTATCTTGGTTTGTGGTCAAGTTCCTAACTGGGGTGTGACCGTTGGATTTGATGAAGTCGAAGCTTCATGATCATTGTTTCCTGTCATAACACCCTTGTTCATTCCACTTGGATTTAACTTGTTATTGTTAGAGTGATTTGGGAGCGGATCATTAAAGATCTTGAGGGGTGCATTTTGAGGGGAGACTGCCCTGTGTAAGTGTTTGGCGTAGGTACTCAAGAATTTGCTAAAAACATATCTATAAAGAGTTTTCTTTGGTCTTCTGGAAAATTGTATGAATTTATTGTAATCACGGAAAGTTCTAGCATCATGACCTCAGATTCTATGGAAGCTGCATAGTATAAATTAGGATTATAATTCCGTGGTCGTTGGTTTAAGTCTTGTTGTGGCCCAAAGCTTTGATTGGGCTGTTGATTGTTATAATTGTAGTTTTGAGACTGCCTTTGGTTTTGGCTTTGATATCCATCTGGGCCCCGGATAGGGCCTTGTGACTGGATTTGTTGTTGTTGTTGCTGCTGTTTTGGAGGATGATTAAAATCTACAACATTGATTGCTGGAGAAAAGTTGTTATTGCATTGATTATTAGCAGGTGTCGGGGTGTTTACAACATTTGGTCTTTTAACCTGATCAGTGACTCCATCTGTTGTAGCCCCAGGGTTTTTGATAAGTATCTTGGGTTCTTGATTGGTCCCCCTCGTATTGGGGAAGGTCATGGTGTTTTGATTGGGAGTGACTAATCTCCCATTTGTTCCATAAATTTTATGACCACTATCTATCGCCGCTTGATCTATTCTTAGAGCACTCTCAAGTACTTCATCATAAGTCCTTAGAGGGAACTTATGGACTTCTTCATTTATCTCTCTACTTGAGAGAATGAAGGAATAAATTACATAGTTCCATCTGATCCATGTTTGGAGCACTTGCTGAAGAGTAGAGAACTGTGTGCCATCTTTGAATGAAATGGGTAGCAGACTCATTGTGCTCTTGTTTAATGTGTAAGAATTCCTTGATGCCTATTCTTAACAGTTTGTTCATGTCGAAAGCCTTGATGAATTCTGACATGAGTTTTTTGAATGAATGTATCGAGGCTTCAGGTATTTTGTAATACCAATCGAGGGTGATGCCTTCTAAGGTTTTGGGAAATATTTTAGCAACAACCACATCCCAAGGGAGTAGTTCTCGAATGGCCATGGCATAGGCCTTAATGTGAGCATTTGGATCTCCCTCCCCTTTGTATTTGGGTAAATCAGGAAGGGGTCTTGGAAGCATGATGCTTCATACAGTAAAATCTAAAGGTTCTTTTAAATATTCAGAGTAAGTCCCAATCACATAAGTTTCGACCATTGATGGTGCCTATTGAGGGGGTGGAGGTGGAACGGGTTGTTGATATGGCATAGCATATGTGTTTGTAGGGGTGTAAGGAAACCCCTGTGGTTGAGTGAAAATCCCTGGGAGAAGAGAACATATCTCCCTGTGGTGACTTTGAATAAATGTTTAAGTATAGAGGAGCATTGCTCTGATATGGATTGTTCGGTGCTAAGCCGGGAGGTATCATATTTTCAACTAGAGCAACGTTTGAAAATGTGGTTCTAGTTGGTGTTTGTTGCGGATAGCTATAGGTTTTTGAGGTGGCATGCCCAAAGTGCCTGCTCTCGTGAGGAGGTCAACCTGGCTAGGATGATACTGAGGGTTGGGAGTTCCTGCTTGCCCTGAGTGTGAAGCTTGATTTTCTTGAGCAAGCTCTAGTCCTCTAACCCTATCAACCATAGCTGAGATGACTTCGATTGGAGATGATGCAACATTCAGTCATGGTAGTTGTTGTGGCACCCCTTTTGTTATGAAATAAGAGATAAAATATGTGGAATAATCCCTTATAGAATCGCAACAGTAGAAACTAATATGCAAAAAATATTACAGATCTCAAATAAAAGTGTACAATAAATAACACAACACAGAGAGACAAGATTTAACGTGGTTCACCCAATTTGGGCTATGTCCACCAAGAATCACTTGCTTAGATTTTATTACAAGCCTCCAATATCTCAATACAATACCCAGATCCATTTGAAGCTATGCTCAACAAAGCGTACAAAATTCACACCCGAATTCAAAACACATCTACAATACATTTGCTTGTCATTCTATCATATGCAAAAGACCATATAAATAGAAAACTACTTAAGTAGTTTTACAAAAATGTGGGTATCAAAACCATGGGAAAAACCCGTCCCATAAACCTATGGGTCAAAAAACTCACCCATATGAGAAGAGCACGTTTCCCGATATGTTGGGTGCATTTTTCGAGGCCAAAAAAATTTACTCCTAAAAAATTTACAGTACCCCGAAACCCGGCGAGGATACATGAAAAGTGTACAGTACTCTTAGTGTACAGTTTTCAACACTTTCACACATGAAAACAGGCTCCATAACCTAACAATTGCCCACTTGGAGACTAGGTTTCCTCCGAGCAAGCTTCTCAACACTTCACTAGTTTTGTGAAGACCAACCAAAGCTGAAAACAACTTTAGTTTTTCCTTTGTGACCACCTTGGTCATCATGTCTATAAGATTCTGTCTGGTATGAATCTTCTCCAACTTCAACTTCTCTTCCTCCAAAGTTGTCCTAATGAAATGGTACCTTAACTGTATATGCTTCATCCTAGAGTGGAAAGCAAAGTTCTTAGCTAGGTGTATAACACTCTGACTATCACTATGCAGCTTACATTCCTCCTGCTTATGCTCCAACTCCTCAAGCAATTGTTGTAACCAAATCATCTCTTTGCTTGCCTCTGTGGTAGCAACATACTCAGCCTCCATGGTTGAAAAAGCCACCAGCTTTTGTAGTCATGAAATCTAGCTCACTATTGTCCCACCTATAATGTAAATATAACCTATCATGCTCCTCCTGTTGTCTACATCTCCAGCCATGTCTGAATCTACATAACCACGTAAAGTGGTTTCGATCCCAGTAGCACAAAAATTCCCCATGGTCTCTCTCAAATATTGAAGGATCCACTTTATCGCTTCTCAATGCTCTTTACTGGATCACTCATAAATCTACCAACTACCAACTACCGATGAGTAAGGTACCTTGGACATCTGGTTTATTTCCTGCTCTATCTTGGGACACTCCTCCTTTGATAACTTAAAATGTCCTACCAAAGGAGTCCCAACCGGTTTAGCATCCTGCATGTTAAACCTATCCAATACCTTCTTAATGTAATCTTCCTAAGATAAAGTCAGCTTCCATTCCTTCCTATCCCAAGTTATCCTCATACCAAGGATTTGTCTGGCTGCCCCAAAATCCTTCATATCAAAGGATTCACTTAGTTGTTTCTTGAGTACTTTTATTTCCTGCATGTTTTTACTTGCAAGCAACATGACATCTACATACAAACACAGGATAATATAACTTCCATCCTCAAATTTATTTGTATACATGCAATGGTCAGAATTACATCTAATATAACCTTGCTCCATCATGAAGCTATCAAACTTCTTATACCATTGACGTGGAGCTTGTTTCAGGCCATAAAAGCTCTTCTTCAATTTGCACACCATCTCCTCTTTACCTTTGACTTCATATCCTTCTGGCTGCTGCATATATAGCTCCTCCTCCAAATCACCATGGAGAAATGCAGTCTTTACATCTAACTATTCTAAGTGCAAGTCTTCTGCTGCCACTATTCCAAGAATAGTTCTAATAGAAGTCATTTTTAGTACAAGAGAAAAAATCTCATCAAAATCTATACCTTGTTTCTGTCCAAACCCCTTGACCACAAACCGGGCCTTATATCTTTTCTTTCCTCCTTCTTCATCTTTAACTCTATACACCCACTTGTTCTGCAATGCTCTTTTGCCTTCCGGTAGCTTCACCAAATCCCAAGTTTGGTTCTCCATGAGAGACTTATGCTCCTCATCCATGGCTTTCCCACCACTTCTTGCGGCATGTACCTACATTGCTTCATCAAAGCTCTCGGCTCTCTACTATCGAGTGAGTAATAAATAATAAAGAGAAGGAGAAAAACGTTCAGGTTCTTTTCTTACCCTAGAAGACCTCCTCATTGTAGGAGTTTGGGGTTCCTATTGAGTAGGTTCCTAAACTGATTCATGGGTCACTTTCCCATCCGGAAGATCCTCTACCACTACATATTCTTTCTTGGATTCTTCCCTATTTTCTTGCAATTGTTGCTTATACATGACTTTCTCATTAAAGACCACATCCCTAGACCGAATGATTTTCTTGTCCTTAATACTCCAACATTTAAATCCAAAGTCATCACCACCATAACCAATGAAAGTAAATTTTTCGATTTAGCCTCTAGCTTGGTCCTATCATCTTTATCTATATGAACAAAACCTCACATCCAAAGACTCTAAGAAATGAATAATAAAATTTCTTACCATACCATGCCTCCTGGTATGCCTCCATCCAAGGCACTTGAGGGTCCCTCTGTTTATCAAGTACATAGTTGTGTGCTCACCACTTCGCCCAAAAAGAAAGAGGCGAGTCCTGCATGTAACCTCATGCTCCTAGCACATTCAATTATTGTTCTGTTCATCCTTTCTGATACCCCATTCTATTTTGGAGTTCCTAGAACCATATTTTTCTTGTAGATTCCATTCTTAGAACAATAATCATTAAATTCATTGCTGCAATACTCCCTCCATTATCGACCGAGACATTTTATCTTAAGACTGTTTCATTCTCTACCAAGGCTTTCCATTTAATAAAAGTTTCAAATACATCATATTTGTTTCTAATACGATAAACCCAAACTTTCCTTGTTGCATCATCAATAAAAGTAACATAATAACTTGAACCCCCAAGAGATGATACTTGAGCCGACCCCACACATTAGAATGTACCAGCTCTAACTTACTCTCTTTCTTCGTAGGTCCAACCTTGAGAAACCTTACTCGTTTCTATTTCCCATATATGCAGTTCTCACATAAATCCAAACTGTTCTGTATATCCAGGTAAATTCTTCTTTATGATGTTCATGCCCTTATGGCTCATATGACCAAGCCTATAGTGCCATAATGTTGTATCTGCATCTGAAGCCACAAGATTACAATCATTAGTACTATCAATGGTTAAATACAAGGTTCCAACCTTCTTACCTCTTGCCACCACAAGAGCACCCTTGGTAACCTTCCAAGAGTTTCTTTGTAAATATCACAAGACAATCATCACTTCCCAAATACCCTACCGATATCAAATTTCATCTTAATGCAGGCACATGTCTAACATCCTTCAATAGCCAAGTATTCCCATTCTGCATCTTAAACTAAACAGAACCTTTTCCAACTATGTTGTAAGGCTCATCATCACTAAGAAAAACATGCCCAAAATCTCCTTGAACATAATCAACAAAATAATGCCTATGTGGAGAAGCATGGAAAGAAGCCCCTGAATCTAAAACCCAAGATTCAGTAATATTGTGCAAAGAGAGAATCAAAGCATCCTGACATACATTACCCATTGCCACATTTTCCTCCTTTTTTCTTCCTGTTGTTTCTTCTTATCCTGAAGCTCCCAACAGTCCTTCTTTGCATGCCCAGGATTTCCACAATTCCAGCATACTATCTTGCTTTTGGATTTTGACCTTGCCCGATCCTTTGAATTTCCATGGCTTCCTCTATTCTTGATCTCCCTCTAGTTTCCCTTTGAAAGCATTCCTGAAGTAGAAGATTCCCTAGAGATTTTTCTTCACATTTCCTCGCTTAGAATCACCCCTACAACATCCTCAAACTTCAACTTCGAGTTAGCTGGAATCGAGTTACTTACCGCCATTACTAGGCTATTCCAACTCTCAGGTAAAGAGCAGAATTAATAAAGCCCTAACTTCTTCATCAAATTCTATTGTAACCAAAGCTAGCATATTCACAACCATATTGAAATCATTTAAATGATCTACTACTGAACTATTCTCAGACATCTTCATATTAAACAACTTTTATATTAAAAATATCTTGTTAGAGGTATAGGGTTTTTCATACAACTTCCCTAATGCATCCATTAGATCTTTTGTATTCTTTTCCTTTGAAACATTAAATAATACCGAAGATGCAAGACACAACCGGATCGTTCCAAGTGCCTTCCAATCCAACAAATCTCATTCCGCATCTGTCATACTCGAGGGTTTGTTCACCTTCTCAGACAATGGAGTATAAAGATCCTTTTGATAAAGGTAATCTTCCATCTGCATCTTCCAAAGACTGAAATTCTACCCGTTGAATTTATCAACCCTAGATCTTCCATCATCTGCCATAGCTCCCACTCAAGATAAAACTTTCCCTACGATTCAACACTTCAGCAAACCAAACTAGGATCTGATACCAATTGTTAGGAAATAAGAGATAAAATATGCGGAATAATCCCTTATAGAATCGCAACACAAGAGAAACTAATATGCAAAAAATATTACAGATCTCAAATAAAAGTGTAGAATAAATAACACAACATAGAGAGACAAGATTTAACATGGTTCACCCAATTTGGGCTACATCCACCAAGAATCACTTGCTTAGATTTTATTACAAGCCTCCACTCTCTTAATACAATACCCAGATCCGTTTGGAGCTATACTCAACAAACTCTACAGAATTCACACCTGAATTCAAAACACATCTGCAATACATTTGCTTGTCCTTCTATCATATGCATAAGACCATATAAATAGACAACTACTTAAGCATTTTTACAAAACCGTGGGTATCAAAACCATGGGCAAAACCCATCCCATAAACCTATGGGTAAAAAACTTTCCCATATGAGAAGAGCACGTTTCCTGATATGTCGGGTGCATTTTTTCGAGGCCAAAAAAATTTACACATAAAAAAATTTACAATACCACTGAACCCGGCGAGGATACATGAAAAGTGTACAGTACTCTTAGTGTACAGTCTTCAACACTTTCACACATGAAAAAAGGCTCCACAACCTAACACCTTGAGGTTACCAAGGGGTATGGTACCCTACTATGAATTGATCATTGTCCTACAAAGCCTCTCAAAGCGTATTTCTGATAGATGGAGGAATGGAGGAATTTTCTTGGAGCAGGGTATCGGGATGTGTTTGTAAACTCCCTATAGGTGGGTATATGTTTTGGAAGTGTTGCTCACTTCTAAAAAACGTGCTAAGTATTCCTCATCCAAAAATGGGAGTGGAGTGA
Organism: Taxus wallichiana var. yunnanensis; assembly: GCA_018340775.1. Taxonomy (NCBI): domain Eukaryota; kingdom Viridiplantae; phylum Streptophyta; class Pinopsida; order Cupressales; family Taxaceae; genus Taxus; species Taxus wallichiana. The sequence continues at coordinate 701,298,668 of CM031237.1, read as the reverse complement.
TCAATACATTGATTTGTGGTCCGAAAAGACCCGAGGAGATGAAATGGATTCTCTAGTAAATGTCATAGTGTTAGAGCATGAGGGCTCTAGTTGTTGCATTTGTGTGAGCTGATCCAAATCCTCAATTCAGAACAAAGAACTAGAGCTAGTTCTTTGAGGGGGAGTTTGTGAAGATAAGTAGTTACTTGAGTAATTGTCAGCCCATGTAGAAAGCGATGGTGTCTGTGGTCTACTTTTCTGACCATAATATGTTTCAAGATTTGAGAGAGGTCTGCCATATATGCGTCACATCCCAACATATTCAAAGTGGTATATAAATACCCACAGAATAATGAGAAAGAGCGAAGGTGATGAAAAAAATTGAAATGAAGGGGAAATAGTTGTTTGATTCACGTTGGTTTCACCAATTTTGTACAATAGAAAAGTGACAGGTGAGTGTAAGAATCATCAAGCAGCTTTCCTTTGTACCTGACCTCCCGAGGTCGTGTCGAGATAGCCGGTGAAAGTGGAATATATTCAGATATGGAAAAATTAGTCGGGTAATCCTAAATCCTCTATACGCAATAATGGGAGCTACGAATCTAAAGCGAGGAAAGCTCTTCTAACCTGAACTAGTGTTATGGATCATCAACACTATAACCATTTGAAGGCTCCAATCAACGTCGAGCTCTGTCAAGATTTTGTCTGTTGGTTGTTGGAATCTTGGAAAGTGACCAGCAGGTGCTTTGTGTATGTTTTTGAATAGGGTCATGAAAGTGACGTCAAAAGTTGTAGAGGATCTATAGAACACTATGGATGATTTTAGGTCTGACCTAGAAAATGTTGGCTTGGTTGGCTTCTATGTCCAAAATAGAAATTTGTACAATGATATCTAGTGGGAGTGGTGAGGATCTAAACACTAGCGTACGTAAGCCGGTGTCGATGTTTGATTGGTTTGCAGGCCCGTTGGGTTGTGGGACCTGGGGATCACAACCGTGAATTCATTGTTGTTGTGGACCTTTTATGGTCATGTGAAGAATCAATCCCATCTTCCGACTATCCAATAGTTGTAAGCTTTCTCAGCCTCTATATTCAATATTAGGAGCTATGCGATCTTCTCAGAATACCTCACAGGTGTCCTAGCAACTTGTATGCATAGGCCCATATCTACATTGGTGAGAAGGTCTCCTGCATCTGGCTGTAGAACTAATGGGTCACAACCGAATGTTTGTTCTCTTTCGGGTTCTTGTATGGTCATGTAGATGCCCTATCAAGGCAGTCTATATTTGGATTGGTTCAACTAGAACTCATGTGCGTTGTTTTCTTCAATGTTCAATTCTCTTAATTGTTCACTAATTGTTTGTTGATTTGTAGTTGTTTAGAAGATGTGGATCCTAAGTCCATGCGAGAGATTCAGCTAGGGTATCACTGGCTCAAATACATAATCCCTAGGCTCTCTTGGTCCCGTGATAGTCATGCAAAATATAAACAAACTTAACTGAATAAAGAAAACTAACTATGAAATTGAATCTACACTATGCCTATTTTTGTGCTTTTCCAAGATATAAACTTGAATAAATTCAAAGAGCAACTAATCTAGAAATAAAGCTTAAAACAAGCAAGCTAGCCAGATGTAGCTATTTTCTTGTGCATTTTGTGAACTGATGTAAGTACAAATATTTAACAAATTTGACTAAAAAGACCTTCAATCCTACCTCAGAAGTGAGAAACAAATCACGGCTTCTTAGAAGCTATCATTCCCCATAGCTTCCTAGTAATATTGAAGGCAAGTGTTTACTGAAAAGAAATGATTTACTACTCTAGTTGATATGATGTAAACTACAACTTTGACAAAACAAACCTGGAACTTTTGAACAAAGGAAAATCTGGTTGTATCGTAACTTGTCCCCTCAGTGTGATTTCTTCATTCCTTCATGTTCTCGTGAATCCAAAAAGGATGTGGTAGTAGTAATAGGAGAAGGTATTTGAAAAATGGTAGCTTGGAGGTAAACCAAACGGAATGCAAGTAGGAGAGAGATAGCACAAGAGAACAGAGCTTAGCTATGTGGTTCCTAGCAGGATTGTTGCAGGGATACGACAAGACTCACCTAAAATTCTAGGACCTATTCTTCCTGTGATGAAACAAAACTATAATCCTAAACAAAACTAAATTGTGAGTGAATTTGATCTAGAACTGATACTGTGCTAAGCTATTTGCTTGGAGAATAACAATGAAATGAATTTGAACTAGAGAGATTGAGTGATCTCTAAACCAAGAAAATGAAGAGCCTTGAACTGAGAGGCTAAGAACATATGCTAAGTCCTAACTTGCAGAGACTTATGGAGGAACTTCAAATACACTGAATGATAAAACATATATGAGAGGGGCCATTTGCTTGTAAACAAGCTAGGTATTTATAGCATTTCCACTTACCAGAAGGCAAGCTCAATTTTCCATGCTATATCATTAAAAATGGAGCACTACCATTACCAAGTGGCTGAACAACTCTTAAAAATGTAGAAGTGGTGGAGAGTTGCAAGTGCAACTTGATTTCCACATTCTGAGTGGGCGAAGCTTACGGAAAAGTTGGACGGGACCACTTGTCCCTGCATAGGGCAACGGTTACAGGATCACCATCCTAGACGGGCGGCGGTCACTAGACCACCGCCTGCAAGGTGGTGGTTCTATAACTTAAAGACAAAAAAAAAGTAAGAAAAAGGGGGCAGAGGTTGAAATGAAGCATGCAAAGTTTGGGTAAGGCATTCTAGGATGTAATTGTGCACTTGGTGAGCTTTTCTGGACTCCGAACACCTTGCGAAGAGATCTGAATCATCATTGGGGTTTCGTAACCTCTTCCGACAAAGTATAGTACATACATTTGTGGGTGCACGTACAACACCCACATACAAGAAAAAGGTCCCAAGCGGTGAAGGAAAACCTAGTGGGAAAACATCCACCACAAGAGAACAAAACACTCTCTAATCTAAGAAAGATGCCAAGGATGGGTCCCGACCACAGATGAGCCTATAAAGGTACCCATGTACAAAGAGGCAATCTCTCAGAAAGAAGAAGAAGAGAGAAGAAGAGGGAGATGAGATGAATGCAGAAGATTCCATGGATAGATCTAAACTCGTATCTCTAAGAAGTCTCCTAAAAGAATTTCGATGATGAGATCCTCTACCTATGGACTGAAGAAGAGCCACCCACACTAAACTATGTGTGTGCCCTTAGGAAGGAAAAAAATGATGTGTTGAAAGGCTTCCCTACTCCACGAAGGAAACCGAAGGCAATAACACAAAGAACTCTGAGTCTGGTCCATGAAAGTGTGACATAGGTCTAGCAAGTGAGTGTGAAGGAACCGAAGGTAATGTCACGAGTGCAGAACTATCTAGAGTATGAAGGGTGAACACTGTAGAAAGGATGTCCAACTGATGTGAAGGCAAAAAAACATCCCCCACAATAGAAAATGGATCCACAAGTAAGGGTGGATCAATGAAGGTCTCCAGAAAAGTGGAAGTGGTAAGAGTCCCAGAAGGGGCACTCCCAACAATGGAGATAATGAACTCCTCTAAAATACCTATAGATGGATGAGGAACCTGTAGTACATCACAAGTGTACTCTGTGAAAAGATGACCAAGGTCAAGTAGATACTCATCCCAATGAGGGGGCTCAACAAACAGAAGAGCGATGTCAGATAGGTATGAGTCATCCAATGAAGGTAAAGGAGTGAAAGGGGCCTCACACACTAGAAGTGGAAAGAAGGCGGGTGTGATGAATGTATAAGACTGAATAGGAGACTTCTTGATATCTGATGAGATGTGGGAAGTGTCAACACTCTCTGGAATAGTGAGAGGAGGAGAAGAGTCCTCTATAATACTCTCAACATCAGAACTGGGTGCACAATCCTTGTCATCAGAAGTAGAACCAAGTGAGTTTGTGTCAGTGGAACTACCATCACACGAAGAACAAGAGGAGATGACTAAATTAGTAGTAACAACAATGGCGAAAGTATGTGAAGGGTATCCATAGAGGGAATGAAGGATGCTCCAGGACATGGTGGGGTGGATGCAGTCTGTCATGTGAAACCGAGAGAGAACTAGAGACATTCATCATCAAATGACCAAAAAAGGTTGCAAGTGTTGAGAAAATCCTCTAGATAACGATGATCAGTGGGTGCAGGAACTGGCCCAAGTAAGAAGGGTGAAAGACCCTCGTGAGCGAAGTAGCATTCCATGGAAGCACGCCATAGTTGAATAATTCCCTCTCCCGGTGAGAAGTGGCAGAGGATGTAAAGTGATCGTACGATGTTCAAGTCTGGAAAGAGCACTCTCCATGATGCAAAAGCAATAAGTGCAAGGTGCACAAAAGCAAGACATCGGACTCGGTGATAATGCGTTTACATGTAAAAACCCAAGAGTACTAGTGAACCCCCAGAATGTGGCACTTTATAAAGTAGTGTGTTTACAAAACTGACAATGTCATCACGTAATGTGTGAAAAATCATGTAACTTTTACTAAAGAAGTGCTCAAAACCGAGTAGTAAGTCAAAAGTTATAGCAAGAAAATGATTCCCACAACTGATGGAAAATGTCAATAGGCTTTGCAAATTGATTTAAAAAGTGCCCAAAATGGGTGCAAAGGGTATCATGTGGGTACTTGTTGGAAACGACATCAAATTTTAGTCAGGGTTTTTTTGCTTGTGAGGGTGGATTATCCTCCTGCCAACCCTGGACCTCACCCTCCGTCTTCGACACACGTAGGAAGGGCATACTTAACAAGCAAAATGAAGCCTTAAAATTATTACAATGCCATTAAATGAATGTTTTTAACCTTAAAACATTAAAAAAAGGGTTGTTTCAACAACCAAACAATGTCTAAAAGGAGTGGGCCCAAGCCGATCGAGTGCTTGATGTTGGCTCACCGGGTTAAGAGGCCAAAGCATGAGGTGGAGAGTAGTGTTCGGTTAAACTATTGGATCTATGTGGCAGTCTACCGAGGTGTGAGAGTCGAATCGTTGTGCTAAGAGGACAGACTTGTGTCAATGGAGCCAAGGTTAGGTGAGGGATGTCATGTGTTGGCTATAGTGAGCATGAACAGTTATTCGTACACGAGTCAAGCTAGCTAAGTCCATGTGCCGAGGTGACAGAGATGGTAATGAAATGGTCAAATGAAACTTCCAATACTAAGCAGGGACTATGTTTGAGTCAAGTTGTGTATAGATTTCATGGCAGGTAATGGCTCAAATGAGAGGGCAGTGTGTCGAGAACCCTCTATGAATGAAAATAATTCACAGCAAACAACGTTTCACTCATGTAGGTTCTGAGAAATTTTCAAACCATGAATAGCCAAGCTTGTGACTCAAAGACCAATTCGATCACTATAGAGAAGGAGTTTTAAAATGCATGATAGTAAAGACAAAGGACAATGCAAAAGAAAAACACGTAAGGCAAGTGCAGAACGCCCACGCGAGAGCAAAGAGCAAGGTTGATTGTGTGCAAAACCAAAGGCCGAGCCGTCGAAGAATGAGCCATGGAAAATGCACACGGCATGAGCAAGAAAACACTACCTAAGTTTGCAAGAGCCAACCACCAATGCAGACCATCCGAGATGAGTTGTAGGAGTATGAGCGGTCAAAGTCCAAGGTAAAATGGTGCAGAGAATCCAAAGCAAATGTTGAACCCAAAGGTAATGTAAAAAGCGTAGACCGAGCCAAGAAGGAGTGCAGGGTGAGTTAGTCAACAAGCTGGGGCCAAGATGGCCTTTAAAGATAGCTCTTTCACAAAAAAACAACTCCCAAAACCAGCACATAGAACTCAAGTCTGCACCTTGAAATGCAATACACCTCATAAAAACACCTTCAAAGTCACATGCAAACCTGGAGAATCAAGCGGTCGAAGACACTAATATCAAAAAAACCAAAAACTCAAAGAACAACCCAAATGGAGGTATAAAGGCCCTGAAATCAATGCAAGAAGAGCACAAGCATACTTTCCATTATGACACACGCAACGAGAACTTGATATCACATTGGAAGCCGTAAAAGTGCACGAGCAACGCCGAAGAGTGCACGGATCCACAAGATCTGCTCTGATACCATGTCAGAGGGTACGAAAACCCATAAGTGAGGATCATGAGGGATGACGTGCACATCAATAGACATGTGAATGACAACATGAAGAGATATCGAGAGGAGTGAGCATCAACCGAATGTGCATGCAAAGATTCAAAAATGGGCAGAACCTCGATAATCCACAAAACTCTCCTCTATCTCATAGATCCAAAAGGGTGTACATATAGGAGGTGTTGAGTAACCCCCAATGCTGCAGTCATGACAACTCGAGTGGAGAGGGGGAGTTACATTCCCATAATAGAAGTGTAACTCCCTAATGACGCATATGATGCACTGACGCACTGACGCGTAAGAGAATCTCATAATGATCCCTAAATGACACGTGGACCTACCATCTCACCTAAGTGAGATGACTCACCTAATGCCGTGGAAAATAATACACACCAACATGTTCCATTATGCGCAAGGATATATTTTCAAGAAAATGTGAACATTTGGTCCTTAGGAAGTTACTTGGAATTGAAATAAGGTTTAGGATCCTTCAATAATCCTTCCAATATATTCAAAGCTTCAAGTAAAACCAAAAGGAAACTCCATTGTGATGCAAAGAATTGAAAGTACACTATGTATTGTCTCTTTATAGCTAGTAGGAGTGAAAATAAGTGTATCAAGGTGAAGTTAAGCATTAAAGAGATCATTTTTGTTTCCACAGTCCTCTAGGAGTTGATTTCTTAGAAGAAAATTTAGTTAAGATTAATAAATTACATTGTGTGCCCTCTTGGGCTTCGTTTGATATAGAAACCCTCGGGATAGCGTTTAGATAGGAAAATCCCTAATAACTCCAAAATGAAGCGATCAATCAGCTTGAAAATTTATAGATATCTATGTTACATGGTCGTCCCACATTTTTTCAAGTTTTAGTTCAAATCATCATGCATTTATTTTGTTCTTTGTGATAGTCTTCCTATTACATTTTCACGGGTTTTACAAGCAACGTTGGTAAGATAAATTCATGTTTTTCACTATCTTTGAAGACTTGAAACTTCATACAAAACTCAACGGAGATAATGGGTGGCTTAAATAAGTCTTTGGTTGATTTGAATGTGTTTGCGAAGCTAATTAGACTTAACAAAGTAGCGTATTTGGGATAGAAGGTTAGTGACAAGAATTATTCGTGTATTATTTTTCATCACTTCTAAGAAGATCCATATAAAACCATGTGTCATGTTGTTCAACACTTATAAGAAGATCGATGAAATAAAACTAAACTTGTTCGAGTTCTTGATCTAGTAAAAAAACTTAGTGCACCTAGTAGTTTGTAGGGTTTTAATGTCACAATTTTGATAAAATGTTGAAGAGATGATTCAAATCTTGATGTATTGAATTCTAAGTGATTTTGTGGAGAACTATTGTTTTACGGTCATGATTGTCTTAGCCAACTTTAATATCTCTTTATTATTTAATCAAAAATCAAAACAATGAGTGTTGTTCAAGTTTTCAAAGCACATATTGATACTCAAGTTAAGTTGGAGAGTCCCCTATAAGAAATGAATAACATAAAAAGGATCGAAGGATTCTAAGCAATTTGTAACATTTAAAATAACTATTATTCCCTATAAATTCATTTAAACTCGTAAAGGAATTAGACAAGTTATAATTTTGTGATTACAAAGCATTTTTTTGTAGAAAGAAGACCTTGTCGGTGTAATCAGTATTTTTAGGCAGTTTAAAGGCCTCTATCAATCATCATTTGTCATAAAAAAGATTGTAAGAATATTCACAATATGAATACTTAACTAAAATCGGGTAGAGAAAATTATGACATTCTAAAGTAGTTACCTATGAAGTCTTCTCATTTTTTTGTATGAGTTGTCAAGAAGAAATATTGAAAAAATTCTTCAATTATGAAGTTTGAAAGCCTTATATAGGAGACAATATTGTCAATAAAAAATGATCTTTATGTAATGAGGGTTGTTGAAGGTTGTGAGAGATAATTAATGCATTTAGAAGAAACATGAATAACTAGCAGAGATAGATTAATTTTGAGCAATACGGTGAGTGATGAGATTGATGCAAAGTTAAATGAGAACATGAGTATGCTATCCTACAAAAAAAGAGTGCATAGGTTGATCGAACAAATCATCCATGAATTCGTATTCTTGATGTGTGAGTTCAAAATCAATAAGATGTTAAAGCCATTGCAAATGAGTAGAAATATGAAGGAGGTTGAATACTTGAAGGAATCAATGTTTTGAGAGAGCAAATCAAGAAGATGTTTGTGTCAATAATACATACATGAGATAAGCCTTGTACCATATAGATTGCAGCAAATATAAAAAGGGAAACTTGATAAGGCGAGGGTTCAAAGAATCCTTTTAGGATAGAGCTTGGTAGCACAAAAAGCAAAAGAAGATTAAGGATGAATAGTGAGTTGATTTAGTGGTCACCATCAGTTGTGTGAGACAAAAATTATGAGTGATCAAAATCTTGAAGAATTATAAGTTGTAGCTTAGTAGGAGAGATTAGTAGCTTACTTGTGAGTTGTAGCTTGCAGAAGAAATAGGTAGCAACTTGGTTGATTTTTGGGAGTTGACACTTCTAGGAAAGTTGAAGCTTATCAAAAAATAAGTAGGAACTTAGTTAAATTCTGGATTTTCAGCTCCATGTTGAGTTGAATCTCAACTATGAAATTAATGTAACATTTACAGGACATTCTTTTCCTAAGCTAGTTCTTGGTTTCAGTGGTTTTTCTCCCAGTTTGGGTTTCCCACATTAAATGTCATCTTTATGTGTTTTCTCTCATATTTTCTTCTTGTTAATGTTGATTTTTCTTTATCATAACTAATTAAGTGGATTGAATTGTTATTCAAAGTTTGAGAAGACATAGATTCGCTCCCCCTCCATGTTTCCTAATTTCTAACGATTCAGTATCAAAGTCTGGTCCTCTTGAATCAATCCTTATAACATGGAAGAGATCTCAAGGCAAAAATATGGGTACATTAAAAGAATCAATTATGAAGAGGAAGTATGAGATTTCTCAATCTCGATTCATGGACTGAATAAAGAAATAAAACACATGAAATCTAAATATGGCCAAACACTCAAGTAGATGGAATCCTTTGTTGATATCGTGTCAAAATATTTGAAAGACAAGGATGAAGCATGTCTGAAACATGAAGAAGATTTAAGAATCCTAAAGGTTGAACCAAAGGAAAGAAATAACAAATTGAAGATATATGATAAACTTGAAAAGATCTCTAAAGATCCTGGTGGAATTATTGTGAGAAAAAGAGTAGAAAGATACATAATAGGATTAGGCTTCAAAGGAATACTTGTTGAAAAGAGAAAGGATGAAAAGGCTATTCTAAGCATGTAACAAGGAATCAATTTGATCAAGGAGACAAGCACAAGAAGGCTTATGTCGAGCTTACTGAAACTAAATGCATCCAGGTACGAAATGACTTTCAATGGACATTGTTTTTCTTACCACAACTATGGACATTGGGCTGATGAATGCAAAAAACATGTTATGGATGACCACCCATGGACAGATAATAGAAGTGAGAAATAAAAGAACATAGTTTGATTTAATTTACAAGAAAAAAGGCCATATTGCAAAATATTTTGGAAGAACCATCAAGTTAGTTTTGTGAAGAAAAATACTCAAGAGGAATGAATATGGTAGTGTGCTACAATTGTAACAAGTTTGGACACTATGCTAGGAGATTACATGAATTTAAGGATGTAAATCATAAAGTGAATGATAGTTCACATCAAGTAAGAGGTAAGAGTAATTTCATATGCTATAATTGTCATGATTTTGGGAATTTTGCAAAGCATTGCTATCACAATAAAAATGTAAGTACAACAACATGCATCGTGCATTCAAAGGGAAATTTAAGAAGGTTTCAAACATGAAGACCAATCCTAGAAATGAGACAAAGTTAGCCATGCCTAAAGAAGCCTTTGGAAAGAAGGAGGTAAAATGGATATACAAGGTCAAGGAAGAAAACTCAAGAGTTGAAGAAGAAAATAATGACAAGAAAATAGCATGGGAAGATGTTGAAGAGACACAAAAATCAATGGCATTCATGAGATATTCTAGTATAAACAATACATCAAGAGGTGATGAAATATTTAAGGAGGACAATTCTAGTGCAAGGGATGTAGAAATTCCTCCTCAAGAAGTGTTAGAGCAGGTGTATGAGATGCAACAAGTATGTTTTTCAGGCACTCAATTAGAAAGTGAAGGCTTAGGATATGAGATTTTCACACCAAGGAGTGCATCTAACAACACTAAAAATATCATGAGGAGAAGAAGGGAAAAATTGAGTCATCATGTTGTTTTGATGACTATCTCCTATTTTAAAGTGATCTCACAAGGTGGTGTGCCTTATCTAGGATTTTAGAAGGAACATATATTTTGAAGGAAGGATTGTGAGCACTATGAGTACATTAACGTCTTGTAGTTTCCAAAAAAGTCTTCTCCATGATGATATTGATTGAACAGTACAAAGTAAGATATTTCCATTAGTAGATGCCAATTGGAGTCTGCATCATGCTGCAAAGGAATGTTTATTTCAAGGTGTTTGTTTAGTCTCTTGTTGAAGTTATAATTATCATTCAAGGTGTTGAATGTTCTTATTAAGTGTTTATACCAATGTATATATTCACAAGGAATAAAAATATGTGTGTACATGCCCATCTTACTTGTTATGTTAGTGTTCTCAATTGTTGTTCATGAAGAAGAAAAGGTGGGTTTGTTAAGGTCTAGCTATGAAAAAGGGGTTGTAGATGTTAAATCATACTAGTTCTTATCGATCTCAACAAGGTAGATCAGATGTGTTTCCATAGATTCAACTCAAAACTATAGGTATACGTATAAAAATCCAAAGAAAGTGAAAGTTACAGCCATGATGAGGATCAAGTCAATTGGAATCATTTCGATAGCGGTCAGCTCATAAATCCTAGGTTACAAACCGATCAAACCTTGAATGCTCAGCTACAGAGATATGAATGTAAAGTGTTAAAAGGATGAAGATGTTTCTAAGTCAAAAGTTACAGATGTATCTTGGAGATGAGAAAATATAATGTCTTACATAGAATGTTGAACAAAGGTGGTTCTTGAAGAGGTATAAACCTTGTTTAAGTTGAGTCAAGCACAAATCATGAAGTATAAAGGCAATAATTGTTTTTGCTGCAAGTCTAGGAGTGCCTATTGAGAACAAGTGAAATCATTTTTTTTCAAACAAGTAGTTTATAATGAAGAATATTTTGTATGAATCACTAGGAGATTGTGATCATGCTTCAAACTCTAGAGGCTCAATGAGATACAAATTTGGTAGAGTGTAATTCTCTTCCTAAGATACAAAAAATTGTACAAAGGTACAAGTGCATTGGTTCAAGGTTTTTCATGATGATAAAATGAAAATAATAATCTTGGACACTTATAAGGTTGTGATAAAAGAGGCGAAGAGTGCAGTGGTAAGGACAAATAATAATTTTTCATGTATTTTAAGTATGTTTCAAGCTCTAGGAGTCAAAAACATGTTTTAGAATAAGTATTAGAACAAGGAAAGGGTTGGGAGTATCGTTTAGTGCACTTGATATGTCCTAGCAATTTATAAAGTTTAAGTAAAGATCAAACAATAATAAAGACAAGATCATTCACAAGGTGAAGCAAGATAGATTTCTCTCTCGGTGAATAGACAAGAAAAGGAAATTGAAAGAAACTAAAAATTCCTTTAGGACCTGGACTAATTTGTGATGCATCCTTATGGCTTGAGTACAAGGTAAAATCTTGATTTCTTTAATTTTGACGTAAAGGAGGATGTAATGATCCCAATTGGAGGTGCATTATCTTGGTCCATCAAGTACATAGGATTTTATGGATAGATAATATTGGGCTAAAAACACCGAAAAGCAAATTCGGTGTTTAAGGTCCATATTGCAAAAACTACTAGATTAAGGAAGATTTGAGCTTTTTTTATCATGGTTAAGTGAGATGTTTGGATATGAAGAGAATAGGTTTATGGGGAGAATTTTATTTGATTGATGAAAAAATTTATGTATTTGGGTGAGTTTTATAAGACAAAAGAGTAACATCATTCAAGGGGACACTTATTGAGGTAGTTTTAGGCTTTGTAAGTGATTACCTACATATTTTGTTGAATGTATGATCCTTTTTCATAGATATCAAGGTGGAAGAGAGTGTTTATAGAAACAAGATATGAATTCTATGGAAAAGATATGGTTGTTTTCTATCAAAAGTTTCGAGCTTGTTTCCATCAATGACAAAGGGGAGATTTTGAACCCTCGTGTATTGGTGTTGTCATTAATGTCAAGTGAAATTAATGGAAAACATGTGATTAGTGAAGTGAGGCTAAGATAGTGGCATCAAGGTTGATGGGTAATGCCTTCTCAATGATGTTTGATTCTCACATTGTCAAGAGAGTGGTTTCAGGATGAGCTTAGAGTGATTCATAGGTGTTACTGAAGCTTGGTTAGTGAGGTAGGTGTCAATGAAGGTATGAAAATTCTTGGTGTGTTTAGCTTAGGTATCCCATTACTAGGTACCAATTAACAAAAATAATTTATATTGTGATAAAAGACAGGTGATAAATGTTTATTGGTACCTATTTTAGATATATTCATTGTTGGGCCCTGATGGCCATGGAGTACTTAAGAGGTTATCTATGATTTATTTCAAAATTTCATATATAATGGTTTGGGTAATGAAATTCTTGTGTCTATGTTGTAGAAATTTTTTGAGATTTGGTTTTGCAGCACTATTGTGGGAAGTGTGATCGAACTCTTTGCACATGCCATTGGAATTGTCGTGTGTTGGTCATCAAGAAACCTCACCACTAAAATAAACTTGAACAATATGAAAGGCATATTATGCTTCATTTTTATTTTAATAGCTGGACCACAAGCTTACACGATATGGTATTAATTTTGTATTGTGAGTATACATATACATAGAGAGAGGATAAATTTTTACAAAAACCACAAAAGAAGGAAAAAGGCTTCATGGGCACCAAGATAATAAAACAATAAGTCTCCTCAATCATGTTGATACTCACACCTCCCTTAATCATAACATGTTAGATACGCATATCATCGACGTAGATGTAGATGAAGAGGGTGGTGTTAGGATCCTATGAATGGAAAGGAGAAAATTTCAAGTTAGAGAAACTGAATGCAGAAATCTTGTGAGTGGTAGTGGGAATAGAAACTTTGGGTGCAATGAGTAAGAGTAGCAACGTGATGAGGGGTGAAAATATAAGAAACAAGAAAACGGTCATTTGATAGCATCTCAATAGTTTGGAGGATTTCAAGCAAGGCCTATAAATCAGATTCGAGAGGATTGGATGATATCATAGAAGGACATTTATTAATAGTTTGACCATGGTGCAAAGTGTGGTAAACCATCATAAATTGAATAGGAAGACCCATGAATGGCTACCTTGGGTGTAGGTGTCGATGGAATGTTGGGTATTGGTATGGTGGATGGGTTTCCTATCTCTCTTTTCCTTTATATTGTTGTGCTCGATTGGAAACTCAAACCATATTGACACAGGGAAAAGAGGGAGATTATTCATGAAACGATATAACGATATGAAGAAAAATAGCCTAATGCGGGATAAGAACCCTATGAAATGAGAATGGTGTATTGGAATTTTGGAAGATTTTTGGCTAGCTCTCTAACCTAGACCATATTTACCTCAAAGGCCGGAAGAGGATAAGAGGGATGTGGAGGTGGAAGTGAAGGTTGTGTGATAATAGGCAAAGGTGGAAGAGGCTCTTCATCCAAATGGTCATCTTCTTCATAGGACTCTTCAGGAGAACACAATTGCAAAAGAATAGCTTTAAAGGCCTTGCAATTCTCAACATCATGCCCTAGAACACGGTGGTAGGTGCAAATTTTGGTATCATCAAACCCTTCTGGTTTAGGTTTGAGTGGTTCGTAAGGCTTTAGAAGTGGTAATGTGATAGAAGAAGTCCACTAGGCATGCCAAAATATTTCACCTCATTTATTAATGTAACAAAAAGATAAGAAGGTAAGCGACGTAGGAGGAATACGTATTATGTATAAAGTAGAAGGTGTTGTGCGCTTGTAAACTTTGATCCAACCTAATTTTGTGAGCTTCCTTTTGGCTAGGAGGAATGACTTGAATAAAAGCAAGACCACCAAAAGAATATTTAAAAGTAAGAGTAAGAGGGTCGCACTAGCGATAGCTAGATCCAAGAAGTATGATACTTCCTAGAAGGATATCAATCCTATGTTTAATACAAATTAATGTGAGATGAGATAATAAACAAGTATATCCTATTGTAGTTATAAGATTTAGGCTTCTCTAAGAACATACAATAAAATATTTACTAAAAAGGTAAGGCTAGGCTTAGATATAAGTGGTTTGGTAGGTTTTCAGTCGGGGAAAAGGCATTGTTGGTGAAGTTTGGGTCGAGTTAGGAAGGGTTTTGCATTGTTTTAAAGAGGTGGTGAGCTCATTGTTTTTAGAAATATTATCATTCACATAGACCGACGTCGGCTAGGTGACCAACACCGGTATAGGAGGGTGACCGATGTTGGTTGGGTGACTAGTGTCGGTGGGGAAATATGGTCACAAATCAAAAAAAACGTGGTTACGGCTCTCTATGTGATTGTACGAGAGAGTTGAAGGAGTCTAGGAAGGGTGATAGGATCTATGCGAAGGCTCAAGAATGTTGGTAGAGGTGGAATGAGGAAAAGGGGTTTGGTTTGAAAAATTGAGTAAATAGGAAGAAGGTGGTGGTACCAACGGATAAAAGGGTCTAATAAAAGAAAGAAATAAAGAAGAGATCTAACTATTGGAATAAGAGATTAATACAAATAAATAAGACACTTATATGAGTTTAGATCTATAGGTGTTGGTGTAGGTAGTGAAGGTTGGTGAATGTCCAAGAATATGCATGATCATATTTAGTGTCATGGTAGTAGAGGATGTGTGCTTTGTTATGTGATCCGAGAACCATGGAGGAAGAAGATGGTTGTTGATGGGGGCTTTAAATGCTCTGGATCTTAATTTATTCACTGTGTGATTTAGAATCCGAGTGCAAAAAGCCTATGAAAGATAGAATTGAAGAATTGGCAACCCAGGACAAGAGTTATAAACTCTTATTTAACCTAAGCGATTCCGGTTGCATGATTGACATTAGCCAAGGATAAACTGATGTTGGTTCAGGTGAATAAGTCTAGGCTTCCCAAAATAGTCTTATCATTGCTATTTTGGCGTGATTGAAATTGTTATTCTCGGTGTGAAGTTTGAGATCGTGCTTGGATAAGTATAAGTATTTGTTCGAGAAGTAATGGGATTAAATATTAGGGTTAGACTAAGTCTCGAGTTGGTTAGGATAGGTGGAGACTTGTTCTTAGTTAATTAATAAGCTAGGAATGGGTCTTGGGTGAGGTGAAGAGGTAAGGTGATGGGGTGAGGTATATAACTAGTTTAATCGGGGTAGTTAAATTAGTTAATATGTGTTCATAATGGGCATGGGTAGGTATAGTGTAAAGTGATTTAATTGAAAGGGGTTAGGGAATATGACTCGATTGTAGGTGTCACACACGATTTAGTTGTTGATGAAGCTTTGATGCTTTAGGGGTGTTGTATCGATTCTAACAATTGCAAATTAACTAAATAACTATTTGTTCCCTTTTTTCAATTAAAACCATGTGCAAATAAAAATAAAACCAAAAGAAAAATCACCCCCATTTGAATCTCACTATAAATGCAGAAACAAACCTTCAAATAAGGACTTATTACACATGAAGTAAATAAATCGTAAATGAATATTTACCCCCTTATAGCTTACATCGCATGAACCAACCAGAGAGATTAAACTAAAAAAAAAAAGAATGAATTCTTACCTTTGTCAAAGTGCTTGTGGGAGATCTATGGTCTACTATTTTTACAGTTTTATCCACTAAAGTTCTCTCGGTTTGAAAGGTGGTTATTGTCTCGGAATCAAAACCAGATGAGCCTTCTGGGTTATTTGCTGAATCTAGGAGTACAAGAAATTTATCTTCATTTTTATAACCATGTTTTTATCTATCCTAATCACCTTCTTGAATGGATGAGGATAAAATGAGTTTTTATGTCTCTAAACTACTTGTGTGGTGTGATTCAAGTTTCTTAGGCTTTTAAGGATGCATCCAAGATAAATAATATGATGAGTACCCCTCAAGTATGAGAACTTCCTTACAATTATTTTCAGTGAGTTGTAAGTTTTGTCTTACAGATTATGATGTGTGAAGGTAAAATCCTAAAGTTTGTGGTGGAATCAAATGTTGAGGTTGAAAATTAAGTATAATACTTAAACAATTACATGGTAAATTTTCAAGGATAAAATTTCCTTAATGCAAAGTATAATACTTTCATGGTTCTCAATTTCTCTCAAGTTTGCCTCCTAGGACTAATCATAAAGTATGAAGGATGAGTTATATACTATGGGATTTACCATATAATGCATTATTTCATAGTATTGGAAGTGATAAAATTTTCTTCACCTCATAATAAATTCCTTCAAGATGTCAAATCGGTGTAGAGGTCTAGTTAAAGCTGTGAAGCTCAATGTTGGTCATAGTGTGGATTGTGTTCAACTATGCAAGGATAGATTTTCAAGAATATGTGAATATTTGGTCCTTAAGAAGTTACTTTGCATTGAAATGAGATTTATGATCCTTCAATGATCCTTCCAAGATATGCGAGATACTAGATTCAAACCTAAAGGAAACTCCATTGTGATGCAAAGAATTGAAATTACATTGTACATTGTCTCTTTCCGATTGCTAGGAGTGAAAATCGGTGTATCATGGTGAACATGAGCATTGAAAAGCTTATTTTGTTTCCACAGTCCTCTAGGAGTTTATTTCTTCTAAGAACATTGAGTTAAGACCAAAAAATTACATTATGTTCCTTCTTGGGCTTGGTCTAGTATAAAAACCCTCGAGGCTAGGGTTTGGATAGGAAAATACCTCATAACTCGAAAATGAACCAGTCAACCAGCTCAAAATTTTAAAGATATCTCGCTACATGGTCACATAATGGAATTAAAATAATTTGCTATGGATGCCATGGATGAATTTTCAACATTTAAAGGGAAGATCGAGAGGGCCACGCATCATCTTTCGAACATTTGGAATAATTTATTATTCTTTGGTCTCCTAAATAAATTCAAATGCCTCAATCGTATCTACATTGAGCGAGTTGAATTCATGTAATTTCATTCATGTAATTTCTAGTTATTTTAGAAAATACTTAGAAAAAGAAATGTCTTTTCAAGCAACAACAATGTCAAAAAAGTATTAGAGATACTTACAAAAAGAAATGTCTTTTCAAGCAACAACAATGCCAATTTTCTTATTGGTAATAATAGGCCCTAAAACAATGTGAAATCTCTATTTGCTTTAGAAAATAGAGTAAATGAATCCATAAACATGAATAATGATTTATTGTTAGGTTTTCATGAATTTAATTTGGCCATGACATTTAAATAGGTAAGGTAAATCTTATAAATTAAAATATATAGTTACCTTAAAAAGTTGATATACTTCTATTTAAATCCATTTATTAGTTCGCCTATGGCGAGAATAGTATGTTATATTTATTTACATATTTAAGTACTTATTTGGTAAATGTAAAATCTAATTTAATCTCGGATAAAATGTAAGATTTGAATTAGCTATTTCATGGCGTAACAATGTTAATCATGTAAATCGTAGGTACGTTATTTTAAGACATATTTAAGATGTATCTTTTTTTATTAGCATAAATAAGGTATGTTAGATATATCATGTTTGCGGGAATGTATTTACACTATATTATACACCTACTTTCAATTCAAACATCTATAGGATAGTAAAACGAATAATAAAATCCATATTGAGTTTGTAAATATATCTACTAGTATATTTATCTTGGATAAATATATGTAATATATGTCGCGAGATATCATTCTTGAGCTTCCTCTATTATATTTGTGACATGTAGAGGAACATATTCCACTTATGTCACAAATCTAATTTATGTTCTTAAAGAATGATACCAGTCGACTTCTTTTACATAGATTTATCTAAGATATGTATTCTAGTTTATATTTTCTTTTTAATAGTTTATATTTGAATTATGTTTACATTGTGTCACCATAAAATAATTTTATCTAAAATATACTGTCATCTCGGTTTTTTTCTTACGAGCATGAAATTAGATTCCTCCCCTCATTGTTACCATTATAGAATGCCTATGGAAATAATTACTATTTTTAATTTTCTTTTCATATTTTTTATATAGTGACAATACAATGAATGTCAAATTTAATATATAGAATAAAAGTTGACACAGTCATATTATTAGATCTACCCCTTACTTGTTAAATTCTTTATCAATATAAAGAATGTGTATTGACATGATAAAAATTTATTTTTTAAACAATAAAATTGTTACTATGCATGGAATTGACTCGTAATCAATTAAGAGAATAAGGTCAAAAGTATGTGGGTAGCTATAAAGTGTTAATTGTATTATGCATGGAATTGAATCCTAGTCGATTCATAGAATAAGGTCAAAATTCCTTGGGTAACTATAAAACATTGTTTCCATGCCCAATTTAGGGATAAGAAAACACATGATAAATAGGGATTCCCTACCAAGGATCATCTTACTTTGGGTTAGCTAGAATTGTAGAGGCTATCCTTCGAGGAGGGGTCTTGGGTTGGGGCCCATCGCAAAGGGTAAGTATACTATTGTCTTAGTTGAAAATCATGATCATGAAGGCTGGAGAGTGCCAAAATTTGAAGGTTATGTAAAAGTATCGGTTTGGAATGAGTTGGTGGATAGTGGAAAAGGGAATGGAGTGGTAATGATCTTGGTTAGGGAAACATGGCAAGGATTCATAAAGGAAGAAAACAAGGATCCACATAATCAATTCATATGGATGAAATTGAAATACAAGGAAGATACAATTCATATAGCATCTTTCTAATTTGCTCCCTATGGTTTTAAAACATACAAGAAAAGGAACCTAGATAGAGAAGATCCTTTTGTAGCATTGAAAAAATATATTATAGAATTTTATGCCTCAAGCGAGGTCATTTTACTAGGGAATTTAATGTAAGAACAAAAATAATCAAGCTCTTTACCTTGGTATGGAGGAGGGTTGAATAACAACCCTTTATGGTTAGATGAAGATGAACAACATAAGTGGGAAAAGGTCTCACAAGACAAAAAAGGTGATATCTCTCATTTTAGAGATGAATTATTGGAGATATGGAGTTTACATAATTTGATCATTCGCAATGGGTTAAAAGGATAGCCGAAATTTGGAAGCATCACATGTCATACTCACAATGGAAAATTCGTTGTGGATTATGTTATCTACTTGCAAACAATTATATCAAGGGTTTAAGAGGTAGAGATAGGAAGTTGTCCAATTGAAATGATATAAGATCATAACCTCGTTATTATGAAGATTACTATGAAAAAATATGATTAAAAAGGCCTAATCTTCAACCATGTAAAGAAGAAGAGTTCTTTTGACTCAGGAGAATTGAGACACTTTTAAAGCTATGATTACAAAATAGATTCAGAAATTCAAGATTTTGGCGGTTTCAAAGGGAACAAGAGATTTACGAAGAGCAATAATTTGATGGTTATAATTGTTGGTCGTCAAATAGGACTTTTATGAAGAGCAACAGTCAGGGGACAAGAAGTCCCTCCTCTTTAATGGGAGAGGTTCCCTTATTCAGAAACGAACCTATCTACAAATGTACAAAACATGATTTTCTGGTTAAACTTGGATATCATGAAAGTGTTTTTTTGTAAGGATGTTCAAGTACAAAAGGACTGAGGAATGAAAAGACGAGAACGAGCAGAAAGGCAACATGCAGAATTATAGTGAATCAGAGTAATTCCTTATGTATGCGAAGTTACAGTGAATTGAAAACGGGATCATTTGCATCACATGAATAAGATGAAATTTAAAGACACAAAGTTCTGTAAATAACGTCTGTTAGAATGCAATGGTTCATTAATCAAGGACACAAAGTTCCTTCTTGGTTGTGCAAGATCACCATGTATTGCAAAGTTGAAGAGCATGCAATCAGTGAGACTAACAAACTAGAGACAAATGACCTTTACAAAAAATAAATGAGAGCTTAGAGATAACAGAGATTAGATAGACAAAGAATGGAAAGTCCTTCTGTATTGATTTCTTTGTGATCTATTTACACTTTCAGAAAATATGCCAAGTTCTTCCTCTTTAGAATGGCGTAAAGAAGGCCATTATATAGCTTACAAATCAGTTACTCTTCGTAACCATTTCTTTTAACTAAAGAATAGTTAAGGACCGCCAATCGCAGTACCTCAACTTATTACAAGGAAAACGGAAAAAGAAAGGGAAGAAGAGAAAAGAATGGGGAAGAAGACAGGTGGCCAGTCACTGAGAGGGACCCACTGACTTCAGAATCCGCTGCCTGAATTTCTTTAACGCCTCAGCTATATCTCTGCCACGAGGGACTGACGTGTTAGTCGTAGACTGAGTCCAAAATCCCAGACACTTTTCCATCTCTTTATCAAACTCGACATGAGTATGATAATCTTTATTTGCTTCTTCAATGGCAGATTGAAGAGAGCAGATCTCTTTCATTTTTTCTTTGGAGATGGAGCTTTCCTTGAATAAATTATCTTTGACAAAAGCTCTGAATTGAGCTTTGATTTCTTGCAAGGAAAGGGAAGTACCAGAAGTCTCATCCTGAAGATGACAGTGTATGTCTTTGAAAGCAGAGACAACCAGTGTCTTGAAAGCTTCGCCCTTCTGCCAACTGTTCTTCAGTTCTCCCAAAGCCTCCTCCAGGACTCTGATCTTCCACTCCACGCTGTAGACCCAGGACTTCGACAGATTATCCTTTGCATCATCAAAGACTTTACTCGCCAACAAAACGTTCTCATCTACCTGTCCCATGAGTCGGAGGTCTACTATGCAACTGCTCCAGAGTTTGAGCTCTTTATCCATGATATTGATAGTGGAGGAGAGCTTCAGTTGCACATTGCTCACCTTTTCATGGAGTTTGAAAGCTTCATCGATGAAGTTTAATCCAGCAACAAGCATGTCATCCACCATGGCTTCAATAGCTCTGCCATAGACAGAATACTTGTGCATATCTTTAATACTCTGCACTTCATCTTGGCTTAGAATTACAGGAGGTGGGAGAGTAGTCAATGGGGTAGGGTCCAAAACTTTGTCCTTAGACAAAAGAGACTTGATGAAACCTGTGAGAACTTGGGCCTGTTCTTCCAACTGTTCAATAGTTTGTTGCCCTTTCTCTACCCTCCCAATGACTCTTGTGACTGTTTCCTGGAGGTTGTGAATTTCACCTTCAGGGGTAGACTCTCCCATTGGGATTCTCGAGAGCTCTAAGTCAGATACCTGCAAGTCCTGCTCTGATTTATCCATTGTAGGCTTGGCAATCTCCAGGAATTGCTGACCTTGAGCATCAGACACTATTCTAGAGGTAACCTTGGCTTTCTTGGCACGAGAAGGAGTGGTGCCCAACAAGGCTGCAACAACATCAAAATTTGGTCCTGAGCTTCGAGAGGAAAATTTCCTCTTCCTTTTGTCAACCAAAGGTTGCACCCATGCAAAAGAGGAAGAGGAATCAGTAGGAGGGGCAAGGGGACCAAGAGACAGAGAGCTCATGATGCTCAAGGTCTGCGCAGCTGTTGACTCGAGTTGAGAGGTGAGTGGGGCACTTAGGGCAATGCGGCGAGAAGAGTCAACATCACCTGAAAGCTCAGTGCTCTAGATTTCTTTATCTTTATCAGCTGGGTCTTCAGGAGCATTTGTAGGGGTTGGCATTTCACTTTCTTCACTTTCACTGAGAACAATGATGTTCTCTGGTCCCATAGGCAACTCTACGCTTTCTTTGAGGGTCACTTTCTCGCAGGCTCCTTCTTAACCTCCTTGAGTTTCTTCTGGTACACTTGAGTGGATGAAGAAGGAGTGGAAGCTGCAGGTCCTTGAGTTGATGAGGTAGGAGGGGTCTTCACTGGTGTTTCCGACCTTGGAATAGATGCTTCTCTTCTTGGTGTTGAAGCATCCTTAGAAGAGGATTCTCCTGAATGCCTCCTGAATTCTCGAACTTTCCTGTCAAACCAGACCTTAGTCCTGACTAAGACTGGAGCAAGGATCTCAGCCAGATCATCCCTCTCTTTCCTGTTCCAATCCAGGTCCTCCAAAGGAGTGTGCTTAACCACATTTTCATACTCATACGAGTATAGATCAGAGTTGTCATCCTGGAGACCTTCAGGAACTTGATACAGACCGAGTTCTTGGATCAGTGGCAGAGAGAACCTGCCATAATGTCTTCTCCTGGCCTCAAAATCATCTGCACAGTCAGCCCAGTAGTCTTCTGTATCTGCCCTATGATGGTAGATTATCTTGATGTTCTGTTCAATGAACTTCTTCAAGTCGAAGTAGGTCCTTGGCTTGAAGAAATGAACGGTGATAGGGACCAGGGTTCTCTCTATGTTCTGAGCATCCAGGGCTGTTTTGCAAGTGTAGTTTCCCAGAGAGATGGGAAAATGCAAGCCAGAAATCTTCTTATCTCTGCAAGTTCTGTGCAACTTGTCTAGTTGCCTGCATATTTCTATCAAGGCCATTTTATCATTGCAGAACATGGGCAGTCTCAGAGGGGTGCCCTCATAGCCGGCGAGCCTGATATAAGAGAATTTCCTGAACTGGATGAAGTAAGCACCGTAGTGCGATATTAGAGTCATAGCTTCATCTGAAAATCTCCTGGCAGTGTCACCTTCGAGCAATCTGACCACGTACATGGTAAAAGCGTCATTGACCCTTCTGAAATTACGATTGCTGGTCTCCAAGGTGAACTGCGGGCAGTAGGCATATACTGGATCGTCTTTGTGTGCATCTATATAAGAAAAACTGAACCACTGCCTTGATGCTGCCAGAGTGTACATCAGGTACGAAGTCATATAGAATTTCTTCGTTTGCTGCACGTTGGACAGCTGCTCTGCCAAATTCATGCTAATGATCTCCACCCAGCTGATATTCTGTGTTCCCTCGCACACCATGCTGATGAGCGGGCACATCCAGAAGTGAAATTCGTTGGTAGTGGGCAAACCCATAACCCGAGCCAACAGAATTATGAAATCAGACAACTCTTCATTGAAATCTTCCCGTAAAAGGGTTTTGGACAGACGAGAAGCTCCCTTCTTAGGGTTCTTCAACCAAGACTTCGCCACTCGTGCCTTATATTTGTCACTGTCTTGATCGAACAGGGCCTGTGCTTGATCCCGGGAGACGACTATGGCATTATCCATCTCTGGGATCCTTAGAGCAGCGCTAATGGCGGCAGCATCTAGCTTAGCGATGAGTTCCCCGTGTATATTGGTTAATTCACTTGAAGCAGGGTCAAAGTGAGCTCCGCACGAAAGCACGGTATCAGCGCACTGTACCGAGATCGGGAAACCTCCGGCGAAAGCCAAACCGCTATCATGAATCATTTGTGCCATTGGTGTAGGGTTTGCGTCTGCCATCCTCGCCCAAAAATCACCGAAGTCGAGATGTCGAGCTTCACTGTCCCCAATATTGGGAACGGCAGACTCTAGTGACGAAATTTGTTCCTGTCCCTGGAATTTGATCTTCATATTGGTATTATCAGAGAGAGAGAATTGCAATCTAGACTTGGGAAGGAATTGCAGTAGGGAACGGGTATGTGCGCAGGAAATTAGATTGCGGGGGTTCGGGCAAAAGATAGCAAGGAAGCAGTGTGAAAAATGCAAAAGGGGGTCTGCCCGTTATATAGCCGTTTTGGAGAGAGAAAGGAAATCAATGCGCATTAAATTCATATCTACCAATTTGACAAGCAACATATTCGGGTAGAGCGGGAAAAACTAAGTATGAATGGCACTTGGTTCGCTTGGGACATGTGAGACGCGAATGCACGAAACACGCGGCTCGACCGATTCAAAGGAAGCGAGAGGAGAAGACGCACAAATGCATTTTGGGACATTTGGGACGAAAACGCGCGAAGTACGCGGTTCGGGTGTTTCGGCCGAAAATGGAACAAAAGGCCCGTTTGAACTTGGGACATTTGGGACAAAAACTTCCGGAGTACGCGACTCGGGTGTTTCGGCTGAAATTGGAACAAACTGCACAATTAACTTTGGGACATTTGGAACGAAAAGTTCCGATGGGCCCGAAAATGGAACAACTTCGGGGATATCGGCCGATCGGGGAACAAAGCGCACTTTTGAACTTGGGACATGCGGGACAAAAATGTCCGACAGGCCCGAGAAACATACAAAATGACCCAAAATTGCAGATTTTCTCGATTTCACGACTTTTAACATTTGCAAAACAACAGAAGAAACACTCAAACTCAAATTTTTTTGAAAATGACTTCTTAAGAACGGGGGAATTTTGAGTGGACAACAGCTGGCTCCTTCTGGGGATGACTTGGCATAAATTCAAGGGATGAGACAAGGTAAGAACTTAGACAAACTCAGGGGAAGCAGATCAGTACCTTATCCATTGGGCAACGGAGTCAAAAAGTAGATCAATACAGAGGGAAACACACCAAAACAAAAAGGAAAGAAAAGCAAAACGCGTATTTAATATATACAAGGGACCTCCTAATCACCTAGGACTTGAACAACTTGAGGTACTGCCCACTATAAGGAAGTGGGAGAGGAGAACCATCCATGTAATCAAGATAAAAGGAATGCTTACCAGCAAAGTGTCTGATCTTGAAAGGTCCGAGCCAAAGGGAATCAAATATTCCATGGCTACCATGAGGTTCATGCCTTTTATCCCATAACACCACAGTGTCTCCAACTTGGAAATCTCTGAACCTAGCTTTCTTGTCAAACAGGACCTTTACCTTCTGCTGGTGAACAGATATCCGATCAGCAACCTCAATCTGTCCTCATTTAGTTTGTGAAGGTACATAATTCTCTTATCCAAAGCATCACTGAAACTAGTATCTTCAATGGCCTTCATTAGATGCAAGGCCGGCAGTTCCACTGTTACTGGCAGTTGAGCTTCTACTCCATATACCACTTGAAAAGGAGACATTCTAATAGCTCTCTTTGGTGTAATCATGTCTACCTAAAGAGCATCATAGAGCTTCTTGTGCCAGTTTCGTTGAGACTCATTTACTAACTTCCTTATAATAGTCACCAGATTTTTGTTAGTGGATTCTGCTTGCCCATTTCCCTGGGGGTAATAATCTGAAGAATGAGTCAGGGAGATGCCATACCCGTAGCAGAAATCCATTATCTCAGTTGAAGAGAAATTCGAAGCATTATCTATTACAATCTTATTAGGTACACCATACCTTACCAAGATGTTCTCTTTAATGAAGTTGCACACCACTTCAGAAGTAGTACTCTTGACTAGAACAGCTTCCACCCATTTGGTGAAATAGTCAGTGGCAGTTAGCACATGAGTGTGACCAGCACTAGAAGTAGGATTAAGTGTTCCAATGAAGTCCAGACCCCACTGCTGAAAAGGTTCTTCAATTACAACTGGCTTAAGAGGCAAAGAGGCCAGTTTGGGTCTTCCCACGAAGGTCTGACAAGCCTCACATTTATCAACCCACTTGGATGCATCTTTAAACAAGGAAGGCCAGTAATATCCTCCACGGAGTATCTTATGAGCTGTAACCATTGATGAATAGTGCCCTCCACATGCCTGATCATGAAAAGCTGAGAGCAACTTTCTCTGTTGTTCCTTGTCCACACACTTCAAAAATCTCCCATCTAACCCACGCTTGAACAAGGCGTTTTCCCACAATACATATTGCGCTGACCTCAATTTAACAGTCCTCTTTTCTTTGGTAGTTAAATGAGAGGGGCATTCCCCATAGGTGAGAAAATGGGCGATGTCAGCATACCATTCATCAACTGAGCTAAGGAACAGAACGGTAGGAAGGTCAACTTTCTCCTCTAGCAACTCATGTTTGGCTCCTT
The DNA here is from genome assembly GCA_018340775.1 of Taxus wallichiana var. yunnanensis. Taxonomy (NCBI): domain Eukaryota; kingdom Viridiplantae; phylum Streptophyta; class Pinopsida; order Cupressales; family Taxaceae; genus Taxus; species Taxus wallichiana. The sequence continues at coordinate 701,272,588 of CM031237.1, read as the reverse complement.
CAGCAATGAGCTCACAAAGGCCTTTTCCACGAACCAGCTTGGTTGGTTTGATGTCAATGTCATACTCTTGGACCTTAGCAACCCAGTTCCCTCTCTTGGATCCAAATTCTTCTTATTGTGTGAGAATCGACTTGACAGTTGTATCTGGGACCAATACCATGGAATGAGAGTTGAGGATGTAAAAGTGAAACTGCTTGACAGCTTTAACCACTGCAAAAGCATGTTTCTCCATCATGGTGTATTTCAACTCGTGATCTTTCAGAATATAGCTCATGAATGCAATCGGGAGCTCATGCTCGTCAGAGTCTTCTTGAGTCAAAACAGCAGCTAAGGTATTATCTGTGGCATAGCAATAGATAATAAAATCTTTCTTGAAATCGGAGAAAGCTAAAACAGTAAGTTTTAGCGATAGCTCTCTTGATACCTTCAAAGGATTCCTTTCCTTTAGAAGACCAACCAAATGTTTGCTTCCCTTTCATCATCTGAGAAATATTCAAAGTTAACTCTGCAAAATCAGGAATGAATCTTCTCAAAAAATTGATCTTGCCAAAGAAGGAGTGCACGCCCTTTTTGCTGGTTGGGAGAGGAATTTGTTGGATAGCTTGTACTCGTTCAGGATCAATCTTAATACCATCTTTGGAAACGATGTGCCCTAATAATTTTCCCTCTGTGACACAGAAAATAGACTTTTTAGGATTCAAAGAAATTCCATGCTCTCTGCATCTTAGCAGAACTGTCTCTAGGTGATCAAAATGATCCGCTCTTGTCTTGGAAAATACTGTCAGGTCATCAAGATATATGACAATACACTTCCCTTTCAAACTTCCAAAAGCCAGATCCATAGCTCTCTGGAAAGTGGCACCAGCATTAATAAGCCCAAAAGGCATTCTCTTGTAGGCAAAGGTACCCCAAGGAGTAGTGAAAGTTGTTTTGTGTTGATCTACAGTATCAACCTCTACCTGATTATATCCCGAGAATCCATCAAGCATAGATAACATTTCAGATCCTGTTACTGCTTGCAAGACCTGATCCATCATAGGCAAAGGATAATTGTCTTTCAAAGAAGCTTGATTCAGTTCCGAAATCAACACAGATGCGGATCTCACCATTTTTCTTCCTAACAGGCACAATATTTGCAATCCATGTTGAATGGTGAATGGGAAAAATGATTTTAGCCTTCAACAACTTCTGTATTTCCTGAAAGATGGTGTCAGCTATTTTGGGGTTGTATTGCCTGCTTTTACTTGAAAGGCTTAATTCCGAGCTTAAGAGGAATCGAGTGCTTTGCGTATATCTTTTGGTTTGAAAGCTTTCAAATCTTCATAAGAATAAGCAAGAACATCCTTATACCTTTTAAAAGATCAATTGCTTTTCTCCTCTCATCATCTGTTGTGCAACATTTTCCAATATTCACTAGCTTAGGGTCATTAGGACTCCCAATATTAATCCTGTCATGTTCAACTGACATCGAGGTCCAGTAGATGCTCTAGACTTCACATACCTATCATGTTTATCAAATAGTTCCTCCAAACTCACCAATCCTTTAGGAATCTTGTTTCCTTTGAGATTGATGCATCCATCCTGATCTGTTTCTTCCCCTTGGGCGACTGCTTTGTCAAAGGGCACACTCTCACGAGGTAGGTTGTCACTTCCCTCAAAATACAGTTGTTCGAAATTACCCTTGAGTTCCAGGAAGGAAAGCAAATGTTGATCATCATTGAAAACTTGCCAGTTATTGGCATTATCAGGTACACTAGGCCGATGGACCATCTCAATGGTGAACTTATCCTGAGAGAAATCAGGATGAGGAATCAGTAGTGACCCTGAGACTGCTAGTGAATCAGCCCTGCTGTTCTTCTCCCTAGGTATTGCCTCAATGGAGAAAGCATCAAGGAATTCAATGGAATCCCAAACCTGATTCCGGTAATGTTTCAGCCTCCCATTTTTTACTTGAAAAAGGTTTCTGACCTGCTTTACAATCAACTCTGCATCACCACGAGCCAGAAGATTCTTTACACCTTGTTCTTTGGCCACTTGCAATCCGAGAATGAGAGCCTCGTACTCTGCTGTGTTATTAGTATTCTCGAACTGCAACTTAAATGAAAAGGGGTGTAGGCTTCCTTCAGGTGACACCAGCAGGACACCGGCTCCAGAACCAGCTGAGGAACAACTTCCATCAAACTCTAAAATCCAAACCCCGTTAGGATCTTTAGGAGACACTTTGGGAGGTTGGATTTCATCAGGGGACATAATCATGTAGTTACCATGCCCCATATCCTCGTAGAGTATTTGTGCTTTAGGATCATCCGTTTTCTGCACAATATACTCAGACTGCTTCTCAGGCAGCAACTTCTTCATGTGTCCATTGACAGGTATGAGTGCATGTGACCAGTCCATTTGGATTTCTCCACCTACGTCCTTACAAAAGTTCCTACTTAACAACATCCCGTATGAAGGGGGAATATCTGCCACTAAGATGGTAGCCAAGCACTTTCTTCTCGGGCAAAGCAGCAAAAGCTACTTGTGCATCTTTAATTCTCCCGACCAGGGGCACTTCCTTACTCTCCATAGAGTAACAAGATCCATAAGTGCGTGTGAGAGTTAGGCCTAAAGCATGAGCTACTTTAGCAGGCATCACATTATCTGAGGCTCCGGAATCTATGACACAATTACTGAGCCTATGACCAGCTATAAGAAGTGTTACATAAAAAGGCTTGATTTTGTCATTAGGCGAGGTGACGGCAACTGCGGACTACAGTTTCATCAAGTCTCTTTTGTCTAAGGAAAAGTTTTGGACCCTACCCCATTGACTACTCTCCCACCTCTATAATTCTAAGCCAAGATGAAGTGCAGAGTATTAAAGATATGCACAAGTATTCTGTCTATGGCGAGCTATTGAAGCCCGGTGGATGACATGCTTGTCTTGCTGGAAATCTCCAGGAATTGCTGACCTTGAGCATCAGACACTATTCTAGAGGTAACCTTGGCTTTCTTGGCACGAGAAGGAGTGGTGCCCAACAAGGCTGCAACAGCATCAAAATTTGGTCCTGAGCTTCGAGAGGAAAATTTCCTCTTCCTTTTGTCAACCAAAGGTTGCACCCACGCAAAAGAGGAAGAGGAATCAGCAGGAGGGGCAAGGGGACCAAGAGACAGAGAGCTCATGATGCTCAAGGTCTGCGCAGCTGTTGACTCGAGTTGAGAGGTGAGTGGGGCACTTGGGGCAATTGCGGCAGAAGAGTCAACATCACCTGAAAGCTCAGTGCTCTGGATTTCTTTATCTTTATCAGCTGGGTCTTCAGGAGCATTTGCAGGGGTTGGCATTTCACTTTCTTCACTTTCACTGAGAACAATGATGTTCTCTGGTCCCATAGGCAACTCTGCCTGCTTTCTTTGAGGGTCACTTTCTGCAGGCTCCTTCTTAACCTCCTTGAGTTTCTTCTGGTACACTTGAGTGGATGAAGAAGGAGTGGAAGCTGCAGGTCCTTGAGTTGATGAGGTAGGAGGGGTCTTCACTGGTGTTTCCGACCTTGGAATAGATGCTTCTCTTCTTGGTGTTGAAGCATCCTTAGAAGAGGATTCTCCTGAATGCCTCCTGAATTCTCGAACTTTCCTGTCAAACCAGACCTTAGTCCTGACTAAGACTGGAGCAAGGATCTCAGCCAGATCATCCCTCTCTTTCCTGTTCCAATCTAGGTCCTCCAAAGGAGTGTGCTTAACCACATTTTCATACTCATATGAGTATAGATCAGAGTTTTCATCCTGGAGACCTTCAGGAACTTGATACTGCAGACCGAATTCTTGGATCGGCAAGAGAGAACCTGCCATAATGTCTTCTCCTGGCCTCAAAATCATCTGCACAGTCAGCCCAGTAGTCTTCTGTATCTGCCCTATGATGGTAGATTATCTTGATGTTCTGTTCAATGAACTTCTTCAAGTCGAAGCAGGTCCTTGGCTTGAAGAAATGAACGGTGATAGGGACCAGGGTTCTCTCTATGTTCTGAGCATCCAGGGTTGTTTTGCAGGTGTAGTTTCCCAGAGAGATGGGAAAATGTGTTTAAATCTTCTTATCTCTGCAAGTTCTGTGCAACTTGTCTAGTTTCCTACATATTTATATCAAGGCCATTTTATCATTGCAGAACATGTGCAGTCTCAGAGGGTGCCCTCATAGCCGGCGAGCATGATATAAGAGAATTTCCTGAACTTGATGAAGTAAGCACCGTAGTGCGATATTAGAGTCATAGCTTCATCTGAAAATCTCCTAGCAGTGTCACCTTTGAGCAATCTGACCACGTACATGGTAAAAGTGTCATTGACCCTTCTGAAATTACGATTGCTGGTCTCCAAGGTGAACTGCGGGCAGTAGGCATATACTGGATCGTCTTTGTGTGCATCTATATAAGAAAAACCGAACCACTGCCTTGATGCTGCCAGAGTGTACATCAGGTACGAAGTCATATAGAATTTCTTCATTTGCTGCACGTTGGACAGCTGCTCTGCCAAATTCATGCTAATGATCTCCGCCCAGCTGATATTCTGTGTTCCCTCGCACACCATGCTGATGAGCGGGCACATCCAGAAGTGAAATTCATTGGTAGTGGGCAAACCCATAACCCGAGCCAACAGCTGTAATTATGAAATCGACAACTCTTCATTGAAATCTGCCCGTAAAAGGGTTTTGGACAGACGAGAAGCTCCCTTCTTAGGGTTCTTCAACCAAGACTTCGCCACTCGTGCCTTATATTTGTCACTGTCTTGATCGAACAGGGCCTGTGCTTGATCCCGGGAGACGACTATGGCATTATCCATCTCTGGGATCCTTAGAGCAGCGCTAATGGCGGCAAAGATTCAGCTTAGCTATGAGTTCCCCATGTATATTGGTTAATTCACTGAAGCGAGGTCAAAGTGAGCTCATGACGAAAGCACGGTATCGGGCCAAGACCACCGAGATCGGGAAACCTCCGCAAAGCCAAACCGCTATCATGAATCATTTGTGCCATTGGTGTAGGGTTTGCGTCCGCCATCCTTGCCCAAAAATCACCGAAGTCGAGATGTCAAGCTTCACCGTCCCCAATATTGGGGCGGCAGGACTCTAGCGACGAAATTTGTTTCGTCCACGGAATTTGATCTTCATATTGGTATTATCGAGAGAGAGAATTGCAATCTAGACTTGGGAAGGAATTGCAGTAGGGAACGGGTATGTGCGCAGGAAATTAGATTGTGGGGGTTCGGGCAAAAGATAGCAAGGAAGCAGTGTGAAAAATGCAAAAGGGGGTCTACCCGTTATATAGCCGTTTTGGAGAGAGAAAGGAAATCAATGCGCATTAAATTCATATCTACCAATTTGACAAGCAACATATTCGGGTAGAGCGGGAAAAACTAAGTATGAATGGCACTTGGTTCGCTTGGGACATGTGAGACGCGAATGCGCGAAACACGCGGCTCGGCCGATTCGGGCGAAGCAGGGAGAAGACGCACAAATGCATTTTGGGACATTTGGGATGAAAACGCGCGAAGTACGCGGTTCGGGTGTTTCGGCCGAAAATGGAACAAAAGGCCCGTTTGAACTTGGGACATTTGGGACAAAAACTTCCGGAGTACGCGACTCGGGTGTTTCGGCCGAAATTGGAACAAACTGCACAATTAATTTTGGGACATTTGGAACGAAAAGTTCCGATGGGCCCGAAAATGGAACAACTTCAGGGATATCGGCTGATCGGGGAATAAAGCGCACTTTTTAACTTGTGACATGCGGGAGAAAAATGTCCGACATGCCTAAGAAACATACAAAATGACCCAAAATTGCAGATTTTCTCGATTTCACGACTTTTAACATTTGCAAAACAACAGAAGAAACACTCAAACTCAATTTTTTTTTGAAAATGACTTCTTAAGAAGGGGGAATTTTGAGTGGACAACAAATTCACAGGAACTCTTAGAGTGTAATCGTTCTAGAGCGAGAAGAAGTACCAAAAATATTTTCCTGGCTAATCAATGGTTTGATGATGATTGCAACACCACAAAGAAAATGGTGAAAATTTCTAAAAGGGACAAAAATATATAAAAGCGTACAAAAATTTAGTGAGAGATAAAAAACAGGAATTTATAAAGATAACGAGGAACGAGTTGATTGTTAGCATACGTTGCATAGTTAATATTTTAGGAGTGTTTGTTCTGTTTTTATCCCTTTATTTTCTCTTCCTTGGTGTATTCCATTATTCTCTCTCCTTCATCCAAATCTTCCTCCTTCGCTTAGGGAATGTAGTTGATTATTTCTCCTATATAATGTACATACTTCTTCATAATAAAATAAGTGTTTTGAGAGTTATTCACTCCACATTCTTCTTAGGATCTATTTGATTCCTACATTTTTGTATCTCGAAAGCAAAACAGCTCCTCCGGCTCGTGGAAAATAGAAGCAAACAAGGAAAAAGTGAACTGCGTGGTGGAGAAACAAAGGCCTCGTAATTTTTTTTCTTGTCTTTTTGCTACCGCCTACACTCTTTTCTTTTTTCGACACTGTGTGGAGGAACCGGAGTGGCTCAAGCTGGTGGAATGTGTGTGGAAGTATAAAATTAGTCTGTTCTGCTCATCGCTACGTGGAAGAAGTCCTCGCTTTCATGCGGCGTGAAAGAAAATAAAACAATTTATGTGTGGTGTAACCTTCATCTGTGTGGAGAAAGAAGAGATTGCATGGAAAAGATTATTTTTTTTTCTCTCGTGAAAAGACAAGTAAAGATAAGGAAACAAAGGGCCTCGCATTGTATCGCATGGTAGAGAATTTTTTTAGACCCGTGCTTGGTTTTTTCAACTGCGTGGAGGAAAATTAGACATATATATATATATCTACGTGGAGATTTTTTTAGAGCTGTGCTTTGTCTCTTGTGTGCGTGGAAGGACATGCATGGAGCTATGCATTGGAAGTCATAGACTAAACCTATTTTGTCTTCTAATTTGCTGTAGAAAATTTAGATCCATCGGCATGAATGATATGTAGAGAGGCGAGATTTTTTTGAAAAATATGAGTGGAAATTACGTGGAATTCACAGTTTGAAACTCTCTGCGTGAAGATATTTTATTCCTTCGTGGAATCTGACCAAAGCGCTAGTGCAAGTAGCAAGAGACAAGTGTCTAGTCCCAAACTTGCGTAAAAAAAAACAAAGGAACAAAAGCACCTACGTGGAATTACATGGAAGATTCTTTGCTCAACATGAAGTGACTACTTTTCTCTGCGTGGAAGTCTGAAACTACATTTGAAGCATTTCTCTTCTTGTAGCAACATGGGAAGATAGTCATTGTTGTAGCATAGAAGATCTCTAATGCTTGTTGTATAATTTGCATATCTTCAGAAAAGAGTTGAAGTTGAACTACTGCATGAAAGTTTGATACTGATACTCAACCAAGGCAATGTGAAGCTGATCCTACAAAACTTCGCCGAATGTCAAGTGTAGACAACTCGATTGAGAGCATCAATAATACGGTTGCCATGGTGAAAGCTGAAATATCAACTCACTAGTAAGAGAACACCATGAAGAAGCCCCGAGAGCTCCGGGTTCTACTTTGCTTTGCTAAACAAGCTTCGGAATACCGAAAATCTAGCCTTTGACAAGCTAGTTTGAGAAGGACTTCTTGAATACTTCCTTTTCAATGTCAGCTACCAAGCAAAGTGAGTACGAGAAGAATTAGAAGCTGGGTACGACGCCGACTATGACGACAAAGAAGAACACCCTAAAAGCGTCGCCGTCTCACAACACGTGAATATCACGAGCATCTACGAGCCAGTAATTCTCATCATCGAGTCAAAGTTGTAATAACTCTTGAAATAAATAAATAATTTTTTTGTTACGATGTCTGCTCCGAAGTTACTTCTGTCTGATGCTTAGTTTCTCAAAGGGTCCGTTTGAAGGATTATGGGGAATTTTCACAGGGTCTGTGCCCACTCCCACAGCTCCCGATGAACTATTAAAATATGAGATGGCTAGTGCTAAAGCCTCGATGCTGATAATGCTCAGTATTAGTGACGATGTGCAACCACATGTTCAAAATGCGGAGAAACTAAAGGAAGCCTAGGACAAGTTGGAAACCATATATGAAGCAAAAATTAGACGAAGATTATTCATCTTTAGTCAAAGCTGCACACCCTCTCTATGGGGTCAGATGAGAAAGTAGAGGAGTTCTTATGTCGCATGGCTAAGCTGAGATCAAAGTTATTAGCACTCGGTGAAATGGTGGAAGATAAAATTATTGTCGCAATCACCTTGAGAGCACTCCTCCTCAATTCTAAATGTTTGTTACGACACTGAATGTGTCTAAACAAACAGTGACATTCGAAGAGCTTGTGAATTTTTGCAACAGGAAGAAGCCATCACTTCATCCCATGAGGAGTCTCAGGATAAATCCCTATTCTCAAAGCCTTAGCGTGGCCAAAAGAATCAGAAGGGTCTCCCAAACTAGCCAAATCAAGTGCAACAAAAACAACAGAAAGATCAAAATTCAAAGAGATGGTGTCAAATTTGCAGAACAAATACTCACGACACTGATCATTGTTGGCATAATAGCTTGAAACAGGGGTCTTCAAGTCATACAAGCACATCCGAGAGTGAAGATTTTCAAAATTCCAAATGACATCCCCACTAGAGAAAGTAGAAGGGACATCTCACAGCCCAAGAAGATGATGAATTTGATGAGGAGACATCAGAAGGAGCCCATTGTGCTAAGAACCTTTTACTCGTCTATCAAACTTCTCAGCCCATGAAGAAATTCTGGTTGATAGACTCTGGTGCAAGCAAGCATATGTCAGGTGACAAGAAGTTTTTTGATTCACTACATGAAGAACCAACTAGAGATCGAGTTCGGATAGCGGATGAAAAACACTACATTGCAAAAGGAATAGGGAATGTCATCATTCCTCTCAAACCACGAAAATGTACACTTACCAAGGTACTATATGTTCCTGGCTTGACTAGCAACCTCTTGTCAGTTACTCAGCTCTTGAATCATCATCTTAAGGTAGAATTTATTGTTCAAAATGGCATTAAATCATGATTAATCTCCTGACAAGGTATGGTTCTTTCTAAAGCTTTTATAAAAGATAAGTTATTTGCTTTAGATACTGTTTCATCTTCTGCAGTAGCTTTATCTGCTTCAACAATAGAATCAACTGCCATATGGCATTTTAGATATGGACACTTGTCGATCAGTTCATTGCACCAGATGAGTTGAAAAGTAATGGTTCATGGACTACCCAAATTGTCCAGTTCCTTGCCTATTTTCCCGGGCTGTCTTGGCAGAAAGCAACACAAAGATCCGTTTCAAGCGAGCACCTTCCATGCCAAGAAGTGTCTGGAGGTAGTTCATACCGATCTGAACGGCCCATTACCTGCTTTGTTTTCAGGATACAAGTATTTCTAACTATTCGTGGATGACCACTCTCGTAAGATGTGGGTATATTTCTTGAAGAAGAAAAGTGAGGCTCTTCAAAATTTCTAGAACTTCTATCATCGTGTTATGAAAGAGACTAGACAACCACTTCTTCTACTTCACTCAGATCGAGGGGGAATTTACATCAAATAAGTTCTTGGCCTTTCTGAACCAACATGGCATTAAGCAGCACCTGACTGCTCCCTACACGCCCTAGCAAAATGGCATTGTTGAGCATCGCAATCACACAGTGATGGAGATGGTTCCCGCATGCTAAAGCAATCGCAAAGCTAGAAGATCCCTATTGGGCTGAAGCAAGACAAACGGCCGTATATCTTCTCAACAGGGCACTAACAAAGATTCTACAAAACAAAATGCCAGAAGAGGAATGGAGTGGTAGAAAGCTGTCAATTTCTCATTTGTGAGTATTTGGTTGCAAAGCATACATGAATGTCCTAGCTTAGAACAGAAACAAGATAGAGCTAAAAACATTTCCGTGTATCCTTCTTGGCTATAGTACTACCTCGAAGGCATATCGTATCATGGCTCCTGAGACAAATAAAATATAGGAGAGTCAGGACGTGGTTTGTGACGAGTCATCCTTTGACTCAATAGTATCAACAAAAGATCCACTTCCAACCACATCTCACCGATTAGTCTTTGAATCAGATGATGAGCCAAAGGAGACTACTCACGTAAAAGAAATGCTGCCATGTGAACTATTTTTGACCTTGGAGAATTGGAGAATGTGACTCCACATCAATCCACATGGCAACGACACATTTTTTTCTCAAAAGCAGCCAAGTTATCGTCCAAAGTGGGTATAAAGCACTATCAAGGACTCACATTTGCAATAACTCCCAGATACATCATCCGGAGTCAAAACAAGGAGTCAAACAAGAAATGAGGTAAACTTTTCACTCATGAGTTCACCGATGAACAACTCCGAGCTAGATAATTTTCGTGAAGCACTCACCAACCTCGATGGAAGGAAGCTATGGTTACGAATATGACTCACTCATGAAAAATTAGACATGGGAACTTGTCGATCTGCCTACAAGAAAGAAACCCATAGGCTGCAAATGGGTTTTCAAGATAAAATATAAGGCAGATGGATCCATCGAAAAACATAAAGCATGACTTGTAGCAAAAGGATATGCTCAGAAAGATGGCATCGACTATGAAGAAACCTTTGCACCCACTGCGAAGATGAAGACCATCAGAGTAGTTTGCGCACTTGCAGCATAGAAAGGATGGAGACTTCAGTAGATGGATGTCAAGAGTGCTTTCCTAAATAGTTATCTGAAAGAAGAAGTATACATGACCCAACCTGAAGGATTTGTTGATGAAGAGTAGTCTAAGAAGGTATTTTGTCTCATCAAATCTCTTTACGGACTAAAACAAGCTCCTGTGGCATGGTATCTCAAGATTAATGATCACCTTCTGCAGCATGGGTTCACTCGTAGCCCTCGATTCCAATTTTTATGTAAAGAAGGTAGGCAAAGAAATTGTCATTCTGGTTTTATATGTAGATGATCTTGTGATCACTGAGTTCAGAAGATCAAGTTGATATTGTAAATAATGATCTCAAAAGAACCTTCGACATGACAGATTTGGGGCTACTACATTACTATCTTGGCTTGGAGATATGGTAAAAGGAGCATCACATTTTTGTCTCCCAAACAAAGTACGCCAAGACACTCTTGGAAAAGTATAGAATGTCTGACTATTGTAAACCTATATCCACTCCCATGGAAAAAGGCTTGCAACTTTCAAGATTCCAGGACTCACCTCAAGTAGATGCTACTCCTGCAGTAATTTGTTGGAGGGCTCATCTATTTGACATATACCAAACTATATCTCTCGCTTATGCTATCATCTATCTTTCCGGGTTCATGCAGGAGCCGAAGAAGTGTCACTGGAATGCAGGAAAGCATGTTTTGAGATATGTCTAAGGAACAATTGATTATGGTCTGGAATATAAGAAGAATGATTAATTCTTCTTACAAGGATACGTCAACTCGGACCTTCTGGATCTATTAATGATAGGAATTCAACTATAGGATACATATTTCATCTTGGATCTGGACCTATCTCGTGGATCGAAAGAAGAAGAATGTTGCTTCTATCTCATCCCTAGAGGCGAATATCATGCCGCATGAGGAGCTATGTGCGAAGTGATATAGATACATCACATTTTGGATGACACGGGAATTCCTAAAAACAATCACCTATTCTCTATTGCAACAATCGAGTGTGTTGAAGCTCGTGAAGAATCTAGTCTTTCATGAATGAACAAAGTATATTAAAATTGACTTCCATTTCATTCGAGAGCACGTCTTGAACCATCAAATTCAGCTCCAGTACTGTCCTACTGAAGCACAAGTTGCCAACATTCTCACTAAATCTCTTGGAAAAGTGAAATTTGAACTTTTTAGGGGTCACATTTGCAAGAATAGTGTAATAAGGTGGCAAATGTTAGCATATGTTGCATAGTTCATATTTTAGGATTTTTTTCTGTTTTATCCCTTTATTTTATCTTCCTTGGTGTATTCCATTATTCTCTCTCCTTCATCCAAATCTTCCTCCTTCAGTTTAGATGAATGTAGTTGATTATTTCTCCTATATAATGTACATACTTCTTCATAATAAAATAAGTGTGTTGAGAGTTATTCACTCCACATTCTTCTTAGGATCTATTTGATTCCTACACTAATTTCCATGGGGAAGAATAAATCGATAGGTTTCTTGAGAGATCTTCAACATACAAGAGCAAATGTGGAGATCAATATAATAAATATCTAATGGTTGGAATATTCAAAAATGTTGTACCAAAACAAATATCCTCTACCTCCTCCTCCTATAATTGAAAATAAGTACAAAATCTTTTCTAGAAAGGAAATCAAAGAAGGAATAAAAAAGTTAGCAAAGATGAAAAATGCAAGACATTGATGGGCTACAAGAGGAATTTTTAAAATGGAGTATGGATGACATTACACCACACATGAAAGATATTTTCAATAAAGTTATTTGGTACATTTTTTTTTGAAAAGCTCGAACAACCAACATCATTGTCCTCTTCACAAAACTCGGTGATGTCAACAATCCATCAAACTACCACATTATTATGATTAATACTATTTTCAGAAAACTCCTTGGTAGTATGGTGGAACATAGAATTACTATTTGGGCTGAAAATGAAGGTAATCGGGCTAAATGACAAGTTGGTTTTAGACCAAACATTCTACTATTGATCATTGTGTCACCCTTAGACACCGATTGAAAAGGTTTTGGAAAAGAAAGGGAAGAAGTCAATTATTGTTTTATTGAATTCAAAAAGGCATTTGACACTCTACCAAGAAGAAAAATATGGGCTAGAATGGAAAAATTGGGTATACCTTTAAAAGTATAGGGTAGCGGTTCATAGGCTTTATGAGTAATCTCAAGAAAAAATAAGAACAAAGGATCGCTTATCCGAGTGCTTTCAGAGTGACATTGGGTTCAAGCAAGGATGTCCTCTATCTTTCACTTTATTTGGGCTATATATAGACAAGTTAGAGGAGTGGATTGACACAATGGGTGGGGAGTGGATTCCACCTAGCTTATTATGTGCTAAAATTATTTCTTTATGTTGATGACCTTATTCTAATGGCTAAAACAACACATGGATTGCAAGATCACTTGAGATCTCTCTGAAAGCTTTATATATCCTCCAAAACATATGTAAATTAGTAGGATTGTGTGATTCAAAAACAAAATTAAGTCTTTTAGATTGCTTGTTATTCGGTGATTTTATATGGTTGTGAATTTCGGGGTAGTAGTACCTCGGTGGTGAAATAGAGAAAATAGAAAGGTTACAAATTTTTTTATCACAAGTAGCTTCAAAATAAAATCCACGGTTCCTTACAAGATCCTTCTTGGTGAAGCTAGGGCCTTCCCGATGGAGGCATCATCTTTGATTCGAATTTTGGGGTACTTGAAGAAAGTAGAAAGCATGGACGGTTTTTAGTGGCCCAAGATAACACCGAAAGAAAAGTTGAATAGAAGGAAGTGTACTTGGATGAAGTAGAATGAAAAGTGGATGAAGAAATGGGGAACTATCATGTAGGACTGTCCTAACACTAATGGGGATATCAAAAAGTATGTGAGAAATAAATTCAAAATTACCATGTGGACAAAAAAATTGTGAAGAAAAAGAGAATACTATGTCAAGAACTTTAATCCCACATGTGACCATGAGAAAAAACACTATATGGAGGTGGAAATAAAGTGGAAAGCTATAATGCTAATTGCCCAGCTTGAAAACTAGTTCGCACCATCTCGATGTGAAACAAGAAGATGGACAACGTCGAAAAAAGAATGCTTCGAAGAGTTTTACGGTTTTGTAGGACAAGCTTTATGGAAACAAAATGGCATTTCCTAATAGAGCATGTAGCGTATGAGGACATTCGAGTAACTATACTAATTGTTTATAAAAAAAATTCTTATAACCTTGTTTAAATAGGATAAGATTACAAAACAACAGATTACTTGACTAAAATCCATAATAAAAGGCTCAAGATTAGCAAAGAAATCTTAGAAAAAGCAAAAGTAACAATTTTGGATCGGTTTCTTTGGTATTTTTTTGGCTAGGTTTGTTTTTACCATTTTCGGGTGCCATAGGTCGCTTGCCTCTCGTAGACATCATTAAAATCCTTCATTCATTATTCGTTCATGCTTATGTTTTATGGTTGATATATGTTTAAGAGCTTATTTATTTAAAGTTATAGTTGTCACCTATGAAAACATTTATAGCAATGTTTTAGAAATTTCCTAAAGAAGTTACTTATAATGTTGTTTTTCTTTTCGATTATGGATCCATTTGTGAGTTTTGAAAGGGTGTTTCCTTTTATTATCAACCATACAATTATTTAGTGTCCACACTTTCACCAACGGTGTTGACGTATTTAGTTTTTCTTCCTTTAAAATAAATATAAATCTCTAGTAATTTAGAGGAATTTTTCTTTATTTTAAATATTTTCTATTACATTTGTAATTTTATTCCCGTTTTTATTTTTAGATAATGATAGTTATTTTGTGCCAGTGGATTTGTCCTTTCGACATTTCACAAGCACTTATGAATGTTGTTAGTATATTTTATTATTAAACATAAGAATAAATAATGTAATATGTATTATTGGTGTTGGTGAAATATTCAATATTGATGAGATTGGTTGTCTTGCGTATTGCAAGAAACATATCATTTAAGTCATGTTTTATGTTTTCACAAAGAGGAAACCCGTCTCACAACGAAAAAATAATTATTGCGAAGAGTTTTTCCCATTTTTAATATCGAAATGTTTCTTCGTGCAATACATACAACATTTGATTTCACAAGTCTTCATAATATTAAAGCCACTAATTTGAGAAAACTAGTTGATTTGGTGTCCAATCTAACATAAGATTTACATGGGACAACACAACTAAAAATTGAAAAATATTCATATTTTTTTCATTAAACGATGTTTTATGCGGACACATAAAATAATAATATTAACTTCCATTATAATGTTATTAAAATCTTTATAATATACAATAATTATTATGTTTTTAAGATTCACTTAATATTTAAGTATTAATAATATGGAGAAACCATATTTAAAAGTCATAGAAACAAATCCATCAATTATTATGTTTAAGTGAGAAGGTGACTTGCATTGTGATGTTACCTTTATTGACATAAAAGAACCTTTTTAATAGATATTATAGTTTTTTTTTTTTTAAATAGTTTTGAAGGGACTATACCGTGTTACAAAAAAAGCTCACAAACCAAATAATGCACTAAAAGCATATAAAAATGGATTAGAATCCAGGATATACATGAGAACCAACTATACTCAAAACTATAAACAGGGAACAAAATAGTTGTAGAAAGAAAGATACTATGATAAAAGAACATAACACACAATTGGCAATTGGTAAAATGAGACAAACACCCACTGTTTTAAGTTTTGATAATATGTCATATGTCATATGTATGAAAAACAGTTTCTAATTTGTGTCTCAGTGCAACCTCCTCAATCCCTCGGTTTCGCCACGTTTCCCTTTCCCGTTTTTCCTTTCTGGTTGTCCCTCGTCAAAGATCCTGAATCAGAGACTTCAACGGTCTTTTTATTGCTGGGAAGCGGTCCATATGCCCAATTCTGTTGTGTTAACGCAGACTTATTCTGGTGTGGTGTGCAGCAGCTGGGGGTGTGGACTGTGGCCATGGCGTTTGGGCAGAATCTAAGTTGCCGTGCATTTGTGCCGGTCGATTTTTGGTGCTGCTTGTTGGTGTTGTAATTATGTGCTGCATTAAGGAGGTTAGATCGAGCAGAGACATGGAGCATAAGCATAACGCCGAGTAAAAAAACATTAAACTCGCCATGTTCGAAGTTTGATTTGTCAAGAATAAAAATCTTATAGTTCAAACCGAGGTTTCTAGCCGGACCGCATGTTGGATCCCCTTCACCACAATCGCTGCCAACTCTTAGTCTGCTTTTGTCATCTGCAAGCATAAACATATCATAATATTAATCATAACGTTTTGTGATTAGTCATAGAAAGACGATTCATAGAAAAAGAAGTTAGCAAACTTGGACGGATATTTGTTTTATCTTGCAAAAAAAAAAAAAAATGAGGGGAATTAAAAACAACCGTGGTCCAACGATCGACTCGCCCAAGAGGCGGGAATAATGTGGTGCGAGATGGTGGCAAATGCGACCAAAACAGAGGCTTGCAATATCGAACAAGAGAGTAACGAATCAATGTGCAATGTTGGAATTTGGAAACAAAGTGAACACTATAAATAGACAAAGGTTTGCCCCGCCTTGCTCGAAGTGGCGGTGCTCAAAATGCCGCTGCTTATAGTGGTATAAGGGCATGGTCCCATGGAGGGGTTTTCTTGTAGCGGAAGGTCCCATCGTTATTTTTAAAGCCACTACGGGAAAAAAAATAGAATCTAGTCCCAAAAATAGAAGCTTCAATTTTTTAGCCCCTAAACTTAAGAGGTGGTTGGAGAGGGGGGGCTGGGAGTTTCCCCCTACAATTTAGGGCTGATAGAATCTAATATACATTCCCGCCATTATTTTTAGGTGATTTTAGAGGAAATATGATTTTATTTACCCACAAATAACCATAAAAATTCAATGGGATCCTATAATATCTTAGCGGGTATTGTTGAGGAAACTAATAAAAATCATGGGACCTTAAAACTGCTAAAATGCTCCTAAATTTTCTCAGCAGCACCCACTGAGATATTTATGGAGCCCCCTCCATGGGACCATGCTCTAAGTGGGTGGATCAAAGATAACGATTTATTAACTTAATGTGACTTCTTCGCATTCTGTCATCTTTTGTATCAATGACTTCCTACATATTTTAGAAAAAAAGCATATAACAGTCTCTTTTGGATTAAAAGAGTTTATTGTGGATGCTCATGGATTCCACGAGCGCCATTTCCACCTATTTTTGTATCAATGCCTTCCTACATATTTTTCCAAAAAAAGCATATAACAGCCTCTTTTGAATTCAAAGAGTTTCTTGTGGATGCTCATGGATGTCTTATCGACTTTATAACAGCCTCTTTTGGAATTAAAAGAATTTGCCGTGGATGCCATGGATGACTTTTCAACGTTTAAAGGGAAGATCAGAGGGCCACGCGTCATCTTTCGAACAATTACCGCCCCTGCATTTGGAATAATTTATTACTGCTGGTCTCCTGAATAAATTCAAATGTTTCCAGTCGCATCTACGGATTGAGCGAGTTGAATTCATGTTGTCAAAGTTGGAAGTAGGAAAAATATCATCAGTGGGACACTCCCTGCTTTTCTCGCAAACTTGATGAATCTCACCAACTTAACCAGTGTCGACTGTCAATAATCTGACCAACTTGATGAATTGGAAGGCCCTCTCCCAAAAGATATATGTTAATGCAGAGGCGCAATTCTTTATTCTTTAATGGTATTATAGAATCAAATATCTTCCCACCAACATAGAGCATGGTAGTAGATAACAAACATGGTGTTCATGTGCCTCTATCCTCATTTGGGCATTGTCGTCCTCTTATTTACAGATGCAATACTAATTTTCCTAGAGATTGAGACTGACTTGGGTGTGCAGGGAGGCTATGGATACGCAATACATGCTTAAAATCCCATAATTATAATTTTTAAACATGGAAATGAGGTTGATGTGCCATTCTCTTTACCACTCAAAGTTCAAAGCATATGTTGTATTTTTTTCTAAAAGTTTAAGCTAATATAATATGATTTCGGTGCACTAGGCTTTGAATTGAATAGATCTTTTTGTTGTTATTTTATACGTATTTTCCTGCATTTAAATTCCCAAAATTCTTGTGTTTACTTATATTTGTGTACCTTCATAAAATTATACATTTATTTTTCAATAGAATATTCTTTACAAATAATATCTTTTCTTTGAATGCCTAAAATGATTATGATCCATTAGATTGAAGAGTAAATTCATAAATCTATTACACCTATATATTTGTAATATCTTTTTATGGATTCTAAGTATTAGGAGAAGACAATGCGCTTATTACAAATTCTTGAAGTTCATTATATAAGTCTAAAATAAAAGAGAGTTCTTCATGGGTTAAACAATCCTACCTATTTTTTCTATCATCTCCTCTTCTCTCGTCTATAAATTTTGTTTAAAAACTCAAGAAAATTTTCTCTAAATATATGTCTTTATATTCAAGTTCGATATACTTCTTCACTTCAATTTGAAATTGCTTCTACTATAAAAATACTTAATAAAAAAACCAATCCCATAGTTGGTTGGCTAGGTCCACACTAATATATAAAATGCAATTTATCATGATCTTTAGACCAATAGAGGTGATGTCACAATGGAAATCATCCTCTTATTAATATAATGCTTGATTGGTTGTGGAATGATTATGTTTGCTTACTCAACCTTCGCCCCTCTCATGTGACTTAAAAAATCCAAAAAAATCTTGTAAAATTGCTTCAAACTTCATACCTTACTACACAATTCGATATGCCTCTTAACCACATCCTTATTTCAAGAGAAGTGATGTCATAATGGAAACGACCTTCTTACTAACATAACAATCGAAAAATGAAGGATAAATATATATACTTGCTTAATTGTAGTTTCAAAAATCAAAAAAATAATCTTGCAAAATTATTTTTTTAAAATTGGAAATGTTTCTTCAATATCTCTTAGTTTTAGTTCTACCACTTTAAAAAAACCTCACCACTTACCATTCAACCTATATACTAAAATGTACCTTTTAAAAATAAAATACAATTAAAATTGCATCTTAATTGTAAAGACTCAAATATCAATGTACATGTCTCTACTCCAAATTTAAAATGGTGGAAGACTCTAAATTCATTTAAAGAAGGGCATGAAATGAGTTTTTAAAAAAGGTATTAATACTTCTAAGATAAAGAGACTAATAAAACTTTGGAACTTTAGTACTAGAATGGGAATTAAGATACTTTTATCACCTTTGGAACTTTAGAAAAATTGTGATTCATGTGATGTGTAACTAGTGCACATATATTTTTGATGAAAAAATCTTATATTATAATAATGCAATAAGATACAAGATAAGCTTTCAACAAAAAAATAGGTAGTATGAGAGCACAAAACCACAAACAAAAACTAGAACAACAAAAAGTCAAACTAGGTTGAGCCTAGGAAAGTACAACAAAACAAAAAACATTGCTACTAAAAAAAGAGGTAAAATCAAGCAAAGAACTAAAAACATGTCTAAAGCGGGCGGATCCTTATCATCCGACCACCCCAAACCAGTAATTTTCCCAATGTTAGGAATCTCCCAACCAACAACAAGCTCTTCCTCGTGGTCTACTTCCTCGCGCATAGGTGTAATGAGGCTGAGACACGAGAATTTTCAGAGGATGAAAGGGTGGTGGTGGTTTCAAGTGGCTTAGCACGAAGTGGTGGTGGAGAAGAGCCACCACCATAGAATCCATCTAACATAGATTCACCTCTATTTGATTGTACCCTGAGAATCCATCTAACATAGATAGCATTTTTGAGCATGTGGCAACTTGCAATACTTGGTCCATCATGGGGAGAGGGTACTTATCCTTCAAAGAACCCTAATTTAGATTTCTGAAGTCCACACAGATCCGAATCTCACCATTCTTCTTTTTGACATGCACTATATTAGCAATCCACATTGAATGGTGGATGGGGAAGATGATCTTAGCCTTCAAAATTTTTGTATTTCTTGGAAAATTTTATCAGCTATCTTTGGATTATATTGCCTTTATTTCTGTTTGAAGGGTTTGATCCCATGCTTAAGAGGAATGAAATGTTGCATTTATGTATGCTGAAAAGCCTTAAGATCATCATAAGAGTAAGCCAAAACATCAACATACCTCTTCAACAGATTCACCACCTTCTTTTTCTCTTCATGAGTGCAACATTTTCTAATGTTGACCATTTTGGGATCATCAAGACTCCCAATATTCACTTTCTTAGTCTCAGCAGATTGTCGGGCTCCTTGAGAAACTTTAGACTTCATATACCTGTCATGTTTATCAAAAAGATCCTCCAAACTCACCAGCCCTTTAGGGATTTTGTTTCCTTTCAATTTGATGCATCGATCTTGATCCATCTCTTCTTTAACACCCTCTTTATTTGATAACAAACAATCTCTAAGTAGATTGTCACTTCCTTCAAATTACAATTAATGAAAGTTGTCTTTGAGCTCCAAGAAAGAAAGCAAATGTTCATCACCGAAAACTTGCCAATTATTTATAGTGTTAGGCACACCGGGTCTATGGATCATCTCAATGGTGAATTTCTCTTCAGGGAAATCGGGATGAGGAATTAACAAGGACCCCGAAAAGATAGAGAGTAATCCCTAGAGTTCCTTTCCCTTGGTACAACTTCAATGGACAAAGAATCAAGGAATTCAATGGAATCCCAAACCAGATTCCTATAGTGCTTTAAATTTCTATTCTTTACCCGATAAAGGTCTCTAACCTATTTTACAATTAGCTTTTCATCTTCATGAGCAAGAAGGTTCTTCACTCCCATATCCTTCGCCATGCTCAGCGAGAAGAATGAGGGCATCATACTCAGCAATATTGTTGGTATTTTAAAATTGAAAATTGAAGGAGAAAGGATGAACCTTACCCACAGGAAAAATGATCACTACACTAGCTCCAAAACTAGCTGAAGAGTAGCTCCCATCAAAATCCAAAGTTCACACACCATTAGGGTCATGAATCACTCCCTTAGGAAGTTTTTCCTCATCTTGTGACATGATCATATAGTTACCATGCCCTATATCTGCATAGAGTATCTGTGCTTTTGGGTCATCAGTCTTTTGCACAATGTACTCAGTCTATTTCTCAGGTAGCAGCTTCTTCATTTTTCCATTGACCGGGATCAAAGCATGCGACCAGTCCATTTGAATTTCCCCTCCTACCTCCTTACAAAAATTTCTACTCAACAACATCCCATATGATAAAATGATAAAATGATAGAGGCTCACGCCTCTTTTTTCTTTATATTAGGCATAACACGTATGTGTTATGCCTCGTAAATCCCAAACCCGACAATTTAAAATGTGATTGTGTTATAATAGAACGCGTACGTGTTTTTCTTTATTTTTCAATTTTTGTCCACTTTTTAGCCACCCAAATTTGTGCACTTACCCGGTAAGCTAACTCAACACAACTATTAAGCTAACTCCATAAAACTAATACACCTAAACAAGCTAACCCAACAAGTGTAGGGATAGCCTAAGTGTAAGAATTATCCTAATAAAAATAAGAGGATAAATAATAACCTACACTAACACTTTTTATGATATCTCTAGAGTATGTTGCCTTAATGATCTATATACCACACCGCTTTCTCATTCAAATTATTTATATAAATGACACATGGTTCATATGATTTTTCTCAAAAGAAATAAGAGTTTATCCTACACCCCCAAAATTTTCCCTCCCCTTGACTTCTTCTCCCTCAACCCCCTCGCCCCTCTTCATCTTGCGATATTTCAATCTTTTAACATTAAGATTTTCGATGCATCCCCTTTGTTGTCTCCATTGTACCATTTGTATGTAATTTCTAGTTATTTTTAGAAAATAGCGTGGAGTGTGGTAGTCAAAAGAAGTGTTAGAGATATTTAGAAAAGGAAATGTCTTTTCAAGCAACAACAATATCAACGGGACTAAGAGATGCTAATTTTCTTGTTGGTACTAATAGGCCCTAAAACAATGTGAAATCTCTACCATGGAGTATTTGCTTTAGAAAATAGAGTAAATGACTCCATAAACATGAATAATGATTTATTGTTAGGTTTTCATAAATTTAATTTGGCCATGACATTTAAATAGGTAAGGTAAATCTTATAAATTAAAATATATATTTACCTTAAAAAGTTGTTATACTTCTATTTAAATCCATTTATTAAATAGTATGTTATATTTTTTTACATTTTTAAGTACTTATTTGGTAAATGTAAAATCTAATTTAATCAAGGATAAAATGTAAGATTTGAATTAGCTATTTCATGGCGTAACAATGTTAATAACGTAAATCATAGGTACGTTATTTTAAGACATATTTAAGATGTTTTTTTCTTATAGCATAAATAAGGTATGTTAGATATATCATGTTTACGGGAATGTATTTGCACTATATTATACAACTACTTTCAATTCAAACATCTATAGGATAGTAAAAACGAATAATAAAATCCATATTGAGTTTGTAAATATATCTACTAGTATATTTATCTTAGATAAATATATGTAAAATATGTCGCGAGATATCATTCTTGAGCTTCCTCTATTATATTTGTAACATGTAGAGGAACATATTCCACTTATGTCACAAATCTAATTTATGTTCTTAAAGAATGATACTAGTCAACTTCTTTTACATAGATTTATCTAAGATATGTATTCTAGTTTATATTTTCTTTTTAATCGTTTATATTTGAATTATGTTTACATTGTGTCACCATAAAATAATTTTATCTAAAATATTGTCATCTCATTTTTTTCTTATGAGCATGAAATTAGATTTCTCCCCTCATTGTTACCATTATAGAATGCCTATGGAAATAATTACTATTTTTTATTTTCTTTTCATATTTTTATAAAGTGACAATACAATGAATGTCAAATTTAATATATAGAATAAAAGTTGACACGGTCATATTATTAGATCTACCCCTTACTTGTTAAATTCTTTATCAATATAAAGAATGTGTATTGACATGATAAAAATGTATTTTTTAAACCATAAAACTGTTATTATGCATGGAATTGACTCGTAATCGATTAAGAGAATAAGGTCAAAAGTATGTGGGTAGCTATAAAGCGTTAATTGTAGTATGCATGGAATTGACTCTAGTCGATTCATAGAATAAGGTCAAAATTCCTTGGGTAACTATAAAACATTGTTTCCATGCCCAATTTAGGGATAAGAAAACACATGATAAATAGGGATTCCCTACCAAGGATCATCTTACTTTGGTTAGCTACAATTGTAGAGGCTATCCTTGGAGGGGGTCTGGGTTAAGGCCCATAGCAGAGGGTAAGTATATTATTGTCTTAGTTGAAAATCATGATCATGAGGGCTGGAGAGTGCCAAAATTTGAAGGTTATGTAAAAGTATCAGTTTGGAATGAGTTGGTGGATAATGGAAAAGGGAATGAAGGGGTAATGAT
The DNA here is from genome assembly GCA_018340775.1 of Taxus wallichiana var. yunnanensis. NCBI lineage: Eukaryota > Viridiplantae > Streptophyta > Pinopsida > Cupressales > Taxaceae > Taxus > Taxus wallichiana. The sequence goes on along the minus strand of CM031237.1, from coordinate 701,249,439 downwards.
CTTGGTTAGGGAAACATGGCAAGGATTCATAAAGGAAGAAAAAAAGCATCCACATAATCAATTCATATGGATGAAATTGAAATACAAGGAAGACACAATTCATCTAAAGCATCTTTCTAATTTGCTCCCTATGGTTTTAAAACATACAAGAATAGGAACCTAGATAGAGAAGATCCTTTTGTAGCATTGAAAAAATATATTATAGAATTTTATGCCTTGGGCGAGGTCATTTTACTAGGGGAATTTAATGTAAGAACAAAAATAATCGGGCTCTTTACCTTGGTATATAGGAGGGGTTGAACAACAACCCTTTATAGTTAGATGAAGATGAACAACATAAGTGGGAAAAGGTCTCACAAGACAAAAAAGGTGATATCTCTCATTTTGGAGCTGAATTATTGGGGATATGGAGTTTACATAATTTGATCATTTGTAATGGGTTAAAAGGATGGCCGAAGTCCTGAAGCATCACTGTCATACTCACAACGGACAAATCGTTGTGGATTATGTTATCTTGTAAAGCATTATGTCAAGGGTTTAAGAGGTAGAGATAGGAAGTTGTCCAATTGAAATGAAATCAGATCATAACCCCGTTATTATGAAGATTACTATGAAAAAATATGATTAAAAAGGCCTAATCTTCAACCATGTAAAGAAGTACAGGTCTTTTGACTCAGAGAATTAAGACACTTTTAAAGCTATAATTACAAAATAGATTCAGGAAATTCAAGATTTTGACAATTTTAAAGGGAACAAGGGATTTATGAAGAGCAATAATTTGATGGTTATAATTCACAGGAACTCTTGGAGTGAAATCATTCTAGAGCCGTAAGAAGTACCAAAAATATTTTCCTAGCTAATCGGGGTTTGATGATGATTCGCAAGGCCACAAAGAAAATGGTGAATATTTCAAAAAGGGACGAAAAAAATATATAAAAGCGTACAAAAATTTAGTGAGAGATTAAAAACTAGAATTCATGAAGATAAGGAGGAAGGAGCTGATTGTTGGCATATGTTGCATAGTTCATAGTTTAGGAGTGTTTGTTCTATTTTATCGCTTTATTTTTTCTTCCGTAGTGTATTCCATTGTTCTCTCTCCTTCATCCAAATATTCCTCCTTTGGTTTAGGGAATGTAGTTGATTATTTCTCGTATATAATGTATGTACTTATTCATAATAAAACAAGTGTGTTGAGAGTTATTCACTCCAAATTCTTCTCGGGATCTATTTGATTCCTAAATTTTGGTATTCGAGCAGCAAACAATCCTTTGGCTTGTGGAAAATAGAAGCAAACAAGGAAAAAGCGCATCGCGTGGTGGAGAAACAAAGGCCTGTAATTTTTTTCTTGTCTTTTTCTATCGGCCTGCACTTTTTTTTCTTGCTTTGATACCTACATGGAGGAACTAGAGTGGTTTGAAGCCACTAGAATGTGCGTGGAAGTATAAAATTGGTCATGTTCTTCTTTGCGACTGGAAGAAGTCCCATGCTTCTTTGCGCATGAAAGAAAACAAAACAATTTATGCGTGGTGTAACCTTCATTCTATGTGGAGAAAGAATAGATGTGGAGAAAATATTATTGTTTTTTCTTTTCTTTGTGTGAAAAGAGAAATAAAGAAAAGGAAACAATGGCCTGGATTTTACTTGTGTGGTGGAGATTTTTTTTTAAAACCCGTGCTTGGTTTTTTCAACTGCGTGGAGGAAAATCAGAAAATTATATATATATTTTTTGCATGGAGATTTTTTTGTAGACCTGTGCTTTGTATCTTGTGTACGTGGAAGGACATGTGTGGAGCTATGCGTTGGAAGTCACAGCATATACTTGTTTTGTCTTCTAATTTGCTATAGCAAATTTAGATCCATCTGCATGAATGATTCAGTAGAGAGGTGAGATTTTTGAAAATCTGAGTGGAAATTGCTTGGAAATCACAGTTTAAAACTCCTCTCTGCGTGAATATATTGTATTCCTACGTGGAATCTAACCAAAGCACTAGTGCAAGTAGCAAGAAACAAGTGTCCGGTCCCAAACCCGCATAAAATAAAAACAAAGGAACAAAAGTACCTACGTGGAATTACATGGAAGATTCTTTGCTTAGCATGAAGTGACTACTTTTCTCTACGTGGAATTCTCAAACTGTGTTTGAAGCATTTCTCTTCTCGTAGCAACGTGGGAAGACATTCATTATTGCAGCATAGAAGATATCTAATGCTTGTTGCATAATTTTCATATCTTTAGAAAAGAGTTGAAGTTGAACTTCGCATGAAAGTTTGATACTGATACTCAACCAAGGAAACATGAAGCTGATCCTACAACACTTTGCCGAATGTCGAGTGTAGACAACTCGATTGAGAGCATCAATAACACGGTCGCCACATCTAAAAGCCGAAATATCAACTCGCCAATTAGAGAACACCGTGAAGAAGCCCCTGAGAGCTCCGGGTTCTACTTTGCTTTGTTGAATGAGCTTCGGAATATCGACAATCTAGCCTTCAACAAGCTAGTTCGAGAAGGACTTCTTGAATACTTCTTTTTTGATGTCACCTGCCAAGAAAAGTGAGTATGGGAAGAATTAAAAGCCAAGTATGATGTCGACTATGACGATGAAGAAGAACACCCTACAAAGCGTTGCCGTCTCACAACACGTGAATATCGCAAGCATCTACGAGCAAGTAATTCTCATCAGTGAGTCAAAGTTGTAATAACTCTTGAAATAAATAAATAATTTTTTTATTATGATGTCTACTCCGAAGTTACTTCGATGCTCAGTTGCTCAAAGGGTCCAATTTTGTGGCTTGGAAGACAAAAATGAAGACAATCCTTTAGTTTGAAGGATTATGGGGAATTGTCACAGGGTCTGTGCCTGCTCCCACAGCCCCCGATGAACTAATAAAATATGAAATGGCTAGTGCTAAAGCCTTGATGCTGATAATGCTCAGTATCAGTGACAATGTGCAACCACATGTTCGGAATGTAGAGAAACCAAAGGAGGCCTAGGACAAGTTGGAAACCATTTATGAAGCCAAAAATCAGACAAAGATTCTTCATCTTCAGTCAAAGTTACACACCCTCTCTATGGGGTCAGATGAGAAATTAGAGGAGTTCTTACATCATGTGGCTGAGCAGAGATTGGAGTTATTGGCACTCGGTGAAATGGTGGACGATAAAATTCTCATTGTAATCACCTTGAGAGCACTCCCTTCTCAATTCTAAATGTTCGTTACGACACTGAATGTGTCTAAAAAAATATGACATTCGAAGAGCTTGTGAATTTACTACAACAGGAAGAAGCCATCACTTCATCACACGAGGAATCTTAGGATAAAGCCTTGTTGTCAAATCCTTATCTTGGCCAAAAGAATCAGAAGGGTCCCCCAGTGAAGCCAAATCAAGCCCAACCAAAACAACAACAAAAAGATCAAAAGTGAAAGAGATGGTGTCACATTTACAGAACAAATACTCATGAAACTGATCACTGCTGGCATAATAGCTTGAAATAGGGGTCTTCAAGTCATACAAGCACATCCAGCGTGAAGATTTTCAAAATTCCAAATGACGTCCCCACTGGAGAAAGTAGAAGGGACATCTCGCAGCCCAAGAAGATGATGAATTTGATGAGGAGACATCAGAAGGAGCCCATTGTGGTAAGAACCTTGTACTCGTCTCTCAAACTTCTTAGCCCACGAAAAAAGTCTAGTTGATAGACTCTAGTGCAAGCAAGCATATGTCAGGTGACAAGAAGCTATTTGATTCAGTACACGAAGAACCAACTGGAGATCCAGTTCGGATAGCGGATGACAAAGAGTACATTGCAGAAGGAATAGGGAATGTCACCATTCGTTTGGGACCATGGAAATGTACACTTACAAAGGTACTATATGTTTTTGGCTTGACTAGCAACCTCTTGTCAATTACTCATCTCTTGAATCATCATCTTAAGGTAGAATTTCTTGTTCAAAATGGCATTAAATCATGTTTAATCTCCCGACAAGGTACGGTTCTTGCTAAAGATTTTGTAAAAGATAAGTTATTTGCTTTAGATACTGTTTCATCTTCTGCAGTAGCTTTATCTGCTTCAACAATAGAATCAACTGCCCTATGGATTTTTAGATATGGACACTTGTTGGTCAATTCATTTGCACTGGATGAGTTCAAAAGCAATGGTCGTGGACTACCGAAATTGTCCAGTTCCTTTCCTATTTTACCTAGTTGTCTTGGAGGAAAACAACATAGAGATCTATTTCAAGCGAGCACCTTCCATGCTAAGAAATTTCTGGAGGTAGTTCATACCAATCTGAATGGCCCATTGCCTACTTTTTTTTTAGGATATAAGTACTTCCAACTATTCGTGGATGACCACTCTCACAAGATGTGGGTATATTTCCTGAAGAAGAAAAGTGAGGCTCTTCAACACTTCCAGAACTTCTATCATTGTGTTGTGAAATAGACTGGACAACCACTTCTTCTACTTCACTCAAATCGAAAGGGGGAATTTACATCAAAGAATTTCATGGCCTTCCTGAACCATCACGGCATTAAATAGCACTGATTGCTCCCTACATGCCTCATCAAAATGGCATTGTTGAGCGTCGCAATCGCATAGTGATGGAGATGGCTTGTTGCATGTTATCAACTACAAAGCTAGAAGAATGCTATTGGGATGAAGTAGTACAAATGGCTGTATATCTTCTCAACAGGGCACCGACAAAGATTCTACAGAACAAAATGCCAGAAGAGGTATGGAGTGGTAGAAAGCCATCAATTTCTCATTTGCAAGTATTTGGTTACACAACATACATGCATGTCCCAGCTCAGAAGAGAAAGAAGGTAGAGCCAAAAACACTCCCATGTATCCTTCTTGGCTATAGTACTACCTCGAAGGCGTATCATCTCATGGATCTTAAGAAAAAGAAAATATACGAGATTCGGGACGTGGTTTGTGATGAGTCATCCTTTGAATCAATAGTATCAACAAAAGATCCACTTCCAACCACATCTCACTGATTAGTCTTTGAATCAGATGATGAGCTAGAGGAGACTACTCAAAGAAAAGAAATGTTGTTAGGAGAACTATTTGTTGACCTTAGAGAATTGGAGAATGTGACTCCACATCAATCCACATGGCAATGACACAGTTCTTCTCAAAAGCAGCCAAGTTCTTGTCTGAAGTGGGTACAAAGCACTATCAAGGACTCACATTTGCAACAACTCCCAGATACATCATCCGAGTCAAAACAAGGAGTCAAACAAGAAATGAGGTAAACTTTGCACTCATGAGTTCACTGATGAATAGCTCCGAGCCAGATAATGTTCGTGAAGCACTCAGTCAACCTCAGTGGAAGGAAGCCATGGTTATAGAATATGACTCACTCATGAAAAATCGGACATGGGAACTTGTCGATCTCGCTCTGAGGTGAAAGAAACCCATAGGCTGCAAATGGGTTTTCAAGACAAAATATAAGGCAGATGGATCAATTGAAAAAAAAACATGACTTGTTACAAAAGGATATGCTTAGAAAGAGGGCATCAACTATGAAGAAAACTTTGCACCCACTTTGTGAAGATGAAGACCATCGAGTAGTTTGTGCACTTGCATCATAGAAAGGATGGAGACTTCAAATGCAAATGGAGTGCTTTCCTAAATGATCTAAAATAAGAAGTATACATGACCCAACATGAAGGATTTTTTGATGAAGAGTAGCCTAAGAACGTATGTCATCTCATCAAATCACTTTATAGACTGAAACAAACTCCCAAGGCATGGTATGTCAAGATCAAAAATCACCTTTTGTAGAATGGGTTCTCTCGTAGCCCCTTAGATTCCAATTTGTATATAAAGAAGGTAGGTGAAGAAATTTTCATTCTGTTTGTATATGTAGATGATCTTGTGATCACTAGCAATTAAGAAGATTAAGTTGATATTGATAAGAATGATCTCAAAAGAACCTTCGACATGAAAAATTTGGGGCTACTACATTACTGTCTTGGCTTGGAGATATGGCAAAAGGAGCATCACATTTTTGTCTCCCAAACAAAGTACACCAAGACACTCCTGGAAAAGTATGGAATGTTTGACTGTAAACCTATATCCACTCCCATGGAAAAAGGCTTGCAACTTTCAAGATTTCAGGACTCACCTCAAGTAGATGCTACTCTCTACAGGAAATTTGTTGGAGGGCTCATCTATTTGACATATACCAGACTAAATCTATGCTATGCTATCAGCTATCTTTCCAGGTTCATGCAGGAGCTGAAGAAATGTCATTGGAATGCAGCAAAGCATGTTTTGAGATATGTCCGAGGAACAACTGATTATGGTCTGGAATATAAGAAGAATGATCAATTCTTCTTACAGGGATACGTCAACTCGGACCACGCCGGATCTGTTGATGATAGGAAGTCAACTACAGGATACATATTTCATCTCGGATCTGGACCTATCTCATGGATAAGAAAGAAGTAGAATGTTGTTTCTATCTCATCCATAGAGGAAGAATATATCGTGTCGCATGAGGAGCTGTGTGTGAAGTGATATGGATACGTCACATTCTGGATGACCTGAGAATTCCTGAAAAATAGTCACCTATTCTCTATTGCAACAATCAAAGTGTGTTGAAGCTCGTGCAGAATCCAATCTTTTATGAATGAACAAAGTATATTGAAATTGATTGCCATTTCATTCGAGAGCACATATTGAACCATCAAATTCAGCTCCAAGATCTTGTCCCTCTTGAAGTACAAGTTTCGACATTCTCACTAAATCTCTTGGAAAAGTAAAATTTGAACTTTTCAGGGGTCACATTTGCAAGAATAATGTAATAAGGGGGAATGTTAGCATACATTTACAGTTCATATTTTAGAAGTGTTTGTTCTGCTTTTATCCCTTTATTTTCTCTTCCTTGGTGTATTCCATTATTCTCTCTCCTTCATCCAAATCTTCCTCCTTCAATTTAGGGGAATGTAGTTGATTATTTCTCCTATATAATGTACATACTTCTTCATAATAAAACAAGTGTGTTGAGAGTTATTCACTCCATATTCTTCTCGGGATCTATTTGATTCCTAGATTGATTTCCATGGGGAAGAATAATCGAAAGGTTTTTAGAGAGATCTTCAACATACAAGAGAAAATGTGGAAAACAAAAAGATCACAAATATCCAATGGTTAGAATATTCAAAAATGTTGTATCAAAACAAATATCCTCTACCTCCTCCTCCTATAATTGAAAATAAGGACAAACTCTTTTCTAGAAAGCAAATCAAAGAAGGAATAAAAAATTTAGCAAAGTATGAAAAATGCTAGACATTGATGGGATACCAGAGGAATTTTTAAAATGGAGTATGGATGACATTACACCACACATGAAAGATATTTTCAACACAGTTATTTGGTACAGTGTTTTGGAAAACTGAACAACGAACATCATTATCCCTCTTCACAAAAACTAGTGATGTCAACAATCCATGAAACTACCACATTATTATGATTAATACTATTTTCATAAAACTCTTTGGTAGTTTGGTGGAACATAGAATTACTATTTGGGCTGAAAATGAAGGTAAGAGGGCAAAAGAACAAGTTGGTTTTAGACCAAACATTCTACTATTGATCATTTTGTCACCCTTAGACACACTGATTGAAAAGGTTTTGGAAAAGAAAGGGAAGAGGTCAATTATTGTTTTATTGAATTCAAAAAGGCATTTGACATCGTATCAAGAAGAAAACTTTGGGCAAGAATGGAAGAATTGGGTATACCGGAAAAGTATAGGGTAGCGGTTCATAGGCTTTATGAGTAAGCTCAAGACAAAATAAGAACAAAGGATGGCTTATCCGAGTGCTTTCGGAGTGACATTGGGTTCAAGCAAGGATGTCCTCTATCTTTCACTTTGTTTGGGCTATATATAGACAAGTTAGAGGAGTGGATTGACACAATGGGGAGTGGGGGTGGAATCTTATGTGGTAATATTATTTCTTTATGTTGATGACCTTATTCTAATGGCTAAAACAACACATGGATTGCAAGATCACTTGAGATCTTTGGAATAATTCTCAGTAAAGAGGTGGGGATGTAGGTGAACACAAATAAAACCAAAATCATGATTTTTACTTTAAGAAGAAAGCAAAAGAAAATGAATTTTGAGTTCGAATGTTGTCCCTTGCAACTGGTAAATGATTACAAGTATTTGGGTCTTGACTTTCACATTAATCTTAGTTGGGAGGCGTGTAGAACCATATTTAAAAGTCATAGAAACAAATCCATCAATTATTATGTTAAAGTGAGAAGGTGACTTGCATTGTGATGTTACCTTTATTGACATAAAAGAACCTTTTAATAGATATTATAAGTTTTTTTTTTTTTAAATAGTTTTGAAGGGACTATACCATGTTACAAAAAAAGCTCACAAGCCAAATAATACACTAAAAGCATAAAAAATGGATTAGAATCTAGGATATACAAGAGAACCAACTATACTTAAAACTAAAACTATAAAGAGGGAACAAAATAGTTGTAGAAAGAAATATATTATGACAAAAGAACATAACACACAATGGCAATTGGTAAAATGAAACAAACACCCACTGTTTTAAGTTTTGATAATATGTCATATGTCATATGTATGAAAAACAGTTTCTAATTTGTGTCTGGTGCAACCTCCCTCAATCCCTGGTTTTCGTAACGTTTCCCTTTCCCGTTTTTCCTTTCTGGTTGTCCCTCGGCAAAGATCCTGAAAGATAAAGATGTGACTTTATTGTGGATGCTCATGGATGACTCATCGACTTTGCTGTGGATGCCATGGATGACTTTTCAACGTTTAAAGGGAAGATCTCTCTAAAAACCTGTCATCTTTCTAACATTTGGAAGAATTTATTACTGCTGGTCTCCTGGATTAAAAGAGTTTTTCATGGATGCCTTCTCAACTTTATAACAGCCTCGTTTGGAATTAAAAGAGTTTGCTGTGGATGCCACGCCTCATCTTTCGAACAATCACCACCTCTACATTCGGGAATAATTTCTTACTGTTGGTCTGCTCAATAAATTCAAATGCCTCCAGTCGCATCTACGGATTGAGCGAGTTGAATTCATGTTGTCAAAGTTGGAAGTAGGAAAAATATCATCAGTGGGACACTCCTGCTTTTCTCGCAAACTTGATGAATCTCACCAACTTAACCAGTGTCGACTGTCAATAATCTGACCAACTTGATGAATTGGAAGGCCCTCTCCCAAAAGATATATGTTAATGCAGAGGCGCAATTCTTTATTCTTTAATGGTATTATAGAATCAAATATCTTCCCACCAACATAGAGCATGGTAGTAGATAACAAACATGGTGTTCATGTGCCTCTATCCTCATTTGGGCATTGTCGTCCTCTTATTTACAGATGCAATACTAATTTTCCTAGAGATTGAGACTGACTTGGGTGTGTAGGGAGGCTATGCATATGCAATCCATGCTTAAAATCCCATAATTATAATAAGTTTTATTATAATTTTTATGATATGCCATTCTCTTTACTACTCAAAGTTCAAAGAATATGTTGTATTTTTTCTAAAAAAATTAAGCTAATATAATATGATTTCGGTGCACTAGGCTTTGAATTGAATAGAGTTTTTTTGTTATTTTATGCGTATTTTACTGCATTTAAATTCCCAAAACTCTTGTGTTTACTTATATTTCTTTACCTTCATAAAATTATACATTTATTTTTCAATAGAATATTCTTTACAAATAATATCTTTTCTTTGAATGCCTAAAATGATTATGATCCATTAGATTGAAGAGTTGTAAATTCATAAATCTATTACACCTATGTATTTGTAATATCATTTTTATGGATTCTAAGTATTAGGAGAAGACAATGCCCTTATTACAAATTCTTGAAGTTCATTGTATAAGTCTAAAATAAAAGAGAGTTCTTCATGGGTTAAACAATCCTACCTATATTTTTCTGTCATCTCCTTTTCTCTGTCTATAAATTTTTCTTAAAAAATTGGTAAAATTGTCTTTAAATATATGTCTTTCTATTCAAATTGGATATACTTCTTCACTTCAATTTGAAATTGCTTCTACTAAAAAAATACTTACTCAAAAAACCAATCCTATAATTGGTTGGCTAGGTCCACACTACAATATAAACTATAATTTATCATGATCTTTAGACCAATAGAGGTGATGTCACAATGGAAATCATCCTCTTATTAATATAATGTTTGATTGGTTGTCGAATGATCATGTTTCCTTACTCAACCTTCGCCCCTCTACGGCTTAAAAATCTGAAAAATCTTGTAAAATTGCTTCAAACTTCATACCTTACTACACAAGTCAGATATGCTTCTTAAGCACATCCTTATTTCAAGAGAAGTGATGTCATAATGGAAATGACCTTCTTACTAACATAACAATCGAAAGATGAACGATAAATATATATGCTTGCTTAATTGTGGTTTCAAAAATCTAAAAAATAATCTTACAAAATTATTTTTAAAAACAAACCTAACTATTCAAACTGGAAATGTTTCTTCAATATCTCTTAGTTTTAGTTCTACCACTTTAAAAACCTCACCCTCACCATTCCAACCTATATACTAAAATGTACCTTTTAAAAATAAAATACAATTAAACTTGCATTTTAATTGTAAAGACTCATCAAATATCAATGTACATGTATCTCGCTCCAAATTTAAAATGGTGGAAGACTCTAAATTCATTTAAAGAAGGGTAGGAAATGAGGTTTTAAAAAAGTATTAATACTTCTAAGATAAAGATACTAATAAAAATTTGGAACTTCAATACTAGAATTGGGAATTAAGATACTTTTATCACCGGAACTTTAGAAAATTGTGATTCATGTGATGTGTAACTAGTGCACATATATTTTTTGATGAAAAAAATCTTATATTATATTAATGCAATAAGATACAAGATAGATTTCAACAAAAAAGCAAGTGGTATGAGAGCACACCCCAAAACCACAAACAAAATAGGCCGATCCTATGAAAGTACCAAAAAAAAATATTCGTTCTTGAAAAAAACAAAGGTAAAATCAAGATAAAACCGCAAACATGCCCGAAGCGGGACGATCCTTATCCTCCACCACCCCGAACCAGCGAGATATTTTCCAAGTGTCAAGAATCTTCTAGCCAACAACAAAATCTTGCTCGGGGTATCGTCCTCTTGCATAGGAATTTGCGAGGTGAGATGTGTGAATTTTCGAGAGGATGGCAAGAAAGGTGGTGGTTGCAAGCGGCTCGGCAAAAAGTGGTAGCCGGAGAAGAGCCCCAACCCTACCGGTGAGCAAACGATTTGCTGAAGTGTTGATCCCTAGCCCTTTTGGTGAGCCAAGGAGTGCGGTGGTTAACCCTTCCCACGATGGTGCAAAGGTGAGTAACTATGTTTGACTCGATCCCTGGAGAATGGCAGTACAATTGAAAGCATGACACTAGAATCTCGCTCAATCGGCCTCCATGTGCTAAAGGTGAGGAGGGCCTAGTGGGAGATGGAGGAACTTCGGAAACATTACATGGGGCTTCCCCTAGTGTCACAACAGAGTCGAAGGTGGTCCACCTCTAGTGCCACCTTGTTAGTTTGGACTTTGATCCGCAAAAGTACATTGGAGATAACCATAGATTTATGATAAATCGAGAAAGATTGATCAACCGCAGAATTAACAAAGAAAAAGAATTTCTTTCTTTCCATATAGAAAATAAAATCTCCCCTCCGAAAACATGCCAAATCAAGGTGAACGTAGGTAGAAGTTTGGGATTATCTCCCAAGATGATATGCTACCACGTGAGACAGTGGGGCCATGAGGGAAAGAAAAAGATGGATCCAATTCTAGGAAATTTTACCTTTGGGGCAGAACTAGAAGACATGCATAAGATTTTCCCGATGCCCATAGAAGGGCCATTTGGGAGATGGAATCCCAATTTGAACAAGCAGGTCCCGATAGGAATGCCTTGGTGTAGAATACACCAAAGAAAGTGAGAATTTTAGGGCTCCACACATATAGTCCAAAAAGTATCAAATCGTCTACCCTGTGTAGGCAGAGTGGCATGAACTCCCATCGAGTATTGAGTTTTTACACCATGGGCAAGTGGGGTGAGAGGAATTGATAGCCTTTGCTAGATTTATAGTTATAGAAAGAAGTATCAACATACCACTTCCAATGTCCACCAAGGGAGAGAGATGTGCACAACAACCTTATGTAACATGTGATCGACACCGAATTGATCACGGTATTGAAAGTATCCCGATCTTGGTTGGAAAGCTAAAACAAAACTTCCAAGGATATGTATAATCACACGGGGGTGATGAGCAAATTGACAAACCCTAATCCTTTCCTCATAGGGCGGAAATAAGGAGATCCCTTTGTGATTCCATGCCATATGAGAACTTTCCAAGCTTCTTGGCTAGTGATGCTTCTGATAATCCACTTAGCACAGAGAGCTTTCCCTTGGCGTTGAATGTGAATAAGCCCGAGGCCTCCAGAATTGTGAGGGCAGACAACATATATCCCAAGCTACTCGATGAAAACCTTTTCCAATAGAGGCATTAACCCATAGGAAAGCTTTGAGAAAATTTTCCAGATTTTGGATGGAGGCCTTAGAAGGAACCCAACAAGACGAGTAGTAGACATGGGTAACAACTAGAACTTTAGAGAAAATTTGGAATTTTCCAGCCAGAGACAAAGAAAGCCCAAGAAGCTAGTATTCCAATTTTTTGGCCACCTATTGAATGACATAATGCCATAGATCAATCAGGGAGGCTTGAAAAGAAAAAGAAATACCTAAAAGTTTGAAATTTGGCAAGCCAATCGACGTAGAAGGAAGGAAAGATTGCCTGTAGCATTGAGTTTTTCGCCATTGAATGGATGAACCAAAATCTAGGCATAAAGTATCCAAGCATTGCATAACATTGCCAATGTTGTTCTCATCCTCGATAAGTGTAAGGAAGGAATCGTCTGCAAAATTCCCATTGAGGAGTTGAGAATTGGGCTCATTAGGTAGCGAGATTCCATGCACAAGACCTTGTGCTTTGGCATGGGCTAAGAGATAACCAAAGCGTTCACTGACAACATATAATGTGCGGGGAAAGAGGACAATCTTATATGATAGACCAAAATAGTACAAAGGGATCGAGCTAAGGCCATTGATAGAAATTTGGGTAGATGTATCTGCAAAGAGCATATTGACAGTTTGAATAAAAATGGGTCCAAAGCTAAGGGCCTAAAGCATGGAATGGATTAAATGCCATTCAATACGATCATAAGCCTTCTCAAAGTCAATCTTGATAAACATGGCGGCTTGCTGAGATCTACGCGCCCATTCCATGCCTTCCCAAACTGTGATGATGTTATCCAAGATGAAACACCCATGTATAAATCATTTTTACTCTAGATGAATAATAACATGTAGAAGATTGCATAATCGCAGAGCTAATGCTTGAAATGATTTTTAGGAGACATTTAACAACGTAATTAGCCGCCAACAAGTGATTTTCTCAGGATCTCCTTTCTTAGGGATAAACTTAATTTTACCCTTGTTAATGCATGGCCATAGGGAGTGGTTTTAAACCCTTCAAGATAAACCTGGTGAAGGTATTACGAGAAAATCCCAGAGAGTTTTATAGAATTGACAAGGGAATCCATCACAAGCATAGTGCTTTATCATTAGCCATTTTTATGGTGGATTAATGGAGGTATTCAATGGTGAGCATTATTTTGAGATCACCTTTTGAGTCTCTAAAAGCTTGTGTGGTACAACCCCAAACATTGGTCAAGAGTGGCTCAATGATCGTGGAGGGTGGTTGAGCTTGAAAGACAAGTTTGTAATGTCACATAAAGGCTTGCAACATAATTTGTGGGTCAGTTATCCAAGCTCCGTTGTCCATGATAGCTCGGATCTATTGGGAAGGATTTCTCGGATCAAAAGAGAGAAAAAGTCTTTTGAGACCCAATCTCCAATGTTAAGCCAATACATTCAAGCTTGGATCTGAGTGCCTTTGGCATTATAATTGTCAATAATTTGGATTTTATGTCAGAGTGTTGCAACTTCTAGTTGTAGAGCATCGAGATGGGATCATCGTGAAGCACCACCATCACCCGAATGATAGTCGAGGTGTTAACGGTGTATGAATGGCGCCAAATGTCTTCTAATTAGCGGTGTATATTCTAATAAATCTTGTAGTATGAGTTAGCGCATCTTCCCACCATTGTATCCAACTAGCTTGCATAGGTGGATGAAATCACGACATTGACTGGGTTGTGGAATTAAATTCCAAATCGCTTGATATGATTGACAGTGGGGCCATGTTGCATCAAGGTAGTATTAAGAAAGAATTGGCCTTTATGAAAAAATGGGTGCACATCATGCCAATAGATACAAAATTGTATAGGGAGTGGTCTAAAAGGACAAAGTTAGGCATAACCTCCATTGGCATGGAATAAATGCTATCAAACTCAAAAAAATTGAGCTGACAACATGGCCCTATCAAGCCGTTTAAGGACGTGATCTATCCCTCCATGAAGATTAGACCACGTGTACCAAGCTACAGAGGTGGGAAAGAGAGATGCGTTAGGATCAAAGAATTTGAATTTATTTCGCATGAAGTACCATGCTTCCCTTTCACCAGGTGTCCACCTCATAGGTAGGTGGCCACATTTATCATTTGGGGACTCAACCATATTAAAATCTCCACTTATTACCCAAGATGCATTACAAATGGAGTTGCCTATCCACCGCCATAGATCAACCCTTTCGGCCGCATCATTTGAGGAATAAATATTAATAATCCCAAAAGGATGGCCCTCAATATTAAAGAGGACCCATATGACACGGTTGATGGGGTGGCTTCCATGGTCAATTAATAAGGGCCACCATTTTGGGGAAAAAGTGAAATTATTCCCCACGCCCTAATTCATGATTTCTACTGAGAAAGCCAAAGCTGTTGTCAAACCGGATGGATTTACATACCATCTCGCAATCGAAAACCTGTAGTTTTAACTTCCTCTAAAAGCAAAACATCTAGTTTTTCGCATTGATGTCGAGTTTCATGCACCACATTGATGTCAAGACCCCTAACATTCCAAGATAAACAATTCATGGGAAATATTGGTCAAGAGCCATATCTTCATCCTACAAGACCTCAAGGGAACCATATTAATTGTGTAAGAATCAAGCAACGTTAGGCTCACAAAATCATGTAGATCATTGATTATTGTGATCTTGAATGTTCCTTAATTACTGGTTTCGATGGCCAAAGGAGCCAAAATATTTGGATTGCTGGGATTTTTTCTTCTTTTGCCGACCCTCGTCAACTTGCCAACCTTCCTCTGTTGGGGTTTCACCGCTCAGAGCTATTTTTTCCACTTTGGGTTGTGCGAGACGAAAGCGAGACAATCCCCGATCTTTTGATTAGACGTTTGACAACAGAAGCAAGTGTTAGGTAATTTGATATACATGACCCATTGGGAGTAGTGTTTGTCACCGATTTGAATATCAACAAATTCTTTGAGGTCCTGTTAGTGATCAATCTCAATGCATACTCGCTTCTAGGGATGAGCATGGTAAAACTTATCGGCTTCCAGGCATACTACCCGCCCAAGAGAAGTGGTAATTTGCTGTAGAAATTGAATGCATGGCACAGGAAGACTAGGAAATTCAATCCAAATAGGAACTTTAAAGGAGGTATACTCAGATACCACAAAGTCCTTATGCTAGGGTGTTAACACAAGCAACAAGTTATGAACATACCAAGTGGCTTGATTAGCCAAAATGGTGGGCATGTTAATAGGGTCGAGAGAAATGAAAGAGAAATAAACCCTTTTTCATGTATTAAACACTATCCATATGGACACCATGAGGGATCTAGACCGAGTTATCCTAGGATTTAAGCATGCTTTTAGAGGGGATTCGAACCATAAAATACCCAATGAAGTAACATTGTTCTAACCATTAACATACAACATTAAATTTAGGAATGGTCAAAACTACATCCAAAGGAGAAAAGTTACCTTGTGAAAAACCTTCGGGATGAACTTCATGGGTTGCTTCATCGGTGGTGCCATTGCTCGCTCTTATGTTTACTTATATTTCTTTAATTTCATAAAATTATACATTTATTTTTCAATGAAATATTCTTTACAAATACTATCTTTTCTTTGAATGCCTAAAATGATTATGATGCATTAGATTGAAGATTTGTAAATTCATAAATCTATTACACCTATGTATTTGTAATATCATTTTTATGGATTCTAAGTATTAGGAGAAGACAATGACCTTACTACAAATTCTTGAAGTTCATTGTATAATTATAAAATAAAAGAGAGTTCTTCATGGGTTTAAAAAATCAAGTAAAATTTTCTTTAAATGTATGTCTTTCTATCCAAGTTTTATATGCTTCTTCACTTCAACTTGAAATTGCTTCTACTATAAAAATACATAATCAAAAAACCAATCCCATAGTTGGTTGGCTAGGTCCACACTAATATATAAACTGCAATTTATCATGATCTTTAGACCAATAGAAGTGATGTCACAATGGAAATCATCCTTTTATTAATATAATGCTTGATTGGTTGTGGAATGATTATGTTTCCTTACTCAACCTTCACCCCTCTATGGCTTAAAATATCTAAAAATCTTGTAAAATTGCTTCAAAATTCATACCTTACTACACAAGTCGGATATGCCTCTGAAGCACATCCTTATTTCAAGAGAAGTGATGCCATAATGGAAACGACCTTCTTACTAACATAACAATTGAAATATGAAGGATAAATATATATGCTTGCTTAATTGTAGTTTCAAAAATCTAAAAAAATAATCTTGCAAAATTATTTTTAAAAAAAAACCTAACTATTCAAACTGGAAATGCTTCTTCAAGATCTCTTATTTTTAGTTCTACCACTTTAAAAAAACTCACCCCTCACCATTCGAAGCTATATACTAAAATGTACCTTTTAAAAATAAAATACAATTAAAAGCGCATCTTAATTGTAAAGACTCAAATCAAATATCAATGTACATGTATCTGTTTCAAATTTAAAATGGTGGAAGACTCTAAATTCATTTAAAGAAGGGCGGGAAATGAGTCTTTTAAAAAGGTATTAATACTTTTAAGATAAAGATACTAATAAAACTTTGGAACTTTAGTACTAGAATTGGGAATGAAGATACTTTTATCACCGGAACTTTAGAAAAAAATTTCTTCATGTAATGTGTAACTAGTGCACATATTTTTTTGATGAAAAAGATCTTATATTATATTAATGCAATAAGATACAAGATAGATTTCAACAAAAAAGTAGGTGGTATGAGATCACAACCCAAAACCATGAAAAAACTAGGCCAAGCCTAGAAAAACAAAATCCAAACTAGGTCGAGCCTAGGAAAGTACAAAAAAACCAAAAACATTACTCGACAAAGAAAAAAGGAAAAATCAAGCAACAAATCTGCAAACATGCCCGAAGTGAGTGGATTGTTATCATCCAACCACCACAATCCAAACAGATCTTTGTTAGTGTCGGGAATTTCCTAGCCACTAGCAAGCTCTTTCTCAAGGTTTGCTTCCTCACACATAGAAATGGTGAGGCTAAGATGTGGGAATTTTCCAAAGGATGGCAGGGGTGGTGGCGATTTTCAAGCGGCTTGATGTGAAGTGGTGGTTGGAGAAGATCCCTCACCCTCTTGGTGAGACGATGAGTGTAGTAGAGACCCCCACCTAAGTTGTTGAGGTGGTGAGCCCCACCCTTATGGCGATCCAAGGTGTATGGTGGTGAACCCTACCCAATACGGTGTATAAGCGAGTGACTATTTTGTTGACTCGGTCCTGAGAGTGGCGGGTGTAGCTCAAGGCATGACTCTAGGATCTGCTGCATCGGCCTCCACATTGTAAAGGTGAGGAACACCGGTGTGAGATGGAGGAACTTGGGAAATGTTGCACGGGATTCCCCCCCAGTGTTACGAAGCTTCCGGAGGTGGTCCACCTCTAGTGCCACCTTGTTAGCTTGGACTTTGATCTACAAAATTAGTGGAGATCACCATAGATTTATTATAAATCGAGAAATATTGATCAATTGCAAAATTAACAAAGAAAAAAGCATTTCTTTCTTTCCATATCCAAAATAAAATCTCCTCCGAAAACATGCCAAATCTATTTGAACATAGGTAGAAGTTTGGGATTATCTCCCAAGAGGATATCTTGCCATGTGAGACAAGTGAGTGGTGCCGTGAGGGAAAGAAACAATTATAGATCCAATTCCATGAAGTTTGAGCTTTGGGACAGAATCAAAAAACATGCATAATTGTTTCCAGATGCCCACAGAAGGGGCATTTGGGAGATGGAATCCCAATTTGAACAAGATGGGCCTTGATAGGAAGGCCTTGGTATAGAATACACCAAATAAAGTGAGCAATTTTTGCTCCACACATATAGTCCAAATAGTCTCAAATCGTCTACCTTAGGTAGATAGAGTGGCATGAATTCCCCAACAAGTATTGAGTTTTTCCACCATGGGAAAATGGGGTGAGAGCCATCGATAGCCTTTGTTGGCTTTATAGTTACAGAAAGGAGTATTAACATACCACTTCTAGTTTGTACACCAAGGGCGAGAGGAGTGCACAACAATCTTATGTAAAATGCGATCTGGCACCAATTGATCACAGTATTGAAAATATATTGATCTTGGTTGGAAATCTGAAACAGAGCTTTAAAATCTAGCCAGGATAACTAGAATTGCTTGTTCTTGTAGAAGAAGTCCTCGATGGTGTGAATTTCACACTTGAATAATTTGAGAGTGAAGATTCCTAGGAACTTTTCTAAGAATTGATCTTGGGATTGAAAAATCGGCGACCACTAGAGAGATTGCTGGTTAAGAGATAACCCATTGAAAAATCCATCCCCTTTCCATAAAATCCAGGGTTTAACACATTCCCACACTTTCCAGATACTTTTAAGCACAAAATTTCCAAGGATATGTATAGGCATAGGGGTGATGAGCAAATTGACAAACCCTAAGCCTTTCCATGCAGGGCGGAAATAAGGAGATCCTTTTGTGATTCCATGCCATATGATAACTTTCTAAGCTTCTTGGCTAGTGATGTTTATGATAATCCACTTAGCACAGAGGGCTTCCCCTTGGCACTAAATGTGAATAAGGTCGAGGCCTCAAGAATTGCAAGGCATAAACATATATCCCAAGCTACGAGATAAAAAACCTTTTCTAGTAGAGGCATTAGCCAAGAAGAAATATTTGAGCATCTTTTCTAGCTTTTGGATGGAGGCCTTATAAGGAACCCAACAAGATTAGTAGTGGACATGGATGGCAGCCAAAGCTTTAGAGAAAGTTTGGAATTTTCCAGCTAAAAAAATGGCCTAGTAAGGTATTCTAGTTTTTCCACCACCCATTGAATGACATAAAGTCATAGATCAGCTGGGAGGCTTGAAAAGGAAAAGGAATACCAATTTTTTGAAAATCTCACCATGCTTGAAAGTTTTCCAATCAAATTTGGCATGACACTCCCACGCATGAAGAAAAGATTGTCTATATCATTGAGTTTTTCACTATTGAATGAAAGATCCGGAAGCTAAAGAGAGAGTATCCAAGCATTGCATAACATTTCCAATGTTGTTCTCATCCTTGATAAGCTTAAGGAAGGAATCGTCGACAAAATGTCAATTGAGGAGTTGAGAATTGGGCTCATCAAGTAGCGAGATTCCATGCAAAATACCTTGTGCTTTGGCATGGTCTAAGAGATAACCAAAGCTTTCGGACGCCAACACATAAAGTGTAGGGGTAATAGGAAAATCTTATCCGAGAGACTAGGATAGCCCAAAGGGCTCCGAACTAAGGCCATTGATAGAAATTTAAGCAGATGCATCTGCAAAGAGCATACTAATGGTTTGAATAAAAATGGGTCCAAAGCCAAGGGCCTGAAGCATAACGAGGATGAAAGTCCATTCAATCCAATCATAAGCATTCTCAATGTCAATCTTGATAAACATGGTGGCCTGATGAGATATGTGCACCCATTCCATTCCTTCCCAAACCACGATGATGTTATCTAGGATGAAAGACCCTTATATGAAGCCTGTTTTCTCCATTTGAATAATAATAGGTAGAATATTGCATAATCGTAGAGCTAACACTTTGGCGATGATTTTTTAAGAGCCATTCAAGCATAATCAGCCACCAACAAGTGATTTTCTCGGGATATCCTTGGTTAGGTATAAACTTAATGTTTCCTTTGTTAATGCATGGCCCTAGGGAATGGTTATGAAACCATTCAAGATAGACCTATTGAAGGTATTACCCAAGAGAATCGAGAGAGTTTTATAGAACTCACAAGGGAATCCATCACAACTTGATGATTTATCACTAGCCATTTACATAATAAGATTCATGGAGATCTTGATGGTGAGAATTATTTTGCGAGATCACCTTCTTAGTCTCTTAAAGCCTACATGGCACAACCCCAAAAATTGGTCAAGAGATGCTCGGTGAGCTATGGAGGGTGGGTGAGCTTGAAATATAAATTTGTAATGTCTCACAAAGGCATGTAACATAACTTGTGGGTCGAGTTATTCGAGCTCCATTGTCCATGATATCTCGGATCTATTGGGAAGGATTTCGGCTCGAAGAGACAAAAAAATTCTTTCAAGACCCGATCTCAGTCTTAAGCCAATGCATTCGAGCTCAAATTTGAGTACCTCTGACATTATAGTTTTCCACAATTTGGATTTGATGCCAAAGTGTTGTAACTTGCGATTGCAGAGCATTAGATAAGTGATCTCTTTGAATAGCCACCATCACCCAACCGAGAGATGAGGTCTTAGTGATGTATGAATGTCAACAATTTTTTCGGTTGGTGGCCATAGATTCTAATAAATCTTATTGTCCGAGTTAGCGCATCTTCCCACCATTGTATCCTGTTGGCTTGCGTAGGTGGATAAAATCGTTGGCGAGTGATTGGGTCATGGAATTAAATTCCAAATCTGCTTGATATGATTGACAATGGGGCCATGTTGCATCAAGGCAATATTAAGAAATAATTGACCTTTATGAAAAAATGGGTGCGCATCATGCCAACAGATACAAAATCGTATAGGGGAGTGGTCCGAAAGGAAAAATTTAGGCATAACCTCCATTGGCATGGTATAAATGCTACCAAACTCAATTTTTTTATTTGATAGCATGGCCATGTTAAGCCATTAAAGGACGTGATATATCCCTCCATGAAGATTGAACCACGTGTACCAAGCTGCGAAGAACGAAAGTGAGATGCGTTAGGATCAAAGAATCTAAATTTATTTCACATGAAGTACCATGCTTCCCTTTCACTAGGTGTCCACCTCATATGAAGGTGGCTACATTTATCATTTGGGGACTTAACCATATTAAAGTCTCCACTTATTACCTAGTAGGCATCGGGAATGGAGTTGGCTATCCACCACCATAGATCAGCCCTTTCGGCTGCATCATTTGAGGTGTAAATATTAATAAGCCCAAAATGGCAGCCCTCAATATTAAAGAGGACCCATATGACACGGTTGGTGGGGTGGATTCCATGGTCAATTAATAAGGGCCACCATTTTGGGGAAAAAAGTGAACTTAATCCCCCACACCCTGCTTTATGACTACTACAGAAAGCCAAGTTGTCATGCCAGATGGATTTGCATACCATCTGAATCGAAAACCTATAATTTTAACTTCTGCAAAACAAAACATCTAGTTTTGCACATTGTTGTCAATTTTCATGCTCCACATATTTACGACGACAGAGTCTATGAGACCCCTAACATTCCAAGATAAAAAATTCATGGGAAACGTTGTTCAAGAGCCATATCCCCATCCTCGAAGCCCTCAAGGGCATCATATTGATTGTACAAGAATCGAGCGACGTTATGTTGCAAAAATCTTGGAGATCATTTTTTTTTGGCGTACTCAATGTTGTATTCCACTTTAGTGGAATCCACCACCGTGCTTGAGGATATGGTCATGAGAGATGTGAGGTGGACTTTGGGGTTGTTTGGAAGGCCTTTATTGAGTTGCTTTGACGCAGCAGAGGAACCGAATGCAATATGGGGACATGAACAAAAAAATATTTTTGGTCCATGAGAACTGACACTGTAAGGGTAGTGCTGGAATTCTTTAGTAACGAGGTAGCCAAAATGGCAATAACAACTAGTTCTTTAGCAACAACAGTTGGTTTCTTAGTAGCAATTATAAGCTCCTTAACAGAGTATTGTGAGAATGTTCATTAACAATTGTTTCCCGATGGTCATGAGAGCAAGAGGCTTTAGATTTCTATTCTTTGTTCTTGTTTCTCCAGCCCCCAAAAACTTGCTAACCTTTCTCCTGTTGGGATTTGAATGGATTGGGAGCTATATTTTCCACAGGTCAGTTATGGGGGACATAAAGCGGACAATCCCACGATCTTTGATCAAACACTTGACAACGGAAGCACGTGTTATGGGTAAGTTGATATACATGACCCGCTGGGAGTAACATTTGTCATCTAGTTGAATATCCACAAATTCTTAGTAGTTATGGGTAAGTTGATATACATGACCCGCTGGGAGTAACATTTGTCATCTAGTTGAATATCCACAAATTCTTTGAGGTCCTATGGGAGATCAATCTCAACACATACTCACTTCTAAGGATGAGCATGGTAAAACTTATCAGATTCCAGGCATACTACACTGCCCAAGCGAAGTGGTAATTTACAACAGAAAATGAACACATGACAGAGGAAGACCAAGAAGTTTAATCCAAATAGGAACTTTAAGGGCTGTATACTCATATACTATAAAGTCCTTGTGTCGGTGGTGTTAACACAAGCAAAAAGTTATAGACATACCAAGTGGCTTGCTTAGTAGCCAAAATAATGGGCGCGTTAGTAGGGTCGAGAGAAACAAAAGAGAAAGAAACCCTTGGTCATGTTCGAACACTATCCAGGGGAATCCCTTGAGGGGTCTAGACTGTGTTAGCCTAGGATTTAAGCATGCATTTAGACGGGATTCGACCCAAAAATACCCAATGAGGAAAAATTGTTCTAACCATTGACAAGCAACATTAAATTTAGGAATGGGCAGAACTACATCTGAAGGAGAGAGATTACCTCGTGAAAAACCTTCGAGATAAACTTCTTGGGGCACTTCGTCGGTAGTGCCATTACTTGCTCCATTATCTCCCGCAATGGTTGAAACAACTGAGTTTGAAGATGGCGAGGTCATTATATAGGGGACACCAGAGGGTGAAAAACCATAGGAGAAACTATAGCAATAAATTCTGCAGAGCCCAAGAAGGTCGCAGTATGATAGTTAGAGGGGGAATTCCTAGAAGAGATAACTCTAGTTTAGCGCTAGAGTTATAGAGCATTTTTTCACCTTCCAACTTTCTTCCTTCTAAACTATCGTCTTTAGTGCACATATTTGAAATATGTTTATATGATAAAATAACAAGAATTATTAATCTTAAGTTTTATAAAAAAATAATTTTTTCAAGATTTTATATACTAATTTTCTACATTTTATCGTATATTATATCATGATTTTTGATTACTTTAAAAAAAATATTACTCTATGTAAATTAATTTATTGTAGTCAAATAAATCTCAAAGTTAAGATAAGTCATTTTTATTATCTCAGACTATATTTTATGTGCATTCATCCCATATCACTTGGCTACCATTATAAGCTATTCCTATTAACATAATAAAACCTTTTTAGTATATATACACACTTATCAATATGACTGTGTGTGCTATGTATATATGTAGTTATATTGATATGTTGGACTTATTTTAAATCCTCAAATTAGAAAAGACCATAATAATTAATATATGTAAGTATTCTATGGCTGAAAACACAAAAATGTAAACAACCATCAACTTTAGACATTGAATTTACATGTTTGGTAAACAATTTATAAAGCCTTGAAAAATTTGCAATCAATTCTTGATGCAAGTGAAAAATCAATTCTATATATGCAAGTTTCCTAACCGTTATCTTTAATGCATGCCAAAACAACTAGAAAAAGTATGATTCTCTCCAAATTCTTGAGTTCAACTTTTTGCATGTGATTGATTTTGAAATAGACTCAAATTTGTTGAACTACAACTTAATTATCAATCTTATAAAAGGGATTTGTCCTCTTATTCAATGTTCTAAGTACACTATTCAACTTTTGTATTTATAAACATATTAAATTCAAAATAAGAGCCTATTGACAAACAAGCCAACACACAATGATTGGGAAATATGTCAAGGAAAGCCACAAACACTGGGAATTATCAAACAATTGGGAAAATGTCCAACAAAAGGCAAGTGACTAGAAACATAATGGATAAGAAACATGTCAACTAATTTTCTAGCAGCATACAAAATTGGTTACTCTTCCTAGGACCAAATCAAAAATAGGAGAGATTAGAGAAAACTAGGATAGAGAGAAAATAGGGACAATAAGGAAATAAGTGGAGGACATAGAAAAAATAAGGTTGACAAGTTTAAAACTTACAACAAAACAAAGGAAACCAATTCAAAGTAAAAATGACACAATGAACATGCACCAAAAAGAGATTCACTATCATTGTAGTAATTAATTAGTCTCATTTAAAATATAAGTGTCTACAAATTTATTCGTTATCTTTATTTGACAAACTAACCATAAATGTTACTTCTTGGTGAGCGACACTAACCATAACCATAAATGATACTTGCTAGTGGGCCTAAACCCAACATCAAGAAATGGAACTCAGTAGTAGTGTTTCTAAAAACTAGATATCTAGAAAGAGAAGGATATTAGAGAACAATTCTATAATATATAGGAGAAGGAAACCCCCAAAACAATAAAAGGAATGCACAAAACATTGAACATTGTGTTTGTAACACCTCAAAGATTTTCCCAAAAACCACATAATATTTTTAAAAAGATATAATCTTCATATTTAATAACATAAGTGAAATAAAGTTAATTCATAGTAATCAATTAACAAACTTGATTAATAAGTTATTAGTTTTGTTTGATCCATCTGATAACTCTTATGTGTATAAACCGTGTGTAGTTGAGAAGGGTTATTTTCCCCCTTCATTGCACTCTTAAAGAGTAATCATACAATCTTTAGTATGTTTAGGTTTACCTTTTCAAGGTTGAGACAACTATGTTTTCCATCCTTAAATGTCTACCACAAAATTCAATCTTCGTATTCTGGTATATGACATATATAAATAAGGATGCAATGAGCATGACAATGAAATCAACCATTTGCATTAAATTCGCCAAAGTTTCTCACTTGTGCATAAACAATGTTTCTCTAGACCCCAAAAATCCACGGAGATATAGTCTTCCATCACCAAACATTTATCTCGACACAATTATCTGGATATTTTTGTTTATGAAGGTGAACATGTTAAGAAGGAGGAAGTGTTCTTTACAAGACCATCTCCGTAAACGAAAAGATCCACAACATACCGTGGTACTTATGGAAAAGGGAGAGACCACTCAATGGAACCACTTCCATTATGTCCTCTTTCCCTCTTTCGTAACTACCCCTAGTTAGTACTATGTCCAAGTAGTTATGTGATGAAGTGAGATTATATCTAATCTACCCTGTATTTATGGTCTATTACCACATCCATCTTACGTCTTCCGACTATCTCTTTGTTACTTAGGCTATTTCTTGTTTACTCAAGTTTTAGTTTGAGATATTTGTTATGACTTCCCAAAGTCAATCAATCATGTTACACATAACTTCATATTTTTTTTTGTTATAGAGTAAATCATTTATCATCCACTTGTAATTTCATCTAAAGAAGGTTATACATTACAAATAATGAGTGGGTTAGTTCACTAACTACTTTCTTACTTTAGAGATAATAATGTCATTTACCCATAAGAGGAATTTTGATATTACATAAGGTATTAATATAAAAAAATTATCAATTTGGACTACTCATTGCCATTTTAATCTCTATTAGGATTTTATTATTCTTTTTATATCAAAATATCATTCTTTATGAAATAAAGATAACATCGTTACCACTTACGTTTGGTATCCATTTACCTCTTAAACATATTAATGACCTATGTGTATGTATATATTATTCCATGTTAACCTATTTGGTTCAAATTATTGTTTACTATTAATTCAAATCAGATCACATGATTAGTTATATCAAAGGTTATGAATAAGTGATGACTTTTTATTTCCACCATACGGGTTTTAAGACCGTTTATTAACTTCCTAGATTAGAAAATCATAAAATTTATAAACATTCATTATAAATGTAGACAAATCCTACATATACCCATATTATGATAAATAGACCATCCATAGTTTTATTCATACCAAAATTTCACAAAGTTGTAAAACAACTTTCATTCCAAAATTGGAATTACAACTTTACATCGTGGTCTTAAGACCATCTTTGCATTTATAGTTTCAATATGGAATTGTATAATACAACAAGAATCTTTTATGTTTGTGACCATATGGTTGTACTTAATGAAACATTAAATTCAACCTATGTATTCACCGTATAGCTTTTTTATTTACCTGCACAATGGTTAAGAAAGAGAGATATACATGGGTCATTCAAAAGAACTAGCATGAGAGAAGCTTCACGAATTCTAAAAAATGGTAATAGAATGATAAAAACGGAAAAGTTTAATCTTATATAAAATCGTATTATACTTCAATGTATCAAAATTTACGACAAAAAAATAACCTTCTTCATTTTATAATAGTCTAAAATATCATATTATAGTCGGACATAAAATAATGATCCTTATCTTTTGTTTTTCAATGACTATTTCATTCCATCAAATTAAACTCAATCTAGACAAGATAATAACAATTATGGGTCCAACCCAATTCCATACACATTTAAAACATTAAACTTATTGTAAACTATATTAATATGCAACAATACTCAATATGTGTGTGTGTGTGTGTGTGTTCGTGTTTTCTAAGATATAGATCACCCTATTTTAACTTATGAAAAATTACAACTCATTTACAAATTTATCTACCGGTGCTCACGTGCAAAAGAAAATATCCATTTATTTACTTATCAATCTTGAAACTCCAAACAAAAGAAGAAAACAATAATAAATTCTTAATACCTTAAATCAGAATTAAACTTGGAGATTGAACAAGTAGATAACCAAAAGTCACCTATCCTATTTCTTTATTTATCCATTCAAGGAAAAAAATTACCATCGATTCAGTATCAAGTTATGCAAAATTGTTCATGGGTTTAAATATACTATAATACCCTATGAATACCTTCAACTTCAAAACCAAAATGATTTTATATCTCGCTAGAGATCCATATTTTATAAGAATAATAATGAATTTTCTTAAACCATAACCAAACCTGGGATAACGAATTTTTATCTTCAATCAATACAGACCATATCACCACTAACTTTCCTTCACTCATTTTATTTTCTAAATAAATAGCAAAAAAATACAACATAGTTGAGAGTCTTTCCAAGACTACTAACTTGTTTCCATTACACATTATTGTTTTTGAAACCTTCACCATATGTTTTACACAAGTTACTTAAACCAGGTTGTATCTCAACATATAGAACTATAATCATTGTAGATTTCTATTAAGAAACAAATTAGTAGTTCGAATTATAAATCAAGAATACACCAATATTTTTAAAGGCCAAAATATCATAAAGCGGTTTTCCGTTTACATAATGTATAGAATATGCGAGTTAAGAATGGAACCACACATACCCAATCTCGCTTTTTTTTCTTTTAAACCCCAAAATATAGATGCAATTCTAGTATGCAAATGCTATAGAGTTCAATCCCTCTCATATTAAAAAAAATGCATACCTAGTTCACATTTTTACTCATAGTCCCAAATATTTGTATACCCTTTTCTTTACATGCAAAAAAATAATAAAATTAATAAAATAATTTTATAAATGCATATCCATATTCCTCATGCAAACAAGTCGAAACACCCATCTCACCTTTATCAAGGTATAACTATCATGTTAAACATATTAGGAAAGAATCTCATACATGGAATATTAAAGTTTTTCTCAACTCAACCTTTTTCTCTATGATTTTTCTTCCACGAATCAACAATGTAAATAATAACAGGTGAAAAATTATCTTTTGTAGAAAATTGCACCACATCATACTTGCAATCATTTCCATGGCCGTAAAATAAGCGTAATGGAGGAGAAAATCCATTACCTCCACGAAAATAAAATAAAAATATTTCCGAATAGTGAAATGATCAAAAAATGAGTGAGAAAAGGAAGAAAGAGATGCAACCTAATTAGGTTGGCTTCTCAGGAAGCTAACCATTCCCAAAAATTCTAGCTTGGAATTATGCCCATAAACCCAAAAACTACCTATAGTCCTTACCTACCACATATTCCATCAAATTCCTCATAAATATTGCCATGTTTCAATATTAATTTAACTCCCCATTTCCACTTGTTTTGTATGCTTTACCAAATCTTAGGTCGCATTTATTTTCCTATCCTTAGGTTAAGTCCTACAAGATTCCCATTAAATATTCCATGTAACCGTTAAAATCTTTATCATACATTAAATAAAGATTCTTATATATGTTCCCATTCAATAATATTGCCATATGTCACCTTTTTATAAATTTCATCATATACGCCACAACATTTACATACTACCCACTTATATTAGGGGGTGTAATTTATAATGCAATATACATACAAATTCACACAAACATAACTAAGTCTGAATTTCCATGACTAAATAATGCTTAATTTAGCAACTGTTTTATTTATATATCATAAGTTTTCATTTAAACATTATTACGAATCAAATGATTTCAGAAATTGATCAAACAACTCTATGATCATTATCTAGTAGGTGATAACATATATTAACATAGACGTTGGTGTGAGATAAGACTCTCAACCAATAAATTCGTTTTAAATTTGTTGATGGTCCTTTGACCATCTATTTAGTCATCACATTTGGGACTAAAAAGGTTTGGATGTTACATACTTTCCCCCTCAAAGAGTCATCATCTCGATGACATATTCATGTGTTAAATAAGGATAATATTTAACCAATAGATATGAAAACTATTTCACAAAACTATTGATCGTGTTTTTTAATTTGTCAAGAAATTTTCATTTCGCAATTTCTTCAAACTAAAAAAATGATAAAAATAGAAGTTCAAAACTTAATAAATAGTCATGATTAAATTGGTAATTATACTGATCACTTAAATCAAATAATAGTTATCTAAGTATATTTTTAAAATCTTAACCACTCTTAAAAGGAAAAATAACTAGCATATCATCCATATTTTCCCAAGTTGAACTTTCTTGAGTTTTGGTCCCATTGGACCTTGCATTTGTGAAATCTCATGATTTCTTGATTGTGAATTGTGTGTTTCCAAGATTTTTACAAGATATATTGTGATGATTCTAGGATCCCGCACCTATAATGAATCCCAATTTAAAATGTGAGTTAGATAAATAACATATTATTTCAAAAATAATACATGGAAGACATCGTGCATTTTAGATAATGTAGGAGGTAGAGCTATCCTATATGCCGATGACCTATAGTTTCTAAAATTTCAAATGGTTTAACAAATATAGGTGATAACTTGGTAGATTTGACAAAAATAATGGAGCTTTTTTTGGTTTTCACTCTGAGAAATACTTTGTCACCTACATTAAACTTCTTTTCTATCCTGTTTAGATCAACATACCTCTTCTTTCGTCTCTCTTTGCTTCCTTTTTAGAGATCAAGATATCCCTGGTGCATTGGTGTTGTCATTGATGTCGGTGGCATTAATTAAAAAGTTTTTATTGGTGAAGTGAGGATATGATAGGGGCATGAAGGTTGATGTGTAGTTCCTTCTCAATGATGGTTGATGTTCATAATGTTCATAGAGTGGTTTCATGATGAACTTAGTGTGATGTCAAGGTGATACAAGCTTGGTTAGTGAGGTAGGTGTCCACTAAAGGTAAAAAGATTCTTGGTGTGCTTGAAACAGGTGTACCATAGGTCATAAATGTTTTTTATCATATACAATAGCATTTAGAGTGTCTATCGGGTCAACTATTGGGAGTCACGATTGAAACTAGTCATTTAGGCCTAGTTCTAGAGCCTAATGAGGTGTAAGATCTCAATATAGGTCATGAAAATATTAGATAAGCATGTTATAAGCTGAGGAAGACTTCCTATGGAATGTATGAGCATATACATTTATTACTTTATCCTCTTGAGGAAAAATTCAAGTTTTACTAAAACTACCTTTGGAAACTTACGGTGAATAATTAGGAAAATGAAATTTGTCTTGACCATACATGAATATCTATGAACAACCAAGATATGAATCTGTAGAGGGAGTTTTTTTGTGCTACGAGTAAAATTTCATCTAATTTTGAAATGGTATTTTAAAGTTATTTGATTTTTACTAAAATTGGTTTCTTCAAAATGCAAATTGAGCAACCTATCTTCTTAGAACTCAAAAAAATTATAAAGCATAATTCAAATAAATCTTTAATGAAATTTTTGAACAAAACTCAAATTATATAATATTGCAATACATTTGAGGACCAAAGGTGGAATAACAAGAAAGTTCTCTTTGTTTTTATAACCATGCTTTTCTCTCTCCTAATAACCTTCTTGAATCGATAAGAATAAAATGACTTTGTATGTATCCAAACTACTTGTGTGAGGTTATTATAGTTTCTTAGGGATGATTAAGGATTCCTCTATGTAAAATAATACCATGGGTACCCCTCAAGTATGGGAGTTGTCTTACAAGTCTTTTTAGTGAGTTACAAGTTGCATATTACAATTAGAATGTGTGAAGGTACAATCCTAAAGTTTGTGTTTGAATCAAATTATGAGGTTGTAAAATAATTATACTCCTTGTAAAATTCCATGGTGAATGGTCAAAGATCAAAATTAAATTAATGCAGTATAATAATGCCATAGTTCTCCATTGCTCGAAGTTGCCTCCATGACCAATCATAAAGTATGAAGTCCGAGTTACATAGTATGGTATCTGCATTATAATGCATTCTTTCATAATGTTGGAATTGATACATTGGTATTCACCTCATCTTACATGCCTTCGAGATGTTAAATAAGTGTAGAGTTCTAGTTGAAGATTGTGAAGCTCAATTTTGATCATTATGTGCACTATGTTCCATCATGCGAGGATATATTTTCAAGAAAATGGGAAAATTTAGTCCTTAGGAAGTTACTTGACATTGAAATAAGGTTTAGCATCCTTGAATAATCCTTCCAACATATGCAAAGCTTCTAGTAAAACAAAAGGAAACTACATTGTGATGCAAAGCATTGAAAGTACACTTATTTGTATTGTCTCTTTATAGCTAGTAGGAGTGAGAATCGGTGTATCAAGGTGAAGTTGAGCATTAAAGAGATTATTTGTGTTTCAAAGTCCTCTAGCAGAGTTGATTTTTTAGAAGAAAACTTAGTTTAGACTAATAAATTACATTTTGTGCCCTCTCAAGCTTCATTTGATATAGAAACCCTCAATCTTGTGTTTGGATAGGAAAATCCCTAATAACTAAAAAAACGAACTAGTAAATCAACTTGAAAATTTGTAGATATATGTGCTACATGGTCGTCTCATAGATTTTTTAAGTTTTAGTTCAAATCGTCATGCATTTATTTAATTATTTGTGAGTCTCACTGTTACAATTTGATGGGTTTTGTAAACAAAGAAGGTAAGAGAAATTCATGTTTTTCACTATCTTTGAAGACATGAAACTTCATACAAAAATAAATTGAGATAATGGGTGGCTTAAATAAGTCTTGGGTTGATTTGAATGTTTTTGTAAAGCTAATTAGAACCGACAGAGTAGCATATTAGGTCTAGAAGGTTAGTGACAAAAATGAGTTGTGTATTGTTGTTCAACACTTCTAAGAAGATCCATATAAAACCATGTGTCATGTTGTTCAACACTTATAAGAAGACTAATGAAATCAAACTAAACTTGTTTAGTGCTTGAGCTAGTTGACAAATTTAGTGCACCTACTAGTTGCAGCGTTTTAAGGTCACAATTTTGATAAAATGTTGAAGATATGATTCAAATCTGTATGTATTGAATTCTAATTGATTTTGTGGAGAACTATTGTTTTACACTCATGATTTTCTTATCCAAATTTAAATTATCTTTCTTATTTAATCCCCAACTCAAAACAATGAATTGTTGTTCAAGTTTTTAAAGCACTTATTAATACTCAAGTGAAATTGGAAAGTCCCCTGCAAGTAATGAAGGACGTAAAAACGATATGAAGTATTCCTAAGTAGTTTTTAATGTTAAACCTAACGATTATTCCTTGTAAATTCAATTAAACTCACCAAGGAATCAAACAAGTTAGAATTTTGAAAGTTACAAAGCATGATTTTAGTAGAAAGAAGACCTTGTCGGTGTACTCGGTATTGTCGGGTAGTTTAAAAGCCTCTATCTATCATCATTTGTCGTCAACGAAGATTGCAAGAATATTCACAATATCAAGACTTAATTAAAATTAGATAGAGAAAATTATAACATTCTAAGGTAGTTACTTGTAAAGTCTTCTCATTTTTGGTACGAGTTGTCAAGAAGAAATAGTGAAAAAGTTCTTCAACTAAGAAGTTTAAAAGCATTAAATAGGAGACAATATTGTCAATAAAATATGATCTTTTTGTAATGCGGGTTTTTAAAGGTTGTGAGAGATAATTAATGCATTTATAAGACACATGAATAAATACTAGAGATATGTTACTTTTCAACAATAGAGTGAGTGATGAGATTGATGCGAGTTAAATGGGAACATGAGTATGTTATCCTACAAAATAATATTGCATACGCGGATCAAAAAAATCATCCATGAATTCCATATTTTGATGTGTGAGTTCAAAATCAATAAGATGTTGAAGCCATTGTAAATGAGTAGAAATATGAAGGATGTTGAATACTTGAAGGAATGAGTGTTTCGAGAGAGAAAATCAAGAATATATTTGTGTCAAGAATGCATACATGAGAGAAAACTTGTACCATACAAATTACAACATATAGAAAAAGGGAAAATTGACAAGATTGAGTGTTTAAAGAAGCCTTATAGGAAAGAGCCTAGTAGCACAAAAACCAAAAGGACATTAAAGAATAATATAGTCAACAAATTATGAATACTCAAAATCTTGAAGAATTATAAGTTGTAGCTTAGTAGGAGATATTAGTAACTTCCTTGTGAGTCATAGCTTGCATAAGA
Source organism: Taxus wallichiana var. yunnanensis (assembly GCA_018340775.1). Classification (NCBI taxonomy): domain Eukaryota; kingdom Viridiplantae; phylum Streptophyta; class Pinopsida; order Cupressales; family Taxaceae; genus Taxus; species Taxus wallichiana. The sequence goes on along the minus strand of CM031237.1, from coordinate 701,216,168 downwards.
AATAGGTATAAGCCTGATTGATTTTTTGGATTTGAAGCTTCTAGGAAAGTTGAAGCTTGTCAAATACTAAATAGGAACTTGGTTAAATTATTGAGTTGCAGCTCCATGTTAAGTTTAAGCTCAACTATGAAATTAATGTAACATTTACAATGACATTCATTTCCTAAGCTAGTTCTTGGTTTCAGTGGGTTTTTCTCCTAGTTTGGGTTTCCACATTAAATCTCATCTTTATCAGTTTTCTCTCATATTTTCTTCTTATGAATGTTGATTTTTATTTATCATCACTAATTAAGTGGATTGAATTGTTATTCAAAGTTTGAGAAGATATAGATTCAATTCCCTTCCCCATGTCCTAACTTCCAACAATTGGTATCGAGTCTGGTCCTCTTGAATCAATCCTAATAAATTGGAGGAGATCTTGAAAGCACAAACATGGGTACATTAAAAAAATCATTTGTAAAGAGGAAGTATGAGATTTCTCAATCTCTAATTGATGGGTGAATAAGGAAATAAAACACATGAAAGATAGACATGGCCAAGCACTCAAGTAGCTAGAATCCTTTGTTGATATTGTGTTAAAATATTTTAAAGATAGGGAGGAAGCATGTCTAAAACATGAAAAATATTTAAGAATCCTGAAGGTTGAACCAGAGGAAAGAAATAAGAAGCGAAGATGTATGATAAAGCTGTAAAATATCTCGAGGATATTTATGAAATTATGGGACAGACAGAGAACATAAAGAGACATAATATGATTAGGATTCAAAGGAAAATTTTTTTGAAAATAGAGAGGGTCAAAATGCTGGTACAAACATGCAACCATGCATAAAATTGATCAAGGAGAAAAGCACAAGAAGGCTTAATTTAGTTATGAACCTAAATGCATCTAGGTATGAAATTACTTTCAAAGTGGACATCTATGGAAATAGGACTAATGAATGTAGAAAACATGTTATGGATAACCATCCATGGAGAGATAATAGAACTAAGAAATAAAAGAACATAGTTTGCTTTAATTTCCAAGAAAAAGGCCATATTACAAAATAGTTTTGGAAGAAGCATTAACTTAGTTTTGGGAATAAAAATACTCAAGAGGAACGAATATGGTAGTGTGCTACAACCGTAAAAAAATTTGACACTATGCTAGGAGATTTCATGAATTCAAGGCTAAAAATGATAGAGGGAATGATATTTCACATCAAGTCGAGGTAAGAATAATGTCATTTGCTATAATTGTCATGATTTTGAGAAATTTGCAAAGCATTTCTATCACAATGAACAAGCTAAGTAAAAAAATATGCATCATGCATTCAAAGGGAAACTTAAGAAGGTTCCAAACATGATGACCAATCCTATAAATGAGACAAAGTTATCCATGCCTAAAGCATCCCCTTGAAAGAAGGAGGTAATCTGGATATACAAGGTCAAGGAAGAAAACTCAGGAGTTAAAGAAGAAAAGAAGGAAAAGAAGATAGCATGGGTAGATGTTTAAGAGACACAAAAATCAATGACATTCATGGGAGAGTCTAGTAAAAACAATACATCAAGAGATGATGAAAAATTCAAGAAGAAGGAGGACAATTATAGTGCAAGGATGAATAAATTCCTCCTCAAGAAGTGTTAGAACATGTGTCCGAGATGCAACAAGTATATTTATCAGAACTCAATCATAAAGTGAAGTTTTAGGAGATGAGATTATCACACCAAGGAGTGCATCCAAGAAACACTGAAAAATATCATGAGGACAAGAAGGGAAATAATTGAGTCATCATGTTGTTTTGATGACTATCTCATATTTTAAAGTGATCCCACGAGGTGGTGTGCCTTATCTAGTCTTCTATAATGCACATATCTTTTGAAGGAATAATTGTGAGCACCGAGAGTATATTACCATATTGTAGTTTCAAAAAAATATTCTACATGATGATGTTGATTGAATAGTACACAGAAGATATTGTCATCAGTAGATGTTGATTGGAGTCTTCATCATCATCCTGCAAAGGTATGTCTATTTCAAGGTGTTTGTTTAGTCTCTTTTTGAAGTTATAGTTCTCACTAAAGGTTTTGAATGTTATTATTAAGTGTTTATACTAAGGTATATAATCACAAGGAGTCAAAATATGTGTGTCCATGTCCATCTTACTTTAATGTTAGTGTTCTCAAGTCTGGTTCATGAAGAAGAAAAGGTAAGTTTGTTAAGGTCTAGTTGTGAAAAAAGGGGTTGTAAATGTTAAACCATACCAATTCTTATCAGTCTCAAGAAGGTACATCATATGTTTTTCCATAGCTTCAACTCAAAAATATAGGTATCTTTATAACAAAAACAAAGACAGTGAAAGTTACATCCATGATGAGGATCAAGTCAATTGGAGTCATGTCGATAGCGACCGGATCGTAAATCCTAGGTTACAAAAGTGATCAAAACTTGAATGCTCAGCTACTGAGAGATCTAAATGTGAAGTGTTCAAAGGATGAAGATGTTTCTAAGTCAAAATTTATAGATGTATTTTGGAGATGAGAAAATATGATGTCTTCTAGATAATTTTGAATGGAGGTGGTTTTCACGAGAGGTATAGACCTTGTTTAAGTTGAGTCAAACAAAAATAATGAATTATAAAGGAAAGAATTACTTGTTGTAAGTCTGGGAGTACCTATTGAGAACAAGTGAAATCATTTTTGTTTTTAAACAAGTAGTTTAGAATGAAGAAGAGTTTGAATGAAGCACTAGGATATTGTGATCATGCTTAAAACTCTAGAGGCTCATCAAATGCAAAGTTGGTAGAGTGGAATTCTCTTCCTAAGATATAGATAATAGTACAAAGGTACGAGACTCATTTGTTTAAGGTGTTTCATGATGATACAATGACAATAATAATATTGAACACTCACAAGGATGTGATAAAGAGGAAAAGAGTGTAGTGTTAAGGAAAAATAATAATATTTTCATGTATTTTAAGTATGTTGCAAGATGTAGGGAGTTAAAAACATGTTTTAGAAGAAGTATTCAAATAAGGAAAGGGTTGTGAGTATATTTTAGTGCACTTGATATGTCCTAGTAATTTAGAAAGGTTAAGTAAATATAAAAACATAATAAAGAAAAGATAATTCACAAGGCGAAGTAAGATAGATTTCTCTCTCGGTGAATAAACAAGAAAAGGCAATTAAGAGCACGAGTAATATTCCTTTAGACTCGGACTGTTTTTGGTGATGCATCCTTATGGCTTGAGTACAAGGTAAAATATTGATTTCTCGTAGTTTTAGGTAAAGGAGGATGTAATTATCCAGGTGGAGGTGCATTATCTTTGTCCATGATGTATATAGGCTTCTATGGATAGACAATATTGTGCTTAAAGACACAAAAATAAAATTTAGGGGTTTAAGGTTTATATTGCAAAAACTACTAGCTTAAGGAGTATTTGAGATTTTTTTATCATGGTTAAGTGATATTTTTGATATGAAGAGAAGAGGTTTAGGGTGGATAATTTTATTTAATTGATGAAAAAATAATGCAAGTGAGTGAGTTTTATAACACAAAAGAGCAACATCATTCAAGCGGAAGCTTATTGAGGTAATTTTAAGCTTTGTAAATGATTGCCTATGTATTCTATTGAATGTGTGATCCTTTTTCATATATATCAAGGTGGGAGAGAATGTTTTTGGAAAAAATATATGAATGTTATGGAAAATATGTGGTTGTTTTCTATCATAAGTTTATGAGTTTGTTTCCATCAATGACAAAGGGGGAGATTGTTGAACCACTGGTGCATTGGTGTTTTCAAGTAATGTCAAGTGAAATTGAAGGAAAAAGTGTGATTAGTGAAGTGAGGCTAAGGCGGTGGCATGAAGGTTGATGGGTAGTTCCTTCTCAATGATGGTTGATGCTCACATTTTCCCGAGAGTGGTTTCATGATGAGCTTATAGTGATTTCAAGGTGCTATAAGCTTGGTTAGTGAGGTATGTGTCCACCTTTGAAGTTATAGAACTTCTTGGTGTAGTTTTCTCATGCATCCAAAAGGTCATAAATGATGTTTATACCATATGCAAGATCATTTAGAGTTTGTATTAGGTCACACTTTTGAAGTCACAGTTGAAAATGGCTCATTTAGGCCTAGTTTTAGAGCCTAATGAGGTGTAAGAGCTCAATGCAGGTCATGAAAATCCTAGGTAAGCATGGTATAAGCCTAGGAACACTCCCTAGGGCATGTATGAGCATCTACATGGCTTACTTTATCCTCTGGAGGTAAAATTCAAGCTTTCACTACACTGTCTTTGAGAACTAAAGACTTGAATACTTAAGAAAATGAGATTTTTATTGACAATATAAGAATATTTATGATAAAAATATATATGTATCATGTATAAGGATTTTTTAAGTTCTTTGTGTCAAATTTCATCAAATTTTGAAATGGGATTTTGAGGTTATACAAGTTTTACTAAAACTGGTTTCTTGAGGAATGCAAACTGAGCACCATGTCTTCTTAGAAATAAATTTTTTTATCAACCATCCTTCAGATAAATCACAGAATTAGTTTTTAAAGATAAATCCAATCTTAAAAATTTTCAAAAAAATTTAGGAGTAAAGGTGGAATAACAAGAAATTCTCTCATTTTTCTAACCATGTTTTTCTCTATCCTAATCACCTTCTTGAATGGATGAGGATAAAATGAATTTTATGTCTTTGAACTACTTGTGTGGTGTGATTCAAGTTTCTTAGGCTTTTAAGGATGCATCCAATATAAATAATATGATGAGTACCCATCAAGTATGACAACTTCCTTACAATTATTTTCAGTGAATTGTAAGTTGTCTCTACTGATTATGATGTGTGAAGGTAAAATCCTAAAGTTTGTGGTGGACTCAAATGTTGACGTTTAAAATTAAGTATAATACTTATACAATTACATGGTGAATTTTCAAAGATAAAAATGTCCTTAATGCAGTATAATAATTCCATGGTTGTCAATTTTTCTCAAGTCACCGCTTAGGACTAATCATAAAGTATGAAGGATGAGTTACATACTATGGGATTTACCATATAATGCATTATTTCATAGTATTGGAAGTGATACAATTGTCTTCACCTCATAATAAATTCCTTCAAGATGTCAAATCAGTGTAGAGGTCTAGTTAAAGGCTGTGAAGCTCAATGTTGATCATAGTGTGGATTGTGTTCAATTTGTGCAAGGATAGATTTTCAAGAATATGTGAATATTTGGTCCTTAAGAAGTTACTTGGCATTGAAATGAGCTTTATTATCCTTCAATGATCCTTCCAAGATATGCAGATACTAGATTCAAACCTAAAGGAAACTCCATTGCGATGCAAAGCATTGAAATTACATTGTACATTGTCTCTTTCTAGTTACTAGGAGTGAAAATCGGTGTATCTTGGTGAACATGAGCATTGAAAAGCTTATTTGTGTTTCCATAGTCCTCTAGGAGTTTATTTCTTCCAAGAACATTGAGTTAAGACCAAAAAATTACATTATGTTCCTTCTTGGGCTTGGTCTAGTATAAAAACCCTCGGGGTAGGGTTTGGATAGGAAAATACCTCATAACTCGAAAATGAACCAATCAACCAGCTCAAAATTTTAAAGATATATTTGCTACATGGTCACATAATGGAATTAAAAGAATTTTCTGTGGATGCCATGGATGACTTTTCAACGTTTAAAGGGAATATTAGAGGGCCACGCATCATCTTTCGAACATTTGGAATAATTTATTACTGCTTTGGTCTCTGAATAAATTCAAATGCCTCCAGTCGCATCTACATTGAGCGAGTTGAATTCATGTAATTTCATTTATGTAATTTCTAGTTATTTTTAGAAAATACTTAGAAAAAGAAATGTCTTTTGAAGAAACAACAATTGCAAAAGAAGTGTTAGAGATACTTAGAAAAAGAAATGTCTTTTCAAGCAACAACAATGCCAATTTTCTTGTTGGTAATAATAGGCCCTAAAACAATGTGAAATATCTACCATGGAGTATTTGCTTTAGAAAATAGAGTAAATGAATCCATAAACATGAATAATGATTTATTGTTAGGTTTTTCAGAATTTAATTTGGCCTTGACGTTTAAATAGGTAAGGTAAATCTTATAAATTAAAATATATATTTACCTTAAAAAGTTGATATACTTCTATTTAAATCAATTTATTACTTCGCCTATGGTGAGAATAGTATGTTATATTTATTTACATATTTGAGTACTTATTTGGTAAATGCAAAATCTAATTTAATCGGGATAAAATGTAAGATTTGAATTAGCTATTTCATGGTGTAACAATGTTAATCATGTAAATCGTAGGTACGTTATTTTAAGACATATTTAAGATGTATTTTTTTCTTATAATATAAATAAGGTGTGTTAGATATATCATGTTTGCGGGTATTTGCACTATATTATACACCTACTTTCAATTCAAACATCTATAGGATAGTAAAAGCGAATAATAAAATCCATATTGAGTTTGTAAATATATCTACTAGTATATTTATCTTAGATAAATATATGTAAAATATGTCGCGAGATATCATTCTTGAGCTTCCTCTATTATTTTTGTGACATGTAGAGGAACATATTCACTTATGTCACAAATATAATTTATGTTCTTAAAGAATGATACCACCAACTTCTTTTACATAGATTTATCTAAGATATGTATTCTAGTTTATATTTTATTTTTAATAGTTTATATTTGAATTATGTTTACATTGTGTCACCATAAAATAATTTTCTCTAAAATATTGTCATCTTGGTTTTTTTCTTATGAGCATGAAATTAGATTTCTCCCCTCATTGTTACCATTATAGAATGCCTATGGAAATAATTACTATTTTTTATTTTCTTTTCATATGTTTTATAAAGTGACAATACAATGAATGTCAAATTTAATATATAGAATAAAAGTTGACATGGTCATATTATTAGATCTACCCTTACTTGTTAAATTATTTATCAATATAAAGAATGTGTATTGACATGATAAAAATTTATTTTTAAACCATAAAATTGTTATTATGAATGGAATTGACTCGTAATCAATTAAGAGAATAAGGTCAAAAGTATGTGGGTAGCTATAAAGCGTTAATTGTATTATGCATGGAATTGAATCCTAGTCGATTCATAGAATAAGGTCAAAATTCCTTGGGTAACTATAAAACATTGTTTCCATGCCCAATTTAGGGATAAGAAAACAAATGATAAATAGGGATTCCCTACCAAGGATCATCTTAGTTTGGTTAGCTAGAATTGTAGAGGCTATCATTGGAGGAGGGGTCCTGGGTTGGGGCCCATAGCAGAGGGTAAGTATACTATTGTCTTAGTTGAAAATCATGATCATGAGGGAAATTTGGAGAGTGCCAAAATTTGAAGGTTATGTAAAAGTATCGGTTTGGAATGATTTGGTGGATAATGGAAAAGGGAATGGAGGGGTAATGATCTTGGTTAGGGAAACATGGCAAGGAGTCATAAAGGAAGAAAAAAGGATCCACATAATCAATTCATATGGATGAAATTGAAATACAAGGAAGATACAATTCATCTAGCATCTGTCTAATTTGCTCCCTATGGTTTTAAAACATACAAGAAAAGGAACCTAGATAGAGAAGATCCTTTTGTAGCATTGAAAAAATATATTATAGAACTTTATGCCTCGGGCGAGTCATTTTACTAGGGGAATTTAATGTAAGAAGAACAAAAATAATCAAGCTCTTTACCTTGGTATGGAGGAGGGTTGAACAACAACCCTTTATTGTTAGATGAAGATGAACAAAATAAGTGGGAAAAGGTCTCACAAGACAAAAAAAGGTGATATCTCTCATTTTGGAGCTGAATTATTGGGGATATGGAGTTTACATAATTGTATCATTTGTAATGGGTTAAAAGGATGGCTGAAGTCCTGGAAGCATCACATGTCATACTCACAACGGACAAATCATTGTGGATTATGTTCTCTACTTGCAAAGCATTATGTCAAGGGTTTAAGAGGTAGAGATAGGAAGTTGTCCAATTGAAATGAAATCGATCATAATCCCGTTATTATGAAGATTACTATGAAAAATATGATTAAAAAGGCCTAATCTTCAACCATGTAAAGAAGCGAGTTCTTTGGACTCGGGAGAATTGAGACACTTTTAAAGCTATGATTACAAAATAGATTCAGAAATTCAAGATTTTGACAAGTTTCAAAGGGAACAAGAGATTTATGAAGAGCGATAATTTGATGGTTATAATTCATAGGGAACTCTTGGAGTGCAATTGTTATAGAGCCGGAAGAAGTACCAAAAATATTTTCCTAGCTAATCAGTCATTTGATGATGATTGCAACACCACAAAGAAAATAGTGAACATTTCGAAAGGGAGAAAAAATATATAAAAGCGTACAAAAATTTAGTGAGAGATAAAAAACAAGAATTCATAAAGATAAGGAGGAAGGAGTTGATTGTTAGCATACGTTGCATAGTTCATATTTTAGGAGTGTTTGTTCTGTTTTATCCCTTTATTTTCTCTTCCTTGGTGTATTCCATTATTCTCTCTCCTTCATCCAAATCTTCCTCCTTCAGTTTAGGGGAATGTAGTTGATTATTTATCCTATATAATGTACGTACTTCTTCATAATAAAATAAGTGTGTTGAGAGTTATTCACTCCACATTCTTCTCAGGATCTATTTGATTCCTACATTTTGGTATTTGAGTAGCAAACAGTCCTATGGCTTGTCTAAAATAGAAGCAAACAAGGAAAAAGCATACTGCGTGGTGGAGAAATAAAGGCCTGCAATTTTTTTTCTTGTCTTTTTGCTGTCGGCCTACACTTTTTTCTTGCTTTGACACCTGCGTGGAGGAACTGGAGCAGCCTGAAGCCACTAGAATGTGTGTGGAAGTATAAAATTAGTCCTGCTGTTGCTGCTACGTGGAAGAAGTCCCTGCTACTACTGCGTGAAAGAAAACAAAACAATTAATGCGTGGTGTAACCTTCAGCCTGCATGGAGAAAGGAGAGACTGCATGGAAAATATTATTGTTTTTTTTTGCTGTGTGGAAAGACAAATAAAGAAAAGGAAATAATGGCCTGCATTTTACTGCGTGGTGGAGAATTTTTTTTTGAGACCCGTGCTTGGTTTTTTCAACTGCGTGGACGAAAATCAGACAAATATATATATATATATATATATATATATATATATATATATATTTCTGCTTGGAATTTTTTTTTGAGACCCGTACTTTGTCTCTTGTGTGTGTGGAAGGACATGCATGGAGCTGTGCGTTGGAAGTCACAGACTAAACCTGTTTTGTCTTCTAATTTGCTGTAGAAAATTTAGATCCATTTGCATGAATGATGCGTAGAGAGGCGATATTTTTGAAAAATCTAAGTGGAAATTGTGTGGAATTCATAGTTTGAAACTCTCTGCATGAAGATATTTTATTCCTTTGTGGAATTTGACCAAAGCGCTAGTGCAAGCAGCAAGAGACAAGTGTCTAGTCCCAAACCTGCGTAAAAAAAAAAACAAAGGAACAAAAGCACCTACGTGGAATTGCGTGGAAAATTCTTTGCTCATCATGAAGTGACTTCTTTGCTCTGCGTGGAAGTCTGACACTGCGTTTGAAGCATTTCTCTACTCGTAGCAACATGGGAAGATAGTCATTGTTGTAGCATAGAAGATCTCTAATGCTTGTTGCATAATTTGCATATCTTCATAAAAGAGTTGAAGTTGAACTACTGCATGAAATTTTGATACTGATACTCAACCAAGGTAATGTGAAGCTGATCCTACAACACTTTGCCAAATGTCAAGTGTAGACAACTCGATTGAGAGCGTCAATAACATGGTCACCACAGCTGAAAGCGAATATCAACTCGCCAGTAAGAGAACACCGTGAAGAAGCCCCTGAGAGCTCCGGGTTCTACTTTTCTTTGTTGAACAAGCTTCGGAATACCAGAAATCTAGCCTTCGACAAGCTAGTTTGAGAAGGACTTCTTGAATACTTCCTTTTCAACATCATTTTCCAAGCAAAGCAAGTACAGAAAGAATTAGAACCAGTACGATGCACGATGCCGATCGTGATGACAAAGAAGAACACCCTACAAAGCGTCGTCATCTCATAGCATGTGAATATCATGAGCATCTACGAGCCAATAATTCTCATCAGTGAGTCAAAGTTGTAATAACTCTTGAAATAAATAAATAAATTTTTTTATTACGATGTCTGCTCCGAAGTTACTTCGTCCAATGCTCAGTTGCTCAAAGGGTCCAATTTTGAAGCCTGGAAAACAAAAATGAAGAGAATCCTTCAGTTTGAAGGATTATGGGAATTGTCTCGGGATTTTGCCCGCTCCCACATCTCTCGATGAACTAATAAAATATGAGATGGCTAGTGCTAAAGCCTTGATGCTGATAATGCTCAGTATTAGTGACGATGTGCAACCACATGTTGAATGCGAGAGAAACCAAAGGAGGCCTGGGACAAGTTGGAAACCATTTATGAAGCCAAAAATTAGATGAAGATTCTTCATCTTTAGTCAAAGCGCACACCCTCTCTATGGGGTCATATGAGAAAGTAGAGTTCTTACGTCGTGTGGTGAGATGAGATCAGAATTATTAGTGCTTGGTGAAATGGTGGATGATAAAATTCTCGTCGCAATCACCTTGAGAGCACTCCCTTCTCAATTTTGAATGTTCACGTTACGACTTTCGAATGTGTCTAAACAAACTGTGACATTCGAAGAGCTTGTGAATTTGCTGTAGTAGGAAGAGGCCATCACTTCATCCCATGAGGAGTCTTAGGATAAAGCCCTGTTCTCAAAGCCTTACCGTGGCTAGAAGAATTGGAAGGGTCCTTAGAGAAGCTAAATCAATCGCAACCAAAACAACAACAGAAAGATCAAAATTCAAAGAGATGGTGTCAAATTTGTAGAACAAATACTCACGACACTGATCACTACTGGCATAATAGCTTGAAATAGGGGTCTTCAAGTCATATAGGCACATCCGAGTGTGAAGATTTTCAAAAGTCAAAATGACGTCCCTACTAGAGAAAGTAGAAGGGACATCTCGTAGCCCAAGAAGATGATGAATTTGATGAGGAAACATCAGAAGAAGCCCATTGTGGTAAGAACCTTGTACTTATCACAAACTTCTCGGTCCATGAAGAAAGTCTAGTTGATAGACTCTCGTGTGCAAGCAAGCATATGTCAGGTGACAAGAAGTTGTTTGATTCACTACATGAAGAACCGAATAGAGATCGAATTGGATAGCGGATGACAAAGAGTACATTGCGAGAAGGAATAGGGAATGTCACCATTCCTATGAGACCACGAAAATGTACACTTACAATGGTACTATATGTTCCCGGCTTGAATAGAAACCTCTTATCATTACTCGGCTCTTGAATCATCATCTTAAGGTAGAATTTCTTGTTCAAAATGGCATTAAATCATGCTTAATCTCCGACAAGGTACGCTTCTTTCTAAAGCTTTTGTAAAAGATAAGTTATTTGCTTTAGATCTGTTTCCTCTTCGTAGTAGCTTTACTCGCCTTCAACAATAGAATCAACTCGCCCTATGGCATTTTAGATATGGACACTTGTCAGTCAGTTCATTGCACTAGATGAGTTCAAAAGCAATGGTCCGTGGGCTACCCAAATTGTCCAATTCCTTGCCTATTTTCCCTGGCTATCTTGTAGGAAAACAACACAAAGATCCATTTCAAGCGAGCACCTTCCATGCTAAGAAGTGTCTAGAGGTAGTTCATACCGATCTAAACGGCCCATTACCTGCTTCATTTTCAGGATACAAGTAGTTCCAACTGTTCGTGGATGACCACTCTTACAAGATGTGGGTATATTTCCTGAAGAAGAAAAGTGAGGCTCTTCAACATTTTCAGAACTTCTATCATCGTGTTATGAAAGAGACTGGACAACCACTTCTTCTACTTCACTCAGATCAAGGGGGAATTTACATCAAATAAGTTCTTGGCCTTCCTGAACCAACACGGCATTAAGCAACACTTGACTACTCCCTACACGCCCTAGCAAAATGGGATTGTTGAGCATTTCAAATCGCGGTGATGGAGATGGCTCCCCACATGCTAGCAACTCGCAAAGCTAGAAGAACCCTATTGGGCTGAAGCAGTACAAATGGATGTATATCTTCTCAACAGGGCACTAACAAAGATTCTACAGAACAAAATGCTAGAAGAGGTATGGAGTGGTATAAATCCATCAATTTCTCATTTGTGAGTATTTGGTTGCACAGCATACATGCATGTCCTAGCTTAGAAGAGAAAGAAGGTAGAGCCAAAAACACTTGCCTGTGTATCCTTCTTGGCTATAGTACTACCTCGAAGGAGTATCGTATCATGGATCCTGAGACAAAGAAAATATAGGAGATTCAGGACATGGTTTGTGACGAGTCATCCTTTGACTCAATAGTATCAATCAGAAGATCCACTTCCAACCACATCTCATCGATTAGTCTCTGAATCAGATGATGAGCCAGAGGAGACTACTCAGAGAAAAGAAATGCTGCCAGGAGAACTATTTTTTGACCTTGGAGAAATGGAGAATGTGACTCCACATCAATCCACATGGCAACGACACAATTCTTCTCAAAAGTAGCCAAGTTCTCGTCCGAAGTGGGTATAAAGCACTATCAAGGACTCACATTTGCAATAACTCCCAGATACATCATCCGGAGTCAAAACAAGGAGTCAAACAAGAAATGAGGTAAAATTTGCACTCATGAGTTCACTGATGAATAGCTCCAAGCTATATAATGTTCGTGAAGCACTCAGTCAACCTCAGTGGAAGGAAACCATGGTTACAGAATATGACTCACTCATGAAAAATCAGACATGCGAACTTGTCGATCTGCCTACAAGAAAGAAACCCATAGGCTGTAAATGGGTTTTCAAGAAAAAATATAAAGCTAGATGGATCCATCGACAAACATAAAGCATGACTTGTAGCAAAAGGATATGCTCAGAAAGAGGGCATCAACTATGAAGAAACTTTTTCACCCACTACAAAGATGAAGACCATCAGAGTAGTTTTCGCACTTGCATCATAGAAAGGATGGAGACTTCAGAGATGGACTTCAAGAGTGCTTTCCTAAATGGTGATCTAAAAGAAGAAGTATACATGAAGGATTTGTTGATGAAGAGATGCCTAAGAAGGTATTTCGTCTCATCAAATCACTTTATGGACTAAAACAAGCTCCAAGGGCATGGTATGTCAAGATTAACGATCACCTTTTGTAGCATGGGTTCACTCGTAGCCCCTCATATTCCAATTTGTATGTAAAGAAGGTAGGTAAAGAAATTGTCATTCTGGTTGTATATGTAGATGATCTTGTGATCACTGGCAGTTCAGAAGATCAAGTTAATATTGTAAATAATGATCTTAAAAGAACCTTCGACATGACAGATTTGGGGCTACTACATTACTGTCTTAGCTTGGAGATATGGCAAAAGGAGCATCACATTTTTTTCTCCCAGACAAAGTACGCCAAGAAACTCTTGGAAAAGTATAGAATGTCTGACTGTAAACCTAGATCCACTCCCATGGAAAAAGGCTTGCAACTTTCAAGATTCCAGGACTCACCTCAAGTACATGCTACTCTCTACAGTAATTTGTTGGAGGGCTCATCTATTTGACATATACCAGACTAGATCTCTGCTATGCTATCAGCTATCTTTCTAGGTTCATGCAGGAATTGAAGAAATGTCACTGGAATGCAACAAAGCATGTTTTGCGATATGTCTGAAGAACAACTGATTATGGTCTAGTATATAAGAAGAATGATTAATTCTTCTTATAGGGATACGTCAACTCGGACCACGCCGGATCTGTTGATGACAGGAATTCAACTATAGGATACATATTTCATCTCGTATCTAGACCTATCTCATGGATAAGAAAGAAGTAGAATGTTGTTTCTATCTCATCCCTAGAGGCAGAATATCATGCCACATGAGGAGCTGTGTGCGAAGTGATAAGGATATGTCACATTTTGGATGACCTGGGAATTCCTGAAAAATAGTCACCTATTCTCTATTGTGACAATTAGAGTGTGTTGAAGCTCATGCAAAATCTAGTCTTTTATGAATGAACAAAGTATATTGAAATTGATTGTCATTTCATTTAAGAGCACATCTTGAACCATCAAATTCAGCTCCAGTACTGTCCTACTAAAGCATAAGTTTCCAACATTCTCATTAAATCTCTTGGAAAAGTGAAATTTGAAATTTTGTGGGTCGTATTTGCAAGAATAATATAATAAGGGGGAAAATGTTAGCATATGTTACATAGTTCATATTTTAGGAGTGTTTGTTCTATTTTATCCCTTCATTTTCTCTTCCTTGGTGTATTCCATTATTCTCTCTCTGTCATCCAAATCTTCCTCCTTCAGTTTAGAGGAATGTAGTCGATTATTTCTCCTTTATAATGTATGTACTTTTTCATAATAAAATAAGTGTGTTGAGTGTTATTCACTCCACATTCTTCTCAGGATCTATTTGATTCCTACACTAATTTCCATGGGGAAGAATAATCTGACAGGTTTCTAGAGATATCTTCAACATACAAGAGCAAATGTGGAGAACAGTATCACAAATATCCAATGGTTAGAATATTCAAAAATGTTATATCAAAACAAATATCCTCTACCTCCTCCTCCTATAATTGAAAATAAGGACAAACTTTTTCTAGAAAGGAAATCAAAGAAGGAATCAAAAACTTAGCAGTATGAAAAATTCAAGACATTGATGGGCTACAAGAGGAATTTTTAAAATGGAGTAAGGATGACATTACACCACACATGAAAGATATTTAAAACAAATTTATTTGATACAATTTTTTAGAAAACTGAACAACCAACATCATTGTCCCTCTTCACAAAAATTGGTGATGTCAACAATCCATCAAACTACCACATTATTATGATTAATACTATTTTCAAAAACTCTTTGGTAGTATGGTGGAACATAGAATTACTATTTGGGCTGAAAATGAAAGTAATCGGGCTAAAGGAAAAATTGGTTTTAGACCAAACATTCTACTATTGATCATTGTGTCACCCTTAGACACTGATTGAAAAGGTTTTGGAAAAGAAAGGGGAAGAGGTCAATTCTTGTTTTATTGAATTCAAAAAGGCATTTGACACTGTACAAGAAGAAAACTTTGGGCAAGAATGGAAGAATTGGGTATACGAGAAAAGTATAGGGTAGCGGTTCATAGGCTTTATGAGTAAGCTCAAGACAAAATAAGAACAAAGGATGGCTTATCCGAGTGCTTTCGAAGTGACATTGGGTTCAAGCAAGGATGTCCTCTATCTTTCACTTTGTTTGGGCTATATATAGACAAGTTAGAGGAGTGGATTGACACAATGGGGGGCAGAGGGGTGGAATCTTATGTGGTAAAATTATTTCTTTATGTTGATGACCTTATTCTAATGGCTAAAACAACACATGGATTGCAAGATCACTTGAGATCTCTGGAATTATTCTGTAAAGAGGTGGGGATGCAGTGAACACAAGTAAAACCAAAATCACGATTTTTAATTTAAGAAGAAAGCAAAAGAAAATAAATTATGAGTTCAAATGTGGTCCCTTGCAATTGGTAAATGATTACAAGTATTTGGGTCTTGACTTTCACATTAATCTTAGTTGGGAAGCGTGTAGAACTTGGAAGATAGAAGGGGATGAAAAGCTTTATATATCCTCCAAAACATATGTAAATTAGTAGAATTGTGTGATTCAAAAATAAAATTAAGTCTTTTTAGATTGCTTGTTATTCGGTGGTTTTATATGGTTGTGAATTGCACGGGGTAGTAGTACCTCGGTGGTGAAATGGAGAAAAATAGAAAGGTTACAATTTTTTTATCACAAGTAGCTTCAAAATAAAATCCACGGTTCCTTACAAGATACTTCTTGGTGAAGCTAGGGCCTTCCCGATGGAGGCATCATCTTTGATTCAATTTTGGGGTACTTGAAGAAAGTAGAAAGCATGGACGGTTTTTCGGTGGCCCAAGATAACATTGAAAGAAAAATTGAATAGAAGGAAGTGCATTTGGATGAAGTAGAATGAAAAGTGGATGAAGAAATGGGGAATTAACATGTAGGATTGTCCTAACACTAATGGGGATATCAAAAAGTATGTGAGAAATAAATTCAAAATTATCATGTGGACAAAACAATTGTGAAGAAAAAGAGAATACTATGTCAAGAACTTTAATCCCACATGTGATCATGAGCAAAAACACTATATGGAGGCGGAAATAAAGTGGAAAGCTATAATGCTAATTGCCCAGTTGAAAACTAGTTCACGCCATCTCGGATGTGAAACAAGAAGATGGAAAATGTCAAAAAAGAATGCTTCAAGAGTTTTCCGGTTTCGCAGTCGGGCTTTGTGGAAACAAAATGGTATTTCCTAATAGAGCATGTAGTGTATGAGGACATTCGAGTAACTATACTAATTGTTTATAAAAAAATCTTATAACCTTGTTTAAATAGGATAAGATTGCAAAAACAATAGATTACTTGACTAAAATCCATAATAGAAGGCTCAAGATTAGCAAAGAAATCGAGAAAAAGCAAAAGTAACAATTTTGGATCGGTTTCTTTGGTATTTCTTTGGCTAGGTTTGTTTTTACCATTTTCGGGTGCCATAGGCTGCTTGGCCTCGTAGACATCATTAAAATCCTTCATTCATTATTCGTTCATGCTTATGTTTTATGTTTGATATATGTTTAAGAGCTTATTTATTTAAAGTTATAGTTGTCACCTATGAAAACATTTATAGCAATGTTTTAGAAATTTCCTAAAGAAGTTACTTATAATGTTGTTTTTTCTTTTCGATTATGGATCTATTTGTGAGTTTTGAAAGGGTGTTTCCCTTTTATTATCAACCATACAATTATTTAGTGTCCACACTTTCACCAACGGTGTTGACGTATTTAGTTTTTCTTCCTTTAAAATAAATATAAATCTCTAGTAATTTAGAGGAATTTTTCTTTATTTTAAATATTTTCTATTACATTTGTAATTTTATTCCCGTTTTTATTTTTAGATAATGATAGTTATTTTGTGCCAGTGGATTTGTCCCTTTCGACATTTCACAAGCACTTATGAATGTTGTTAGTATATTTTATTATTAAACATAAGAATAAATAACAGAATATGTATTATTGGTGTTGGTGAAATATTCAATATTGATGAGATTGGTTGTCTTGCGTATTGCAAGAAACATACCATTCAAGTCATGTTTTGTGTTTTCATGGTAGGAAACCCGTCTACAACGAAAAAATAATTATTGCGAAGAGTTTTTCCCATTTTTAATATCGAAATGTTTCTTCGTGCAATACATACAACATTTGATTTCACGAGTCTTCATAATATTAAAGCCACTAATTTGAGAAAACTAGTTGATTTCGTGTCCAATCTAACATAAGATTTACATGGGACAACACAACTAAAAATTGAAAAATATTCATATTTTTTTCATTAAACGATGTTTTGGGGACACATAAAATAATAATATTAACTTCCATTATAATGTTATTAAAATCTTTATAATATACAATAATTATTATGTTTTTAAGATTCACTTAATATTTAAGTATTAATAATATGGAGAAACCATATTTAAAAGTCATAGAAACAAATCCATCAATTATTATGTTAAAGTGAGAAGGTGACTTGCATTGTGATGTTACCTTTATTGACATAAAAGAACATTTTTAATAGATATTATAGTTTTTTTTTTTTTAAAATAGTTTTGAAGGGACTATACCCTATTACAAAAAAGCTCACAAACCAAATAATGCACTAAAAGCATAAAAAATGGATTAGAATCCGGGATATACATGAGAACCAACTATACTCAAAACTATAAATAGGGAACAAAATAGTTGTAGAAAGAAAGATATTATGATAAAAGAACATAACACACAATTGGCAATTGGTAAAATGAGACAAACACCCACTTGTTTTAAGTTTTGATAATATGTCATATGTCATATGTATGAAAAGCAGTTTCTAATTTGTGTCCAGTGCAACCTCCCTCAATCCCCTAGTTTCGTCACGTTTCCCTTTTCCCGTTTTCCTTTCTCGGTTGTCCCTCGGCAAAGATCCTGAATCGGAGACTTCTACGGTCTTTTTATTGCGGGAAGCGGTCCATATGCCCATTCTGTTGTGTTAACGCAGACTTATTCAGTGTGGTGTGCAGCAGCTTGGGGAGTGTGGATGTGGCCATACGATTTGGGCGGGAATCTAAGCCGCCCGTACTTGTGCCGGTCGATTTTGGTGCTCTTTGTTGGTGTTGTAATTATGTCTTTGCATTAAGGAGGTTAGATCGAGCAGAGACATGGAGCATAAGCATAACATTTGAGTAAAAAAACAATATTAAACTCGCCATGTTCGGAAGTTTGATTTCTTTGAAGAATAAAAATCTTATAGTTCAAACCAGAGGTTTCTAGCCGGATGCATGTTGGATCCCCTTCACCACAATCGCTGTGCCATCAACTCTTAGTCCTCTTTTGTCATCTCGCAAGCATAAAAATATCATAATACTAGCAATCGCATGTGTACAATGCAATGTGAACGCCGAAAGGTATAAGTTATTTGTTTTAGAGGGATAGTTATTAGTTTTTTTAGTTGATGTTGATAAGGGGTGTGATTGATTTTGGTTGTGTAGAAATATAGATGAACCACTTCATTTAAAAGCACAAACATAAGGTCTATGCTTTAAAACAATTCAATATGCAAAAATTGATATAATTTACAAATCTTTAGATGCAAACAACTATACATTACATGGTTCTTTCTTGGCATTTGAAAACTATAGGTATTTGTATGTAGATATAATCAATATATCCCTGCAAATATATAAGTTCGAACAACAAACAAATCACAACATATTAGATTAAAATTAATGGCCAATGGGACAGGAATGAGGCCATAAAAATAAAACAAAGGAATAAAATAAATGAGAATTTACCATCAATTGAAAATTTAAATAAAGGCATTAATTCTTCTAATAAATAGGCATAAAAAACTTACTTGGTATCCACTAACATTGCAGTTAAAGGGGAAAACATATGGGTTAAGGATGTCACCATAAACTGTTGACTTGTCTTGATTCTTTGAAGTGGAAAGAGAAGTGCTTCCAGCCACAAAAATGATAACAAATTGTGACTACACTTCTATGTTCATAAACTGTTATTCAAATTGATCCATTGTTTCAAACATATTTTGAAGATTCATGCTCACAAATACAGTATTGAATGCCCTAACAAACGGTAGCAGCTTCATCATCCTTCATCATGTTGAATCATTTTATGATCTTTATCCTTCATCTATCATGGAAAAATGGAGAACTATTTTAGTGGGCTTGCATTTTTTCTTCTTGGAGGGAACACTCTTATATTTGTATAGTCAGTGCACTTATTATAATATTCAATATATCAGTTGCAAAATGCAGCAATCATGTTACTGATTGATTTTCTTCCCTGGGTAGACATTTGGACTTCCTATTTTCCTACTATTCTTAGTACTTTCAGGGGTTTGTAGGTTTATAACAACATCAATCACTCTCTTCAAGTTGGAGGTTATTCATAGTTTCACAAGTATGTCCATCTTTTCAATGAGAATGTTAATTAGGACACATCCATGTTGTCTCTATGACAAGAAACATCTTCATTTGTGGTGTCCATATTTCTTTGTAAAGCATATAATTTGAAACTTCTTTATAAGAAACTGGTTAGGAAGGTAGCATATTTCAATATGTCAGCAGAGGAAATAGATAAACATAAACAAGGTTGTGGCCAATTGAGTAAGTCACTCTACAATATCTATTAATTTCCCTAACTACAAAAAACTTACGCAATCGTACGTGAAATGTACAATGGAAACGCCGAAGGGGATCTTTTGAAGGAGTCAAATTTGAGAGAGAGAAACAATAGGAGAGGAAGAAGGGTGGAGAAGAAGGGGTTAGAGGATAGAGAAGTGAGAGGGTGGAGAAGTAAAAGGGTGGAAAAAATGGAAGAGAAAGAAGTTGAAAGTTTACTGTCCAAGAACAACACGACAAATTTGTCAAAGCGCAACTGTTAGAGTTAGTATGTTGTGATTGCCTTAAGGATTCTTTCACATTACATGACATGAGTATCTTCCACACACATCTTTCCTTATGATATGTAAGCATTTACTAATCATTCCATCATACACGTGCTCTGGTCATGAACATAAGAAGTATTATGCCTCAATATCATATATCAATGTAACCAGGAAGGGTAGTCCAACCCTTCCTATTACTTGATCAATAGTAACCCTCACCAAGAGAAGTACCAACCTACTATTCATGTTGAGAGGTGGAGATAACCCCTATTCCTGTCACGAAAGTAGTATTCAAGAAAGTCACAAAAAATAAGAAATCAATAAATTAAATATTTCAATGCCAATCAAGCAGTCACAACTGTCTTGAGGGTTACCCTCATTGACAATACCAACACATCATCCTCATTAACATATTACAAAAGAAATAATTTGAATGTTAGACTTAACTCGGATGTCAAAGAATATGGTTTTCAACAAAATAAGAAATACAGTCTCCTTTATTATTCGAATCATAAAGGCCCCATTACAAGGTAGTGTCAAATCCATACCTTTTCCAGAATGTTTTTATAGTGTTGTTATTTGGTTTTGCAGATAATAGCAATGGACATTAACAAAGAGACCGATGACCTAGGGTTTCCTTTCATTCAAAAGGATGGGGTTTCCCACAAAATTACCTTCAGAGAGGGCCCTTCCCTGCTATTTCTTGATCAAATGTAAAAAAATGTATGCTTTCTACCCGCATCAAGTTTGTGAAAAATGTTCCCTCCCCATTACCTAATGAAAAACAAATTCATGATTTTTTTGGTTTTTTGTGTTTATTCATTGTTAAATTGTGATTTTGGAAATGTGAGCGTGGTGGTGGTGCAGAAGGGAATGCAGGAATCTTTGGATTTCATATTTGTGGATGCAGACAAAGACAATTATCTTAACTACCACAAACGACTGATTGATCTGGTTAAAATAGGGGGAGTGATTCGGTATGACAATACCACGTGGAATGGATCAGTGGCAGCTCCCTAGATGCCTCGCTAACAAAATTTATTAGATATCACAAAAATATGTGATTGAGTTGAATAAGGCCCTGGCGGCAGATCCCTGCAGTAAGATCAGCTAGATTCCAGTTGGGGATGGTATTACTCAGTGCAGGATCTATTAGTGGAGTGGGATTTTTCTCGATATGCATTATGCAGAGGATCTCTTAGCTAGTTTGTTGTTCTAAAGTAGCATTCTTTTCACTTAAATGTTTCCTACAAAATGGAACCAACTTCCCTTGATTGGTGAAAAATAAAAGCTTTCAATTAATGTATTTTCCTAATTTTCTAAATAATGCACTCTTATACATATGAAGCTATTTATGTAATTATTTTGTTTTTGATCAGGAAATAAGTGTGGAAAATATACTTTTTGATTAGTTTTTTTGCACTTTTGTTGGAGTACTAACAAATTTATTATAAATTTCACTTCAATCCCCAACTACTGTCATTCTTCAGAAAGTTAATACAATAATAAACTATTGTACATTTTTTGTTCATTCTTACTGCCCATGGTGATCCTATCATCCACAGAGGGCAACATAAAACAATAAAAAATGTCATTTTGATGTTGATGGCTCATCTTGTCCACAGTCAGTTAAATGAAGGGGAATTCCATCTCCCTAGGATTGGCAATGGGGCAAGCCAATCTGGCAGAAAAAACATGTAGGAAATGCTCATTCTCGTCTGGATATCCATCGCGGGCAATGTATAACAGGTAAAAACACAAAAAAATCCAAATGCCAGTAAAATTCAACCCCTTGACACGAACGAGCAAAGGCTCTTTCTCATAGGGGAAAGAAAATTGACGTAAATATGTTGGCTGCCTTAGCCGCTGCAGGAATGGAGAACAAATGAAAAGCCACCCCATATTAACTCTACAACAATTCCCAAAACCATCAATCTTGACATGTTTTAAATCTATTTGTGCATGCATTCTATTCCATTCCATTCCAAACTCTATTCAATGGATGAATACACTTTTGGAGTCTAAGGAAACTCTCCTCTGAGTAGGAAAAACCTGCACATTTTGACAAGCCACATGTGATTAGAAAACCTAGGGAGAAGAATCCAAACCTCAAAAACACCCTAAAAAACAAACTGTGGAATTGTGCTTCATCCATCTTTACCTGAATAGGGGAAAATTACTTCATAGTTTTTTATTAAGTTGGTTACATGAACAACGAGATATATTATTAGTAAACCTCTTCAATAAAATGAAACAATTCATTTCCAATCTATGATATATAGCACATTTCGTTAGTGTCATATCTAAGCCAAGATTTCTTTAATGGAGTAGAAAACAACAAATAAATTAGGAAACAACGCCCATAATTGAACAATACATAATTTCAATTTATAAACATAAATCTTTCAATACTCCTGAAATGTTACCAATGGGTGAAACTATATTTTTATAAGAACTTCTTGTTGGTTATAGGCATATTCCTCATAAATTTACTTGACTAAAGCACAACTCAACTTTGAGTAGTATTTTGTTTAGAATGAAGCTCAAAATCCTCTTCCATAGAACTCCTCCATCTCCATGTTTCTTTACTTCTTCCCCTCTTGCTCCTGATGCCGTAAATCACACAAGCTGAAATTAGTTGCAAAACAAGAAAAGGTGAAGGTGAAAAACCTTTCACATACATATTTCCTGAACACCACAATTTGTTGCTCCACTTAGCTACTTTATGGTTACTACTAAGCTACAAAACTTAACCCTAAATTTACTCAAACATCAAACTCAAAACTGCACATTTACCATTATAAGATTCTACTAATTAGAGATGAGGCTATTAATTTTAAAACCCACATTTGAAGATCATTTGCTGAGGAGCAACTTAAACATCAAGAGAATCAACCAAAGTGAAGGAAATTTTACTGAAAATCAAGTCTGCTTTGCTCCTTAGCTGATCCGATATGATTATTCATGTCCTTGGTTGTTATACAGCCTCCATGAAAAAATTAAAACCAAAAGTTAAAATAAAAAAACACAGATACAAAGAAAAAACTAATCCCCACAAATCATTCAGAAGACATAAACTGACCAAAAACAAAACATTCAAACAAAAAAATAGCACGATCGTGGGAAGAAACTCCAAATAAAATGTGAAACAAAATGACAAAGCAGAGCACCAAAAACAAAGAAATGAGAAATACAAAAAAACCTTGAAGAGGTTTTTAGTGCTCCGAAGAAGTTTTCAACAACCCTCTTTATACATAATATCAACCTACAATTCATTAAAAAAATCATCACTAAAACTTTAAAAAATTACCCAAAATCTTAAACCCTGCCATTAGACTGCAAATTTGCCTTTGGAAAGTTTCTACAAAAATGAGTCGGCCACTGTAAAAAATAGAGGTGGCCATTAAACGAGAAATAACCAGATTGAACACTTACCATATAGGCCCTATGGGGTATATATTCCTTCATATTTACTCAAGGCCTCTCCATAAGTTTGAGATCTAGTTTTACATGACAGTCCCATATGCACTATGTCTTGATTCTGTAGTGCTTCTTCCATCCGGGGAAGAAGCTTCTTCATAGTATTTATCCATTACCCTATGCTCTGAATAAAAAGGTGAAAACAAAAGCTTAAAAAATACAGAAAAATTATCAGGTATACCTTAAACATAGAATTAACTACTCTTTAGTAAGAACTAAACAGGAAAAAAATTTCCCAATTGCAAAATTCATTTCCTAACTTGACCAGTTTAGCCACCCAAAGCCAAAAGGACAAAACATGCACATTTTGACAAGCCACATGTGAAGACAAACCCTAGGCAAAAGAGCCCAAATGCCTCGAAAATACCTTCATGGATATCTTGATACCAAAAAACCTTCGAATGAGAATCGCTTCATTTTGGGAACACAAAAACCTTGTGATCATTAATTGTTCTGCTTCCTAGAATCACACTCATTTACGGAAGTAGGATATGATCTGTTTGATCCGCTCATATACTTGGCTATTCTTCTCACTCACAGAACATTTAAAAGCAATAAAAACACAAATGACAAAAAACCCATACATAAAATATAAACTGAAATAAACATGGAGAAAGCAAAAAAATCACGGCCGTGCGAAGAGACTCGAGATCATCAAAATGTCAAACAAAATGACATTGCAGAGCAGCCAAAAAAATCAGAAAGAGCTCCTCATTATTGTCGCGGCGCTTTAGCATCTTCATGTTTTCGTACATGTGCAGACCACGACAAATCTTTGCAGATATTACCCTCTTCTACAGATGCTCTTCCATAGAAATTTTTTCTCCACTCCTACACACATCAAAAATTAGATGCAAAACAGGGGTTAGCCCACCACAGAGAACCCTTCAAAACCATATTATTTAGAACCTAAATATGCTCCATAACATAATTAATACATTCAATACAGGAGAAACGTTGAATAAATAACCATGAAAAAAGTGGACATTGTCGCCGCGCAGGGGCCAGTTCCGGCTCCGTCTTCGGGAGGATGCAATGACTACCTCTAAAGTAAGAGCTTAAAAAATGTGCTTTGAGTTTGGATTCTTGGAGCTTACAGAGGACATGATGGTAGATATAGTACATGCAACATTAGATTCAACAGCATGACGATCAGGATACGGTAAGACCAGAGAAAGGAGATCAGGTGAAGCAATAAAGCTTGTTTATATCTCAAACCCTGTAACGGTTAGTGCAACCCCATCAAAATTCTCTGTTGTTGTACAATCCCTCACTGGAAGAAAGAGGTCATCTTCTTCTATATCTATTCATCCATTTGAAGATTTAATTGGGATTGTGAAGATAGCCCTGAATTGAAGCTTCACAAACGTGAACATCAAAAGAAGTGTTCAATCCAGGAAATCCCAGTCCTTACAGAAAGTTGCGAGTCGCACGAAAACAACAATAACAGAGACAATGTTTGTGTTGAATCACAAGTTCCTAAAAATGATATGTCCGATGCACTAAAAAACATTGGAGATGAAGAAATCGCATGCAACCAGCCAGATGTCTCCACCATGCAGCGGGAAAAATTATAGAAAATATCCTAAGCAATCCATTAAAATACCTGAAATATTGTTGTCCGTTGGATTTCAACGCATCCGGGAGGAGGAATGCAGTGCGTCCGATTTCTGACATTTGTCAGAATCACCAGGTCTCAGTTCACTACAAGAACGCCTTCGGCGTAATTAATCATAACGTTTTCAGTGATTAGTCATAGAAAGGCGATTCATAGAAAAAGAAGTTAGCAAACTTGGACGGATATTTGTTTTATCTTGCAAAAAAAAAAATGAGGGGAATTAAAAACAAGCGTGGTCCAACGATCGACTCGCCCAAGAGGCGGGAATAACGAGCGAGATGGTGGCAAATGCGACCAAAACAGAGGCTTGCAATATCGAGCAGTGGAGAGTAACGAATCAACGAGACAATGTTGGAATTTGGAAACAAAGTGAACACTATAAATAGACAAAGGTTTTCCCTGCCTTGCTCGAAGTGGCGGTGCTCAAAATGTTGCTTATAGTGGTATAAGGGCATCGTCCCATGGAGGGGTTTTCTTGTAGCGGAAGGTCCCATCGTTATTTTTAAAGCCAGCTACGGGAAAAATAGAATCTAGGCCCAAAAATAGAAGCTTCAATTTTTTTAGCCCCCTAAACTTAAGAGGTGGCTGGAGAGTGGGGGATGGGAGATTCCCCTATAATTTAGGGTTGATAGAATCTAATATACATTCCCGCCATTATTTTTAGGTGATTTTAGAGGGAAATATGATTTTATTTACCCACAAATAACCATAAAAATCCAATGGGATCCTATAATATCTTAGCGGGTATTGTTGAGGAAACTAATAAAAAATCATGGGACCTTAATATTGCTAAAATGCTCCTAAATTTTCTCAGCAGCACCCATTGAGATATTTATGGAGCCCCCCCTCCATGGGACCATGTTCTAAGTGGGTGGATCAAAGATAACGATTTATTAACTTAATGTGACTTCTTCGCATTCTGTCATCTTTTGTATCAATAACTTCCTACATATTTTAGAAAAAAAACGCATATAACAGTCTCTTTTGGATTAAAAGAGTTTATTGTGGATGCTCATAGATTCCACGAGCGCCATTTCCACCTATTTTTGTATCAATGCCTTCCTACATATTTTTCCAAAAAAAAAAAGCATATAACAGCCTCTTTTGAATTCAAAGAGTTTCTTGTGGATGCTCATGGATGTCTTATCGACTTTATAACAGCCTCTTTTGGAATTAAAAGAATTTGCCGTGGATGCCATGGATGACTTTTCAACGTTTAAAGGGAAGATCAGAGGGCCACGCGTCATCTTTCGAACAATTACCGCCCCTGCATTTGGAATAATTTATTACTGCTGGTCTCCTGAATAAATTCAAATGTTTCCAGTCGCATCTACGGATTGAGCGAGTTGAATTCATGTTGTCAAAGTTGGAAGTAGGAAAAATATCATCAGTGGGACACTCCCTGCTTTTCTCGCAAACTTGATGAATCTCACCAACTTAACCAGTGTCGACTGTCAATAATCTGACCAACTTGATGAATTGGAAGGCCCCTCCCAAAAGATATATGTTAATGCAGAGGCGCAATTCTTTATTCTTTAATGGTATTATAGAATCAAATATCTTCCCACCAACATAGAGCATGGTAGTAGATAACAAACATGGTGTTCATGTGCCTCTATCCTCATTTGGGCATTGTCGTCCTCTTATTTACAGATGCAATACTAATTTTCCTAGAGATTGAGACTGACTTGGGTGTGCAGGAGGCTATGGATACGCAATACATGCTTAAAATCCCATAATTATAATTTTTAAACATGGAAATGAGGTTGATGTGCCATTCTCTTTACCGCTCAAAGTTCAAAGCATATGTTGCATTTTTTTTCTAAAAGTTTAAGCTAATATAATATGATTTCGGTGCACTAGGCTTTGAATTGAATAGATCTTTTTGTTGTTATTTTATACGTATTTTCCTGCATTTAAATTCCCAAAATTCTTGTGTTTACTTATATTTGTGTACCTTCATAAAATTATACATTTATTTTTCAATAGAATATTCTTTACAAATAATATCTTTTCTTTGAATGCCTAAAATGATTATGATCCAGTAGATTGAAGAGTTGTAAATTCATAAATTTATTACACCTATATATTTGTAATATCTTTTTATGGATTCTAAGTATTAGGAGAAGACAATGCGCTTATTACAAATTCTTGAAGTTCATTGTATAAGTCTAAAATAAAAGAGAGTTCTTCATGGGTTAAACAATCCTACCTATTTTTTCTATCATCTCCTCTTCTCTGTCTATAAATTTTGTTTAAAAACTCGGTAAAATTTTCTTTAAATATATGTCTTTATATTCAAGTTCGATATACTTCTTCACTTCAATTTGAAATTGCTTCTACTATAAAAATACTTAATAAAAAAACCAATCCCATAGTTGGTTGGCTAGGTCCACACTAATATATAAAGCTGCAATTTATCATGATCTTTAGACCAATAGAGGTGATGTCACAATGGAAATCATCCTCTTATTAATATAATGCTTGATTGGTTGTGGAATGATTATGTTTGCTTACTCAACCTTCGCCCCTCTCATGTGACTTAAAAAATCCAAAAAAATCTTGTAAAATTGCTTCAAACTTCATACCTTACTACACAAGTCGGATATGCCTCTTAACCACATCGTTATTTCAAGAGAAGTGATGTCACAATGGAAACGACCTTCTTACTAACATAACAATCGAAAAATGAAGGATAAATATATATGCTTGCTTAATTGTAGTTTCAAAAATCAAAAAAATAATCTTGCAAAATTAGTTTTAAAATTGGAAATGTTTCTTCAATATCTCTTAGTTTTAGTTCTACCACTTAAAAAAACCTCACCACTTACCATTCGAAGCTATATGCTAAAATGTACCTTTTAAAAATAAAATACAATTAAAATTGCATCTTAATGTGTAAAGACTCGTCAAATATCAATGTACATGTATCTGCTCCAAATTTAAAATGGTGGAAGACTCTAAATTCATTTAAAGAAGAAGGCAGGAAATGAGTTTTTAAAAAGGTATTAATACTTCTAAGATAAAGAGACTAATAAAACTTTGGAACTTTAGTACTAGAATGGGGAATTAAGATACTTTAATCACTTTGGAACTTTAGAAAAATTGTGATTCATGTGATGTGTAACTAGTGCACATATTTTTTGATGAAAAAATCTTATATTATATTAATGCAATAAGATACAAGATAGCTTTCAACAAAAAAGCGGGTAGTATGAGAGCACGCCCCAAAACCACAAACAAACTAGGTTAAGCCTAGAACAACAAAAGTCAAACTAGGTGAGCCTAGGAAAGTACAACAAAACAAAAACATTGCTACTAAAAAAGAGGAAAAATCAAGCGTGACTAAAAACATGTCTAAAGCGGGCGGATCCTTATCATCCGACCACCCCAAACCAGGTAATCTTTGCCAATGTTAGGAATCTCCCAACCAACAACAAGCTCTTCCTCAGGGTCTACTTCCTCGCACATAGGAGTAATGAGGTGAGGCGTGAGAATTTTCAGAGGATGACAGGGGTGGTGGTGGTTTCGAAGTGGCTTGGCACGAAGTGGTGGCTGGAGAAGAGCCACCACCATAGAATCCATCTAACATAGATTCACCTCTATTTGATTGTACCCTGAGAATCCATCTAACATAGATAGCATTTTCGAGCATGTGACAACTTGCAATACTTGGTCCATCATGGGGAGAGGGTAGTTATCCTTCAAAGAACCCTGATTTAGATTTCTGAAGTCCACACAGATCTGAATCTCACCATTCTTCTTTCTGACATGCACTATATTAGCAATCCACATTGAATGGTGGATGGGGAAGATGATCTTAGCCTTCAAAATCTTTTGTATTTCTTGGAAAATTGTATCAGCTATATTTGGATTATATTGCCTTTGTTTCTGTTTGAAGGGTTTGATCCCATGCTTAAGAGGAATGAAATGTTGCATTTATGTATCTTTGAAAAGCCTTAAGATCATCATAAGAGTAAGCGAACATCAACATACCTCTTGACAAATTCACCACCTTCTTTTTCTCTTCCCGAGTGCAACATTTTCTAATGTTGACCATTTTGGGATCATCAAGACTCCCAATATTCATTTTCTTAGTCTCGCCAGATTGTCGGGATCCTTGAGAAACTTTAGACTTCATTTACATGTCATGTTTATCAAAATGATCCTCCAAACTCACAAGCCCTTTAGGGATTTTGTTACCTTTCAATTTGATGCATCGATCTTGATCCATCTCTTCTTTGACACCCTCTTCATTTGATAACAAACAATCTCTAAGCAGATTGTCACTTCCTTCAAAGTACAACTGGATGAAAGTTGTCTTTGAGCTCCAAGAAAGAAAGCAAATGTTCATCGTCATTGAAAACTTGCCAATTATTTACATTGTTAGGCACACTTTGGGTCTATGGATCATCTCAATGGTGAATTTCTTCAAGGAAATCGGGATGAGGAATTAACAAGGACCCCGAAAAAGATAGAGAGTAATCCCTAGAGTTCCTTTCCTTGGTACAACTTGATGGAAAAAGAATCAAGGAATTGATGGAATCCCGGACACTGATTCCTATAGTGCTTTAAATTTCTATTCTTTACCTAATAAAGGTCTAACCTATTTTACAATTAGCTTTTCATCTTCATGAGCAAGAAGGTTCTTCACTCCCATATCCTTCACCATGCTCAACCGAAGAATGAGGGCATCATACTCAGCAATATTGTTGGTATTTTAAAATTGAAAATTGAAGGAGAAAGGATGAACCTTACCCACGGGAAAAATGATCACTACACTAGCTCCAAAACCAGTCAAGAGAAGCTCCCATCAAAATCCAAAGTTCACACACCATTAGGGTCATGAATCACTCCCTTAGGAAGTTTTCCTCATCTTGTAACATGATCATATAGTTACCATGCCCTATATCTGTATAGAGTATATGTGCTTTTGGGTCATCGGTATTTTGCACAATGTACTTAATCTGTTTCTCGCAGTAGCTTGACTTCTTCATTTTTCCATTGGCCAGGATCAAAGCATGTGACCAGTCCATTTGAATTTCGCTACCTCCTTACGAAATTTCTACTCAACAACATCCCATATGATAAAATGATGAAATGATAGAGGCTCATGCCTCTTTTTTCTTTATATTAGGCATAACACGTACGTGTTATGCCTCGGTAAATCCCAAAACGACAATTTAAAACGTGATTGTGTTATAATAGAACGTGTACGTGTTTTTCTTTATTTTTCAATTATTTGTCTACTTTTTAGCCACCCAAATTTGTGGACTTACCCGGTAAGCTAACACCAAAAAACTAATACACCTAAACAAGCTAACCCAACAAGTGTAGGGATAGCCTAAGTGTAAAATTATCCTAATAAAAAATAAGAGGATAAATAATAACCTACACTAACACTTTTATGATATCTCTAGAGTATGTTGCCTTAATGATCTATATACCACACCACTTTCTCATTCAAATTATTTGTATAAATGACACATGGTTCATATGTTTTTTTCTCAAAAGAAATAAGAGTTTCTCCTACACCCCCAAAATTTTCCCTCCCCTTGACTTCTCCTCCCTCAACCCCCTCGCCCCTCTTCATCTTGCGATATTTCAATCTTTTAACATTAAGATTTTCGATGCATCCCCTTTCTTTGTCTCCATTGTACCATTTGTATGTAATTTCTAGTTATTTTTAGAAAATAGCGTGGAGTGAGGTAGTCAAAAGAAGTGTTAGAGATACTTAGAAAAGGAAATGTCTTTTCAAGCAACAACAATTTCAACGGGGTGAGAGATGCCAATTTTCTTGTTAGTACTAATAAGCCCTAAAACAATGTGAAATCTCTACCATGGAGTATTTGCTTTAGAAAATAGAGTAAATGAATCCATAAACATGAATAATGATTTATTGTTAGGTTTTCATAAATTTAATTTGGCCATGACATTTAAATAGGTAAGGTAAATCTTATAAATTAAAATATATATTTACCTTAAAAGTTGTTATACTTCTATTTAAATCCATTTATTAAATAGTATGTTATATTTTTTTACATATTTAAGTACTTATTTGGTAAATGTAAAATCTAATTTAATCGAGGATAAAATGTAAGATTTGAATTAGCTATTTCATGGCATAACAATGTTAATAATGTAAATCGTAGTACGTTATTTTAAGACATATTTAAGATGTATTTTTTCTTATAGCATAAATAAGGTATGTTAGATATATCATGTTTACGGGAATGTATTTGCACTATATTATACACCTACTTTCAATTCAAACATCTATAGGATAGTAAAAACGAATAATAAAATCCATATTGAATTTGTAAATATATCTACTAGTATATTTATCTTAGATAAATATATGTAAAATATGTCGCGACATATCATGCTTGAGCTTCCTCTATTATATTTGTGACATGTAGAGGAACATATTCCACTTATGTCACAAATATAATTTATGTTCTTAAAGAATGATACCGATCAACTTCTTTTACATAGATTTTGTCTAAGATATGTATTCTAGTTTATATTTTCATTTTAATAGTTTGTATTTGAATTATGTTTACATTGTGTGAGCCATAAAATAATTTTATCTAAAATATTGTCATCTCATTTTTTTCTTATGCGCATGAAATTAGATTTCTCCCCTCATTGTTACCATTATAGAATCCCTATGGAAATAGATACTATTTTTTATTTTCTTTTCATATTTTTATAAAGTCACAATACAATGAATGTCAAATTTAATATATAGAATAAAAGTTGTGAGGTCATATTATTAGATCTACCCCTTACTTGTCAAATTCTTTATCAATATAAAGAATGTGTATTGACATGATAAAAATTTATTTTTAAACCATAAAATTGTTATTATTCATGGAATTGACTCGTAATCGATTAAGAGAATAAGATCAAAAGTATGTGGGTAGCTATAAATCGTTAATTGTATTATGCATGGAATTGACTCTAGTCGATTCATAGAATAAGGTCAAAATTCCTTGGGTAACTATAAAACATTGTTTCCATGCCCAATTTAGGGATAACAAAACACATGATAAATAGGGATTCCCTACCAAGGATCATCTTAGTTTGGTTAGCTAGATTTGTAGAGGCTATCCTTGGAGGAGGGGTCCTAGGTTGGGGCCCATAACAGAGGGTAAGTATATTATTGTCTTAGTTGAAAATCATGATCACGAGGGTGGAGAGTGCCAAAATTTGAAGCTTATGTAAAAGTATTGGTTTGGAATGAGTTGGTGGATAATGGTAAAGGGAATGGAGGGTAATGATCTTGGTTAGGAAACATGGCAAGGAGTCATAAAGGAAGAAAAAAGGATCCACATAATCAATTCATATGGATGAAATTGAAATACAAGGAAGATACTGATTCATCTAGCATCTTTCTAATTTGCTCCCTATGGTTTTAAAACATACAAGAAAAGGAACCTAGATAGAGAAGATCCTTTTGTAGCATTGAAAAAATATATTATATAATTTTATGCCTTAGGCGAGGTCATTTTAGTAGGGGAATTTAATGTAAGAACAAAAATAATCGGGCTCTTTACCTTGGTATAGAGGAGGGGTTGAACAAAAACCCTTTGTGGTTAGATGAAGATGAACAACATAAGTGGGAAAAGGTCTCACAAGACAAAAAAGGTGATATCTCTCATTTTGGAGCTGAATTATTGGGGATATGGAGTTTACATAATTTGATCATTTGTAATCGGTTAAAAGGATGGCCAAAGTCTAGAAGAATCACATGTCATACTCAACAGACAAATCGTTGTGAATTATGTTATCTACTTGTAAAGCATTATGTCAAGGGTTTAAGAGGTAGAGATAGGAATTTGTCCAATTGAAATGAAATCAGATCATAACCACATTATTATGAAGATTACTATGAAAAATATGATTAAAAAGGCCTAATCTTGACCATGTAAAGATGTAGATTTATTTTGACTCAAGAGAATTAAGACACTTTTAAAGGTATAATTACAAAATAGATTCAGAAAATTCAAGATTTTGATAGTTTCAAAGGGAACAAGGGATTTATGAAGAGCGAGAATTTGATGGTTATAATTCACAGGGAACTCTTGGAGTGCAATCATTCTAGAGCCGGAAGAAGTACCAAAAATATTTTCTTGGCTAATCGGGGGTTTGATGATGATTTCAAGGCCCAAAGAAAATGGTGAATATTTACGAAAGGGACAAAAAATATATAAAAGCGTTCAAAAATTTAGTGAGAGGTAAAAACAAGAATTCATGAAGATAAGGAGGAAGGAGCTGATTGTTGGCATACGTTGCATAGTTCATAGTTTAGGAGTGTTTGTTCTATTTTATCGCTTTATTTTTTCTTCCTTAGTGTATTCCATTATTCTCTTTCCTTCATCCAAATCTTCCTCCTTTGGTTTAGGGTAATGTAGTTGATTATTTCTCCTATATAATGTATGTACGTATTCATAATAAAACAAGTGTGTTAAGAGTTATTCACTCCACATTCTTCTCAAAATCTATTTGGTTCCTAAATTTTGGTATCAGAGTAGAAAACAATCCTTTGGCTTGTGGAAAATAGAAGCAAACAAGGAAAAAGCGTCTTTGCATGGTGGAGAAACAAAGGCTGTGAATTTTTTCTTGTCTTTTTTCTATCACCTGCACTTTTTTCTTTCTTTGATACTGCGTGGAGGAACTAGAGCGGCCTAAAGCCACTAGAATGTGCGTGGAAGTATAAAATTGGTCTTCTTCTTTGAGTGCGACATGGAAGAAGTCCATGCTTATTCTTTGCATGAAAGAAAACAAAACAATTTATGTGTGGTGTAACCTTGACTGCATGGAGAAAGGAGAGAGTGCGTGGAAAATATTATTGTTTTCTTGTCTTTGCATGAAAAGACAAATAAAGAAAAGGAAACAATAGCCTGGATTTTACTGTGTGGTGGAGATTTTTTTTTTGAAACCTGTGCTTGGGTTTTTCAACCTGCGTGGAGGAAAATTAGAAAATTATATATATATTTTTGTGTGGAGATTTTTTTAGACTGTGCTTTGTATCTTGTGCACATGGAAGGACATTTGTGGAGTTTGTGCATTGGAAGTCACAGACTAAACCTATTTTGTCTTCTAATTTGCTATAGAAAATTTAGATCCATCTGCATGAATGATTCGTAGAGAGGTGAGATTTTTAAAAAAATCGAGTGGAAATTGCTTGGAAATCACAATTTAAAACTCCTCTCTGTGTGAAGATATTGTATTCTTGCGTGGAATCTGACCAAAGCGCCAATGCAAGCAGCAAGAGACAAGTGTGCGGTCCCAAACTGCATAAAATAAAAACAAAGGAACAAAAGTACCTACGTGGAATTGCGTGGAAGATTATTTTCTTAGCATGAAGTGACTACTTTGCTCTACGTGGAAGTCGATTTGTGTTTAAAGCATTTCTCTTCTTGTAGCAATGTGGGAAGACATTCATTGTTGCAACATAGAAGTTCTCTAATGCTTGTTGTATAATTTGCATATCTTTAGAAAAGAGTTGAAGTTGAACTTCTGCATGAAAGTTTGAAAGCGATACTCAACCAAGGAAACATGAAGTGATCCTACTGACACTTCACCGAATGTCGAGAGTGTAGACAACTCGATTGAGAGCATCAATAACATGGTTGCCACATCCAAAGCCCGAATATCAACTCGCCGATTAGAGAACACCGTGAAAAATCCCTGAGAGCTTTGGGTTCTTCTACTGCTGCTTTGAATGAGCTTCGGAATACCGAGCAATCTAGCCTTTGACAAGCTAGTTTGATAAGGGCTTCTTGAATACTTCTTTGTCGACTTCACTACCAAGAAAAGTGAGTATGGGAAGAATTAGAAGCCGGGTATGATGTCGAATGTGATGATGAAGAAGAACACCCTACAAAGCGTCGCCATCTCATAGCACGTGAATATCGCGAGCATCTACGAGCCAGTAATTCTCATCAGTGAGTCAAAGTTGTAATAACTCTTGAAATAAATAAATAATTTTTTTATTACGATGTCTGCTCTGAAGTTACTTCTGTCGATGCTCAGTTGCTCAAAGGGTCCAATTTTGTGGCCTGGAAGACAAAAATGAAGACAATCCTTTAGTTTGAAGGATTATGGGGAATTGTCACAGGGTTTGTGCCTGCTCCCACAGCCCCCGATGAACTAATAAAATATGAAATGGCTAGTGCTAAAGCCTTGATGCTGATAATGCTCAGTATTAGTGACATGATGTGCAACCACATGTTCGGAATGCGGAGAAACCAAAGGAGGCCTAGGACAAGTTGGAAACCATTTATGAAGCCAAAAATCAGACAAAGATTCTTTATCTTGATCAAAGTTACACACCCTCTCTATGGGGTCGGATGAGAAATTAAAGTTCTTACATCACGTGGCTGAGTTGAGATTGGAGTTATTGGCACTCGTTGAAACAGTGGATAGTAAAATTCTCAAAGCACAATCATCTTGAGAGCACTCCCTTCTCAATTCGAATGTTCGTTACGACACGAATGTGTCTAAACAAACTATGACATTCGAAGAGCTTGTGAATTTTCGCAGCAGGGAAGAAGCCATCACTTCATCGCATGAGGAGTCTCGGGATAAAGCCTTATTGTCAAATCCTTACCTTGGCGGAGAAGAATCGAAGGGTCCCCAGTGAATCCAAATCAAGCGCAACCAAAACAACAACGAGAAAGATCAAAAGTGAAAGATATGGTGTCACATTTACCGAACAAATACTCACGACACTCGATCACTTGCTTTGGCATAATAGCTTGAAACAGGGTCTTCAAGTCATACAAGCACATCCAGGTGTGAAGATTTTCAAAATTCCAAATGATGTTCCCCCTTTGGAGAAAGCGAGAAGGGACATCTCGCAGCCCAAGAAGATGATGAATTTGATGAGGAGACATCAGAAGGAGCCCATTGTGGTAAGAACCTTGTACTCGTCTGTCGAAATTCTCAGCCCACGAAGAAAGTCTAGCTGATAGACTCTAATGCAAGCAAGCATATGCCGGGTGACGAGCAGTTGTTTGATTCACTACATGAAGAACCAACTGGAGATCTAGTTTGAATAGCGGAAGACAAAGAGTACATTGCGAGAAGGAATAGGGAATGTCACCATTCCTCCGGGACCATGGAAATGTACACTTACAAAGGTACTATATGTTCCTGGCTTGACTAGCAACCTCTTGTCAGTTACTCAGCTCTTGAATCATCATCTTAAGCTATAATTTCTTGTTCAAAATGGCATTAAATCATGCTTAATCTCTTGACAAGGTACGGTTCTTGCTAAAGCTTTTGTAAAAGATAATTTTTTTGCTTTAGAATCTTGTTTCATCTTTTGCGGTAGCTTTATCTGCTTCAACAATAGAATCAAGCGCCCTATGGATTTTTAGATATGGATAGTTATTGGTCAATTCAATTCACCGCACGAGATGAGTTAAAAATCAATGGTCCGTGGACTACCGAAATTGTCCAGTTCCTTGCCTATTTTCCCTGGCTGTCTTGCAGGAAAACAACATAGAGATTTGTTTCAAGCAAGCACCTTCCATGCTAAGAAGTGTCTGGAGGTAGTTCATACTGATATGAATGGCCCATTACCTACTTTGTTTTCAGGATTTAAGTACTTCCAACTATTTGTGGATGACCACTCTCACAAGATGTGGGTATATTTCCTGAAGAAGAAAAGTGAGGCTCTTCAACACTTCCAGAACTTCTATCATTGTGTTGTGAAAGAGACTAGACAACCACTTCTTCTACTTCACTCAAATCGAAGGGGGGAATTTACATCAAATAATTTCTTGGCCTTCCTGAACCATCATGGCATTAAACAACACCTGACTGCTCCCTAAAAGCCTCAGCAAAATGGCATTGTTGAGTGTCGCAATCGCACAGTGATGGAGATGGCTTGTTGCATGCTATCAACTGCAAAGCTACAAGAATGCTTTTGTGTTGAAGCAGTACAAATGGTTGTATATCTTCTCAACAGGGAACCGAAAAATATTCTATAGAACAAAATGCCAGAAGAGGTATGGAGTGGTAGAAATCCATCAATTTCTCATTTGCGAGTATTTGGTTGCATAACATACATGCATGTCCCAACTCAGAAGAGAAAGAAGGTAGAGCCAAAAACACTCCGTGTATCCTTCTTGGCTATAGTACTACCTCGAAGGCGTATCATCTCATGGATCTTGAGACAAAGAAAATATACGAGATTCGGGACGTGGTTTGTGACGAGTCATCCTTTGAATCAATATTATCAACAAAAGATCCACTTCCAACCACATCTCACCGATTAGTCTTTGAATCAGATGATGAGCCAGAGGAGACTACTCAGACAAAAGAAATGTTGTCTAGAGAACTATGTGTTGACCTTGGAGAACTGGAGAATGTGACTCCACATCAATCCACATGGAAACGACACAGTTCTTCTCAAAAGCAACCAAGTTCTCGTCTGAAGTGGGTACAAAGCACTATCAAGGACTCACATTTGCAACAACTCCCAGATACATCATCCAGAGTCAAAACAAGGAGTCAAACAAGAAATGAGGTAAACTTTGCACTCATTAGTTCAGCGATGAATAGCTTGAGCGAGATAATGTTCGTGAAGCACTCAGTCAACCTCAGTGAAAGGAAGCCATGGTTACAGAATATGACTCACTCATGAAAAATTAGACATGGGAAATTGTCGATCTGCCTATAGGAAAGAAACCCATAGGCTGCAAATGGGTTTTCAAGACAAAATATAAGGTAGATGGATCAATTGAAAAACATACAACATGACTTGTAGCAAAAGGATATGCTTAAAAAGAGGGCATCGACTATGAAGAAAACATTGCACCCACTGCGAAGATGAAGACCATCGAGTAGTTTGTGCACTGCATCACAGAAAGGATGGATACTTTAGCAAATGGACATCAAGAGTGCTTTCCTAAATGGTGATCTAAAAGAAGAAGTATACATGACCCAACCTAAAGGATTTGTTGATGAAGAGTAGCCTAAGAAGGTATTTCATCTCATCAAATCACTTTACAGATTGAAACAAGCTCCCAGGGCATGGTATATCAAGATCAACTATCACCTTTTGCAACATGGGTTCACTCATAGCCCCTCAGATTCCAATTTGTATATAAAGAAGGTAGGCAAATAAATTTTCATTCTAGTTGTATATGTAGATGATCTTGTGATCACTGGCAATTCAGAAGATCAAGTTGATATTGATAAGAATGATCTCAAAAGAACCTTTGACATGACAAATTTGGGGCTACTACATTACTGTCTTGGCTTGGAGATATGGCAAAAGGATCATCACATTTTTGTCTCCCAAACAAAGTACACCAAGACACTCCTGGAAAATTATAGAATGTTTGACTGTAAACCTATATCCACTCCCATGGAAAAATGCTTGCAACTTTCAAGATTCCAGGACTCACCTTAAGTAGATGCTACTCCCTACGGAGCAATTTGTTGGAGGGCTCATCTAGTTCACATATACCGAGACTAGATCTCTGCTTTGCTATCGGCTATCTTTCAAGGTTCATGCAGGAGCTGAAGAAATGTCACTGGAATGCACCAAAGCATGTTTTGAGATATGTCTGAGGAACAAGTGATTATGGTCTAGAATATAAGAAGAATGATTCATTCTTATTACAGGGATACGTCAACTCGGACCACACTAGATATGTTGATGATAGGAATTCAACTACAAGATACATATTTCATCTCGAATTTGGACCTATCTCATTGATAAGAAAGAAGTAGAATGTTGTTTCTATCTCATCCACAAAGGCATAATATCGTGCCGCATGAGGAGCTGTGTGCGAAGTGATATGGATACGTCACATTCTGGATGACATGGGAATTCCTGAAAAATAGTCACCTATTCTCTATTGCAACAATCAAAGTGTGTTGAAGCTCGTGCAGAATCCAATCTTTCATGAATGAACAAATTATATTGAAATTGACTGCCATTTCATTCGAGAGCACGTCTCAAACCATCAAATTCAGCTCCAGTACTGTCCTGCTAAAGCACAAGTTGCCGACATTCTCACTAAATCTCTTGGAAAAGTAAAATTTGAACTTTTCAGCCCGGTCACATTTGCAAGAATAATGTAATAAGGGGGAAAGTTAGCATACATTGCATAGTTCATTTTTAGAAGTGTTTGTTCTATTTTATCCCTTTATTTTCTCTTCCTTGGTGTATTCCATTATTCTCTCTCCTTCATCCAAATCTTCCCCCTTGAGTTTAGGGGAATGTAGTTGATTATTTCTCTATATATAATGTACGTACTTCTTCATAAAAAAACAAGTGTGTTGAGAGTTATTCACTCCACATTCTTCTCGGGATCTATTTGATTCCTACACTGATTTCCATGGGGAAGAATAATCCGACTGAGTTTTAGAGAGATCTTCAACATACAAGAGAAAATGTGGAGAACGATATCACAAATATCCAATGGTTAGAATATTCAAAAATGTTGTATCTAAACGAATATCCTCTACCTCCTCCTCCTATAATTGAAAATAAGGACAAACTCTTTTACGGAAAGGAAATCAAAGATGGATTCAAAAAGTTAGCGGTATGAAAAATGCTAGATATTGATGGGATACAAGAGGAATTTTTAAAATGGAGTATGGATGACATTACACCACACATGAAAGATATTTTCAACAAAGTTATTTGAGTACGAGTGTTTTGGAAAAGCTGACAACCAACATTGTTGTCCCTCTTAACAAAAGCGGTGATGTCAACAATCCATCAAACTACCACATTATTATGATTAATACTATTTTCAGAAAAATCTTTGGTAGTATGGTGGAACATAGAATTACTATTTGGGCTGAAAATGAAGGTAAGAGGGCAAAAGGACAAGTTGGTTTTAGACCAAACATTCTACTATTGATCATTGTGTTACCCTTAGACACTGATTGAAAAGGTTTTGGAAAAGAAAGGGGAAGAGGTCAATTATTGTTTTATTGAATTCAAAAAGGCATTTGACAACTGTATCAAGAAGAAAACTTTGGGCAAGAATGGAAGAATTGGGTATACTAGAAAAGTATAGTGTAGCGGTTCATAGGCTTTATGAGTAAGCTCAAGACAAAATAATAACAAAGGATGGCTTATCCGAGTGCTTTCGGAGTGACATTGGGTTCAAGCAAGGATGTCCTCTATCTTTCACTTTGTTTGGGCTATATATAGACAAGTTAGAGGAGTGGATTGACACTGATACAATGGGGCAAAGGGGGTGGAATCTTATGTGGTAAAATTATTTCTTTATGTTGATGACCTTATTCTAATGGCTAAAACAACACATGGATTGCAAGATCACTTGAGATCTCTGGAATAATTATGTAAAGAGGTGGGGATGTAGGTGAACACAAGTAAAACCAAAATCATGATTTTTACTTTAAGAAGAAAGCAAAAGAAAATGAATTTTGAGTTCGAATGTGGTCCCTTGCAACTTGTAAATGATTACAAGTATTTGGGTCTTGACTTTCACATTAATCTTAGTTTGGAGGCATGTAGAACCATATTTAAAAGTC
Source organism: Taxus wallichiana var. yunnanensis (assembly GCA_018340775.1). Classification (NCBI taxonomy): domain Eukaryota; kingdom Viridiplantae; phylum Streptophyta; class Pinopsida; order Cupressales; family Taxaceae; genus Taxus; species Taxus wallichiana. The sequence continues at coordinate 701,175,421 of CM031237.1, read as the reverse complement.
ATATAAACAAATCCATCAATTATTATGCTAAAGTGAGAAGGTGACTTGCATTGTGATGTTACCTTTATTGACATAAAATAACATTTTTAATAGATATTATAAGTTTTTTTTTTTAAATAGTTTTGAAGGGACTATACCGTGTTACAAAAAAAAACTCACAAGCCAAATAATGCACTAAAAGCATAAAAATGAATTAGAATCCAGGATATACATGAGAACCAACTATACTTAAAACTAAAACTATAAAGAGGGAACAAAATAGTTGTAGAAAGAAAGATATTATGACAAAAGAACATAACACACAATGGCAATTGGTAAAATGAGACAAACACCCACTATTTTAAGTTTTGATAATATGTCATATGTCATATGCATGAAAAATAGTTTCTAATTTGTGTGCAGTGCAACCTCCCTCAATCCCTGGTTTCGTAACGTTTCCTTTTCCCGTTTTCCTTTCTCGGTTGTCCCTCGGCAAAGATCCGAAAGATAAAGATGTGACTTTATTGTGGATGCTCATGGATGACTCATCGACTTTCTTTGTGGATGCCATGGATGACTTTCTTTGTTGGCCGCCAACAAGTGATTTTCTCAGGATCTCCTTTCTTAGGGATAAACTTAATGTTACCCTTGTTAATGCATGGCCCTAGGGAGTGGATTTAAAACCCTTCAAGATAAACTGGTGAAGGTATTACCCGACAAAATTCGAGAGGATTTTATAGAATTGACAAGGGAATCCATCACATCCCGGTGCTTTATCATTAGCCATTTTTATAGTGGATTAATGGAGGTATTCAATGGTGAGAATTATTTTCTGAGATGACCTTTTGAGTCTCTCGAAAGCTTGCGTGGTACAACCCCCAAACATTGGTCAAGAGTGGCTCGATGAGTGTGGAGGGTGGTTGAGCTTGAAAGACAAGTTTGTAATGTCACATAAAGGCTTGCATAACATAATTTGTGGGTCAGTTATCCAAGCTCCGTTGTCCATGATAGCTCGGATCTATTGGGAAGACTTTACGGATCAAAGAGACGAGAAAAAGTCTTTGAGACCCGATCTCAATGTTAAGCCAATGCATTCAAGCTTGGATTTGAGTGCCTCTGGAATTATAATTGTCAATAATTTGGATTTTATGTCGAGTGTTGCAACTTCTAGTTATAGAGCATCGAGAGATGGGATCGTCTTGAAGCACCACCATCACCCGAATGATAGTCGAGGTGTTAACGGTGTATGAAGGGCGCCAAATGTCTTCCAATTAGTGGCCGTAGATTCTAATAAATCTTGTAGTCTGAGTTAGCGCATCGTCCCACCATTGTATCCAGCTAGCTTGCATAGGTGGATAAAATTGCTGACATTGACTGGGTCGTGGAATTAAATTCCAAATGCTTGATATGATTGACAGTGGGGCCATGTTGCATCAAGGTAGTATTAAGAAAGAATTGGCCTTTATGAAAAAATGGGTGCACATCATGCAAACAGATACAAAATTGTATAGGGGAGTGGTCTAAAAGGACAAAGTTAGCCAACCTCCATTGGCATGGAATAAATGCTATCAAACTAAAAAAATTGAGCTCACGGCATGGCCTGTCAAGTCATTTAAGGATGTGATATATCCCTCCATGAAGATTAGACCACGTGTACGAAGCTACAGAGGTGGGAAAGAGAGATGCACTAGGATCAAAGAATCTGAATTTATTTCACATGAAGTACCATGCTTCCCTTTCACCAGGTGTCCACCTCATAGATAGGTGGCCACATTTATCATTTGGGGACTCAACCATATTAAAATCTCCACTTATTACCCAGTATGCATTAGGAATGGAGTTGGCTATCCACCGCCATAGATCAGCCCTTTCGGCCGCATCATTTGAGGCATAAATATTAATAAGCCCAAAAGGGTGGCCCTCAATATTAAAGAGGACCCATATGACATGGTTGGTGGGGTGGATTCCATGGTCAATTAATAAGGGCCACCATTTTGGGGAAAAAGTGAAATTATTCCCCATGCCCTAATTCATGATTTCTCTGAAAGCCAAAGGTGTGCAAACTAGATGGATTTGCATACCATCTCGCAATTGAAAACATGTAATTTTAACTTCCTCTAAAAACAAAACATCTAGGTTTTCACATTGATGTCGAGTTTCATGCACCACATTGATGTCGAGACCCCTAACATTCCAAGATAAACAATTCATGGGAAACATTGGTCAAGAGCCATATCTGCATCCTCCAAGACCTCAAGGGAATCATATTGATTGTGCAAGAATCAAGCAACGTTAGGCTACACAAAATCATGTAGATCATTGATTATTGTGATCTTGAATGTTCCTTAATTACTAGTTTCGATGGCCACAGAGCCGAAGCTTTGGATTGCTGGGATTTTTTCTTCTTTTTCCAACCCCATCAACTTTCCAACCTTCCTCCTCTTGAGGTTTGGTATTTCGGCTCAGAGCTATTTTTTCCACTTTCGGGTTGTTACGCGGGACGAGAAAGTGGACAATCCGATCTTTTGATTAGAAGTTTGACAACGGAAGCAAGTGTTAGGTAATTTGATATACATGACCCATTGGGAGTAGTGTTTGTCACCGATTTGAATATCAAAAAATTATTTGAGGTCTGCTAGTGATCAATCTCAACGCATACTCGCTTCTAGGGATGAGCATGGTAAAACTTATCGGCTTCCAGGCATACTACCCACCCAAGAGAAGCGGTAATTTGTCTGTAGAAATTGAATGCATGGCGAGAGGAAGACTAGGAAATTCAATCCAAATAGGAACTTTAAAGGAGGTATACTCATATACCACAAAGTCCTTATGCCAGGGTGTTAACACAAGCAACAAGTTATGAACATACCAAGTGGCTTGATTAGCCAAAATGGTGGGCACGTTAGCGAGGTCGAGAGAAATGAAAGAGAAATAAACCCTTTGTCATGTCTTGAACACTATCCAGATGGACACCATGAGGGGTCCAGACCATGTTAGCCAGGATTTAAGCATGCTTTGGAGGGGATTCGAACCACAAAATACCTAATGAAGTAACATTGTTCTAACCATTAACATACAACATTAAAATCGGGAATGGTAAGAACTACATCAAAGGAGAAAAGCTACCTTGTGAAAAACCTTCGGGATGAACTTCATGGGTTGCTTCATCGGTGGTGCCATTGCTCGCTCTTGTGTTTACTTATATTTCTTTAATTTCATAAAATTATAAATTTATTTTTCAATGGAATATTCTTTACAAATACTATCTTTTCTTTGAATGCCTAAAATGATTATGACGCATTAGATTGAAGATTTGTAAATTCATAAATCTATTACACCTATGTATTTGTAATATCATTTTTATGGATTCTAAGTATTAGGAGAAGACAATGACCTTACTACAAATTCTTGAAGTTTATTGTATAATTCTAAAATGAAAGAGAGTTCTTCATGGGTTAAATAATCCTACCTATTTTTTCCGTCATCTCTTCTTCTCTGTCGATAAATTTTGTTTAAAAAATCAAGTAAAATTTTCTTTAAATATATGTCTTTCTATTCAAGTTTTATATGCTTCTTCACTTCAACTTGAAATTGCTTCTACTATAAAAATACTTAATCAAAAAACCAATCCCATAATTGGTTGGCTAGGTCCACACTAATATATAAACTGCAATTTATCATGATCTTTAGACCAATAGAAGTGATGTCACAATGGAAATCATCCTTTTATTAATATAATGCTTGATTGGTTGTGGAATGATTATGTTTCCTTACTCAACCTTCACCCCTCTATGGCTTAAAATATCTAAAAATCTTGTGAAATTGCTTCAAAATTCATACCTTACTACAAGTCGAGATATGCCTCTGAAGCACATCCTTATTTCAAGAGAAGTGATGCCATAATGGAAATGACCTTCTTACTAACATAACAATTGAAATATGAAGGATAAATATATATGCTTGCTTAATTGTAGTTTCAAAAATCTAAAAAAATAATCTTGCAAAATTATTTTTAAAAACAAACCTAACTATTCAAACTGGAAATGCTTCTTCAAGATCTCTTAGTTTTAGTTCTACCACTTAAAAAAACCTCACCCCTCACCATTCGAAGCTATATGCTAAAATGTACCTTTTAAAAATAAAATACAATTAAAAGCTGCATCTTAATTGTAAAGACTCGTCAAATATCAATGTACATGTATCTGTTTCAAATTTAAAATGGTGGAAGACTCTAAATTCATTTAAAGAAGGGGGGAAATGAGTCTTTTAAAAAGGTATTAATACTTTTAAGATAAAGATACTAATAAAACTTTGGAACTTTAGTACTAGAATTTGGAATTAAGATACTTTTATCACCGGAACTTTAGAAAAATTGTTCTTCATGTGATGTGTAACTAGTGCACATATTTTTTGATGAAAAAGATCTTATATTATATTAATGCAATAAGATACAAGATAGATTTCAACAAAAAAAGTGGGTGGTATGAGAGCACACCCCAAAACCATGAAAAAACTAGGCCAAGCCTAGAACAACAAAATTCAAACTAGGTCGAGCCTAGGAAAGTACAAAAAAACCAAAAACATCGCTATTGACAAAGAAAAAAGGCAAAATCAAGCAACTTCGCAAACATGCCCGAAGTGAGTGGATTGTTATCATCCAGCCACCACAATCCAAATAGATCTTTGTTAGTGTCAGAATTTCCCGACCACCAGCCAAGCTCTTTCTCAAGGTCTACTTCCTCACACATAGAAATGGCAAGGCTAAGACGTGGGAATTTTCCAGAGGATGGCGGGAGTGGTGGTGGTTTCAAGCGGCTTGATGTGAAGTGGTGGTTGGAGAAGATCCCTCGCTCTACTGGTGAGCCGACGAGTGCGGTAGAGACCCCCACCCAAGTTGTTGAGGTGGTGATCCCCAGCCCTTATGGCGATCCAAGGTGTACGGTGGTGAACCCTACCCAATACAAAGTGTACAAGCGAGTGACTATGTCGTTGACTCGATCCTGGAGAGTGGCGGGTGTAGCTCAAGGCATGACGCTAGGATCTGCTACATCAGCCTCCACATTCTAAAGGTGAGGAGCGCACTGGTGTGAGATGGAGGAACTTGAAAAATGTTGCACTGGGGCTTCCCGAGTGTTACAGAAGCTTACGGAGGTGGTCCACCTCTAGTGCCACCTTGTTAGCTTGGACTTGGATCTACATAAGTACATTGGAGATCACCATAGATTTATTATAAATTGAGAAAGATTGATCAACTGCAAAATTAACAAAGAAAAAAGCATTTCTTTCTTTCCATATCCAAAATAAAATCTCCCCTCTGAAAACATGCCAAATCTATTTGAACATAGGTAGAAGTTTGGGATTATCTCCCAAGAGGATATGCTGCCATGTGAGACAAGTGGTGCCGTGAGGGAAAGAAACAATTATGGATCCAATTCCATGAAGTTTTAGCTTTGGGACGAGAATCAAAAGACATACATTAGCATTTCTAGATGCCCACATAAGGGGCATTTGGAAAATGGAATCCCAATTTGAACAAGATGGACCCCGATAGGAAGGCCTTGGTATAGAATACACCAAATAAAGTGAGCAATTTTTGCTCCACACATATAGTCCAAACAGTCTCAAATCGTCTACCCTAGGTAGATAGAGTGCCGTGAATTCCCCATCAAGTATTAAGTTTGTCCACCATGGGAAAATGGGGTGAGAGCCATCGATAGCCTTTGTTGGCTTTATAGTTATAGAAAGGAGTATCAACATACCACTTCTAGTCTGTCCACCAAGGGCGAGAGGAGTGCACAACAATCTTATGTAAAATGCGATCCGGCACCAATTGATCACAGTATTAAAAATATCTTGATCTTGGTTGGAAAGCCAAAACAAAGCTTTAAAATCTAGCCAAGATAACTAGGATTGCGTGTTCTTATAGAAGAAGTCCTTGATGGTGTGAATTTCACACTTGAATAATTTGAGCGCGAAGATTCCTAGGACCTCTGCTAAGCATTGATCTTGGGATTGAAAAATCGGCGACCACTAGAGAGATTGCTAGTTAAGAGATAACCCATTGAAAAATCCATCCTCTTTCCATAAAATCCAGGGTTTAACACATTCCCACACTTTCCAGATACTTTTAAGCACAAAATTTCCAAGGATATGTACAGGCATAGGGGTGATGAGCAAATTGAAAAACCCTAAGCCTTTCCATGCAGGCGGAAATAAGGAGATCCTTTTGTGATTCCATGCCATATGATAACTTTCCAAGCTTCTTGGCTAGTGATGTTTACGATAATCCACTTAGCACAGAGGGCTTCCCCTTGGCGGTAAATGTGAATAAGCTCGAGGCCTCAAGAATTGCAAGGAAGACAACATATATCCCAAGCTACTCAATAAAAAAACTTTTCTAGTAGAGGCATTAGCCGGAGGAAAGATTTGAGTATCTTTCTAGCTTTTGGATGGAGGCCTTGCAAGGAACCCAACAAGATTAGTAGTGGACATGGGTAGCGGCCAAAGCTTTAAAGAAAATTTGGAATTTTCCAGCTAGAGACAAGTGGCCTAGTAAGGCGGTATTCTAGTTTTTCACCACTGTTGAATGACATAAAGTCATAGATTAGGTGGGAGGCTTGAAAAGAAAAAAGAATACCAAAATTTTTGAAAATCTCACCATGCTGAAAGTTTTCCAATCAAATTTGGCACAAAACTCCCACGCAGGAAGAAAAGATTGTCTATAGCATTGAGTTTTTCACTATTGAATGGAATATCCGAAGCTAGAGAGAGAGTATCCAAGCATTGCATAACATTTCCAATGTTGTTCTCATCCTTGATAAGCTTAAGGAAGGAATCGTCGAAAAAATGTCAATTGAGGAGTTGAGAATTGGGCTCATCAAGTAGCGAGATTCCATGCAAAATACCTTGTGCTTTGGCATATGCTAAGAGATAACCAAATCTTTCGGACGCCAACACATAAAGTGTAGGGGTAAGAGGACAATCTTATCCAGAGACGAGAATAGCCCAAAGGGCTCCGAGCTAAGGCCATTGATAGAAATTTAAGCAGATGCATCTGCAAAAAGCATATTGATGGTTTGAATAAAAATGGGTGCAAAGCCAAGGGCTTGAAGCATAACGAGGATGAAAGTTCATTCAATCCAATCATAAGCATTCTCAATGTCAATCTTGATAAACATGGTGGCCTGATGAGATCTCTGCAGCCATTCCATTCCTTCCCAAACTGCGATGATGTTATCCAGGATGAAATACCCCTATATGAAGCTGTTTGCTCTGGTTGAATAATAATAGGTAGAATATTGCATAATCACAAAGCTAACACTTGGCGATGATTTTTTAAGAGACATTCAAGATAGCACAATCAGCCACCAACAAGTGATTTTCTCGGGATATCCTTGCTTAGGAATAAATTTGATGTTTCCCTTGTTAATGCATGGCCCTAGGGAGTGGTTATGAAACCATTCAAGATAGACCTATTGAAGGTATTACCCAAGAGAATATGAGAGATTTTTATAGAACTCATAAGGGAATCCATCACAGCTCGATGATTTATCATTATCCATTTGCATAACTGATTCATGGAGGTTTTCAATGGTGAGAATTATTTTCGAGATCACCTTCTTAGTCTCTTAAAGCCTACATGGCACAACCCCCCAAAATTGGTCAAGAGATGCTCGGTGAGCTATGGAGGGTGGGTGAGCTTGAAATATAAATTTGTAATGTCTCACAAAGGCATGCAACATAACTTGTGGGTCAGTTATTCGAGCTCCGTTGTCTGTGATAGCTCGGATCTGTTGGGAAGGATTTACGCTCGAAGAGACAAAAAAATTCTTTCGAGACCCGATCTCCAGTCTTAAGCCAATGCATTCAAGCTCAAATTTGAGTGCCTCTGACATTATAGTTTTCCACAATTTGGATTTGAAGCCAGAGTGTTGTAACTTGTAGTTGCAGATCATTAGATAAGTGATCTCTTTGAATAGACACCATCGCCCAACCGAGAGATGAGGTCTTAGCGATGTATGAATGTCAACAATTTTTTCCAGTTGGTGGCTATAAATTCTAATAAATCTTATTATGCGAGTCAACGCATCTTCCCACCATTGTATCCCTCTTTGGCTTGCATAGGTGGATGAAATCGGCCCCGACATGATTGGGTTGTGGAATTAAATTACAAATCTGCTTGATATGAATGACAATGGGGCCATGTTATATCAAGACAATATTAATAAATAATTGGCCTTTATGAAAAAATGGGTGCGCATCATGCCAATGAGATACAAAATCGTATGGGGAGTGGTCCGAAAGGAAAAGCGTTAGGCATAACCTCCTTTGGCATGGTATAAATGCTACCAAACTCAATTTTTTTATTTGATAGTATGGCCATGTTAAGCCGTTTAAGGATGTGATATATCCCTCCATGAAGATTGAACCACGTGTACCAAGCTGCGAGAAGAAGCGAAAGTGAGATGCGTTAGGATCAAAGAATCTAAATTTATTTTGCATGAAGTACCATGCTTCCCTTTCACGTGTTTCCACCTCATATGAAGGTGGCTACATTTATCATTTGGGAACTTAACCATATTAAAATCTCCACTTATTACCTAGTAGGCATCGGGAATGGAGTTGGCTATCCACCACCATAGATCGGCCCTTTCGGCCGCATCATTTGAGGTGTAAATATTAATAAGCCCAAAATGGCAGCCCTCAATATTAAAGAGGACCCATATGACACGGTTGGTGGGGTCGATTCCATGGTCAATTAATAAGGGCCACCATTTTGGGAAAAACGTGAACTTAATCCTCCACACCTGCTTTATGATCATTGCTTCTGAAAGCCAAGTTGTCATGCCAGATGGATTTGCATACCATCTGTAATTGAAAACCTATAATTTTAACTTCCTGCAAAAACCAAACATCTGGTTTTGCACATTGTTGTCAATTTTCATGCTCCACATATTTACGACAAGAGTCTATGAGACCCCTAACATTCCAAGATAAAAAATTCATGGGAAACGTTGTTCAAGAGCCATATCCCCATCCTCCAAGCCCTAAAGGGCATCATATTGATTGTGCAAGAATTGAGCAACGTTATGTTGTAGAAAATCTTGGAGATCATTTTTTTTCGTTTGGCATACTCAATGTTGTATTCCACTTTAGTGGAATCCACACTGCATGCAGGATATGGTCATGAGAGATGTGAGGTGGAATTTGGGGTTGTTTGGAAGGCCTTATTGAGTTGCTTGTGAGTAGCAGAGAGGAACCGATGCGATATGGGGACATGAGCAACAAAAAAATTTTGGTCCATGAGAACTGACACCGTAAGCGGCGTCTTTGGAATTCTTTAGTAACGAGGTAGCCAAAATGGCAATAAAAGCTGGTTCTTTAGCAACAACAGTTGGTTTCTTAGTAGGAATTATAAGCTCCTTAACCGGAGTATTGGGAGAATTTTCATTAACAATTGTTTCCCAATGGTCATGAGAGCAAGAGGCTTTAGATTTCTAGGCTTTGTTCTTTTTCTCCAAACCCAGAAAACTTGCTTACCTTCAGCCTGTTGGGGTTTGAATGGCTTGGGAGCTATATTTTCCACAGGGTGGTTATGGGGGACATAAAGTGGACAATCCTTGATCTTTTGATCAAACACTTGACAATGGAAGCACGTGTTGGGTAAGTTGATATACATGACTGTTGGGAGTAGCGTTTTTCGTCTAGTTGAATATCCACAAATTCTTTGAGGTCCTGCGAGAGATCAATCTCAACACATACTCGCTTCTAAGGATGAGCATGGTAAAACTTATAAGATTCCAGGCATACTACCTACCCAAGAGAAGCAGTAATTTACGATAAAAAATGAACGTATGACAGAGGAAGACCAAGAAATTTAATCCAAACATGAACTTTAAGGGTTGTATACTCAGATACCATAAAGTCCTTGTGTTAGGGTGTTAACACAAGCAAAAATTTATAAACATACCAAGTGGCTTTCTTAGCCAAAATATTGGGTGCGTTAGTAGGGTCAGAGAAATGAAAAAGAAAGAAACCCTTGGTCATGTTTGAACACTATCCAGGTGGACCCCATGAGGGTCTAGATTGTGTTAGCCCAGGATTTAAGCATGCTTTTAGAGGGGATTCGACCCAAAAATACCCAATGAGGAAAAATTGTTCTAACCATTGACATGCAACATTAAATTTAGGAATGGGTAGAACTACATCTGGAGGAGAGAGATTACCTCATGAAAAACCTTCGGATCAACTTCTTGGGGCGCTTCGTCGGCAGTGCCATTGCTCGCTCCATTATCTCCTACAATGGTTGAAACAACTGAGTTAGAATATGGTGAGGTCATTATATAGGAGACGCCTAGAGGTTGAAAAACCATAGGAGAAACTATAGCAATAAATTCCTACAGAGCCCAAGAAGGTCGCGGTATGACGGTTAGAGGGGAATTCCTAGAAGAGATAACTCTAGTTTAGTGCTAGAGTTATAGAGCATTTTTTCACCTTCCAACTTTCTTCCTTCTAAACTATCATCTTTAGTGCACATATTTGAAATATGTTTATATGAGAAAATAACAAGAATTATTAATCTTAAGTTTTATAAGAAAAAAATAGTCTTTTCTAGATTTTATATACTAATTTTCTACATTTTATCATATATTATATCATGATTTTTATTACTTTTAAAAAAATATTACTCTATGTAAATTAATTTATTGTAGTCAAATAAATCTCAAATTTAAGATAAGTCATTTTTATTATCTCGGACTATATTTTATGCGCATTCATCCCATATCACTTGGCTACCATTATAAGCTATTCCTATTAACATAATAAAACCTTGCTAGTATATATACACACTTATCAATATGACTATGTGTGCTATGTATATATGTAGTTATATTGATATGTTGGACTTATTTTAAATCCTCAAATTAGAAAAGACCATAATAATTAATATATGTAAGTATTCTATGGCTGAAAACACAAAAATGTAAACAACCATCAACTTTAGACATTGAATTTACATGTTTGGTAAACAATTTATAAAGCCTTGAAAAATTTGCAATCAATTCTTGATGCAAGCTAAAAATCAATTATATATATGCAAGTTTCCTAACCATTATCTTTAATGCATGCCAAAACAACTAGAAAAAGTACGATTCTCTCCAAATTCTTGAATTCAACTTTTTGCATGTGATTGATTTTGAAATAGACTCGAATTTGTTGAACTACAACTTAATTATCAATCTTATAAAAAGGGATTTGTCCTCTTATTCAATGTTCTAAGTACACTATTCAACTTTTGTATTTATAAACATATTAAATTCAAAATAAGAGCCTATTGACAAACAAGCCAACACACAATGATTGGAAAATATGTCAAGGAAAGCCACAAACACTAGGGATTTATAAAACAATTGGAAAAATAACCAACAAAAGGAAGTGACTAGAAACATAATGGATAAGAAACATGTCAACTAATTTTCTAGCATACAAAATTGGTTACTCTTCCTAGGACCAAACCAAAAATAGGAAAGATTAGAGAAAAATAGGATAGAGATAAAATAGGGACAATAAGGAAATAAGTGGAGAACATAGAGAAAAATAAGGTTGACAAGTTTAAAACTTACAACAAAACAAAGGAAACCAATTCAAAGTAAAAATGACACAATGAACATGCACCAAAAAGATATTCACTATCATTATATTAATTAATTAGTCTCATTTAAAATATAAGTGTCTACAAATTTATTCTTTATCTTTATTTGACACACTAACCATAAATGTTACTTACTTTGGTGAGTGACACTAACCATAACCATAAATGATACTTGCTAGTGGGCCTAAACCCAACATCAAGAAATGGAACTCGTAAGTAGTAGTGTTTATAAAAGCTGGATATCTTGAAAGAGAAGGATATTAGAGAACAATTCTATAATATATAGGAAAAGGAAACCCCAAAACACATAAAAGGAATGCACAAAACATTGAAAATTGTGTTTGTAACACCTCAAAGATTTTCCCAAAACCACATTTTTAAAAAAAAGTTGTAATCTTCATATTTAATAACATACGTGAAATAAAGTTAATTCAGAGTAATCAATTAACAAACTTGATTAACAAGTTATTAGTTTAGTTTAATCCATCTGATAACTCTTCTGTGTATAAACCTTGTGTAGCTGAGAAGGGTTATTTCCCCCTTCATTCCACTCTTAAAGAGTAATCATACAATCTTTAGTATGTTTAGGTTTACCTTTTTCAAGGTTGAGACAACTATGTTTTCCATCCTTAAATTTCTACCACAAAATTCAGTCTTTGTATTCTGGTATTTGACATATATAAATAAGGATGCAATGAACAGACAATGAAATCAACCATTTGCATTAAATTCGCCAAAGTTTCTCACTGTGCATAAACAATTTTTCTCTAGACCACAAAAATCCTAGAGATATAGTCTTCCATCACTAAACATTTATCTCGACACAATTATCTACATATTTTTGTTTATGAAGGTGAACATGTTAAGAAGGAGGAAGTGTTCTTTACAAGACCTTCACCGTAAATTAAAAGATCCACAACATACCCGTGGTACTTATGGAAAAGGGAGAGACCACTCAATGGAACCACTTCCATTATGTCCTCTTTCCCTCTTCCGTAACTACCACTAGTTAGTACTATGTCCAAGTAGTTATGTGATGAAGTGAGATTATATCTAATCTACCCTGTATTTATGGTTTATTACCACAACCATCTTACGTCTTGACTATCTCTTTGTTACTTAGGCTATTTCTTGTTTACTCAAGTTTTAGTTTGAGATATTTGTTATGACTTCCCAAAGTCAATCAATCGTGTTACACATAACTTCATATTTTTTTGTGTTATACAAGTAAACCATTTATCATCCACTTGTAATTTCATCTAAAGAAGGTTATAAATTACAAATAATGAGTGGGTTAGTTCACTAACTACTTTCTTACTTTAGAGATAATAATGTCATTTACCCATAAGAGGAATTTTGATATTACATAAGGTATTAATATAAATAAATGCTCAATTTGGACTACTCATTGCCATTTTAATCTCTATTAGGATTTTATTATTCTTTTTATATCAAAATATCATTCTTTATGAAATAAAGATAACATCGTTACCACTTACGTTTGGTATCCATTTACCTCTTAAACATATTAATGACCTATGTGTATGTATATATTATTCCATGTTAACATATTTGGTTCAAATTATTGTTTACTATTAATTCAAATCAGATCACATGATTAGTTATATCAAAGGTTATGAATAAGTGATGACTTTTTATTTCCACCATACGGGTTTTAAGACTGTTTATTAACTTCCTAGATTAGAAAATCATAAAATTTATAAACATTCATTATAAATGTAGAAAAATCCTACATATACCCATATTATGATAAATAGACCATCCATAGTTTTATTCATACCAAAATTTCACGAAGTTGTAAAACAACTTTCATTCCAAAATTGGAATTACAACTTTACATCGTGGTCTTAAGACCATCTTTGCATTTATAGTTTCAATATGGAATTGGATAATACAACAAGAATCTTTTATGTTTGTGACCATATGGTTGTACTTAATGAAACATTGAATTCAACCTATGTATTCACTGCATAGCTTCGTTATTTACCTGTACAATAGTTAAGAAAGAGAGATATACATGGGTCTGTTCAAAAGAACTAGCATGAGACAAGCTTCCTGAATTCTAAAAAAATGGTTATAGAATGATAAAAACGGAAAAGTTTAATCTTATATAAAATCGTATTATACTTCAATATATCACAATTTAAGACAACAAAATAACCTTCTTCATTTTATAATAGTCTGAAATATCATATTATAGTCAGACATAAAATAATGATCCTTATCTTTTGTTTTTCAATGACTTTTTCATTCCGTCAACTTAAACTCAATCTAGACAAGATAATAACAATTATGGGTCCAACCCAATTCCATACACATTTAAAACATTAAACTTATTGTAAACTATATTAATATGCAACAATACTCAATATGTGTGTGTGTGTGTGTGTGTGTGTTTTCTAAGATATAGATCACCCTATTTTAACTTATGAAAAATTACAACTCATTTACAAATTTATCTACCAGATGCTCACGTGTAAAAGAAAATATCCATTTATTTACTTATCAATCTTGAGAAAATCCAAACTAACAAAGAAAACAATAATAAATTCTTAATACCTTGCATTAGAATTAAACTTGGAGATTGAACAAGTAGATAACCAAAAGTCGCCTATCTTATTTCTTTATTTATCCATTCAAGGACAAAAATTACCATCGATTCAAAAGTATCAAGTTATGCAAAACCGTTCATGGGTTTAAATATACTATAATACCCTACGAATACCTTCAACTTCAAAACCAAAATGATTTGATATCTGCTAGAGATCCAAATTTTAAAAGAATAATAATGAATTTTCTTAAACCATAACCAAACTAGGATAATGAATTTTTTATCTTCAATCAATACACAGACCATATCACCATTAACTTTCCTTCACTCATTTTATTTTCTAAATAAATAGCAAAAATACAACATAGTTGAGAGTCTTTCCAAGACTACTAACTTGTTTCCATTACACATTATTGTTTTTGAAACCTTGACCATATGTTTTACACAAGTTACTTATACAGGTTGTATCTCAACATATATAACTATAATCATTGTAGATTTCTATTAAGAAACAAATTAGTAGTTCGAATTATAAATCAAGAATACGCTAATATTTTTTAAAGGCTAAAATATCATAAAGCGGTTTTCCGTTTACATAATGTATAGAATATGCGAGTTAAGAATGGAACCACACATACCCAATCTCAGCTTTTTTTTCTTTTAAACCCCAAAATATAGATGCAATTCTAGTATGCAAATGATATGATTCAATCCCTCTCATATTAAAAAAATGCATACCTAGTTCACATTTTTACTCATAGTCCCAAATATTTGTATACCCTTTTCTTTACATGCAAAAATTTAATAAAATTAAATAAAATAATTTTATAAATGCATATCCATATTCCTCATGCAAACAAGTCGAAACACCTGACTCACCTTTATCAAGGTATAACTATCATGTTAAACATATTAGGGAAAGAATCTCATACATGGAATATTAAAGTTTTTCTCAACTCAACCTTTTTCTCTATGATTTTTCTTCCACGAATCAACAATATAAATAATAATAGTGAAAAATCATCTTTTGCATAAAATTGCACCATATCATACTTGCAATCATTTCCATGGCCGTAAAATAATCGTAATGGAGGAGAAAATTCATTACCTCCACAAAAATAAAATAAAAATATTTCCAAATAATGAAATGATCAAAAAAATGAGTGAGAAAAGGAAGAAAGAGATGCAACCTAATTAGGTTGGATTCTCAGGAAGCTAACCATTCCCAAAAATTCTAGCTTGGAATTATGCCCATAAACCCAAAAACTACCTATAGTCCTTACCTACCACATATTCCATCAAATTCCTCATAAATCTTGCCATGTTTCAATATTAATTTAACTCCCCATTTCCACTTGTTTTGTATGCTTTACCAAATCTTAGGTTAAGTCCTACAAGATTCCCATTAAATATTCCATGTAACCGTTAAAATCTTTATCATATAATATTGCCATATGTCACCTTTTTTATAAATTTCATCATATACGCCACAACATTTACATGCTACCCACTTATATTAAGTGGTGTAATTTATAATGCAATATACATACAAATTCACACACACATAACTAAGTCTGAATTTCCATGACTAAATAATGCTTAATTTAGCTTTGTGTTATTTATATATCACAAGTTTTCATTTAAACACTATTACGAATCAAATGATTTCAAAAATTGATCAAACAACTCTATGATCATTATCTAGTAGGTGATAACATATATTAACATAAACGTTGGTGTGAGATAAGACTCTCAACCAATAAATTTGTTTTAAATTTGTTGATGGTCCTTTGACCATCTATTTAGTCATCACTTTTGGGACTAAAAAGGTTGGGATGTTACATACTTTCCCCCTAAAAGATTCATCATCTCGATGACATATTCATGTGTTAAATAAGGATAATATTTAACCAATAGATATGAAAACTATTTCACAAAACTATTATTTGTGTTTTTAATTTGTCAAGAAAATTTCATTTCAGAATTTCTTCAAACTAAAAAAATGATAAAAAATAGAAGTTCAAAACTTAATAAATAGTCGTGATTAAATTGGTAATTATACAGATCACTTAAATCAAATAATAGTTATCTAAGTATATTTTTAAAATCTTAGTCACTCGAAAAGGAAAAATAACTAGCATATCATCCATATTTTCCCAAGTTGAACTTTCTTGAGTATTGGTCCCATTGGACCTTGCGTTGTGAAATCTCATGATTTCTTGATTGTGAATTGTGTGTTTCCAAGATTTTTACAAGATATCTTGTGATGATTCTAGGATCCCGCACCTACAATGAATCCCAATTTAATATGTGAGTTAGATAAATAACATATTATTTCAAAAATAATACATGGAAAACATCGTGCATTTTAGACAATGCAGGAGAGGTAGAGCTATCCTATATGCCGATGACCTATAGTTTCTAAAATTTCAAATGGTTTAACAAATATAGGTGATAACTTGGTAGATTTGACAAAAATAATGGAGCTTTTTTTGGTTTTCACTCTGAGAAATACTTTGTCACCTACATTAAACTTATTTTCTATCCTTTTTAGATCAACATAACTCTTCTTTCTGTCTATTGCTTCCTTTTTAGAGATCAAGATATCCCTGGTGCATTGGTGTTGTCATTGATGTCGGGTGGCATTAATTAAAAAGGTTTTATTGGTGAAGTGAGGATATGACAGGGGCATGAAGGTTGATGTGTAGTTCCTTCTCAATGATGGTTGATGTTCATAATGTTCATAGAGTGGTTTCATGATGAGCTTGGTGTGATGTCAAGGTGATACAAGCTTGGTTAGTGAGGTAGGTGTCGACTAAAGGTACAAATATTATTTGTGTGCTTGAATCAGGTGTACCATAGGTCATAAATGTTTTTTTATCATATACAATAGCATTTAGAGTGTTTATTGGGTCAATTGTTGGGAGTCACAGTTGAAACTAGTCATTTAGGCCTAGTTCTAGAGCCTAATGAGGTGTAAGATCTCAATATAGGTCATGAAAATATTAGATAAGCATGTTATAAGCCGAGGAATACTCCTATGGAATGTATGAGCATCTACATTTATTACTTTATCCTCTTGAGGAAAAATTCAAGTTTTCACTAAAACTACCTTTGAAAACTAGTAGTGAATAATTAGGAAAATGAAAATTTTCTTGACCATACATGAATATTTATGAACAACCAAGATATGGATCTTGTTGAGGGAGTTTTTGTGCTGCTGAGTAAAATTTCATCTAATTTTGAAATGGTATTTTAAAGTTATTTGAGTTTTACTAAAGTTGGTTTCTTTGCAAAATGCAAATTGAGCAACCTATCTTCTTAGAACTCAAAAAAATTATAAAGCATAATTCAAATAAATCTTTAATGAAATTTTTGAACAGAACTCAAATTATATAATATTGCAATAATTTTGAGGACCAAAGGTGGAATAACAAGAAATTTCTCTTTGTTTTTCTAACCATGTTTTTCTCTCTCATAATAACCTTCTTTAATCGATGAGAATAAAATGAGTTTGTATGTATCCAAACTACTTGTGTGAGGTTATTATAGTTTCTTAGGGATGATTAAGGATTCCTCTATGTAAAATAATACCATGAGTACCCCTCAAGTATGGGAGTTGCCTTACAAGTCTTTTTAGTGAGTTACAAGTTGCATATTACAATTATGATGTGTGAAGGTACAATCCTAAAGTTTGTGTTTGAATCAAATTATGAGGTTGTAAAAGAGAAGTATACTCCTTATAAAATTCCATGGTGAATGGTCAAAGATCAAAATGAAATTAATGCAGTATAATAATGCCATAGTTCTCCATTGCTTTGAATTTGCCTCCTATGACCAATCATAAAGTATGAAGTCTGAGTTACATAGTATGGTATCTGCATTATAATGCATTATTTCATAATGTTAGAATTGATACATTGGTATTCACCTCATCTTACATTCCTTCGAGATGTTAAATCAAAGTGTAGAGTTCTAGTTGAAGATTGTGAAGCTCAATTTTGATCATTATGTGGACTATGTTCCCTTTGTACAAGGATATATTTTCAAGAAAATGGGAACATTTAGTCCTTTGGAAGTTACTTGACATTGAAATAAGGTTTAGGATCCTTGAATAATCCTTCCAACATATGCAAAGCTTCCAGTAAAACAAAAGCAAACTCCATTGTGATGCAAAGCATTGAAAGTACACTTATTTGTATTGTCTTTTTATAGCTAGTAGGAGTGAGAATCGGTGTATCAAGGTGAAGTTGAGCATTAAAGAGATTATTTGTGTTTCAACAGTCCTCTAGGAGTTGATTTATTAGAAAAAAACTTAGTTTAGACTAATAAATTACATTTTGTGCCCTCTCAGGCTTCATTTGATATAGAAACCCTCAATCTTGTGTTTGGATAGGAAAATCCCGATAACTCGAAAACGAACCAGTCAATCAACTTGAAAATTTATAGATATCTGTGCTACATGGTCATCTCACATATTTTTTAATTTTTAGTTCAAATCATCATGCATTTATTTAGTTATTTGTGACATCTCCTGTTACAATTTGATGGGTTTTGTAAACAAAGAAGGTAAGAGAAATTCATGTTTTCACTACCTTTGAAGACATGAAACTTCATACAAAAATAAATGGAGATAATGGGTGGCTTAAATAAGTCTTGGGTTGATTTGAATGTTTTTGTAAAGATAATTAGAACCCGACAGAGTAGCGTATTAGGTCTAGAAGGTTAGTGACAAGAATGAGTTGTGTATTGTTGTTCAATACTTCTAAGAAGATCCATATAAAACCATGTTTCATGTTGTTCAACACTTATAAGAAGACTAATGAAATTAAACTAAACTTGTTCAATGCTTGAACTAGTTGAAAAATTTAGTGCACCTAGTAGTTGCGGGGTTTTAAGGTCACAATTTTGATAAAATGTTGAAGATATGATTCAAATCTGTATGTATTGAATTCTAATTGATTTTGTGGAGAACTATTGTTTTACACTCATGATTTTCCTAGCCAAATTTAAATTATCTTTCTTATTTAATCCCCAACTCAAAAAAATGAATTGTTGTTCAAGTTTTTAAAGCACTTATTAATACTCAAGTGAAATTGGAAAGTCTCCTGCAAGTAATGAAGGACGTAAAAGGATATGAAGGATTCCTAAGTAGTTTTTAATGTTAAACCTAACGATTATTCCTTGTAAATTCCCTTAAACTCACCAAGGAATCAAACAAGTTAGAATTTTGTGATTACAAAGCATGTTTTTAGTAGAAAGAAGACCTTGTCAGTGTACTCGGTATTGTCGGGTAGTTTAAAAGCCTCTATCTATCATCATTTGTCGTCAACGAAGATTGCAAGAATATTCACAATATCAAGACTTAATTAAAATTAGATAGAGAAAATTATAACATTCTAAGGTAGTTACTTGTAAAGTCTTCTCATTTTTAGTACGAGTTGTCAAGAAGAAATAGTGAAAAAGTTCTTCAACTAAGAAGTTTAAAAGCATTAAATAGGAGACAATATTGTCAATAAAATATGATCTTTTTGTAATGCGGGTTTTAAAGGTTGTGAGAGATAATTAATGCATTTATAAGACACATGAATAAATACTAGAGATATGTTACTTTTCAACAATAGAGTGAGTGATGAGATTGATGCAGAGTTAAATGGGAACATGAGTATGTTATCCTACAAAATAATATTGCATACGCGGATCAAAAAAAATCATCCATGAATTCCATATTTTTGATGTGTGAGTTCAAAATCAATAAGATGTTGAAGCCATTGTAAATGAGTAGAAATATGAAGGATGTTGAATACTTGAAGGAATGAGTGTTTCGAGAGAGAAAATCAAGAATATATTTGTGTCAAGAATGCATACATGAGAGAAAACTTGTACCATACAGATTACAACATATAGAAAAAGGGAAAATTGACAAGATTGAGTGTTTAAAGAAGCCTTATAGGAAAGATCCTGGTATCACAAAAACCAAAAGGAGATTAAAGAATAATATAGTCAACAAATTATGAGTAATCAAAATCTTGAAGAATTCTAAGTTGTAGCTTAGCAGGAGATATTAGTAACTTCCTGTGAGTCATAGCTTGCAGAAGAAATAGGTAGAAGCCTGGTTGATATTTTGGATTTGAAGCTTCTAGGAAAGTTGAAGCTTGTCAAATACTAAGTAGGAGCTTGGTTAAATTTTGGAGTTGCAGCTCCATGTTGAGTTGAAGCTCAACTATGAAATCAATGTAACATTTATAAGGACATTCATTTCTAAGCTAGTTCTTGGTTTCTAGTGGGTTTTTCTCCTAGTTTGGGTTTCCCACATTAAATCTCATCTTTATCGATTTTCTCTCATATTTTCTTCTTGTGAATGTTGATTTTTCTTTATCATCACTAATTAAGTGGATTGAATTGTTATTCAAAGTTTGAGAAGATATAGATTCAATCCCCTTCCCCATGTCCTAACTTCCAACAATTGGTATCGAGTCCTGGTCCTCTTGAATCAATCCTAATAAATTGGAGGAGATCTTGAAAGCACAAACATGGGTACATTAAAAGAATCAATTGTAAAGAGGAAGTATGAGATTTCTCAATCTCTGATTGATGGACTGAATAAGGAAATAAAACACATGAAAGATAAACATGGCCAAGCACTCAAGTAGATGGAATCCTTTGTTGATATTGTGTTAAAATATTTTAAAGATAGGGAGGAAGAACGTTTGAAACATGAAAAATATTTGAGAATCCTTAAGGTTGAACCAGAGGAAAGAAATAAGAAAGCGAAGATGTATGATAAACTATAAAATATCTCGAGGATCTTTATGGAATTATGGACAAATAGAGAACATAAAGAGACATAATATGATTAGGATTCAAAGGAAAAATTGTTGAAAATAGAGAGGGTCAAAATGCTGGTACAAACATGCAACCATGCATAAAATTGATCAAGGAGACAAGCACAAGGAGGCTTGATTCAGTTATGAACCTAAATGCATCTAGGTATGAAATTACTTTCAAAGTGGACATTGTTTTTCTTATCACATCTATGGACATAGTACTAATGAATGTAGAAAACATGTTATGGATAACCATCCATGGAGAGATAATAGAAGTGAGAAAGAAAAGAACATAGTTTGCTTTAATTTCCAAGAAAAAGACAATATTACAAAATAGTTTTTGGAAGAACCATTAACTTAGTTTTGGGAAGAAAAATACTCAAGAGGAATGAACATGGTAGTGTGCTACAATTGTAAAAATTTTGGACACTATGCTAGGATATTTCATGAATTCAAGGCTGAAAATGATAGAGGGAATGATATTTCACATCAAGTCAGAGGTAAGAATAATGTCATTTTCTATAATTGTCATGATTTTGAGAAATTTGCAAAGCATTGCTATCATAATGAACAAGTGAGTAAAAAATATGCATCATGCATTCAAAGGGAAACTTAAGAAGGGTCCAAACATGATGACCAATCCTAAAAATGAGACAAAGTTATCCATGCCTAAAGCAGCCCCTTGAAAGAAGGAGGTAAGTTGGATATACAAGGTCAAGGAAGAAAACTCAGGAGTTGAAGAAGAAAAGAAGGACAAGAAGATAGCATGGGTAGATGTTTAAGAGACACAAAAATCAATGACATTCATGGGACAGTCTAGTAAAAACAATACATCAAGAGATGATGACAAATTCAAGAAGAAGGAGGACAATTATAGTGCAAGGATGAATAAATTCCTCCTCAAGAAGTGTTAGAACAGTGTCCGAGATGCAACAAGTATATTTATCGAAACTCAATCATAAAGAGAAGTCTTAGGAGATGAGATTGTCACACCAAGGAGTGCATCCAAGAACAATGAAAATATCATGAGGACAAGAAGGGAAATAATTGAGTCATCATGTTGTTTTGATGACTATCTTATATTTTAAAGTGATCCCACAAGGTGGTGTGCCTTATCTAGTCTTCTATAACGTACATATATTTTGAAGGAATAATTGTGAGCACCGAGAGTATATTACCATCTTGTAGTTTCAAAAAAATTCTTCTACATGATGATGTTGATTGAATAGTACATAGTAAGATATTGTCATCAGTAGATGTTGATTGGAGTCTTCATCATCCTCCAAAGGTATGTCTATTTCAAGGTGTTTGTTTAGTCTCTTTTTGAAGTTATAGTTCTCATTGAAGGTTTTGAATGTTATTATTAAGTGTTTATACTAAGGTATATAATCAAAAGGAGTCAAAATATGTGTGTCCATGTCCATATTACTTTAATGTTAGTGTTCTCAAGTCTGGTTCATGAAGAAGAAAAGGTAAGTTTGTTAAGGTCTAGCTGTGAAAAAGGGGTTGTAAATGTTAAACCATACCGATTCTTATCGGTCTCAAGAAGGTAAATCATATGTTTTTCCATATCTTCAACTCAAAAATATAGGTATCTTTATAACAAAAAAAAAAGACAGTGAAATTTACATCCATGATGAGGATCAAGTCAATTGGAGTCATGTCGATAGCGACCAAATCATAAATCCTAGGTTACAAAAGTGATCAAAACTTGAATGCTCAGCTACATAGATATAAATGTGAAGTCAAAATTTATAGATGTCATTTGGAGATGAGAAAATATGATGTCATGTACATAATTTTTAATGGAGGTGGTTTTCACAGAGGTATAGACCTTGTTTAAGTTGAGTCAAACAAAAATAATGAAGTATAAAGGAAAGAATTACTTGTTGCAAGTCCGGGGAGTACCTATTGAGAACAAGTGAAATCATTTTTGTTTTTAAACAAGTAGTTTAGAATGAAGAAGATTTTGAATGAAGCACTAGGATATTATGATCATGCTTAAAACTCTAGAGGCTCATCGATACAAAGTTGGTAGAGTGGAATTCTCTTCCTAAGATATAGATAATAGTACAAAGGTACAAACTCATTTGTTTAAGGTGTTTCATGATGATACAATGACAATAATAATATTGAACACTCACAAGGATATGATAAAGAGGAAAAGAGTGTAGTGTTAAGGAAAAATAATAATATTTTCATGTATTTTAAGTATGTTGCATAGGATGTAGGGAGTTAAAACATGTTTTAGAAGAAGTATTCGAATAAGGAAAGGGTTGTGAGTATATTTTAGTGCACTTGATATGTCCTAGTAATTTAGAAAGGTTAAGTAAAGATCAAAACATAATACAGAAAAGATAATTCACAAGGTGAAGTAAGATAGATTTCTCTCTCGGTGAATAGACAAGAAAAGGCAATTAAGAGCACAGTAATATTCCTTTAGGAGGTGGACTGTTTTGACCGATGCATCCTTATGGCTTGAGTACAAGGTAAAATATTGATTTCTCGTAGTTTTAGGTAAAGGAGGATGTAATTATCCCAGGTGGAGGTGCATTATCTTGGTCCATGAAGTATATAGGCTTCTATGGATAGACAATATTGTGCTTAAAGACACGAGAAAATCAAATTTAGGGGTTTAAGGTCTATATTGCAAAAACTACTAGCTTAAGGAGTATTTGAGATTTTTTTATCATGGTTAAGTGATATTTTTGATATGAAGAGAAGAGGTTTAGGGGGATAATTTTATTTAATTGATGAAAAAAATTATGCAAGTGAGTGAGTTTTATAACACAAAAGAGCAACATCATTCAAGCGGAAGCTTATTGAGGTAATTTTAACCTTTGTAAGTGATTGCCTATGTATTCTATTGAATGTATGATCCTTTTTCATATATATCAAGGTGGGAGATATTTTTTTGGAAACAATATATGAATGTTATGGAAAATCTGTGGTTGTTTTTTATCATAAGTTTATGAGTTTGTTGCCAT
Source organism: Taxus wallichiana var. yunnanensis (assembly GCA_018340775.1). Taxonomy (NCBI): domain Eukaryota; kingdom Viridiplantae; phylum Streptophyta; class Pinopsida; order Cupressales; family Taxaceae; genus Taxus; species Taxus wallichiana. The sequence goes on along the minus strand of CM031237.1, from coordinate 701,151,403 downwards.
CAATGACAAAGGGGGAGATTGTTGAACCCTGGTGCATTGGTGTTGTCATTAATGTCAAGTGAAATTGATGGAAAAAGTGTGATTAGTGAAGTGAGGCTAAGACAGTGGCATGAAGGTTAATGGGTAGTTCCTTCTCAATGATGGTTAATGCTCACATTTTCCAGAGAGTGGTTTCATGATGAGCTTAGAGTGATTTCAAGGTGCTATAAGCTTGGTTAGTGAGGTATGTGTCCACTGAAGTTATAGAACTTCTTGGTGTACTTTTATCATGCATCCAAAATGTCATAAATGATGTTTATACCATATGCAAGATCATTTAGAGTGTGTATTAGGTCACACTTTCAAAGTCACGGTTGAAAATGGCTCATTTAGGCCTAGTTTTAGAGCTTAATGAGGTGTAAGAGCTCAATGCAGGTAATGAAAATCATATGTAAGCATGGTATAAGCCAAGGAACACTCCCTATGGCATGTATGAGCATCTACATTGCTTACTTTATCCTCTAGAGGTAAAATTCAAGTTTTCACTACACCCTGTCTTTGAGAACTAAAGACCGAATACTTAAGAAAATGAAATTTGTATTGACAATATAAGAATATTTATGATAAAAATATATATGTATCATGTATAAGGATTTTTAAAGTTCTTTGTGTCAAATTTCATCAAATTTTGAAATGGGATTTTGAGGTTATACAAGTTTTACTAAAATTGGTTTCTTGAGGAATGCAAACTGAGCACCATGTCTTCTTAGCAATAAATTTTTTTATCAACCATCCTTCAGATAAATCACATAATTAGTTTTTAAATATAAATCCAATCTTAAAAATTTTCAAAAAAATTAGGAGTAAAGGTGGAATAAAAAGAAATTTCTCTTCATTTTTCTAACCATGTTTTCTCTATCCTAATCACCTTCTTGAATGGATGAGGATAAAATGAATTTTTATGTATTTGAACTAATTTTTTGGTGTGATTAAAGTTTCTTAGGCTTTTAAGGATGCATCCAAGATAAATAATATGATGAGTACCCATCAAGTATGACAAATTCCTTACAATTATTTTCAAAGTGAGTTGTAAGTTGTGTCTTACGATTATGATGTGTGAAGGTAAAATCCTAAAGTTTGTGGTGGAATCAAATTTTGACGTTTAAAATTAAGTATAATACTTATACAATTACATGGTGAATTTTCAAAGATAAAAATGTCCTTAATGCAAAGTATAATAATTCCATGGTTCTCAATTTTTCTCAAGTTACTGCTAGGACTAATCATAAAGTATGAAGGATGAGTTATATACTATGCGATTTACCATATAATGAATTATTTCATAGTATTGGAAGTGACAAAATTGTCTTCACCTCATAATAAATTCCTTCAAGATGTCAAATCAGTGTAGAGGTCTAGTTAAAGATCTGTGAAGCTCAATGTTGATCATAGTGTGGATTGTGTTCAATTTGTGCAAGGATAGATTTTCAAGAATATGTGAATATTTGGTCCTTAAGAAGTTACTTGGCATTGAAATGAGCTTTATGATCCTTCAATGATCCCTCCAAGATATGCGAGATACTAGATTCAAACCTAAAGGAAACTCCATTGTGATGCAAAGCATTGAAATTACATTGTACATTGTCTCTTTCTAGTTACTAGGAGTGAAAATCGGTGTATCATGGTGAACATGAGCATTGAAAAGCTTATTTGTGTTTCCACAGTCATCTAGGAGTTTATTTCTTCTAAGAACATTGAGTTAAGACCAAAAAATTACATTATGTTCCTTCTTGGGCTTGGTCTAGTATAAAAATCCTCAAAGCTAAGGTTTGGATAGGAAAATACCTCATAACTCGAAAATGAACCATCAACCAACTAGAAATTTTAAAGATATCTTTAATACATGGTCACATAATGGAATTAAAAGAATTTTCTGTGGATGCCATGGATGACTTTTCAACGTTTAAAGGGAAGATTAGAGGGCCACACATCATCTTTCGAACATTTGGAATAATTTATTCTGCTGGTCTCGAATAAATTCAAATGCCTCAAATCGCATCTACATTGAGCGAGTTGAATTCATGTAATTTCATTCATGTAATTTCTAGTTATTTTTAGAAAATACTTAGAAAAAGAAATGTCTTTTCAAGCAACAACAATGTCAAAAGAAGTGTTAGAGATACTTAGAAAAAGAAATGTCTTTTCAAGCAACAAAAATGCCAATTTTCTTGTTGGTAATAATAGGCCCTAAAACAATGTGAAATCTCTACCATAGAGTATTTGCTTTAGAAAATAGAGTAAATGAATCCATAAACATGAATAATGATTCATTCTTAGGTTTTCATGAATTTAATTTGGCCATGAAATTTAAATAGGTAAGGTAAATCTTATAAATTAAAATATATATTTACCTTAAAAAGTTGATATACTTCTATTTAAATCCATTTATTAGTTCTGCCTATGGCGAGAATAGTATGTTATATTTATTTACATATTTAAGTACTTATTTGGTAAATATAAAATCTAATTTAATCTAGGATAAAATGTAAGAGTTGAATTAGCTATTTCATGGTGTAACAATGTTAATCATGTAAATCGTAGGTACGTTATTTTAAGACATATTTAAGATGTATTTTTTCTTATAGCATAAATAAGGTATGTTAGATATATCATGTTTACGGGAATGTATTTGCACTATATTATACACCTACTTTCAATTCAAACATCTATAGGATAGTAAAAACGAATAATAAAATCCATATTAAGTTTGTAAATATATCTACTAGTATATTTAGCTTAGATAAATATATGTAAAATATGTCGCAAGATATCATTCTTGAGCTTCCTCTTTTATATTTGTGACATGTAGAGGAACATATTCCACTTTTGTCACAAATCTAATTTATGTTCTTAAAGAATGATACTAGTCAACTTCTTTTACATAGATTTATCTAAGATGTGTATTCTAGTATATATTTTCTTTTTAATAGTTTATATTTCAATTATGTTTACATTGTGTCACCATAAAATAATTTTCTCTAAAATATTGTCATCTCGGTTTTTTTCTTATGAGCATGAAATTAGATTTCTCCCCTCATTGTTACCATTATAGAATGCCTATGGATATAATTACTATTTTTTATTTTCTTTTCATATTTTTTATAAAGTGACAATCAATGAATGTCAAATTTAATATATAGAATAAAAGTTGACATGGTCATATTATTAGATCTACCCCTTACTTGTTAAATTATTTATCAATATAAAGAATGTGTATTGACATGATAAAAATTTATTTTTTAAACCATAAAATTGTTATTATGCATGGAATTGACTCGTAATCGATTAAGAGAATAAGGTCAAAAGTATGTGGGTAGCTATAAAGTGTTAATTGTATTATGCATGGAATTGACTCTAGTCGATTCATAGAATAAGGTCAAAATTCCTTGGGTAACTATAAAACATTGTTTCCATGCCCAATTTAGGGATAAGAAAACACATGATAAATAGGGATTCCTACCAAGGATCATCTTACTTTGGTTAGCTAGAATTGTAGAGGCTATCATTGGAGGATGGGTCTGGGTTGGGGCCCACAAAGAGAGGGTAAGTATACTATTGTCTTAGTTGAAAATCATGATCATGAGGGCTGGAGAGTGCCAAATTTTGAAGGTTATGTAAAAGTATCGGTTTGGAATGAGTTGGTGGATAATGGAAAAGGGAATGGAGGGGTAATGATCTTGGTTAGGGAAACATGGGAAGGAGTCATAAAGGAAGAAAAACGGATCCACATAATCAAATCATATGGATGAAATTGAAATACAAGGAAGATACAATTCATCTAAAGCATCTTTCTAATTTGCTCCCTATGGTTTTAAAACATACAAGAAAAGGAACCTAGATAGAGAAGATCCTTTTGTAGCATTGAAAAAATATATTATAGAATTTTATGCCTCAAAGCGAGGTCATTTTACTAGGGGAATTTAATGTAAGAACAAAAATAATCGGGCTCTTTACCTTGGTATGGAGGAGGGTTGAACAACAACCCTTTATTGTTAGATGAAGATGAACAACATAAGTGGGAAAAGGTCTCACAAGACAAAAAAAGGTGATATCTCTCATTTTGGAGCTGAATTATTGGGGATATGGAGTTTACATAATTTGATCATTTGTAATGGGTTATAAGGATGGCGAAGTCCGGAAGCATCACATGTCATACTCACAATGGACAAATCATTATGGATTATGTTATCTCGCTTTGCAAAGCATTATGTCAAGGGTTTAAGAGGTAGAGATAGGAAGTTGTCCAATTGAAATGAAATCAGATCATAACCCCGTTATTATGAAGATTACTATGAAAAATATGATTAAAAAGGCCTAATCTTCAACCATGTAAAGAAGCGAGTTCTTTTGACTCGGGAGAATTGAGACACTTTTAAAGCTATGATTACAAAATAGATTATGGAAATTCAAGATTTTGACAGCTTCAAAGGGAACAAGAGATTTATCAAGAGCAATAATTTGATGGTTATAATTCATAGGAACTCTTGGAGTGCAATCATTTTAGAGACGAGAAGAAGTACCAAAAATATTTTCCTGGCTAATTCATGGTTTGATGATGATTGCAACACCACAAAGAAAATAGTGAACATTTCGAAAGGGACAAAAATATATAAAAGCGTACAAAAATTTAGTGCGAGATAAAAACAAGAATTCATAAAGATAAGGAGGAAGGAGTTGATTGTTAGCATACGTTGCATAGTTCATATTTTAGGAGTGTTTGTTGTTTTATCGCTTTATTTTCTCTTCCTTGGTGTATTCCATTATTTTCTCTCCTTCATCCTGTTGTCCACTCAAAATTCCCCGCTCTGATAAGAGTAAAATTTCAAAATTTTGAGTCTTAAGTGTTTTTCTCTGAGGTGCCTAAGTCGTGAATTCGAAAAAATCTGTGTTCTGGGTCGTTTTGTGTGATTTTCGGGCCTGTCGGAACTTTTTGTCCCATCTGTCCCAAGTACGAAAGTGTCTTCTGTTCTCCGATCGGCCGAAACCTCCGAATTTGTCCCATTTTCGGGCCTGTCGGAAGTTTTTGTCCCAAGTGCCCCAAAGCCAAAAATGCAAACTGTTCCATTTCGGCCGAATCATCCTTCCCGCGTACTTCGCACTTTCCTGTCCCGAATGTCCCAAGTAAAAAGTGCGAGTCGTTCCATTTTCGCCCGAACCAAGCCGAACTGCGTACTCCGGAACTTTTCGTCCCGAATGTCCCAAGTCCAAACGGGCCCGCTGTTCCATTTTCGGCCGATTCACCCGATTCTCGTCCGGGTTCCAAATTGCTCTGTTCCATTTCCGGCCGGTTCGCCCGGACCGCGTCCTTCGCGCAATTTTGTCCCAACTGCCCCATTTAAAAAAGTGTGAGCTTTCCCTATTTCGGCCGAGCCGGTCGAGTCGCGTACTTCGGAACATTTTGTCCCGAATGTCCCAAGTCCAAACGGGCCCGCTGTTCCAATTTCGGCCGAAACACCCGAACCGCGTCCTTCGCGCATTTTCGTCCCATTTGTCCCAAATACATTTGTGCGTCTTCTCCCTGTTTCGCCCGAACCGGCCGAGCCGCGTGTTTCGCGCATTCGCGTCTCACCTGTCCCAAGCGTACCAAGTGTCATTCACACTTAGTTTTTCCCGCTCGACCCGAATATATGTTGTTTTTCAAAAAAAATAAATTTAAGTTGCGGCTCTGATGCTATCAATCCGAAGATCAAATTTCAAGAAGCAGTTACGAAGGACGAAACTTTCAAGACGTCGGTTACATCAGTTTTCAAAGATATCCACTGACATCTTCAAGATGAAACGTCTGGTGTGTCCCTCGTGGCAAAGACGTGGCTGAGACGTGGAAGAAAACTCAAGCGGCGGTTTCTGAAGACAGTGGGTCCTTCTCAGAACTGGACACCTGTCTCCTTCTCCTTTCTTTTCTCTTCTTCCCTTTCTTTTCGTATTCCTTGTAATTAGTTAAGGCATTGCAATTGGCGGTCCTTAACTATTCTTTTAGTTAAAAAAAGCAGTTACGAAGAGTAATCGACTTGTGATCTATATAATGGCCTTTCCACGCCATTTTCCGCAGGAGGAAGAACTTGGATATTTTGCTGAAAGTGTAAATAGATCTTAAAGAAATCAATACAAAAGGGCTTTTCGTTCTTTGTCTATCTGATTCCTGTTGTCTCTGTGTTTTCCTTTAATATTGTGAAGATCATTTTGTTCCTAATTCGTTTAGTCTCTCTGATTGCATACTATTCAGTTTTACAAATATAGTGATCTTGTACAACCAAGAAGGAACTTTGTGTCCTTGATTAACAAATCTGAAAAAGGTTATTTACAGAACTTTGTGTCTTTAAATTTAATCCCATTCAGCTAACGCAAATGATCTTGTCTCAAATCCTTTGAAGCTTCGCACACACGAAGAATTATTCTGCTATCTATAATTCTGAATGTTGCTATTCTGCTCATCTTCTTATTCCCCTTCCTCAGTCCTGGCGTAACTGATGATCCTTGTGAAAAAACACTTTCGTAATATCCAAGTTTGACCATAAAATAATGTTCGTACTTTTGTAAATAAGTTTGTTTTGAGAATAAGGGAACCTCTCCCATTAAAGAGGAGGGACTTCTTGTCCCCATTTGTATTGCTCTTCTAAAAAGTCCTATTTGAAAACCAACAGTTTTTGGCGACTCCGATGGGGAGGAAATTTGCATTCCAGCTCCGCTGGGGAAAATCGCATTCCAGTACTGCAATTTTTCGATCATCCTTTGATCTGGCGACTCCACGTTTCACTAGAGGGAGAAGGGCCCTTGGTATCGAAGATTCTCAGTTTCAGCTTTTGGAGCAACAGGGTTTTCCTTTCCCTTCCAATAGAAGAACTCGTTCGACGAGCACTCCACCTGTCCAAGATAGAAGTCCTGCGGGTGGTATTCCTTCAGAGCCTGCTAGTCCTAATCTACGAGCTTTGATCCTTGCCGGTGTTACAGTTCTCCTCCAAGCTATATTTCTAAGAATGGCACAATTACCATGGGGTCAACATGTCGGGCCCCTGGCTCTTGCGCAGCCTTTGCATGAGTTACCTAGAGGTAACCGAAAGAACTTCCCAAAATTTAAAGGAGATGGCAAAATTCACCCTGATGAACATATTGCAGCATTCATAGTTGCCTGTGGAGTCTTGGGGTTGAACATGAAGGCGTCTCGGTAAGACTGTTCATTGAGACGTTACAGGATAATGTTGCTGATTGGTTCTATCACCTTGGCTGGTGCCATCACCGACTGGAATACAATGAGAACTCAATTTGAAAGCCGTTTCAAGCCGGCAGAAGATGTGCATGCCCTGCTTGCCCTGATTTCTCAGATAAAGAAAGATCCATCAGAACCTATGAGAGAATTTGTGGCTCGGTTCAAGCAGATTGATCAACAAAATTCTGTAAATACTCGACCGGTTGATCAAATTCAGAAATGTTTCTTTTGAATGCCCAAACACCTAAAGTCAGTTATGCTCTAAGAAGGGCTAATCTCGGAACGTTAATTCTAGATCAAGAACTGGCTGTTAGTGTCGAGGATGACCTGATCATGTCAGGGAAGTTGAGAAGAGATCCTCCTAAATCTAAATCTACTGCTTCTTCCTCTTCCACCTCTGGACCCAATACTGATCCATTAGTCCAGAAACTTGCAAATGATCTAGTGGCTATAAAGAAACAATTAGCCCAGCATGCACCATATGCAGACGTTCCGAGAAGAAATTTTCAACCCAGAAACCATTTGCCAGCTCCCCACACAAGACTGGCACTTGAAGGACCTCCTGTCAAAGTTCCGGTGAATGCAACTTGTGAGGTTGAAGAGCCAGAAGATGATAATGAAGCTTGTGAGGAGTTCCTGGAGGAATTCGATGATGAGGCAGAAGAACTCGAAGGATCTCGAGTCAATTTCTTTACCACTGAAGGCATTGATGATGGAGATGACTATGATGAAGTGGTAGCAGACATGAACAGTGAATCATTTGCTGTCATGACTCGAGAACAGACAAGGCAGAAGGAGAAGGTGACACAGCCCCTAAAGAAATCTAAGGAGCAGCCGGCAACTATCCCTGTAATTGCCAGAAGAGGATCTCCTATCCCTACCTCATCTGCACCAAAGGTAAGTACTGTCAATCCTGCTCCCAAAGTTGCTTCTTCTTCTTCTTTTTCTCCCAAAGTTGATAAGCCTAGAATTTCAAATGATGATGGCCCATCCACCTCTGGATCCTTTGATATTGTTGATCACCTTAAAAGGACTAAAGTTCAAATTTCAGAAGCTGAATACTACCAAACCCACCCTAAAGCTTTTGCCAAGATGATCCAATTTGTAAATTCCCATTCCAAGACCACCTCTAAAGGCCTTTTGCCCACACCTCCTTCTGCACCACAACCTAGCCTGGTAGCTGCTGTCACCTCACCTGGAGACAAAATCAAGCCTTTTTATGTAACACTCCTTATAGCTGGCCATAGGCTCAGTAACTGTGTCATAGATTCCGGAGCCTCAGATAATGTGATGCCTGCTAAGGTAGCTCATGCTTTAGGCTTGACCCTTACTCGCACTTATGGATCTTGCTACTCCATGGAAAGTAAGGAAGTACCTTTAGTTGGAAGGATTAAAGATGCACAAGTGGCTTTTGCTGCTTTACCTGAGAAGAAGGTCTTGGCTACCATCCTAGTAGCAGACATTCCTCCTTCCTATGGAATGTTGCTAAGTAGGAACACGTAAAAATGTGGGTGGAGAGATTCAAATGGATTGGTCACACGCACTCATACTGTCCATGGACAAATGAAGAAGTTACTACCTGAGAAGCAGTCCGAGTATATTGTGCGAAGGCGATGATCCTAAGGCACAAATACTCTATGAGGACAGGGGCCATGGTAATTACATGATTTTATCCCCTGATGAAATCCAACCCTCCAAAGTATCACCAAAAGATCCTAACGGCATCTGGACTTTAGAATTTGATGGAAGTTGTTCCTCGGCTGGTTCTGGAGCTGGCGTCTTGCTAGTATCACCTGAAGGCTGCTGCACCTTTTTCATTTAAGTTGCAGTTCGAGAACACCAACAACATGGCAGAGTATGAGGCTCTCCTTCTTGGACTGCAAGTAGCCAAAGAACAAGGTGTAAAAAATCTTCTGGCTCGTGGTGATGCAGAGCTGATTGTGAAGCAAGTCAGAAGCCTTTTTCAGGTAAAGAATGGAAGGCTGAAGCATTATCGGAATCAGGTTTGGGATTCAATTGAATTCCTTGATGCCTTCTCTATTGAAGCAATACCCAGAGAAAAGAACCGCAGGGCTGATTCACTGGCTGTCTCAGGGTCATTATTGATTCCCCATCCTGAATTCTCTCAGGACAAGTTCACTATTGAAATGGTCCACCGGCCTAGTGTTCCTGACAATACTAATAACTGGCAAGTTTTCAACGATGACCAGCATCTGCTTTCCTTCCTGGAACTCAAGGGAACTTCGAACAACTATATTTTGAGGGAAGTGACAACCTGCCTCGTGAGAGTGTGTCTTGACCAAGCTGTCACCCAAGGAGAAGAAACTGATCAGGAAGGGTGCATTAAGCTCAAAGGAAACAAGGTTCCCAAAGGTTTGGTGAGTTTGGAGGAGTTGTTTGATAAACACGACAGATACGTGAAATCTAAAGCTTCTACTGGACCTCTGCAATCAGCTGAGTATGATAAAATTGATATTGGGAGTTCTGATGACCCGAGGCTGGTAAATATTGGGAAATGTTGCACAACAGAAGAGAGGAGAAGAGCAATTGATCTTCTAAGGAAGTATAAGGATGTTCTTGCATATTCTTATGAAGATCTAAAAGCCTTCAAGCCAAAGGAAATGCAGCACTCTATTCCTCTCAAACCAGGAATCAAGCCTTTCAAGCAGAAGCAAAGGCAGTATAATCCAAAAATAGCTGACACCATCTTTCAGGAGATCCAGAAGTTGTTGAAGGCTAAGATTATTTTTCCCATTCACCATTCAACATGGATTGCAAACATTGTGCCTGTTAGAAAAAAGAATGGAGAGATCCGCATCTGTGTTGATTTCAGAAACCTGAATCAGGCCTCTCTGAAAGATAACTACCCTCTGCCTATGATGGATCAGATTTTGCAAGCAGTAACAGGATCCGAGATGTTATCTATGCTTGATGGATTCTCGGGATACAATCAGGTAGAGGTTGACACTGCAGATCAACACAAGACAGCCTTCACCACTCCTTGGGGTACCTTTGCCTACAAGAGAATGCCTTTTGGGCTGATTAATGCTGGTGCCACTTTCCAGAGAGCTATGGATTTGGCTTTTGGAAGCTTGAAAGGGAAATGTATAGTCATATACCTTGATGACCTGACAGTGTTTTCAAAGACAAGAGCAGATCACTTAGACCACTGGAAACAGTTCTGCAGAGATGCCGAGAGCATGGAATTTCTTTAAATCCTAAAAAATCTATCTTCTGTGTTACAGAAGGGAAGCTATTAGGGCACATTGTCTCAAAGGACGGCATCAAGATTGATCTGAGCGAGTTCAAAGCCATCCAAAGCAAATTCCTCTCCCTACTAGTAAAAAGGGCGTGCATTCCTTCTTCGGTAAGATCAATTTCTTAAGAAGATTTATCCCTGATTTTGCTGAATTAACGTTGAATATTTCTCAGATGATGAAAGGGAAGAAAACATTTGGATGGTCTTCTGAAGGAAAGGAATCCTTTGAGGGTATCAAGAAAGCCATTGCTAAAACTCCAGTTTTGGCCTGCCCTGACTTCAACAAAGATTTCATCATCTATTGCTACGCTACAGACAATACCCTGGCTGCTGTCTTAACCCAAGAAGATTCTGATGGACATGAGCTACCAATTGCCTTCATGAGCTATATCCTGAAGGATCATGAGCTAAAGTACACCATGATGGAGAAGCATGCTTTTGCAGTAGTCAAGGCTGTTAAGCAGTTTCGCTTTTATATCCTCAATTCTCACTCCATGGTGCTGGTTCCAGATACGACTGTTAAGTCAATCCTTACACAACAAGAATTTGGATCCAAGAGGGGCAACTGGGTGGCTAAGGTCCAGGAGTATGACATTGATATCAAACCGACCAAGCTGGTTCGTGGCAAGGGTCTTTGTGAGCTCATTGCTGAAGGAGCCAAACATGAGTTGCTGGAGGAGAAAGCTGACATTCCTACTGTTCTATTCCTTAGTTCAGTCGATGAATGGTATGCCGACATCGCCCATTTTCTCACTTATGGGGAATGCCCCTCTCATTTAACTGCCAAGGAAAAGAGGACTGTTAAATTGAGATCAGCGCAATATGTACTGTGGGAAAATGCTTTGTTCAAGCGTGGCTTAGATGGGAGATTCTGAAATGTGTTGATAAGGAACAACAGAGAAAGTTGCTCTCAGCTTTCCATGATCAGGCGTGTGGAGGGCACTATTCGTCAACAGTCACAGCTCACAAGATACTCCGGGGAGGGTATTACTGGCCTTCCTTGTTCAGAGATGCATCCAAGTGGGTGGATAAATGCGAGGCCTGTCAGACTTTTGTGGGAAGACCCAAACTGGCCGCTTTGCCTCTCAAGCCAGTTGTGATCGAGGAACCATTTCAACAGTGGGGTCTAGACTTCATTGGTACACTCAACCCTGTTTCTAGTGCTGGGCACACTCATGTGCTAACTGCCACTGACTACTTCACCAAATGGGTGGAAGCTATCCCAGTCAAGAGCACTACTTCTGAAGTAGTATGCAACTTCATCAAGGAGAACATCTTGGTAAGGTATGGTGTACCTAACAAGATTGTAACAGATAATGCTTCAAACTTCTCCTCAACTGAGATCATGGATTTCTGCTACGGGTATGGCATCTCTCTGGCTCATTCTTCAGATTATTATCCCCAGGGAAATGGACAAGCAGAATCCACCAACAAAAATCTGGTGACTATCATAAGGAAGTTGGTCAATGAGTCTCAGCGAAACTGGCATAAGAAGCTTTATGATGCTCTTTGGGCAGACAGGATCACACCTAAAAGAGCCATTGGAATGTCCCCCTTTCAAGTAGTGTATGGAGTAGAGGCCCAATTGCCAGTGACAGTGGAACTGCCAGCCTTGCACCTGATGAAGGCCATTGAAGACACTAGTTTCAGTGATGCTCTGGACAAAAGAATCATGTACCTGCACAAACTGAACGAGGATAGATTGGAGGTTGCTGACAGAATATCTGCTCACCAGCAGAAGGTGAAGGTTCTGTTCGATAAGAAAGCTAGGTCCAGAGAATTCCAAGTTGGTGATACCGTGCTGTTATGGGACAAAAGACATGAACCTCGTGGTAGCCATGGAAAATTTGATTCTCTGTGGCTTGGTCCTTTCAAGATAAGACACTTTGCTGGTAAGGACTCTTTCTATCTTGATTACATGGATGGTTCTCCCCTCCCACTTCCTTATAGTGGGCAGTATTTGAAGTTGTTCAAGTCCTAGGTGACTAGGGAGTCCCTTTGTATATTATGTACAGTGTTTTTGCTTTTTCTGCTTTTGGTGTGTTTCCCTTCTGTTGTGTGTGTTGCCCTCTGTATTGGTTTGTTTTTGACTCCGTTGCCCAAGGGATAAGGCACTGGTCTGCTTCACCGAGTTCTCTAAGTTCTTGCCTTGTCTCATTTTTTGAATTTACACCAAGTCATCCCCAGAAGGAGCCAGCTGTTGTCCACTCAAAATTCCCCGCTCTGATAAGAGTAAAATTTCAAAATTTTGAGTCTTAAGTGTTTTTCTCTGAGGTGCCTAAGTCGTGAATTCGAAAAAATCTGTGTTCTGGGTCGTTTTGTGTGATTTTCGGGCCTGTCGGAACTTTTTGTCCCATCATCCCAATACGAAAGTGTCTTCTATTCTCCGATCGACCGAAACCTCCGAATTTGTCCCATTTTCGGGCCTGTCGGAAGTTTTTGTCCTAAGTGCCCAAAGCCAAAAATGCAAAGCTGTTCCATTTCGGCCGAATCATCCTTCCGCGTACTTTCGCACTTTCGTCCCGAATGTCCCAAGTAAAAGTGCGAGTCATTCCATTTTTGCCCGAACCGGTGAACCGCGTACTCGGAACTTTTCGTCCCGAATGTCCCAAGTCCAAATGGGCCCACTGTTTCATTTTCGGCCGATTCACCCGATTCTGTCCCGGGTTCCAAATTGCTCTGTTCCATTTCCGGCCGGTTCGCCCGGACCGCGTCCTTCGCGCAATTTTGTCCCAACTGCCCCATTTAAAAAAGTGCGAGCTTTCCCTATTTCGGCCGAGCCGGTCGAGTCGCGTACTTCGGAACATTTTGTCCCGAATGTCCCAAGTCCAAACGGGCCCGCTGTTCCAATTTCGGCCGAAACACCCGAACCGCGTCCTTTGCGCATTTTCGTCCCATTTGTCCCAAATACATTTGTGCGTCTTCTCCCTGTTTCGCCCGAACCGGCCGAGCCGCGTGTTTTGCGCATTCGCGTCTCACCTGTCCCAAGCGTACCAAGTGTCATTCACACTTAGTTTTTCCCGCTCGACCCGAATATGCTGTTTTTCAAAAAAATAAATTTAAGTTGCGGCTCTGATGCTATCAATCCGAAGATCAAATTTCAAGAAGCAGTTACGAAGGACGAAACTTTCAAGACGTCGGTTACATCAGTTTTCAAAGATATCCACTGACATCTTCAAGATGAAACGTCTGGTGTGTCCCTCGTGGCAAAGACGTGGCTGAGACGTGGAAGAAAACTCAAGCGGCGGTTTCTGAAGACAGTGGGTCCTTCTCAGAACTGGACACCTGTCTCCTTCTCCTTTCTTTTCTCTTCTTCCCTTTCTTTTCGTATTCCTTGTAATTAGTTAAGGCATTGCAATTGGCGGTCCTTAACTACTCTTTAGTTAAAAGAAACGGTTACGAAGAGTAACTGACTTGTAATCTATATAATGGCCTTTCCACGCCATTTTCCGCAGGAGGAAGAACTTGGATATTTTGCTGAAAGTGTAAATAGATCTTAAAGAAATCAATACAAAAGGGCTTTTCGTTCTTTGTCTATCTGATTCCTGTTGTCTCTGTGTTTTCCTTTAATATTGTGAAGATCATTTTGTTCCTAATTCGTTTAGTCTCTCTGATTGCATACTGTTCAGTTTTGCAAATACAGTGATCTTGTACAACCAAGAAGGAACTTTGTGTCCTTGATTAACAAATCTGAAAAAGGTTATTTACGGAACTTTGTGTCTTTAAATTTAATCCCATTCAGCTAACGCAAATGATCTTGTCTCAAATCCTTTGAAGCTTCGCACACACGAAGAATTATTCTGCTATCTATAATTCTGAATGTTGCTATTCTGCTCATCTTCTTATTCCCCTTCCTCAGTCCTGGCGTAACTGATGATCCTTGTGAAAAAACACTTTCGTAATATCCAAGTTTGACCATAAAATAATGTTCTGTACTTTTGTAAATAAGTTTGTTTCAGAATAAGGGAACCTCTCCCATTAAAGAGGAGGGACTTCTTGTCCCCTGACTGTTGCTCTTCTAAAAAGTCCTATTTGAAAACCAACACATCCAAATCTTCCTCCTTGAGTTTAGGGAATGTAGTTGATTATTTCTCCTATATAATGTACGTACTTCTTCATAATAAAACAAGTGTGTTGAGAGGTATTCACTCCACATTCTTCTCAAGATCTATTTGATTCCTACATTTTCGTATCTAAGCAATAAAAATTCCTCCTACGGCACTGCAAAATAAAAGAAGCAAACAAGGAAAAAGTGTATCGTGTGGTGGAGAAATAAAGGCCTGTAATTTTTTTCTTGTTTTTTTGTTGTCGGCCTACACTTTTTTCTTTTTTTGACACTGTGTGGAGGAGGCTGGGAGCGGCTGAAGCCGCTGGAATGTGTGTGGAAGTATAAAATTAGTCTTCTGCTTTGTTGCTACGTGGAAGAAGTCCCTGCTCGCTGCGTGAAAGAAAACAAAACAATTAATGCGTGGTGTAACCTTGACTTGCATGGAGAAAGGAGAGACTGCATGGAAAATATTATTTTTTTCTTTTTTGCGTGAAAAGATAAATAAAGAAAAGGAAATAATGGCCTACATTTTTCTGCGTGGTGGAGAATTTTTTTTTGAGACCGTGCTTGGTTTTTTCAACTGCGTGGAGGAAAATCGAGATAAATATATATATATATATATATATATATATATATATATATATATATATTTCTGCATGGAGATTTTTTTAGATCTCGTACTTTGTCTCTTGTGCGCGTGGAAGGACATGCATGGAGTTGTGCGTTGGAAGTCATAGACTAAAACTGTTTTTTCTTCTAATTTGCTGTAGAAAATTTAGATCCATCTACATGGATGATGCATAGAGAGGTGAGATTTTTTTAAATCGAGTGGAAATTACGTGGAATTCATAATTTAAAACTCTCTGCGTGAAGATATTTTATTCCTTCATGGAATCGACCAAAGCACTAGTGCAAGCAGCAAAGAGACAAGTGTCTAGTCCCAAACCCGCGTAAAAAAACAAAGGAACAAAAGCACCTACGTGGAATTGCGTGGAAGATTCTTTGCTTAGCATGAAGTGACCGCTTTTCTCTGCATGGAAGTCGACACCTTTGCGTTTGAAGCATTTCTCTTCTCGTAGCAACATGGGAAGCAGTCATTTTTGTAGCATAGAAGATCTCTAATGCTTGTTACATAATTTGCATATGTTCATAAAAGAGTTAAAGTTGAACTACAGCATGAAAGTTTGATATTGATACTCAACCAAGGCAACGTTAAGCTGATCCTACAACACTTTACCGAATGTCAAGTGTATACAACTCGATTGAGAGCGTCAATAACACGGTCGCCACAGCTGAAAGCCAGAATATCAACTCACCAGTAAGAGAACACTGTGAAGAAGCCCCTGAGAGCTCTGGGTTCTACTTTGCTTTGCTGAACATGCTTCGGAATACCAGAAATCTAGCCTTCGACAAGCTAATTCAAGAAGCACTTCTTGAATACTTCTTTTCAACGCGTCATCTGCCAAGAAAAGTGAGTATAGAAAGAATTAGAATCGGGTATGATTTGAATGTGACGATGAAGAAGAACACCCTACAAAGCGTCATCATCTCACAAAGATATACGAATATCACGAGCATCTACGAGCCAGTAATTCTCATCAGTGAATCAAAGTTGTAATAACTCTTGAAATAAATAAATAAATTTTTTTATTACGATGTCCCTTGAAGTTACTTCGCCCAATGCTCGGTTGCTCAAAGGGTCCAATTTTGAAGCCCGGAAGACAAAAATGAAGAGAATCCTTTAGTTTGAAGGATTATGGGGAATTATCTTAGGATTTGTGCCTACTCACACACCTCTCGATGAATTAATAAAATATGAGATGGCTAGTGATAAAGCCTTGATGCTGATAATGCTCAGCATTAGTGATGATGTGCAACCACATGTTTGGAATGCGGAGAAACTAATGGAGGCCTGGGACAAGTTGGAAACCATTTATGAAGCCAAAAATGAGACAAAGATTCTTCATCTTTAGTCAAAGCTGCACACCCTCTCTATTGGGTCAGATGAGAAAGTAGAGGAGTTCTTACATCGTGTGGCTGAGTTGAGATCAGAATTATTAGCGGTCGATGAAATGGTGGACGGTAAAATTCTCGTCGCAATCACCTTGAGAGCACTCCCTTCTCAATTCTGAATGTTCGTTACGACACTGAATGTGTCTAAACAAACTGTGACATTCGAAGAGCTTGTGAATTTTCTGCAACAAGAAGCCATCACTTCATCCCATGAGGAGTCTTAGGATAAAGCCCTGTTCTCAAAGCCTTACCATGGCTAGAAGAATCGGAAGGGTCCCCCAAAGAAGCCAAATCAAGCACAACCAAAACAACAAAGAAAGAACAAAATTCAAAGAGATGGTGTCAAATTTGTAGATTAAGTACTCACGACACGATCGATCACCGCTGGCATAATAGCTTGAAATAGGGGTCTTCAAGTCATACAGGCACAGCCAGCGTGAATATTTTCAAAAGTCGAAATGATGTCCCTACTAGAGAAAGTAGAAGGGACATCTCGCAGCCCGAGAAGATGATGAATTTGATGAGGAAACATCAGAGGAGCCCATTGTGGTAAGAACCTTGTACTCGTCTCTCAAACTTCTCAGCCCATGAAGAAAGTATGGTTGATAGACTCTAGTGCAAGCAAGCATATGTCAAGTGACAAGAAGTTGTTTGATTCACTACATGAAGAACCAACTAGAGATCAAGTTCGGATAGCAGATGACAAAGAGTACATTGTAGAAGGAATAGGGAATGTCACCATTCCTCTGGGACCACGAAAATGTACACTTACAAAGGTATTATATGTTCCTGGCTTGACTAGCAACCTCTTGTCAGTTACTCAGCTCTTGAATCATCACCTTAAGGTAGAATTTCTTGTTCAAAATGGCATTAAATCATGCTTAATCTCCCGAAATGCGGTTCTTTCTAAAGCTTTTGTAAAAGATAAGTTATTTTCTTTAGATACTGTTTCCTCTTCTGCAGTAGCTTTATCTACTTCAACAATAGAATCAACTCCCTATGCCATTTTAGATATGGACACTTGTCGGAAGTTCATTGCACTAGATGAGTTTAAAAGCAATGGTTCGTGGACTACCCAAATTGTCCAATTCCTTGCCTATTTAAGTTGGTGTCTTGCAGAAAACAACACAAAGATCCGTTTCTAGCGAGCACCTTCCATGCTAAGAAGTGTCCGGAGGTAGTTCATACCGATATGAATGGCCCATTTCTGCTTCATTTTCGAGGATACAATTAGTTCCAACTGTTCGTGGATGACCACTCTTGCAAGATGTGGGTATATTTCTGAAGAAGAAAAGTGAGGCTCTTCAAAATTTCCATAACTTCTAGAATCGTGTTATGAAAGAGACCTGGACACCACTTCTTCTACTTCACTCGAGATCAAGGGGGAATTTACATCAAAGAAGTTCTTGGCCTTCCTGAACCAACACGGCATTAAGCAAAGCACTTGATTTGCTCCCTACAAGCCCTAAAGAAATGGAATTGTTGAGCATCGCAATCACACGGTGATGGAGCCCCCACATGCTAGCAACTGCAAAGCTAGAAGAACCCTATTGGGCTGAAGCAGTACAAATGGTGTATATCTTCTCAATAGGGCACCGACAAATATTCTATAGAACAAAATGCCAGAAGAGGAATGGAGTGGTAGAAAGCCGTCAATTTCTCATTTGCGATTATTTGGTTACAAAGCATACATGCATGGCCTAGCTTAGAAGAGAAAGAAGGTAGAGCCAAAAACACTTCCGTGTATCCTTCTTGGCTACTGATAAGACCTCGAAGGCATATCGTATCATGGATCCTGAGACAAATAAAATATAGGAGAGTTAGGACGTGGTTTGTGACAAGTCATCCTTTGACTCAATAGTATCAACAGAAGATCCACTTCCAACCACATCTCATCGATTAGTCTCTGAATCAGATGATGAGCCAGAGGAGACTACTCAGAGAAAAGAAATGCTGCTAGGAGAACTATGTTTTTACCTTGGAGAACTGGAGAATGTGACTCCACATCAATCCACACGAAAATGACATAGTTCTTCTCAAAAGTAGCCAAGTTCTCGTCCGAAGTGGGTACAAAGCACTATCAAGGACTCACATTTGCAATAACTCCTAGATACATCATCCGGAGTCAAAACAAGGAGTCAAACAAGAAATGAGGTAAAATTTGCACTCATGAGTTCACTGATGAATAGCTCGAACTAGATAATATTCTTGAAGCACTCAGTCAACCTCAGTGGAAGGAAGCCATGGTTACAGAATATGACTCACTCATGAAAAATCAGACATGTGAACTTGTCGATCTGCCTCCAAGAAAGAAACCCATAGGCTATAAATGGTTTTCAAGATAAAATATAAGGCAGATGGATCCATCGACAAACATAAATCATGACTTGCAACAAAAGGATATGCTCAGAAAGAGGGCATCGACTATGAAGAAACTTTTGCACCCACTGCGAAGATGAAGACCATCAGAGTAGTTTGCGCACTTGCATCACAGAAAGGATGGAGACTTCAGCAGATGGACGTCAAGAGTGCTTTCCTAAATGGTGATCTGAAAGAAGAAGTATACATGAAGGATTTGTTGATGAAGAGCAACCTAATAAGGTATGTCGTCTCATCAAATCACTTTATGGACTAAAAAAACCTCTCGGGGCATGGTATGTCAAGATTAACAATTACCTTTTGTAGCATGGGTTCACTCGTAGCCCCTCAGATTCCAATTTGTATGTAAAGAAGGTAGGTAAAGAAATTGTCATTCTGTTTGTATATGTAGACGATCTTGTGATCATTGGAAGTTCAGAAGATCAAGTTGATATTGTAAATAATGATCTTAAAAGAATCTTTGACATGACAGATTTGGGGCTACTACACATTCTTGTCTTGGCTTGGAGATATGGCATAAGGAGCATGACATTATTGTCTCCCGGACAAAGTACGCAAGAAATTCTTGGAAAAGTATAGAACGTCTCATTGTAAACCTATATCCACTTCCATGGAAAAAGGCTTGCAACTTTCAAGATTCCAAGACTCACCTCAAGTACATGCTACTCCCTACGGGTAATTTGTTGGAGGGCTCATCTATTTGACATATACCGAGACTAGATCTATGCTATGCTATCAACTATCTTTCTAGGTTCATGTAGGAACTAAAAAAATGTAAGCGGAATGCAGCAAAGCATGTTTTGAGATATGTCCGAGGAACAACTAATTATTTTCTAGTATATAAGAAGAATGATTAATTCTTCTTATAGGGATACCTCGACTCAGACCACGCCGGATCTGTTGATGACAGGAATTCAACTATAGGATACATATTTCATCTCGTATCTGGACCTACCTCATGGATAAGAAAGAAGCATAATGTTGTTTTTATCTCATCCCTAGAGGCAGAATATCATGCCGCATGAGGAGTTGTGTGTGAAGTGATATGGATACGTCACATTTTGGATGACCTGGGAATTCCTGAAAAATAGTCACCTATTCTCTATTGTGACAATCAGAGTGTGTTGAAGCTCGTGCAGAATCCATTCTTTCATGAATGAACAAAGCATATTGAAATTGACTGCCATTTCATTTAAGAGCACATCTTGAACCATCAAATTCAGCTCCAGTATTGTCCTATTGAAGCACAAGTTGCCAACATTCTCACTAAATCTCTTGGAAAAGTGAAATTTGAACTTTTCAGGGGTCACATTTGCAAGAATAATGTAATAAGGGGGAATGTTAGCATACGTTGCATAGTTCATATTTTAGGAGTGTTTGTTCTATTTTATCCCTTTATTTTCTCTTCCTTGGTGTATTCCATTATTCTCTCTCCTTCATCCAAATCTTCCTCCTTCAGTTTAGGGGAATGTAGTTGATTATTTCTCCTATATAATGTACGTACTTCTTCATAATAAAATAAGTGTGTTGAGATTTATTCACTCCACATTCTTCTCAGGATCTATTTGATTCCTATACTAGTTTCCATGGGGAAGAATAATCCGACAAGTTTCTAGAGAGATCTTCAACATACAAGAGCAAATGTGGAGAAACAATTATCACAAATATCCAATGGTTAGAATATTGAAAAATGTTGTATCAAAACAAATATCCTCTATCTCCTCCTCCTATAATTGAAAATAAGGATAAACTTTTTTCTAGAAAGGAAATGAAAGAAGGAATCAAAAAGTTAGCAAAGTATGAAAAATGCAAGACAACGATGGGCTATAAGAGGAATTTTTAAAATGGAGTATTGATGACATTACACCACACATGAAAGATATTTTCAAAAAAGTTATTTGGTACAATTTTTTAGGAAACTGAACAACCAACATCATTGTCCCTCTTCACAAAAACTGGTGATGTCAACAATCCATCAAACTACCACATTATTATGATTAATACTATTTTCATAAAACTCTTTGGCAGTATGGTGGAACATAGAATTACTATTTGGGCTGAAAATGAAGGTAATCAAGGCTAAAGGACAAATTGGTTTTAGACCAAACATTCTACTATTGATCATTGTGTCACCCTTAGACACTGATTGAAAAGGTTTTGGAAAAGAAAGGGAAGAGTTCAATTATTGTTTTATTGAATTCAAAAAGGCATTTGACACTGTACCAAGAAGAAAACTTTGGGCAAGAATGGAAGAATTGGGTATACCGAGAAAAGTATAGGGTAGTGGTTCATAGGCTTTATGAGTAAGCTCAAGACAAAATAAGAACAAAGCATGGCTTATCCGAGTGCTTTCGGAGTGACATTGGGTTCAAGCAAGGATGTCCTCTATCTTTCACTTTGTTTGGGCTATATATAGACAAGTTAGAGGAGTGAATTGACACAATGGGGGTGGGGGGTGGAATCTTATGTGGTAAAATTATTTCTTTATGTTGATGACCTTATTCTAATGGCTAAAACAACACATGGATTGCAAGATCACTTGAGATCTCTGTAATTATTCTCAGTAAAGAGGTGGGGATGCAGGTGAACACAAGTAAAACCAAAATCATGATTTTTACTTTAAGAAGAAAGCAAAAGAAAATAAATTTTGAGTTCAAATGTGGTCCCTTGCAAGTGGTAAATGATTACAAGTATTTGGGTCTTGACTTTCACATTAATCTTAGTTGGGAGGCGTGTAGAACTTGGAAGATACAAGGGGGATGGAAAGCTTTATATATCCTCCAAAACATATGTAAATTAGTAGAATTGTGTGATTCAAAAAAAAATTAACTCTTTTTAGATTGCTTGTTATTCTAGTGGTTTTATATGGTTGTGAATTTTGGGGTAGTAGTACCTCGGTGGTGAAATGGAGAAAAATAGAAAGGTTACAATTTTTTTATCACAAGTAGCTTGAAAATAAAATCCACGGTTCTTACAAGATCCTTCTTGGTGAAGCTAGGGCCTTCCGATGGAGGCATCATCTTTGATTCGACTTTTGGGGTACTTGAAGAAAGTAGAAAGCATGGACGGTTTTCGGTGGCCCAAGATAATGGTGGAAGAAAAGTTGAATAGAAGGAAGTGTACTTGGATAAAGCGAGAATGAAAAGTGGATGAAGAAATGGGGAATTAACATGTAGGACTGTCCTAACACTAATGGGGATATCAAAAAGTATGTGAGAAATAAATTCAAAATTACCATGTGGACAAAAAAATTGTGAAGAAAAAGAGAATACTATGTCAAGAACTTTAATCCCACATGTGATCATGAGCAAAAACACTATATGGAGGTGGAAATAAAGTGGAAAGCTAAAATGTTAATTGCCCAGTTGAAAACTAGTTCACACCATCTCAGATGTGAAACAAGAAGATGGACAACGTCTAAAAAGAATGCTTGAAGAGTTTTACGGTTTTGCGAGTCGCTTTATGGAAAGAAAATGGCATTTCCTAATGGAGTGTGTAGCGTATGAGGACATTCAGAGTAGCTATACTGATTGTTTAAAAATGGAAGTTCTTACAACCTTGTTTGAAGAGGATAAGATTGCAAAAACAACAGATTACTTGACTAAAATCCATAATAGAAGGCTCAAGATTAGCAAAGAAATTGAGAAAAAGCAAAAGTAACAATTTTGGGTCGGTTTCTTTGGTGTTTTTGGCTAGGTTTTTTTACCTTTTTGGGTCCCATAGGCTGCTTGGCCTCGTAGACGTCATTAAAATCCTTCATTCATTATTCGTTCATGCTTATGTTTTATGGTTGATATATGTTTAAGAACTTATTTATTTAAAGTTATAGTTGTCACTGTGAAAACATTTACAAAGCAATGTTTTAGAAATTTCCTAAAGATGTTACTTATAATGTTGTTTTTTCTTTTCGATTATGGATCCATTTGTGAGTTTTGAAAGGGTGTTTCCTTTTATTAACAACCATACAATTATTTAGTGTCCACACTTTCTGTGTGTTGACGTATTTAGTTTTCTTCCTTTTAAAATAAATATAAATCTCTAGTAATTTAGAGGAATTTTTCTTTATTTTAAATATTTTCTATTACATTTGTAATTTTATTCCCGTTTTTATTTTTAGATAATGATAGTTATTTTGTGCGGTGGATTTGTCCCTTTCGACATTTCACAAGCACTTATGAATGTTGTTAGTATATTTTATTATTAAACATAACATTAAATAGCAGAATATGTATTATTGGTGTTGGTGAAATATTCAATATTGATGAGATTGGTTGTCTTGTGTATTGCAAGAAACATACCATTTAAGTCATGTTTTGTGTTTTCACGGTAGGAAACCGTCTACAACGAAAAAATAATTATTGTGAAGAGTTTTTCCCATTTTTAATATCGAAACGTTTCTTCGTGCAATACATACAACATTTGATTTCATGACTCTTCATAATATTAAAGCCACTAATTTGAGAAAACTAGTTGATTTGGTGTCAATCTAACATAAGATTTACATGGGACAACACAACTAAAAATTGAAAAATATTCATATTTTTTCATTAAACGATGTTTTGCGGACACATAAAATAATAATATTAACTTCCATTATAATGTTATTAAAATCTTTATAATATACAATAATTATTATGTTTTTAAGATTCACTTAATATTTAAGTATTAATAATATGGAGAAACCATATTTAAAAGTCATAGAAACAAATCCATCAATTATTATGTTAAAGTGAGAAGGTGACTTGCATTGTGATGTTACCTTTATTGACATAAAAGAACTTTTTAATAGATATTATAGTTTTTTTAAAAATAGTTTTGAAGGGACTATACCGTGTTACAAAAAAAGCTCACAAACCAAATAATGCACTAAAAGCATAAAAAATGGATTAGAATCCGGGATATACATGAGAACCAACTATACTCAAAACTATAAACACGGAACAAAATATTTGTAGAAAGAAAGATATTATGATAAAAGAACATAACACACAATTGGCAATTGGTAAAATGAGACAAACACCCTTTGTTTTAAGTTTTGATAATATGTCATATGTCATATGTATGAAAAGCAGTTTCTAATTTGTATGCAGTGCAACCTCCCTCAATCCCCGGTTTCATCACGTTTCCCTTTCCGTTTTCCTTTCGGTTGTCCCTCGGCAAAGATCCTGAATCGGAGAGACTTCAACGGTCTTTTTATTCTTTGGGAAGCGGTCCATATGCCCAATTCTGTTGTGTTAACTGTGAGACTTATTACAGTGTGGTGTGCAGCAGCTTGGGGGTGTGGAGTGTGGCCATGGCGATTTGGGATGGAATCTAAGTGCCCGTACTTGTGCCGGTCGATTTTTGGTGCTTCTTTGTTGGTGTTGTAATTATGTCTTTGCATTAAGGAGGTTAGATCGAGCGAGAGACATGGAGCATAAGCATAGCGCTGAGTAAAAAAACATTAAACTCGCCATGTTCGAAGTTTGATTTTTGAAGAATAAAAATCTTATAGTTCAAACCAGAGGTTTCTAGCCGAATGCATGTTGGATCCCCCTTCACCACAACCGCTGCTGTCAACTCTTAGTCTGCTTTTGTCATCTGCAAGCATAAACATATCATAATATTAATCATAACGTTTCAGTGATTAGTCATGAAAGGCGATTCATAGAAAAAGAAGTTAGCAAACTTGGACGGATATTTGTTTTATCCTGCAAAAAAACACAAATGAGGGGAATTAAAAAACAAGCGTGGTCAACGATCGACTCGCCCAAGAGGCGGGAATAACGAGAAGCGAGATGGTGGCAAATGCGACCAAAGCAGAGGCTCGCAATATCGAACAAGAGAGTAACGAATCAACAGGCAATGTTGGAATTTGGAAACAAGTGAATACTATAAATAGACAAAGGTTTGCCACTGCCTTGCACGAAGTGGCGGTGCTCAAAATCTGCTTATAGTGGTATAAGGGCATGGTCCCATGGAGGATTTTCTTGTAGCGGAAGGTCCCATCGTTATTTTTAAAGCCCGATTCTGAGAAAAAAATAGAATCTAGTCCCAAAAATAGAAGCTTCAATTTTTTTAGCCCCTAAACTTAAGAGGTGGTGGAGAGTGGGGTGGGAGATTCCCCTATAGTTTAGGGTGATAGAATCTAATATACATTCCCCCATTATTTTTTGGTGATTTTAGAGGGAAATATGATTTTATTTACCCACAAATAACCATAAAAATTCAATGGGATCCTATAATATCTTAGCGGGTATTGTTGAGGAAACTAATAAAAAATCATGGGACCTTAAAACTGCTAAAATGCTCCTAAATTTTCTCAGCAGCACCCACTTGAGATATTTATGGAGCCCCCTCCATGGGACCATGTTCTAAGTGGGTGGATCAAAGATAACGATTTATTAACTTAATGTGACTTCTTCGCATTCTGTCATCTTTTGTATCGATGACTTCCTACATATTTTAGAAAAAAACACATATAACAGTCTCTTTTGGATTAAAAGAGTTTATTGTGGATGCTCATGGATTCCACGAGCGCCATTTCCACCTATTTTTGTATCAATGCCTTCCTACATATTTTTCCAAAAAAAAAAGCATA
This sequence comes from Taxus wallichiana var. yunnanensis, assembly GCA_018340775.1. Classification (NCBI taxonomy): domain Eukaryota; kingdom Viridiplantae; phylum Streptophyta; class Pinopsida; order Cupressales; family Taxaceae; genus Taxus; species Taxus wallichiana. The sequence continues at coordinate 701,125,881 of CM031237.1, read as the reverse complement.
TAACAGCCTCTTTTGAATTCAAAGAGTTTCCTGTGGATGCTCATGGATGTCTTATCGACTTTATAACAGCCTCTTTTGGAATTAAAAGAATTTGCCGTGGATGCCATGGATGACTTTTCAACGTTTAAAGGGAAGATCAGAGGGCCACGCGTCATCTTTCGAACAATTACCACCCCTGCATTTGGAATAATTTATTACTGCTGGTCTCCTGAATAAATTCAAATGCCTCCAGTCGCATCTACGGATTGAGCGAGTTGAATTCATGTTGTCAAAGTTGGAAGTAGCAAAAATATCATCAGTGGGACACTCCCTGCTTTTCTCGCAAACTTTTCTCACCAAAACCAGTGATGAATCTCACCAACTTGATGAATTACTAATTTATTTACAGATGCAATACTAGAATCAAAATTTCCCACCCTAGAGCATGGTAGAGACTGACTTGGGGTCGTGTAGGAGGCTATGGATACGCAATACATCCTTAAAATCCCATAATTATAATTTTTAAACATGGAAATGAGGTTGATGTGCCATTCTCTTTACCACTCAAAGTTCAAAGCATATGTTGTATTTTTTTCTAAAAGTTTAAGCTAATATAATATGATTTCGGTGCACTAGGCTTTGAATTGAATAGATCTTTTTGTTGTTATTTTATACGTATTTTCCTGCATTTAAATTCCCAAAATTCTTGTGTTTACTTATATTTGTGTACCTTCATAAAATTATACATTTATTTTTCAATAGAATATTCTTTACAAATAATATCTTTTCTTTGAATGCCTAAAATGATTATGATTCATTAGATTGAAGAATCGTAAATTCATAAATCTATTACACCTATATATTTGTAATATCTTTTTATGGATTCTAAGTATTAGGAGAAGACAATGCGCTTATTACAAATTCTTGAAGTTCATTGTATAAGTCTAAAATAAAAGAGAGTTCTTCATGGGTTAAACAATCCTACCTATTTTTTCTATCATCTCCTCTTCTCTGTCTATAAATTTTGTTTAAAAACTCAAGTAAAATTTTCTTTAAATACATGTCTTTCTATTCAAGTTGGATATACTTCTTCACTTCAATTTGAAATTGCTTCTACTATAAAAATACTTAATCAAAAAACCAATCCCATCGTTGGTTGGCTAGGTCCACACTAATATATAAACTGCAATTTATCATGATCTTTAGACCAATAGAGGTGATGTCACAATGGAAATCATCCTCTTATTAATATAATGCTTGATTGGTTGTGGAATGATTATGTTTGCTTACTCAACCTTCGCCCCTCTCATGTGACTTAAAAAATCCAAAAAAATCTTGTAAAATTGCTTCAAACTTCATATGTTACTACACAATTCAGATATGCCTCTTAAGCACATCCTTATTTCAAGAGAAGTGATCTCATAATGGAAATGGCCTTCTTACTAACATAACAATCGAAAGATGAAGGATAAATATATATACTTGCTTAATTGTAGTTTCAAAAATCTAAAAAAATAATCTTGCAAAATTATTTTTAAAAACAAACCTAACTATTGAAATTGGAAATGCTTCTTCAATATCTCTTAGTTTTAGTTCTACCACTTTAAAAAAACCTCACCCCTCACCATTCCAAGCTATATGCTAAAATGTACCTTTTAAAAATAAAATACAATTAAAATTGCATCTTAATTGTAAAGACTCGTCAAATATCAATGTACATGTCTCTACTCCAAATTTAAAACGGTGGAAGACTCTAAATTCATTTAAAGAAGGGCATGAAATGAGTTTTTAAAAAAGGTATTAATACTTCTAAGATAAAGAGACTAGTAAAAATTTGGAACTTTAGTACTAGAATTGGGAATTAAGATACTTTTATCACCAAAACTTTAGAAAAATTGTGATCCACGTGATGTGTAACTAGTGCACATATATTTTTTGATGAAAAAGATCTTATATTATATTAATGCAATAAGATACAAGATAACTTTCAACAAAAATAGGTGGTATGAGAGCACACCCCAAAACCATGAATAAACTAGACCGAGCCTAGAACAACAAAATTCAAACTAGGTCGAGCCTAGGAAAGTACAAAAAAAAAAAAAACATCGCTACTAACAAAAACAAAGGAAAAATCAAGCAGTAGCTGCAAACATGCCCGAAGCGAGCGGATCCTTATCATTCGACCACCTCGAACCAGGAAGATCTTTACCAGTGTCAGGAATCTCTCAGCTAGTAGCAAGCTCTTCCTCATAGTATGCTTCCTCGTGCATAGGAATTTGTGAGGCTAATACACAGGAATTTTATAGAGGATGGGAGGGTGGTGGAAGTTGCCAGCACACTGGCATGAAGTGGTGGGCGGAGAAGAGCCCTAGCCCTATTGGTGAGTTGACGAGTGCGGAGAAGACTCCCACCCATGTTGCCGAGGTGGCGAGCCCTAGCCCTGTTAGCGAGATGAGGAGTGCGGTGGTTAAACCTTCCCACGACGGTGCACAGGTGAGTGACTATATTTGCGGACTCGGTCTTAGAGAGTGGCGGAGTGCGGCTAAAGGCACGACACTAGGATCTGTTGTATCGTCCTTCATGTCCAAGGCGAGGAGTGCCTAGTGGGAGATGGAGGAACTCGGGAAACATTCTATGGGGCTTCACCCTAGTATCGCAACAGATTCGGAGGTGGTCCACCTCTAGTGCCACCTTATTAGATTGGACTTGGATCCGCAGAAGTACATTGGAGATCACCATAGATTTATTATAAATCAAGAAAGATTGATCAACTGCAGAATTAGCAAAGAAAAAAGCATTTCTTTCTTTCCATATCAAAAATAAAATATCCCCTAAAAAAAAATTCCAAATCTAGGTGAACATAGGTAGAAGTTTGGGATTATCTCCCAAGAGGATATGCTACCACATGAGACAATGGGACCATGAGGGAAAGAAAAAGTATAGATCCGATTCAGAGACAATTTTAGCTTTAGGACGAGAACCGAGAAGACATGCATAAGTGTTTCTAGATGCCCACAGAAGGGACATTTGGGAGATGGAATCGCAATTTGAACAAGACGGGTCCCGATAGGAAGGCCTTGGTGTAGAATACACCAAAGAAAGTGAGCAATTTTGGGCTCCACACATATAGTCCAAACATTTTCAAATCATCTACCCCAGGTAGATAGAGTGGCATGAATTTCCTATCAAGTATTGAGTTTTTCCACCATGGGCAAGTGGGGTGAGAGGAATCGATAGCCTTTTCTAGATTTATAGTTATAGAAAGGAGTATCAACATACCATTTCCAATCTGTCCACCAAGGGAGAGAGAAGTGCACAACAATCTTATGTAATATGTGACTAAGCGGTGAATTGATCACTGAGAATTTAAAGTATCCCGATCTTGGTTGGAAAGCCGAAACAAAGGTTTAAAATCTGGCTAGATAACCAAGATTGCGTGTTCTTGCAGAAGAATTACTCGATGGTGTGAATATCGTGCTTGAATAATTTGAGCGTGGAGATTCCTAGGACCTCTACTACGCATTGAAAAATTGGTGACCACCAGAGAGATTGCTTGTTAAGAGATAACCCATTGTGAAATCCATCCCCTTTCCATAAAATCCAGGGTTTGACACATTCCCATGCTTTCCAGATACTTTTAAGAAAAAAATTTCCAAGGATATGTATAGGCATAGGGGTGATGAGAAATTTGACAAACCCTAAGCCTTTCCATACAGGACGAAATAACAAGAGACTTCTATGATGTCATGCCATATGAGAAATTTCCAAGATTCTTAGCGAGTGATGCTTCTAATAATCCACTTGGCACAGAGGGTTTTCCCTTGGCGCTAAATGTGAATAAGCCTGAGGCCTCCAGAATTGCAAGGCGGAAAACATATAACTCAAGCTACTTGATGAAAACCTTTACCAGTAGAGGAATTAGCTAAGAGGAAAGATTTGAGAAACTTTTCCAGCTTTTGGATGGAGGCCTTGCAAGGAACACAACAAGATTAGTAGTAGACATGGGTAACAGCCAAAACTTCAGAGAAAATTTGGAATTTTCTAGCAAGAGATAGTGGCCTATTAATCCCGTATTCAAGTTTTTGGGCCACCCATTGAATGACATAAAGCCATAGGTTAGCCAGGGAGGCTTGAAAATCAAAAGGAATACCTAAAAATTTAAAAATCTCACCATGCTATAGAATTTTCCAATCAAATTTGGCAAGCCATTCCGATGTAGGAAGGAAAGATTACTGTAGCATTGAGTTTTTTGCCATTGAATGAAAGAGCTAGAAGCTAGGCAGAAAGTATCCAAGCATTGCATAACATTGCCAATGTTGTTCTCATCCTCGATAAGTGTAAGGAAGGAATCATTGGTAAAATTCCCTTTAAGGAGTTGAGAATTGGGCTCATCAGGTAGCGAGATTCCACACACAAGACCTGCTGATATATAATCACAGCACCCCTGAATGTCTGCAATGCAATGGGTTGAGACTCTCAGTGTGATTGCATAACATGGAGCTTTTCCCAAGTGTGGGACCTTGTGAATCGGGAAAGCTCTCCAGATGAAGGCCGGTTCCTATTCCTCTGTTCAGGTGCACACAAACAATTTATAGAGGATTCACTCAAAAACCTAATCTAACTTGCCAAGGAGATAGGGTTGAGAAGATGCAAGAAAATAAACCTAATCTAACCAAGGTGATGCACTAGAAGGAATGATGAACACCTGCTTTGCCAATAAACACAAACCATAAAATTGCAATACAATAAACATGCACAGGTAACCAAGGCTACAATGAGAGATCATTTGAATGCAATGAATATAAGAGAGGGTTGAAATCATCCACAGAATTAGTTTTTATTGCTCCAAATATTGACACAATCCATTACAATGGCCAAGAGGCACAACATGCATTACAGTTTGAATGGGAGGTCTGAACTCCACAAATCCACTTGCTAATAAGAGAAGAAGGGAGGGGCAAAACAAGAATGTCCAACCTTTTGAAAAATGCCCCTCCTTACAATTTATAGGAAGAAAAGAGAGGGAGAAGAGAGGAATTTGAAATCTACCCCAACCACTTCCAGATTGCATTTAATTCATCTCATTATGGTGGTAGGTGAGAACCCTAGCAAACCCTAAAAATGGTGAACTGTATTTTAAATTTTTGAAGAACTTGTTCTCACCCAAATAAAGATATCCAATTGTAGTTGGGCAGAGGACCCTGTAAGCTTTCCAAAAGTCCTCTCTTGCGTGAATCCGAGCTCCCAGTCGAAAGTTATGGCCATTTGAAGGTCTGGGTGGCATACTGTGAAAACTGGCCTGAGAGATCCGAAAATCCGAAAAGCATGGAACCCCAAAACCCGAAATTCAGATTTTGGACAATTTCATTTCGGAGAAAAACAACATTCATCACAAAAATTCCTTGAGATTTCTGAAACTCCAAACTCTAAAACCCCAAAAGTCGAAGTCCAAAAATTTGGAACTTCGGACTTGATTTCAGACTTTTTTCTTTCTACGTTTAGCACGATTCCGAGGCTAATTTTTTTTACGATACCCAAAAACCTGAAATTCTGAATTTTTAGACTTTTGGAGTTTTAGGCCTTCGAGATTTTTACCATTTTTCCAATTCCACGCTCTAATTTCTCTGAAACCCAGAAACCCGAAAGTCCAAAATTTCAGACTTTCAAAGTTCCAAGGTTCAGACATTTTTGATCATTTTTCCCCTGTTTTTTCTAAAATGCCAAAATGCTAAGGCCAAAAACTTTGAGCCTTTTCTCCATTTTTCCCTTCGAGCTTTGATCTTCCTTGACATTCCCTGCCATTCCTTTGACGCCATTACATTGCCAAGCTCGACTGCAACTTGATTTTTGGAAATGATTGTGAGCTCGCATGGCCGAACTATCCTCCATTCCTTCTACTTGCAAGGTCATGTTGATCAATTTTTTCCCGAGGGGGCAAAAATTGGATGACAAAACCTTGTGCTTTGGCATGGGCTAAGAGATAACAAAATCCTTTGGTCAAGCACATAAAGTGTAGGGGCAAGAGGAAATCCTAATCGATAGACCAAAATAGCCCAAAGGGATCTTAGCTAAGGCCATTGATAGAAATTTGGGTAGATGCATCTACAAAGAGCATACTGACGGTTTGAAAAAATGTTAATTTAAAAGAGGATTTTAAAAATTATTTACTAATCGAAAAAGAAGGTTAGATTTGAAATTAATAAAACTAGATTTAATTAAATTAAATCTAATTAATTTCAACTAATTAGGATCTAATTAGAAGAAATCACGATCAAATATTTTAATACTTTCCTTTGTTTTAAAAAAATCAAATCTAAATTGGTTTCCCACTATAATTTGAAAAAAATTACCGTTAATCTATTAAGATCTATTAAATCAAACGAAACTAATTTCTATTAATATTTAATAATAGAAAGAGATTTTAAAAACCATTCCATGCCTTCCCAAATCTGCGATGATGTTATCCCAAATGAAACACCCTTGTATAAAGCCTTTTTACTTTGGTTGAATAATAACACGCATGAGAAGATTGTATAATCGCAGAGCTAACGCTTTGGAAATGATTTTTGTAGGAGACATTCAGCAGCATAATCGGCCACCAAAAAGTGATTTTCTCGGGATCTCCTTGCTTAGGAATAAACTTAATATTCCCCTTGTTAATGCATGGCCCTACGGAGTGGTTTTGAAACCTTTCAAGATGAACTGGTGAAAGTATTGCCCGATAGAATCGAAAGAGTTTTATAGAATTCGCATGAGGAATCCATCACGGCCGATGCTTTATCATTAGTAATTTACATAGTATATTCATGGAGGTATTCAATGGTGTGCATTCTTTCACAGATTACCTTTTGAGTCTCTGAAAGCTTGCGTGGCACAACCCCAAACATTGGTCAAGAGCGGCTTGGCGAGTTGTGGAGGGTGGTTGAGCTTGAAAGATAAGTTTGTAATGTCACACAAAGGATTGCAACATAAGTTATGGGTCAGTTATTCGATCTTTGTTGTCCATGATAGCTCGGATCTGTTAAGAAGGATTTTTGGCTTGAAGAGATAGAAAAAATTATTTCGAGACACGATCTCCAATCTTAAGCCAATGCATTCAAGCTCATATCGAGCGCATCCGGCATTATAGTTTGTCTGTAGTTTGGATTTGATGCCGCAGTGTTGCATCTTACGGTTATAGAGCATTAGAGAAGGGATCGCCAAGCGCCACCATCACTTGGTGATGGTTGAGGTGTTGACGGTGTATGAATGTCACCAAATGTTTTCTAGTTCATTGGCCGTAGATTCTAATAAATCTTATACTCCGAGTCAGCGCATCTTCCCACCATTGTATCTAGTTGGCTTGCATAGGTGGATGAAATTTCTTGTGCGATGATTGGTTCATGGAATTAAATTCCAAATCTGCTTGATATGATTGATAGTGGGGCCATGTTGCATCAAGGTAGTATTAAGAAAGAATTGTCCTTTATGACAAAATGGGCGCGCATCATGCCAATAGATACGAAATCATATAGGGAGTGGTCCAAAAGGACAAAGTTAGGCATAACCTCCACTGGCATGGAATAAATTCTATCAAACTCAAAAACATTTTAAGTGACAAAGCATGGCCCTGTCAAGCCATTTAAGGATGTGATATGTCCCTCCATGAAGATTGGACCATGTGTGCCAAGATGCAGAGGTGGGAAAGCGAGATGCGTTAGGATCAAAGAATTTGAATTCATTTCACATGAAGTACCATGCTTCCCTTTCACTAGGTGTCCACCTCATAGAAAGGTGGCCATATTCATCATTTGGGAACTCAACCATATTAAAGTCTTCACTTATTACCCAATAGGCATCGGGAATGGGGTTGTCTATCCACCATCATTCGAGGTATAAATATTTATAATACCAAAAGGGTGGCCCTCAATATTAAAGATGACCCATATGACACGGTTGATGGGGTGGATTCCATGGTCAATTAATAAGGGCCACCATTTTGGGGCAAAAAGAGAAATTAATCCTTGTTGGTCCGAAAATCTATTGGGAGGGCAGATCTATGGATAGATGAGCCAATAGTGTGCAGGGCATAGCCCCTCTTTGAGACAACAAAGTGAAACTAGTTTATTGCTATTCTACTAGCAGGAATCTGCGCAAGTCCTACAGTATTCTACCTTCAGGGGTTTGGGATCTCGTCCCAGTTGGGGTATTTCCAACTGTGAGTAGAAAGGGATGAAGGGAAGAGAGGAGATAGGATAGATCGAAGGGAGAAAAGAAATGAATTCCAAAGCAGAAAGGTCAAAGGGTTTATGTTTTGGGATGGTAGTAAACAGAGCCAAACCTACTTGCATAAACGAACAAAGCAATACTGATGAGAAAATGAAAAAAAAGTAGAGATAGATCTAACAGAATAAACACACAGATCTGACGTAAGAAAGATCTGATGCACATAACACATGTATTCAGTGCAAAGTCTTAATATTTGTATTAATGTTTTCTTCTATTACAAAAAGTACAAAGCCTTTTCTTCTCACTTCTATTTTTCATCTAAAAATGTCCACCACTGAATACAACAAGTATTTAAGTATATATAGAAGGAGAAGGAGAAAGAAGGCAAAAAGAAACCAACAACTAATTACAAAATATTTACAAAATATCTAAAAGTCAACTGTTGACTTTGGGCAACTTGGTGGATGACAACATCCCATGGTGCAACATGGATGATGTCATCGTTTATGCCAACATACTTTTAAATATTTCAAAAAGAGAACATCCTAGGAGGAAGTAGCCCTATTCGTCATTATCCCATGGTGGAAGGGAGTATCCGCTTCTTCTCGGGAGAGGAAATATGAAATTGAGCACGATACTCCAAGAATTTGATAATCATCAGTTGAAGTTGATCCTGAGCAGGACCCTTAGTGTGATCGCCAATGACTTCACAAGTCTCTCGTTCATCTCTGAGTCTTTCTCGGGAGCTTAAATTATTCATTACCTGCCTCCATCAGGTATCTCACAAAATCACGGTAGGCCAGAAGGTTGTTGATAGATTCCACATCAAAAGTAGCTTCTGACCCTAACCCTTGCGATGCAATCTCCTTAAAGAGCTGAATAGTTTCATCTGCCTTCCTCAAGGCGTATGATGGAGTGAGCAAGCCCGGAGACATCCTTAGGATGATCTGCTCCATTTGATGCATTGCATCCAAGGCTTCCTCCTTAATTTTATCAATCTTCTCCAAGACAAATTCCATCTGATCGACCCGATAGTCCAAAGTAGAAAGTACTTTGTTAGGTGCTCTTGGGTGATCGAAGACGCCGAATTTCACTAAGTCATTGACTGGGTAGTCAAGCATCTTGTGGAACATCTCATGTTGTAACCTAGCATGGTCCAACTATTCGGAGATAGGTCCTGCAATCATATGGAGTTTCTTGTTGCTGATCAATATTACGATATAGCTCTATGAACTTCACGATTACTTCCTCACTATCTTTGAGGATCTGGTCTCTCAGGCAGATACTGCCATGCCTTGTTTTCCAATCTTGGTGTATTCGTTTATCTTTTCCTAACTAAGGGCCTCAGGAGTTTCTGCGGTAGTTGTAGGAGGTGCACTGCCCATTTTCTGAAGGGCTTGGAGAAGATGTTTGTTTTGTTCTCTCCGTATCCTCTTCTCTTCCTTTTCTTCCTGAAGCTTCTTGCAAAGGGCATCCACTATAGATAGGTCCTATCCTTGTAGGCTCTCAAAGGACATTCCCATTGTGACCTGTGTCACTATATAATCTATAGGAGATAGATGATTTTTATCCTTTGCGGGATCAGGGTACGTGATCTCCATTACTCTTTCACCCGACGCACTTTGAGAGAAGCGGGTTATTGGATTTTTCTTCTTAGCTCCTTTTGTTGGGATGACAGAGAAGTCCATAGGTGCAATGGGGAATTTCCTCTTGTGTTGGCTTAGGTGTTGGGATATCCATGCTGGACTTAAGGGAGTGAGACCAGAGGGAGAAGAGGGAAGGGCGGCAGAAGAAGGGGCAGCTACAGTGAACAAGGGGAAATGTGTCGAGACACTTGGCGGTGACATTGATAAAGAAGCCAAATCTCCAACGCTCATAGGGGTAGGAGTCACTTTAGGAGAGGAAACCATGGGGGTGGAAGGAATTTGAGAGATGAGGGAAGAAATATTGGGGGACAGCTCCACGAGGGAAGAGAAGATGGAGGAAGAGGAAGGGGGAACAGTAGAAGACGAGGAGAAGACACAACTAGAGGAGTGGTTGCTTGAGTGATGTAAGGAGGGGAAGGAGGAGCGGGAGATGGGACGGAGGGAACATCAGTGGTTATAGCAGTGGCAACATCCTGAGTGGATGTGCCCGTTGGAATACTTATCGCCACTTCTTTCTCTGGATATACCAGGGTTACAACCTGTTCCTAGGCGGCGGAAGGAGGAATCTCAGGAGCTTGCTCCTGAGCTGCACTTGACTCTCTTTCTTTGTCTTTCCCTTTTCCCTTGGGCAAGTGCTTTGGCCTAGCAGGTGCATTACCTAAGGGAGACATGGTGAAGTCTACCCCAAGGTATATGAGACTGTTATACCTGCACCAATGCTCTGTGTGCTACAAAGTACCCTTAACCCTTTCCTCAATAGTTTGAGGTGCCCTTGCTCTGTTAATCTCAGCAAATGGAAAATTGTCCCCGTCGTATCTAGATAAACCTGATCAACTTCTTGATTAGTCATCTAGAAACCTTTCAGAACAATGGCCACACCATATTGGATAATTTCTGCCAGGGCCAGGTGGGAGTGATCCTTTCTTCTAAGCTCGACCTCATGATAAAGGTCAATATAGATGTCCTCAATCTGTGTGATGTGGATTGGATTGAGTTTTTCCCTTGGGAGGCAATTACGAGGATCAAAGGTCGGCCTTGCCGAGAAATTGTGTATCAAGTTAAGCAACTCCAATTCCACAAACATTTCCGGGCCTTGATGTGAGAAGTGCGGGTGTACACCTTGCTGTGAGGGGGAAGGAGTTCCACCCTTCTTTCTTTTCAGGAACTTCTCATGATATGTGATGAGTTGTCTGGACAGCTCCAATAGGATCAGCTTAGGGCCCGCATATCTCGGTAGCTTGGTGGGCTCCCCAAGAAGTTGGTGGCTTTGAGATAAGTGAAAGTGGGGAATTACATAAATAACGCCCCCACTTCTCTGTGGCAGTCACTATACTCTTGGTCATCCGACCGTGAGTCATATTGGGCCTCAATAGGCAGATGATGTCGTAGAAGAGGGCATCGTTGATCTTGCTGAACTATGGGATGTTGTTTTCTAGTTTCAAATCTGGATAATATTCATATATTTTCACTTGGGGCCATACCCTGTATTGGCTTAGCTGGATAGTCTCTTTCTGAGGCAGCAGCGTATACCACGTAGGAGTTCATGTAGAACCTCCCCATTGTTGAGAGTTGTTGGAGTTTCTCAGAGATGGTGCTGTTGATGATCTCTGCCCACTCAAAACGCTGATCAGGAATGTTTTTGTTCATAGTTTCTAGATACCTGAGCATCCATTTATGGAAGTAATGGGCATCAGGAAGCCCAAATACCCTACTTAGGAAGGTTATGGTGTCACTCAACTCCTCTGAGAAGTCACTGCGGTGAATAACCTGCGGCCACCTGGTTATTACCTTCTTATTCTTCAGATATACTTCATTCATTAATTGCATGCATTTGTCCTCATTTTCATCCCATGCCTTTATGCAATCTTCCTAGCTTATTGCCACAAAATGTCGGTGATGGGGAATACCCAACATAATTTCAAAGTTTCGAGCAAAGTGAGGTTGATTATTACAGCCCTTCTCATTCTTGACACACCTTGTGTCCTTATTATAGCAGTAAGCCACCACAATCATGAATTCATTGTTCACCGCACTCATGGGAATTCCCCCAACGAAGTGTAGACCACTTCCGACCAATTTTTCCATCCATGGACTGCCTGTGACCCTTCTGGTTCTGGCCCAGAAGTCCTCCATATCAATGTGGCCAAGTTCTGAATCCCTGATGTCCAAGTCACATTCTGCAAGGGACTCGAGCATCCTGACCCTTTGGTATTTGTACTTCATTTCTTCCTCTGTGAGTTTGGCCTTACCCTTAGACTTGGTTGGCCTCTTACTTGATGAAGACATATGCGAATTTGAGTTCAGCTGCTGATCTGTAAGGAGGGAAGTCCATCGCAAAAGAGCCATGTTAGCTGTTAGATTGTCCATCAAAGCTTACAGAATGAAGAGTTAGCAATTTTAGAAGCTTCTCAAAGATAGGGCGCGCAGCTATACTTTGTAGGCTACTGAGTTCGAGAAAAGCAAATCGCACTATTGGAGGGTGTTGCATGGAAGAAAACAACGCAAAAGGGCTCATGGCGTAGAAAATTTGCACACAACATTCAGTCTTAGTGTAAAAGGATGTGCGCCTACGCTATATGAAAGGTTTTAAATTGAGTGCGAGATAATTCAATTCGGTGTTGCGAGGCGGTAGGATGCGCAATGGCACGAGATATTGAACATGTTGTAGAACATTTTTATGCACCAAAGGGCACAGAATAAAAGGATGCATCATCGAGTTAAGGTGCACCAGGGGCTTTTGGCACAGCGCAGGAAGAGTTTGCATGACATTCAGATGTCGGTGTAGGCGGGATTGCGCTTGCACCTGTGTTAAGATTTTAAGAATTTTAAAGGGCGCATGGAGGGTGCATGTTGTAGGCAGGGACAGTGCACCCTTTCGCATGTTGTGTTTTTGTGTAACAACGTGTTTGTTTGCACCAAGCAGAAAGTCGTGGCTTTGGATTGTAACAACTATAGAGTTTCTCTCTCCTGATTGGTTTTTTGGCTTGATGGCTTCCTTTAACATAGATCTGGATAGTAAGGGGGAACAGAGCAAAGAGGGTGAAGGACCATTTTGAGACAAAATCCCTCCAGGATAGCAGATCTAGATGGAGTGTAAAACGGTTTGGGGGGAGAGAAGATTTGTAAAATGGGTAGGGGTTGTATCACTTAGTTAAGATTCATTTGTTTATTTTTAACCACAACAACCTCCTAAAAATAGCCAAACCACAACAAAAACCACAAGAAAAGCAAGGACCACTTACCAGGAATATATAGATTGGAATAAACGATGTGGGGTCCACAAACGTGACGTAAAGCGACACGGGGATGACAAGAACGCTGACAGGTGTAGAGGAAAAAACTTTTTCACGTTTTTTCAATCGTGAAAATGACAAGTCAGATCCACCTATATATAGCAAAAGGTGCAATAAATGTGCCACCAAATTTCCCACCAAAATAGATGCCAAGATGAAATTATTTGTGCCTTTGGTGTGATTATGCGACTGTCAACATGACTTTTTCAGTTCCTTCGCGCACTATTCAGGGGCACAACAATTTTAGTGTCAATAGGGTGGCGCATGCGCCTTGACATAGGTTTGAAAGGTGCATCATGGGAAGGCACAACATTTTTAATGTCGACACTCCAGAGAGTGCACCAAAGGAATAGAAGAGGGCGCAGATACATTTGATGTTGCATGAACAAAATCTATGCCCAGCCAAAAAAGGACCAAACGACTAAGTTCGAAAAACTAGATTCTCCAAAAAGGGATTTTATGCCATTAACGCTAGGGGACCTTAACGGGGAACCAAAACAAAAAAAATTTATGGTTACCTACAAAATTTCCCTCATCAATTTTACAAGATAACAATCCCCATGCCCTGCTTCATGATTGCTATAGAAAGCCAAGTTGTCAAGCCAGATGGATTTGCATACCATCTACAAATAAAAACCTGTAATTTTAACTTCTGTGAAATAAAACATCCAGTTTGCACATTGATGTCGAGTTTCATGCACCACTTATTTACTGACGAGGATTACGTGAGACCCCTAACATTCCAAGATAAAAAAATTCATGGGAAACGTTGGTCAAGAGCCATATCCCCATCCTCTAAGACCTCAAGGGCATCATATTGATTGTCAAGATTCACAGCAACGTTATGCTATAGAAAATCCTTCAGATCAATTTTTTCCATTCGGCATACTCAATGTTGTATTCCGCTTTAGTGGAATCCACACTATGTGTTGGGATATGGTCCCAAGAGATGCGAGGTGGACTTTGGGGTCGTTTGGAAGGCCCTTGTGAGTTTCTTTGATATGAGAGGAACCGAATGTGAGATGGGAACATGAGCAACAAAATTTGGCTAGTCCATGATACACGATCTTTGTAAGGCATGTTGGAATTCTTTAGTAGCTTGGGGTAGCCAAAATGGCAACAACAACTAGTTCTTTAAGCAGCACCGGTTGGTTTGTTAGTAGCGATTATAGCTCCTTAGCTAGAGTATTGTGAGAATGTTCCTTAAAAACTGGTTTCGATGGCCATGGGAGCTAGAGGCTTTGGATTTATGGTCTTTGTTCTTTTTCACCAACCCTTGTCAACTTTCCAACCTTCCTCCCTCTTTGGGGTTTGAATAGATCAGCAGCTATTTTTGCCACAAGATTGTTACGGGGGACATAAAGCAGACAATCCCTGATCTTGTGATTAGACACTTGACAATGGAAGAAAGTGTTGGGTAAGCTGATATACATGACCTGTTGGGAGTAGCATTTATCACCCATTTGAATATCCATAATTTCTTTGAGGTCATGTGAGAGATCAATCTCAACGCATACTCGCTTCTAGGGATGAGCATGGTAAAACTTATCGCCTTCGGGAATACCGCTGCCTAAGCGAAGTGGTAATTTACGGTAGAAAATGAACGCATGGCGAGAAGAAGAAAAGGAAATTAAATCCAAACATGCGCTTTAATGGCGGTATACTCAGATACCACAAAGTTCTTGTGTGATGGTGTTAACACAAGGAATAAGTTACGGACATACCAAGTGGCTTTCTTAGCCAAAATAGTGGGCACGTTAGGAGGATCGAGAGAAATGAAAGGGAAAGAAACCCTTTCTCATGTTCGAACACTATCCGAGATGGACCCCATGAGGGCCCAGGACTATGTTAGCCCAAGATTTAAGCATGCTTTTAGAGGGATTCAACCCATAAAATACACAATGAGGTAAAATTGTTCTAACCATTGACATGCAACATTAAATTCGGAATGGGCACAACTACATCTAGAGGAGAGATATTAGCTCGTGAAAAACATTCGAGATGAACTTCAGGGCACTTCATCGGCGGTGCCATTTCTTGCTCTATTATCTCCTTAGTGGTTGAAAAATTCAGTTTGAAGAAGGCGAGCTCATTATATAGGGGTCTCCCAGAGGTAAAAAACGTAGGAGAAACTATAGCAATAAATTCCTATAGAGCTCGAAAATGCCACGATGTATGTGATTAGAGGTGGGAAACCCTAGAAGAGCCAACTCCGATTTAACACCGAGTTAAAGCATTTTTTTCACCTTCCACCTTCCTTCCTTCTAAGCTGTCATCTTTAGTGCACATATTTGAAATATGTTTATATGAGAAAATAACAAGAGTTATCAGTATTAAGTTTTATAAAAAAAATATTTTTTTCAAGATTTTATATACTAATGTTCTACATTTTATCGTATTTTATATCATGATTTTTGGATTACTTTTTTTTTAAAATATTACTCTCTGGAAATTACTTTATGGTAGTCAAATAAATTTAAAATTTAAGATAAGTCATTTTCATTATCTCATACTATGTTTTATGTGCATTCATCCCATATCACTTGGCTACCATTATAATCTATTCCTATTAACATAATAAAACCTTTCTAGTATATATACACACTTATCAATATGTTTGTGTGTTATGTATATATGTAGTTATATTTGTATGTTGGACTTATTTTAAATCCTCAAATTAGAAAAGACCATAATATTTAATATATGTAAGTATTTTATGGCCAAAAACACAAAAATGTAAACAACCATCAACTTTAGACATTGAATTTACATGTTTGGTAAACAATTGCTAATGCCATGAAAAATTTGCAATCAATGCTTGATGCAAGCTAAAAATCAAATCTATATATGCAATTTTCTTAACCATTATTATTAATGCATGCCAAAACAACTAGAAAAAGTATGATTCTCTCCAAATTCTTGAATTCAATTTTTTTCATGTGATTGATTTTGAAATAGACTCGAATTTGTTAAACTATAACTTAAATACCACTCTTGTAAAAATTTAGTTTTCCTCTTATTTAGTTTTCTAAGTACAGTAATCCACTTTTGTATTTATAAACATATTAAATTCAAAATAGGACCCTATTGACAAACAAGCCAACATAGAATGATTGGAAAATATAATGAGGAAAGCCGAAAAACCACAGGGATTTAGAATTTTTTTGGAAAAATGGCCAAAAAAGGAAGTGAGTGAAAAACATAATGGATAAGAAACATGTCAACTAATTTTCTAACATAAAAATTTGGTTAATATTCCTAAGACCAAACCAAAAATAGGAGAGAATAGAAAACTAGGATAGAGGGAAAATAGGGACAATAAGGAAATAAAGTGGATAACATGGATAAAAATAAGGTTGACATGTTTAAAACTTACAACAAAATAAAGGAAACCGATTCAAAGTTAAAAAGACACAATGAACATGCACCAAAAAGAGATTCACTATCATTATAGTAATTAATTAGTCTCATTTAAAATATAAGTGTCTACAAATTTATTCTTTATCTTTATTTGACACACTACCATACATGTTACTTACTTGGAGGAGTGATACTAACCATAACCATAAATGTTACTTGCTAGTGGGCATAAACCCAACATCAAGAAACAGAACTCGTAGTAGTGTTGATAAAATCTAGATATCTAGAAAGAGAAGGATATTAAAGAACAATTCTATAATAAATAAGAGAAGCACACCCCCAAAACACATAAAGGCATACACAAAACATTGTACATTGTGTTTGTAACAACTCAAATATTTTCCCAAAAACCACATATTTTTTTTAAAAAGCATTAATCTTCATATTTAATAACATAAGTAAAATAAAGTTAATTCAGATTAATCAATTAACCAAATTGATCAATAATTTATTAGTTTATTTTGATCCATCTAATAACTCTTATGTGTATAAACCTTGTGTAGTTGAGAAGGATTATTTTTCCCCATCCAAAGTGCACTCTTAGAGTAATCATACAATCTTTAGTATGTTTAGGTTTACCTTTTCAAGGTTGAGAGAACTATGTTTTCCATCCTTAAATGTCTACCATGAACTTTAGTCTTTGTATTCGGTATCGACATATATAAATAAGGATACGGTGAGCAGATAATGAAATCAACCGTTTGCATTACATTCACCAAAGTTTCTTCTTGTGCATAAAAAATGTTTCTACAGACCACAAAAATCCTAGAGATATAGTATTCCATCACCAAAAATTTATCTCGACACATTTATCAAGATATTTTTGTTTATGAAGGTGAACGTGTTAAGAAGGAGGAAGTGTTCTTTACATTACCATCTTCATAAACAAAAAGATCCACAACTTACTCGGGGTTCT
This sequence comes from Taxus wallichiana var. yunnanensis, assembly GCA_018340775.1. Classification (NCBI taxonomy): domain Eukaryota; kingdom Viridiplantae; phylum Streptophyta; class Pinopsida; order Cupressales; family Taxaceae; genus Taxus; species Taxus wallichiana. Next base: position 701,108,419 of record CM031237.1, on the reverse strand, counting down.
TATGGAAAAGGAAGAGACCACTCAATGGAACCACTTCCATTATGTCCTCTTTCCATCTTCCGTAACTACCCCTAGTTAGTACTATGTCCAAGAAATTGTGTGATGAAGTGATATTATATCTAATCTACCTTGTATTTATGGTTTATTACCACATCCATATTATGTCTTGTGACTATCTCTATGTTACTTAGGCTATTTCTTGTTTACTCAAGTTTTAGGTTTAAGAGATTTGTTATGAATTCCCAAAGTCAATCAATCGTGTTACACATAATTCATAATTTGTTTATGTTATAGAGTAAACCATTTATCATCCACTTGTAATTTCATCTAAACAAGGTTATAAATTACAAAGAATGAGTGGGTTAGTTCACTAACTACTTTATTACTTTAGAGATAATAATGTCATTTACCCATAAGAGGAATTTTGATATTACTTAAGGTATTAATATAAATAAATGCTCAATTTGGACCACTCATAACCATTTTAATCTCTATTAGGATTTTATTATCCTTGTTTATACCGAGAATATCATCCTTTATGAAATAAAGATAACATCGTTACCACTTACATTTGATATCCATTAACCTCTTAAACATATTAATGACCTATGTGTATGTATATATTATTCCATGATAACATATTTGGTTCAAATTATTGTTTACTATTGATTCAAATCAGATCACATGATTAGTTATATCAAAGCGTTATGAATAAATGATGACTTGTTGTTTCCACCATAACGGGTTTAAGACCGCTTATTAACTTCCTAGATTAGAAAATCATAAAATTTACAAACATTCATTATAAATGTAGACAAATCCTACATATACCCATATTATGATAAATAGACCATCCATAGTTTTATTCATACCAAAAGTTCACGAAGTTGTAAAACAACTTTCATTGCAAAATTGTAAGTGCAACTTTACTTCAGGGTCTTAATACCATATTTTCATTTAGAGTTTCATTATGGAATTAAATAATACAACAAGAATCTTTTATGTTTGTGACCATATGGTCATACTGAACGAAACATTAAATTTAGCCTACGTATTCACTACATAGCTTCGTTATTTACTTGTACAATAGTTAAAAAGAGATACATACATGGATCGGTTTGAAAGAACTAGCATGAGACAAGCTTCTCAAATTCTAAACGAAATGGTTATTGAATGATAAATAATGACAAGTTTAATCTTATATAAAATCGTATTATACTTTAATGTATCACAATTTAAGAAAACAAAAATAGCCTTCTTCATTTTATAATAGTCTAAAATATCATATTATAGTAAGAAAAAAATAATGATCCTTATCTTTGTTTTTCAATGACTATTTCATTCCATCAACTTAAACTCAATGTAGACAAGATGATAAAAATTATGGCTCCAACCCGATTCCATACACATTTATAACATTAAACTTATTGCAAACTATATTAATATGCAACAATGTGTGTGTATGTGTGCGCGCGTGCGTGCGTGCGCATGCGTGCGTGCGTGCGTGTGCGTGTGCGTGTGCATGCGTGTGTGCATGCGTGTGTGTGTGTGTGTGTGTGTGTGCATGTGTGTGTGTGTGTGTGTGTGTGTGTGTGTGTGTGTGTGTGTGTGTGTGTGTGTGTGTGTGTGTGTGTGTGTGTGTGTGTGTGTGTGTGTGTGTGTGTGTGTGTGTGTGTGTGTGTGTGTGTGTGTGTGTGTGTGCGCGCATGTGTGTGTGTGTGTTACGGGTAATGATCTAAGATATAGATCACCCTATTTTAAGTTATGAAAATTTCAAATCATTTACAACTTTATCTACCGAGGTGATCACGTGTAAAAGAAAATATCCATTTATTTAACTATCAATCTTCGAAAATCCAAACAAAAAAAGAAAACAATAATAAATTCTTAATATACCCGTATTAGAATTAAAATTGGAGAAGGAACAAGTAGATAACCAACAATCACATATCCCATTTCTTTACTTATCCATTCAAGAACACAAATTACCATCGATTCAAGATATCAAGTTATGTAAAACCATTCATGGGTTTAAATATACTATAGTACCCTATGAATACCTTGACTTCAAAACCAAAATTTGATATCTCTGCTAGAGATCTAAATTTTAAAAGAAGAATAATTCATTTACCTAAACCATAACCAAATTGGGATAATGTATTTGTTATCCTCAATCAATACACTAACCATATCACCATTCACTTTTCTTCACTTATTTTATTTTATAAATAAATAATAAAAATACAACACAACCGAGAGTCTTCCAAAGACTCCTAACTTGTTTCCTTTACACATTATTGTTTTGAAGCCTTGACCATATGTTTTACACAATTAACTTAAACTGGGTTGTATCTCAACATATAACACTTAAATTATTGTAGATTTCTATTAAGAAACAAAGTAGTAGTTCAAATTATAAATCAAGAATACACCAATATTTTTAAAGGCTAAAATATCATAAATCGGTTTTCCATTTTCATAATGTATAGAATGTGTAGTTAAGAATAGAACCACACATACCCAATCTCAAATTTTTATTTTAAACCCCAAAATATGCATGCAATTATCGTATGAAACTGATATATAGTTAAATCCCTCTTATATTAAAAATAATGCATACCTAGTTCGTATTTTTACTCACAGTCCCAAATATTTGTATACCCATTTCATTACATGCAAAAAGAATACACTTAAATAAAATAATTGTATAAATGCATATCCATATTCCTCAAGCAAAGAATTCAGAAACACCCATCTCACCTTTATCAAGGTATAACTATCATGTTACAAATATTCGGGGAAGAATCTCATGCACGGAATATGAAAGATTTTTCTCAACTCAAACTTTTTCTCTCTGATTTTTCTTCCACGAATCAACAATATAAATAATAACAATGAAAATTTCTCTTTTGCAAAAAAGTTGTACCATATCATACTTGCAATCATTTCCATGGCCACAAAATAAGCACAACGGAGGAGAAAATCCATTACCTCCATGACAAAAAAAAAAAAATGTTTACAAATAGTGTAATGATCCAAATGAGTGTGAAAAAGGAGAAAGAGATGCAACCTAATTAGGTTGGCTTATCAGGGAAGCCAACCATTCCCAAAAATTCTAGCTTGGAATTATGCCCATAAACCCAAAACTACCTATAGTCCTTACGTGCCACATATTCCATCAAATTCCTCGTAATTCTTGCCATGTTTCAATATTAATTTAACTCCCCATTTCCAATTGTTTTGTATGCTTTACCAAATCTTAGGTCACTTTTATTTTCCTAGCCTTATGTTAATTCCTACAAGATTCCCATTAAACATGCCATTTAACCATTAAAACCTATATCATACATTAAATAAACATTCTTATAAATGTTCCCATTCAATAATATTGACATATGTCACCTTTTTTATAAATTTCATCATATATGCCACAAAATTTACATGCTACCCACTTATATTAGGTGGTGTAATTTATAATGCAATATACATACAACTTCACACAAACACAACTAAGTCTCGAGTTTCCATGACTAAACAATGCTTAATTTAGCATAGTTATTTATATATCACAAGTTTTCATTTAAACACTATTACGAATCAAATGATTTTAGAAAGTGATCAAACAACTCTATGATCATTATCCAATAGGTGATAACATATATTTACATAAATGTTTGTGTGAGCTAAGATTCTCAACCAATAAATTTGTTTTAAATTTGTTGATGGTCCTTTGACCGTCTATTTAGTCATCACTTTTGGGACTAAAAAGGTTGGGATGTTACATACTTCCCCCTAAAAGACTCATCATCTCGATGAAATATTCATGTGTTAAATAAGGATAATATTTAACCAATACATAAGACAACTATCTCACAAAACTATTGAGTGTGTTTTTAAATTTGTCAAGAAAATTTCATTTCAGAATTTCCTCAAACTAAAAAAAAAATGAATAAAAAAATAGAAGTTCAAAACTTAATAAATAGTCATGATTAAATTGGTAATTATACAATCACTTCAATCAAATAACTTGAGTTATCAAAGTACAATTTTTAAAATATTAATCACTTAGAAAAGGAAAAACAAATAGCATATTATCCATATTTTCCAAAGTTGAACTTCCTTAAGAGTATTGGTCCCATTGGACCTTGCATTGTGAAATCTCATGATTTCTTAATTGTGAATTACGTGTTTCCAAGATTTTTATAGGTTTCTTGTGATGATTATAGGATCCTGCGCTTTGTAATGAATCCTAATTTAATATGTGAGTTACATAAAAAAACATACAATTTCAACAATGATACATGGAAGACATCATGAATTTTGGACAATGCAGGAGGTAGAGCTATCGTATATGCCAGATGACCTATAATTTCTAAAATTTTAAATGGTTTAACAAATATAGGTGATAACTTGGAAGATTTTCCAAAAATAATGGAGCTTTTTTTGGGTTTCACTCTGAGAAATACTTTGTCACCTACATTAAACTTCCTTTCTATCCTTTTTAGATCAACATAACTCTTTTTCTATCTGCTTCCTTTTAGAGATCAACATATCCACTGGTGCATTGGTGTTGTCATTGATGTCGAGATGGCATTGATTAGAAAGTTTTTATTGGTGAAGTGAGGCTATGATAGGGGCATGAAGGTTGATGTGTAGTTCCTTCTCAATGATGGTTGATGCTCATATTGCTCACATAGTGGTTTCATGATGAGCTTAGCATGATGTCAAGGTGATACAAGCTTGGTTAGTGAGGTATGTGTCCACTTTGAAGGTACAAAGATGCTTGGTGTGCGGTCATAAATGATGTTGTTATCATATACAACAACATTTAGAGTGTCTATCAGTCAACTATTAGGAGTCACAATTGAAACTAGTCATTTAGGTCTAGCTCTAGAGCCTAATGAGGTGTAAGAGCTCGATACCAGTCATGAAAATACAGGTAAGCATCTTATAAGCCTAAGAAGACTCCTATGGAATGTATGAGCATCTACTAGGATTAATTTAGCTTTGTTGAGGAAAAATTGAAGTTTTTACTAAAAATACCTTTGGGAACTAGTAGTGAATACTTAGGAAAATGAGATTTTCTCGACCATACATGAATATTTATGAAAAAACAAGATATGGATCCTGCACGGGGATTTTTTTGGTGCTCTATGTCAAATTTCATCAAATTTTGAAATGTTATTTTACATTTATTCAAGTTTTACTAAAATTGGTTTCTTGAAGAATGCAAATTGAGAAAGTTATCTTATTAGCACTCAAAAAATTATAAATAATAATTAAAATAAATCATTAAAGGAATTTTTAATAGAACTCAAATCCTATAATTTTGCAAAAATTTTGAGGACCAAAGGTGGAATAACAAGAAAGTTCTCTTCGTTTTTCTAACCATGTTTTTCTCTCTCCTAATCACCTTCTTGAATTGATCAGAATAAAATGAGTTTGTATGTTTCCAAACTACTTGTGTGAGGTTATTATAGTTTCTCGGGGATGATTAAGGATGGCTCTAGGTCAAATAATACCATGAGCACCTCTCAAGTATGGGAGTTTCCTTACAAGTCTTTTTAGTGAGTTACAAGTTGCATCTTATAGTTATGATGTGTGAAGGTGATCCTAAAGTTTGTATTTGAATAAAATTCTAAGGTTGTAAAAGAATTATACTCCTTATACAATTCCATGGTGAATGGTCAAAGATCAAAATGTCATTAATGTGGTAGAATAATGCCATAGTTCTCCATTTCTTTCAAGTTTCCTCCTATGACCAATCATAAGGTATGAAGTCCGAGTTACATATTATGGTATCTGCATTATAATGCATTCTTTCATGATGTTGGAAGTGATACGGTGGTATTCACCTCATCTTGCATGCCTTCAAGATGTTAGAGTAGTGTAGAGTTCTCGTCAAAGATTGTGAATCTCAATGTTGATCATTATGTGGACTATGTTCCCTTTGTGCAAGGATACATTTTCAAGAAAATGCAAACATTTGGTCCTTAGGAAGTTACTTGGCATTGAAATAAGGTAAAAGATCCTTGAATAATCCTTCCAAGATATGCAAATCTTCAAGTAAAACCAAAAGGAAACTCTATTGTGATGCAAAGAATTGAAAGTACAAGGTGTATTGTCTCTTTATAGCTAAGTTAAGAGTCAAAATCAGTGTATCAAGGTGAAGTTAATCATTAAATAGATTATTTGTGTTTTTGAGTCCTCTAGGTGTTGATTTCTTAGAAGAAAGTTTAGTTAAGACTAATAAATTACATTTTGTGCCCTCTCGGGCTTCGTCTTATATAAAAACCCTCAAAGCTAGTGTTTGGCTATGAAAATACCTAATAACTTGAAAATGAACTAGTCAATCAACTTGAAAATTTGTAGATATCTATGTTACATGATCGTCTCATAGATTTTTCAATTTTAGTTCAAATCAACATGCATTTATTTAGTTCTTTGTGACACTTTCCTGTTACAATTTTATGGGTTTTACAAACAAGGAAGGTAAAATAAATTCATGTTTTTCACTATCTTTGAAGACTTGAAACTTCATAAAAAAACTAAATGGAGATAATGGGTGGCTTAAATAAGTTTTTGGTTGATTTGAATATGTTTTCAAAGACAATAAGAACTGACATAATAGCATATTAGGGAAAGAAGGTCGTGTGACAAGAATGAGTTGTGTATTGTTGTTCAACACTTATAAGAAGATCCATATAAAACCATGTGTCATGTTGTTCAAAGATTATAAGAAGGCTGATGAAATCAAACTAAACTTGTTCGGTACAGAGCTAGTTGAAAATTTAGTGCACCTAGTAGTGCGGGGTTTTAAGGTCACAATTTTGATAAAATGTTGAAGAGATGATTCAAATATTGATGTATTGAATTCTAAGTGATTTTTGGAGAACTATTGTTTTACACTCATGATTGTCTTAGTAAAATTTAAATTCTCTTGCTTATTTAATCCCCAACTCAAAACAATGAACTGTTGTTCAAGTTTTTAAAGAACATATAAATACTCGAGTGAAGTTGGAAAGTCCCCTGCAAGTAATGAAGAACATAAAAAGATCTCGAAAGATTCCTAAGTAGTTTTTAACGTTAAACCTAATGATTATTCCTTGTAAATTCCCTTAAAATCACCAAGGAATCAAACAAGTTAGAATTTTGACAATTACAAAGCATGTTTTGATAGAAAGAATACCTTGTCAATGTAATCGGTATTTTTAGGTAGTTTAAAGGCCTCTGTGTATCATCATTTGTCATCAACGAAGCTTGAAAGAATATTCACAATATGAAGACTTGACTACAACGGATAGAGAAAATTATGACATTCTAAGGTACATACTTGTGAAGTCTTCTCATTTTTTGATACGATTTTTCAAGAATAAATAGTGAAAATGTTCTTCAATTAAGAAGTTTAAAAGCCTTAAATAAGAGACAATATTGTAAATAAAATATGATCTTTGTGTAATGAGGGTTCTTTGAAGGTTGTGAGAGATAATTAATGAATTTAGAAGACACATGAATAACTAGCAAAGATAGGTTACTTTTCAACAATAGAGTGAGTGATGAGATTGATGGAGAGTTAAATGAGAAAATGAGTATGGTATCCTACAAATTAAGAGTGCATAGGTTGATCGGAAAAAATCATCCATGAATTCCGTATTCTTGATGTGTGAGTTCAAAATCAATAAGATTTTTAAGCCATTAAAAATGAGTAGAAATATGAAGGAGGTTGAATACATGAAGGAATGATTGTTTTGAGAGAGAAAATCAATAAAATATTTTTTTCAAGAGTACATACATGATAGAAGCGTTTTACCATAGAGATTAAAATAGATTGCAAAAGGTAAAATTGGCAATACTGAGTGTTTAAAGAAGCCTTGTAGGATAGAGCCTAGTAGCACAAAAACCAAAAAGATATTAAGGATGAATAGATAAGAATAGTGAGTTGATTTAGTTGTCACCATCAGTTATATGAGACAACAAATTATGAGTTATCAAAATCTTGAAGAAGTCTAAGTTGTAGCTTAGCAGGAGAGATTAGTAGCTTCCTTGTGAGTCATAGCTTGTAGAAAAAATAGGTAGAACCCTGGTTGATTTTTAGAAGTTCAAGCTTCTAGGAAAGTTGAAGCTTGTCAAATAATAAGTAGGAACTTGGTTAAATTCTGGATTTGTAGATCCATGTAAAGTTGAAGATCAACTATGAATTTAATGTAACATTTACAATGATATTCTTGTCCTAAGCTAGTTCTTGGTTTCAGTGGGTTTTTCTCCCAGTTTGGGTTTCCCACATTAAATCTCATCTTTATGTGTTTGCTATCATATTTGCTTCTTGTGAATGTTGATTTTGATTTATCATCACTAATTAAGTGGATTGAATTGTTATTCAAAGTTTGAGAAGACATAGATTCACTCCCCCCTCCTCGTGTTCTAATTTCCAAAAATTTGTATCAGATTATGGTCCTCTTGAATCAATCCTAATAACCTGGAGGAGATCTTGGAGGCACAAAAATGGGTACATTAAAAGAATCAATTCTAAGGAGGAAGTATGAGATTTCTCAATCTCTGATTGATGGACTTAATAAGGAAATAAAACACATGAAAGCTAAACATGGCCAAGCACTCATGTAGATGGAATCATTTTTGATATTGTGTCAAAATATTTCAAAGATAGGGAGGAAGCATGTCGAAACATGAAGAATATTTGAGAATCTGAAGGTTGAACTAGAGGAAAGAATTAACAAAGCTGAAGATGGAATTATGGATAGACAGAGAGCAGAAAGATACATAATAGGATTAGGCTTCAAAGGAAAACTTTTTGAAAATAGAGAGGATTAAAAGGATGGTACAAGTATGCAACCAGGCATAAAGTTGATCAAGGAGACAAGCACAAGAAGGCTTGATTACATTACAAAACTAAATGCATCCAGGTATGAAATGAATTTCAATGGACATTTTTATTATTATCATAGCTATGGACATAGGGCTAAGGAGTGTAGAAAGCATGTTATGGATGACCACCTATGGAGAGATAATAGAATTAAGAAAGAAAAGAACATATTTTTCTTTAATTTCCAAGAAAAAATGCCATATTGCAAAATACTTTTGAAAGAACCATCAAGTCAGTTTTGGGAAGAAATATACTCAAGAAGAATGAATATGGTAGTGTGCTACAACTGTAACAAGTTTGGACACTATGCTAAGAGATTTCATGATTTCAAGGCTACAAATCATAGTGGGAATGATAATTCACACCAAGTCAGAGGTAAGAGTAATGTCATATGCTATAATTGTCATGATTTTGGGAATTTTGCAAAGCATTTCTATCACAATGAACAATCTAAGTACAACAACAAGCATCATACATTCAAAGGAAAATTTAAGAAGGTTTCAAACATGATGACCAATCCTAGAAATGATAAAAATTTATCCATGCCTAAAGAATCCCATGGAAAGAAGGAGGTAAGATGGATATACAAGGGCAAGGAAGAAAAATTAGGAGTTGAAGAAGAAAAGAATGAAAAGAAGATAACATGGGTAGATGTTGAAGAGACACAACAATAAATGACATCAATAGGTGATGAAAAATTCCAGAATAAGGAGGAAAATTCTAGTGTAAGGGATGAATAAATTCCTCCTCAAGAAGTGTTAGAGAAGGTGTAGGAGACGCAACAAGTATGTTTATAAGGAATTCAATCATAAATTAAATGCCTAGGAGATGAGATTTTCACACCAAGGAGTGCATCCAAGAACACTTAAAATATCATGAGGACAAGAAGGAAATAATTGAGTCATCATGTTGTTTTGATATTGTCTCCTATTTTAAAGTGATCCCATGATGTGGTGTTCCTTATCTAGGCTTCTAGAAGGCACTTATATTTTGAAGGAAGAATTGTGAATGCTTCCAAAAATTTCTTCTCCATTATGATGTTGATTGAACATTACACAGTAAGATATTTCCATCGGTGATCTTGATTGGAGTCTTCATCATGCTATAAAGGTATGTCTATTTCAAGGTGTTTGTTTAGTCTCTTGTTGAAGTTATAGTTCTCATTAAAGGTTTTGAATGTTCTTATTAAGTGTTTATACCAAGGTATATACTCACAAGGATTCAAAATATGTGTGTTCATGCCCATATTCTTTGTTATGCTAGTATTCTCAAGTCTGGTTCATGAAGAAGAAAAGGTAGGCTTGTTAAGGTCTAGTTGTGAAAAAGGGTTGTAAATGTTAAACCATACCAATTCTTATCAATCTCAAGAAGGTACATCATATGCTTTTCCAATGCTTCAACTAAAAACTCTAGGTATCTATATAATAAATCCAAAGATAGTGAAAATTACTGAGACATTATGAGGATCAAGTCAATTGGATTCATGTTTGATAGCGACCATCTCATAAATCCTAGGTTGCAAAAGTGATCAAAACTTGAATGCTCATTTCTACAGAGATCTGAATGTGAAGCATTCAAAAGATGAAGATGTTTCTAAGTCAAAAGTAAAAAATTTGTTTTGGAGATGAGAAAATTTGATGTCTTGCAGATAATTTTGAATGGAGGTGGTTTTTTTCAGAGGTATAAATCTTGTTTAAGTTGATTCAAGCACAGATCATGAAGTATAAAGGAAAGAATTACTTGTTCAAGTGCTGGGAGTACCTATTGAGAACAAGTGAAACCATTGTTTTTTTCAAACAAATATTTTAGAATGAAGAATATTTTGAATGAAGCATTATGATATTTTGATCATGATTCAAACTCTAGAGGCTCATCGGATACAAAGTTGGTAGAGTGGAATTCTCTTCCTAAGATATAGACAATAGTGCAATGGTACATAATCATTGGTTCAAGGTGTTTCATAATGATACAATGACAATAATAATCTTGGACACTCACAAAGCTATGATAAATGAGGCAAAGAGTGTAGTGATAAGGAAAATTAATAATAGTTTCATGTATTTTAAGTATGTTGCGGGTTGTAGAGAGTCAAAAACATGTTTTAGAAGAAGTATTAGAACAAGGAAAGGGATGGGAATATATTTTAGTGCACTTGATATGTCCTAGTAATTTAGAAATGTTAAGTAAAGATAAAATAATAACAAAAAGGATCATTCACAAGGTGATGCAAGATAGATTTCTCTTCGGTGAATAGACAAGAAAAGGCAATTGAGAGCACTGAAAAATTCCTTTAGGACTAGACTATTTTGGTGATGCATCCTTATGGCTTGAGTACAAGGTAAAAGCTTTATTTATTATAATTTTAGGTAAAGGAGGATGTAATGATCCTAGGTGGACTTGCATTATCTTGGTCCATGATGTACATAGGCTTCTATGGATAGAAAATACTAGGCTAAAAGACACTGAAAAGCAAATTTAGGGTTTTAAGGTCCATATTGCAAAAACTACTAGCTTAAGGAATATTTGAGATTATTTTATCATAGTTAAGTGAGATGTTTGGATATCACGAGAAGAGGTTTAGTGGGACAATTTTATTTTATTGATGAAAAAATTTATGCAATTGAGTGATTTTTATAATAGAAAAGAGAAGCATCATTCAAGGGGAAGCTTCTTGATGTAATTTTAGTCTTTATAAGTGATTACCCGTATATTCTATTGAATGTATGATCCTTTTTCATAGATATCGAGGTGGGAGATAATTTTTTTGGAAACAAGATATGAATGCTATGGAAAATATGTTGTTGTTTGTTATCAAAAGTTTCTAAGCTTGTTGCCATCAATGATAAAGGGGGAGATTGTTAAACCCTAGTGCATTGGTGTTGTCATTAATGTCAAGTGGAATTGGTGGAAAAAGTGTGATTAGTGAAGTGATGCTAAGACGTTGGCATCAAGGTTTATGGGTAGTGCCTTCTCAATGATGGTTGATGATCACATTTTCTAGAGAGTGGTTTCGGGATGAGCTTAGTCGATGTCGAGGTGCTACAAGCTGGTTAGTGAGCTATGTGTCCCCTTTGAAGTTATGGATATGCTTGGTGTTCTTGGCTCAGGAATCCCAAAGGTCATAAATGATTTTTCTACCATATTTAAGAGCATTTAGAGTGTGTATTAGGTCACACTTTCATATTCATGATTGAAAATGGTGCATTTAGGCCTAGTTTTAGAGCTTAATGAGGTGTAAGAGCTCAATGTAGGTCATGAAAATCCTATGTAAGCATGGTAGAAGCCTAGGAACACTCCCTAGGGAATGTATGAGCATTTCCTTTACTTAATTTATCCTCTAGAGGTAAAATTCAAGTTTTCACTAAAACTACCTTTGAGAACTAGCAGTGAATGCTTAGGAAAATGAGATTTTTCTTGACCATATAGGAATATTTATGAGAAACCAAGATATGGAGAATGTATAAGAATGTTTTTAGTTCTTTGTGTCAAATTCATCAAATTTTGAAATGGGATTTTGAAGTTATTCAAGTTTTACTAAAAATAGTTTCTTGAGGAATGCAAATTGAGCACCCTATCTTCTTAGAAATAAAAAAATTGTCAAACATCCTTAAGATAAATCACAGAAGGAATTTATAAAGATAAATCCAATCTTAATATTTTTCAAAAATGTTTAGGATTGAAGGTGGAATAACAAGAAATTGTTTCTTTATTTTTCTAACCATGTTTTTCTCTATCCTAATCACCTTATTGAATGGATGGGGATAAATTGATTTTTATGTCTCTAAACTACTTGTGTTGTGTGATTCAAGTTTCTTAGGGTTTTAAGGATGCCTTTAGTAAAATTAATATTATGAGTACATGTCAATTATGACAACTTCCTTACAAGTCTTTTAAGTGAGTTGCAAGTTGTGTCTTATAGTTATGATGTGTGAAGGTACAATCCTAAAATTTGTGGTTGAATAAAATGTTGAGGTTGGAAAATAAGTATACTCATAAATTTTCATGGTGAATGGTCTAATATCAAAATGTCCTTAATGCAGTAGAATAATGCCATAGTTCTCAATTTCAAAGATGCCTCCTAGGACTAATCATAAACTATGAAACTGAGTTACATAGTATGGACTCGCCATATAATGAATTATTTCATAGTGTTGGAATTGATACAATTGTCTTCACCTCATAATACATTCCTTCAAATTGTTGGATTAGTGTAGTGGTATAGTTAAAGACTATCAAGCTCAATGTTGATCATAGTGTGGATTGTGTTCAATTTGTGCGAGGAATATAGATTTTCAAGAATATGTGAATATTTGGTCCTTAGGAAGCTACTTGGAATTGAAATAATATTTATGATCATTAAATGATCCTTCCAAGCTATGCAAATTATAAATTCAAACCCAAAGGAAACTCCATTGTGATGCAAAGCATTGAAATTACATTGTACATTGTCTCTTTCTCGTTCTTAGGAGTGAAAATCAATGTATCATGGTGAATTTCGGCATTGAAAAGCTTATTTGTGTTTCCACACTCCTCTAGGAGTTTATTTCTTCAAATAACATTGAGTTAATACCAAGAAATTACATTATGTTCCTTCTTGGGTTTGTCTAGTATAAAAACCCTCGGGATAGGGTTTGGATAGGAAAACACCTCATAACTCAAAAATGAACTGTCAATTAGCTTGAAATTTTAAAGATATCTCTTCTACATGGTCGTTTCATGGATTTTTCAAGTTTTAGTTCAAACCATCATGCATTTCTTCATGACAATCTTCCTATTACAATTCGATGGGTTTGGAAACAAGGAAGGTAAGAGAAATTCATGTTTTTCACTATCTTTGAAGACTTTAAACTTCATGCAAAGATCAATAATGACAATTGGTGGCTCAAATCAGTCTTGGTTGGATTTGAATGTGTTAAGATAATTAGACTTGATAGAGTTGTGTCTCGGGGCTAGAAGGTTACGGAGAAAAATCAATTGTGTCTTTGTTATTCAACACTTATAAGAAAATCCATCTAAAACCATGTGTAAAATTTTCAACACTTCTAAGAAGATTGAAAGAAGAAAACTAAAAATTTCATGCCTAAGCTAGTTGAAAATTCATTGCACCTAGTAGTTGCGGGGTTTAAAGGTCACATTTTTTATAAAATGTTGAAGAGAAGCTTCAAGCTTGATGTATTTAACTCTAAGTTATTTTGTGGAGAAAAATATTGTCTTACACTCGTGATTATATTGGCCAACTTTAATATCTCTTGCTTCTTCAAGCCCTTGATCAACACAATGAACTATTCAAGTTTTTAAAGCACATATTGATTTTCAAGTGAAGTTGGAAATTCCACAGCGAGTAATGAAGAACATAAATAGGATATGAAGGATTCCTAAGTATTTTGTAATGTTCAAACTCACTATTATTCATTATAACTTCCTTAAACTCTCCGAGGAATCGAGATAAGTCAAAATTTTGTGATTAAAAACCATGATTTTGGTAGAAAGAAGACCTTGTCAGTGTAATCACAATTTTCAAGAAATTTAAAAGTCTCTATCTACCATCACTTGTCATCAAAGAAGCTTATAAGAATGTGCACAATAAGAAGACTTAATCGAAACCAGATAGAGACAATTACGTGATTCGAAGGCGATTACTTGTGAAATCGTCTCATTTTTTTGGTATGAATTTTAAAGATTAAATAGTGAAAAATTTATTTAATTAAGAAGTTGAAAAGCCTTGTATAAGAGAAAATATTATCAAAAAATATGATCTCTATGTAATGAGGGTTCTTAAAGGTTATGAGAGATAATTAATGCATTTCGAATATAATGTAGCCAAATTAAGAACAACCAGATAAAAGATAATAAAATGAACTCCAAAAGAAAATAGATCTCCTTCTTCGTTCCCAAATAATGAATTACAATGTTTCCTAAATAGGAAAATAACTCCCAACTCGAGTTGCCAAGTAAACTCTAGCTAACTCTGACTAAATCTACTCTAGGTGGCGGAAATTACTATTTTTAGCAGTTTACTAGAACCTGCTATTCTTAGTAAGTTCGCATGCTTATTCCTACGGGCACAGAAATTGCCACGCATCTTCTACATCCCTAAATTAGAGGAATTGCCAACTTTCTAACTCAAAATGCAATTAATAGACTAAAATTAACTAATGCTCAAAAATAGGAAAAAACCAAACTATAACTTAAATCCTAATTTTCGGCCTCAAGATGGCGGATTTAGGGCCCGAAAACATGTCGAAAACTTGCCCCAACCAGTAGGGCGGATTGCCGCTGCGTTCGTCTCATCAAAACACGTGGTTTCAAAAAAAAAAACGGACTCAAACGGACACCGGAGCTCAAGTTATGACCTTGTCAAGTTCCTGCTAATTGGGCGCATCGAATACACATTAATAAGGAGTAGAGATAAGTTTCTTTTGAGAAATAGAATAAGTGATGAGATTGATGCAGAGTTAAATGAGAACATGAGTATGTTATCCTCCAAAAGAAGATTGCATAGGTCGATCAGAAAAAATCATCCATGAAGTCCTTATTCTTGATGTGTGAGTTCAAAATCAATAAGATGTTAAAGCCATTACAAGCGAGAAGAAATATGAAGGTGGTTGAATACTTGAAGAAATGAGTGTTTTGAAAGAGAAAATCAAGAAGATATTTGGGTCAAAAATACATACATTAGATAAGCCATGTAGCATACAAATTTCAACATATTAAAAGAGGAAAACTTTACAAGACTTAGTATTTAACAAAGTCTTGTAGGACAAAAAACTTAAAGTAGCACAAAAAAAAGGATATTAAGGATGAATAGAGAAAATTAGTGACATGATTTAGTGGTCACCATCAGTTGTGTGAGAGAAAAAATAATGAGTGATCAAAATATTGAAGAATTCTAAGTTTTAGCTTATCGGGATGAAGTTGTAGCTTCCTTGTGAGTTGTAGCTTGTTGAAGAAACATGTATAAGGTTGGTTAATATTTGGGAGTTAAAGGTTCTAGGAAAGTTTAATCTTGTCAAAGACTAAGTAGGAGCTTGGTTAAATTCTATAGTTCCAACTGCATGTTGAGTTGAAGCTCAATAATTGAAACAATGGAACATTTACAAGACATTCTTTTTCTAAGTTCTTGGTTTCAGTGGGTTTTTCTCCCAATTTGGGTTTCCCACATTAAATCCTATCTCTCTGTGTTTTATCTCATATTTTCTTATTGTGAATGTTGATTTAGATTTATCATCACTAATTAAGTGGATTGAATTTTTAATGAAATTTTGAGTAAGAGACATTTTCACCCCCTCTTAGTTTCCTAATTTCTAACATGTACTTCTCTTTGTTAAAAAATACATTTGGATCACTTGCCATATAGTTTATGCTTCCTCAAAATATACAAAAATGCTCTTAAATAATTATCATGTTCTTCTAAATATTTTTAATATATGTCTATATCATCAAGGAATACTAACACAAATTGATCTAAGTATTCTCAAAACACATTATTCATTAGATTCATAAAGGCTACAAGTACATTAGTGAGTCCAAATGGTGAAATCATGAACTTGGAATTCCCATAACATGTTTTAAAATCTATTTTATGGATGTATTAATATTTAATTATCAATTTATGGTTTTAATAGATTGAAGTACCACTCATTTGATAAAAAATATCATCAATTCTAGGAAAGGGATATCTATTTTTAATTGTTACCTTGTTTAACATTTGGTAATCAATACACAGTATTAAAGATCCATCCTTCTTCTTTACAAAGATTATTGGTGCTCACCAAGGTGATACACTTGGGAAGATAAATCCTTTTGACATCAACTCATGAAGTTTTGCTTTCAACTCCACTAACTAACTTGTAGTTTTTTTGTATGTTTCTTTTGACATTGGCTCAGTTCTTGGTTTGACATCTATGACAAAGTGAAAATCCCGTTTTGGGGGTAAACCAAGTAGTTCTTTAGGAAAAACATATTTAAATTCATTTAAAAGAGGAAAATCCTCTATTTTGAATGATTTTGATAGATAGAATCTATTATTTTTACTGCATATAACATGTAACCTTTGTTTTTATCCTTCTTCACACATGGGAGAGATTTTTCTTACTATAAAATCTCTTTTTATACCTGTATTTTTTTTGTTGATCATCAAGGCATATTATTTGTTTTCTTAGGTAATCTATGGATGCTTGGTGATGAGACATCCAATTCATGCATACTACAATATCATAAGTCCCTAAAGGGGCTATAAAAGGTTCAATTTAGTGGTAAACTTTGAAAGTTTTAAAGTTAATTGAAAAAATATATATGTAACTCTATGGACAACATTATTACCATATTTAAAAGACTATGAATTTCCATATATCCAACATTTCTAGCCAACTTTGACACTAACTTAGAAGAAATAAAACATTTAGTTTCTCCAGTATCAAATAAAATACTAACAAGTAAGCAAAAAAACTTACCCTTAACTTCTATGGGAATGGTCCGTGTCTCTGCCTCATAATTTCCTACAATATCATACATCGTCTGATGAATGTTTCTTTGTTTTCAGAATTTTTTTGCTTGTTGGTGATTTCCTTTGTTATTTTGGGGAAAATTAATAGCATAGTAACCACCTTTACATTTAAAACAGTCACTACAATTACATTCCACTCAAATCTATTCTAAAAACCAAAATTATTTTGTCTCTCGTTTCATTATTCATACCATATTTTTCGTAGTATTTTTCTTTCCAATTCCCCCTTTTCTCAAATCTCTTTTGCCATGTCTTTCTGGAAAATGAGGGTGAGGAGTTATTATTTATAGCCTTATGTTTTCCTCTCTTAAGGTAAAAGAACCACATAGTTTTTGTTTTTGTTTTATAAAATTTTCAAATACTTCCTCCATAGTGGATTGTTTATGCACATATACTTCACCTCCTATGTTATGATTTAAACCCATAATGAATCTATGCATTCAAAACTTCTCATCTTTTTGATATTAGGGAACATGTTTTAAAATTCATGTCAAATGTTCCCAATAATCGAGTTACCAAAATTTCCCTTGAGTTAATCACTGGAACTCTTTCATTTTCTTGTCAAAATACAACTAGGGCAGCCAACATTGATAAAAATATCTTTTGAATTGTTCCCAAGTTATAGCTGATTTCTCAATTTCTAGTTCCTTTATTTTATTGTCCCACAAATTGAAAGCTTCGTGAGAGAGATGAAATGTTACCCACACAACCCTGGTTTCTTCAAAAAAATCTCTAACTTTGATGTATTTTTCCATTTCACTTAACCAAGTTTATCCTTCATCCCCAACACAATCCCATTAAACTTTGGTGGACTGATTCTTTTAATATCCTTATCCAATTTAGCAATCATGCGAGCTTTTTAGTATATTTTTAGTTCTAATTATCTTTCTTCCTCGAATGTTGTTATTCCTTGTGTTCCTCATCATGTTACTCCACATGATTCTCATTATCACCCAACCTACTACTTTAAGGAAACAATCGATTACGGGAACTTGGAGAAATAAGAGTATCTCATCCAATTTTTCATTAGTTGTTCCTTCATGATTTCTGGATTGGTTACAAAATCATTGTTCATTCTTCTTCTTACCATTATATCATGTTAAAACAAAATTAAATTAATATTATCATAATTAACCCATTAAGTCCAAGAGCCAAAACCTTAAGATCGATACAAAAATGTAACACCTTAATTGTTTTCCCAAAAAATGTAATTTTTAAAAAATTAATAATCTTCATATTTAATCACATAAATGAAATAAAGTTAATTCAGAGTAACCAATTAAAAAACTTTATTAACAAGCTATTAGTGTAGTTAGATCCATCGATAACTCTTATGTGTATAAGACTTGAGAAACTAAGAAGTGTTATTCTTTTCCCCCTTGAGTCCACTATTAAATAGTAGTCATATAGTAGTTAATATGTCCACTTTTACCTTTTTCAAGGTTGATACAACTATGTTTTCCATTCATTAATGTCTACCAAAAATGTAGTCTTTGTATTCTAGCATATGAAATATATGCATAAGGATAAAATGAACATACAATTTAATCATCCATTTGCATTACTTTGGTCAAAGTTTCTTGTTGTGCATAAACAATGTATCTCAAGACCACAAAAAGCCTAGAGAAATAGTATTCCAACACCAAACATTTATATCATCACAATTATCTAGATATTTTTGTTTACGAAGGTGAACATACTAAGGAGGAAGTTTTCTTTACAGGACCATCTTCGTAAATGAAAATATCCACAACTTACTTGGGGTTCTTATGGAAAAGAGAGAGACCACTTAATTGAACCTGTTGGTACCGGAATTTAATATCCTTCAAAGGCCAAGCAACATCATAGATTTGATAGGATGCTCAGAGGAAGATAGATAGTTATGTATGTCATTTTGTAGTTGGGGAAGCAGTCTATCTAACCTTTTAGCACTCAAGCTTTGAAAAGGAGTGGGTAGCACCTTAAGAGGATTTGATTTATCCTCACTATTTTAGGTTGTGCCTTTCAACCAAGGTAAGAGAACCCTTTTGTAGCCTGTTTTTTATGGAGGAGATGGAGATATTCTTCCTGATGAAGTTGTTAAGGATACCTTGAATAAAATATGATCAATGCAACAAAATCTAACTCCCATGAGTTGTCACTCTAGATAGTGGAGATATTCTCTACGCAAGGTTCAGGCTACTAAAGACATTTGGAATCCTGATTGTTTCTACATGTTTTGGTAGTAAAAATCATGCATTTGTATACATACATGACAAATAGGGGTAGTATGGATATGATTAATTGTTTTTGAATGAATTTTGGTTGGAGGGGAAGCAGGATAAAGTTGATTATACCAAATCTTTGAGAAATTTTGAAAAATGGAAGACTAAACTAACTAGAATGCCACAAAGCAGCTAAAATGTTTCTTTAACCAAAATATGTACTTCAATGGAGGCCCATATTACCACTTTTTCATACAATCTATGAGATTCTAACACAAAGACTCGAGTTGGAAAATCCAATAAAAAATCAAGATCTGAGGGCGATCATGCCTAAGGTACACCTAGAGGATTACAGACAATCTCTATCAATAGATGAGAGAAAAGTGATTTTAAATCGTTTATTTCACTCCCAGATGAAATCTCTTCTGAGAAATAAAATTGTAGATGCCACTAAACTATCACAAGGATTGAGACATGTGTGATTGAGACAGATTTTGATACAATATTGCAACAGGAACAAGAAAAACTATTTGTAGACATTCAGAAGTAAAACCACATATTTTGCATGAGATCCACACAGAATAACTCAATTTTGATTAAATTTATCAGTAAGCGGGGAAAGTTCCTAGAACAATCTCAGAGCTTTTCAATGGCTGTACACTTGCAACCACCTTGACATGATCAAATTCAATACAAAAGAGATATACAGGCTTCTCAATCAACTTCTCAAAAAGTATGGGCTCTATCAAGACTTTTCTATTAGGAAAATCAGTCCTGACCCTTCACATTCCAACCATTTACACGATAAATTTGTGCCATTTATAACATTTACAATAGAGCCTTTTCCCCCAAAATTCCAGACATTGAGTGCCACTAGTGCTTGCCATGATCACGATCGTGATTCCCAAATCGAATATGAAAAAAATCGTTAGGTGCCTGGGGGGTAGATCTCTTGAAAAACTCCACATCCAACTCCTTCCTCTAGCAAATCATTCGTCCTTCTATTCACCAACCACTTCCACCCATATTGTCAATCTAACGGTTCTTTGTGTGCCTAAGAAGAAGAAATGGAAGATCGACCAAGAGCCCAAAGTTTATATCTCACTTTAATGGGCGAAAGACGTCCACATATTTAACTCACCAAACCCGGATAACCAACAGGTTGTTCACGTGTCAAGGAAAGAAAAATCAAGCCGAATCCGATAGTCAGATTGCATATTAATGGTGAGAGACGTTTACAGACCTTCCTCACCAAACCAGGATGCCAAATTAATGTTCCTCTTCATTTGGTGTGCAGGAGACTCTAAGAAATGATAAAAAAAACTAAAATAAAACACTTCCCAAGAGCTCTAGAATGAAAAAGGTGGAAAAATCAAATACAGAGACACAGTTTTCATTGATTTCTACTTTGAATTTAGACTATCCATGTGGGAGAGCCATTTTAGAGTAGTCTTGTAGGTTTCATTTTTCCTTTTACAAAATTTGGAAAATTGTTAAATTTTCACATTTTTCTCCACACCTCCGCCCTTGAGAAATGAGCGACACGTGTCCTAAGGTAGGCTCTAAAGGAACCGCAGCCAAATTCTACCATTTCACCTTTTTTTTGAAAAAGGGAAAATTTTCAAAATTTTCCCTATAGCTCCGCCTTTGAAAAATGGGCCTGACACGTGTCCCAATTTGGGTCCCCTTAGAACCACACTCCCTTTTTGACTTTTAACTCCTTTTTCCCAAAAGGAAAATTTTCCAAATTTCCCAAGAGTCTGCACCTCCTCTGTGACTGGGGCAAGCTTTGACTTTTCCTTTATCGGGCTTGTGGGCCATTTTGATGTTTTAATCTTTTGAATATCGGGGCAAAAAAATTCCAAGTTACCCCCGATGGTGCCTCCCCGCCCCTTTGACTTGAAACAAACTTTGACCACCTTCTTATCGGGCTTGCTGGAGGCCATTTTGAGATTTTAATCCTTTTGATGACAAGAGGCAAAAATCCAAGTTGCCTCCGATGGTCCACTTCCCCACCTTTTGACTTTTCAAACTGCTATGTGTCACAATGGCACATCTTGAGATGATCCCCAAAAGTTGAGATCTTGAATGAGTGTGGGCTCACCACGTGTCTTGGGCCCTTTAAGAAGTTGCTGAAAATTCTAAGGAAAGAAGACCCGATAGAGACCTCCACATGTCATTATGGCGCAACTTCAAAATCCTTAAGGCTTCAAAATGATTTGGTGGGGGCATGCTTCCATTTTATAATTTTAATCTATTTTTACGAAAGGGAAAAACATCCAACTTCCCTCCAAAGGCCCGCATCTCCACCATTAGCTTTGCCACGTGTCCTGTTATGGGGTCAAAGTAAGACTTTTTCCCTGCCACTTAAAATTTGCTTTAATCAAATCCTGACAGGGCCATGGGGTGAGTTCAAACCTTTTTCTGAAGTACCCAAAAGGGAAAAGTTGAAAAAACAAACCCTCCATGCCCCATCCAATTAGAAGAAGCCATGTAAACACCAAAAGAGCCAATCAGATTTGAGCGGAGCTATGGGATCAAATTTTCCTTTTTGCCAAAAAAACAAAAAGTGATAAGTTAAAGCATTTGCCTTCCATCCCCTGACCAACCAAAAGAATCCACATGACCTCAAAAAGCGAGGAATAACTTTGTGGGAAAAAGACACTCGTCAAACCTGTCAAAAATATAGAAAATCACCATTTCACACCTAGAATCCGATTTTTCGCTAAGGATGAAAATTTATTGAAACAAAAAACAAGTGAATCATGATTTCCAAGCATCATTTCAACCATGTATTTAGATTTTCAAAGGCATACAAATATAAATAAACCAATTTCGAGCTTTCATGGTCGAGAAAAATAGGGAAAATGGCGAGCCCATGGATTTTGAAGAAATTAGGGAAAAAACAAGAGAAACTAGGAGACTTCAAGGAAGGACATGAAATGGATTTTACAAACAACTCGAAGCATTTCTAATGGAAGTAGAAGCTTTAGAAAATCCACATCGAGACATAAAACATTTTAGAATATGTAGATCAGACGAAAATAGTGGGAAATGGGGCAAAAAAAATCTAAGCACCAACATCGGCTCTGACTCGAGGATGGGCACTCCCTGCGAGTGCCACAAGAACAAAGGTAGACCAAGTGCCAAAATATCCATTGGGTAAAGGATTCATCTTGCAAAGCACAAAACCAAGACTTTCCCCAAAAATGAACAAAGAAACCAGCAAAAATAGTCCACTAGGGCCGAATGAATAAGAACATGAAATACAGAAAACAAACCAACAAACTATACACTGTACAAATGATGTTCACCTTGATTCTGGGGAATCAATCCAAGAAATGTTTCAAATGCCTACCATTAACAGGTAATTTGAGAAATTCCCCATCTAATTCCTTCAAGAAGAAGGTATGTTCACCAATTCTAATATCAATGGAGTAAGGGCCCATCCATAAAGCATCAAATTTGCCATGCTTTCCCTTATCTTCATGTCTGTTATCCCATAACAACATGAGATCTCCAACATTGAAATCTCTTGGGGTGACCTTTTTGTCAAACAACTTCTTCAGCTTCTCTCTGAACTTTATATGCTTTTGGTGGGATGCCCTCCTTTCTTCATCAAGTTCAACAATTTGGTTAATGTGGGCATCATATGGACTTACCTCTTGATCTTCCAGTTGTTGCATGAACTGATATGAGGATAATTGCATATGCAGGGCAGCAGGGCCTGAGTTCCATACACCAACTCAAATGGACTCTTTCCAATTGCTATTTTGACAGTAATTCGGTCTTCCTAGACAAAAACTTCAACTTCTCACCCCATTTTCTCTTGTTTAGCTCCAAGGTTCTTGATAATCTTCAGTAAATTTTTATTACTGGACTCAGCTTGTTCATTTCCTTGGGGATTTTAATTAGATGCATATGTTAAATTTATCCCATATTCTTTACACATTTCCACAAAATTTTAGCTCTAAAGCTCATGACATTGTCAAAGCCAACAATTTTGGTGGCACCCCAAACTTGCAGATGATATGGTTCAATAGTAAATCCATGATAATTTGGTGTGTTGCTCTTTTGGTAGGGATTTCCTCAACCCATTTGGTGAAGTAATCAGTGGCTACAAGAATCCACTTATGGCTAGCACTTGAAGGGTCTGAAATCTCACCAATGAAATCCATCCCCCATTGCTTTAATGGGGCTTGATTGATACAAGCTCTTTGTTAGCATAATTTAGCATAGGCATATTTATTGCATTTTATTGCATTGTCTTTTATTTAATAATGTGCAACATGTGCACTCTAGTCTAGTCACTTGCGTTCAATATTGTTATTTTGGATAACATTCAATATTGGTATTAGTAGTAATTACATGTGCATGTGAGATGGGTCTTATCATCTCGTAGTTGGTGCCTGACAGGTGTCATGTCTATCCATATGAGGATGTCTAATTTCTATAAATATTACATATCTTGCATTGTTATGTAATCTGATTTCATGATCAATAATATTTGTGAGGCTTGTCCCTCTTTGGTCATTGCAATCTTATTCTATTATATCATTTGGTATCAAAGCTATACCATAGTTATCATTTGGTATCGAGCGTGGTCTATCCAAGCAAGGTTCAAGAGGAGCACTATTGGAGAGGATCCATTGGAGAAGAAGATCTCGCATCAAAGGAGAGCCATTGAAGCATCCCGCATGCCTCCATTCCTTCCAAGCATCCCTCAACTAAAATTTTACCTATCCACTTATTTGGAAGGTAAATTTTTATTTTTTTATTAGTCATTGGCATAGCTAATTGATCCAACATATTGGTGGAATATTTCAGATTTGGAGATCTTTAAAAAAAAAAGGAGAAAGATCTTGAAAAAAATTGTAGATCTAAAAAAAAAAATATTTGTGAAAAAAAAAAAAATCTTAAAAAAAGGAGAGAGATCTTAAAAAAATTGTAGATCTAAAAAAAAAAATCAGATCTGAAAGTGGAGGTGTGAAGAATTCGGAAGCAAAGGTCAAGCAGATCCGTCAACAAAATTTTAGCAAATAGCTCTTAGAAAAAAAGACATAACTTTTTTATACAATGTCGGATTGATGTGCCATTTTTTTCTAGAAATATAAGAAAGAGGCACACAACTTTTTAGTTTACATCATCTTCAGATTCGGCCTCTACATGTGATGAAAAGTCTATACAAGTCGGATCATTTTTTGAAAAAAAATCAGATCTAGCTGGTAAATTGGTAAGATCTCAAAAACTAAGATTCTGATTCTTCTGAAATTTTGTGGGTTTCAAGAAAAATATTGTATGATACTTCTGTAAAAATTTTAGAAAAACCCAGATCATGGTTTGTGAGAAAAGGTGAAAACAATATTCAGATTGTTTGTTTGGATCTTGGGAACAAACAGTCAGCGGTTCAATTCCCACTCTCTCCATATTTTTTATTAAATTATTTTTTTGGAAAATTTGGAGAAATTACTAAATTTTGGGATATTTCCAAATTTAGAAGCTCACCAAACACATTTAGAGCCACCGCTAAATTTAGCGGAAAAATACCTATTGGGGGATAAAAAATATTTTTGGCCTAAATTGTGTATTTTGTGATTCTAGACCCTTTTTTCTAAAGAGGGGAGACACAAAAACTTAATTTTTATGTAATTTTAGAGTATGTTGTACTAATATTGGTACATGAAGTGAAAAAAAAAGAAAAAAAAAGTGCAAACTTTTTATTTTATGTTTGGTTCTATCACACGAGATCTTTGATCTCATAGCAGTGCGTCAGTATATATGGTGCCTGCGGAAAGCGCTTACGGGTGATAACGTCGCGGCTACTACTATCTGAACTTAACGCCTAACACAGCTACCTAAACATTGTCAGGCATTGACTCTATAAAATCGATGGGGAGTAATAAGGATATAATACACACACAATTGAGCCCTCCTATCCGTTTTTGCTTGCACAAACCCTCTCTCTCTTGTCTAAGTACCACGTACTAAATTCTTTCACGTGCGTTAACACCTCTTTCCGTATTGATGGGTATATTGAAAGGGTGATCTTCTTCCACATACCGATGGGTATATCGAAAGGGAGCATATATAGAAAGGTTTGGTATATCGGCTGACGGTATATTGAGAGGGAGACCATAAACCTGGAGTGATAAGAGCCTTACCCTTTGTCAGAAATTCAGAGTTTCAGAAATTCAGATTGCAGAAATGGGTGCACAAGCACCAAATTTCTTCTTTCCAGATTCACAATTGCTTAGAGGAGACAACTATGTTGCATGGAAACCAAAGATCAAGGTGTTACTTGAGTTTGAAGACCTATGGACAGTTGTAGATGGAAAAACAACAAGATCACTTGATGATGAAAGACAACAAGTTCAATTTGATAGGGCCAATCAAAAGGCCAAGTTGATCATCTTGTTTGGCATAACAGATGATTTGCAACCCCACATTAGAGATGCCACATCGGCCAAGGATGCATGGGATAAGTTGAGCACAGTCTATGAGGAAAAGAACAAGAATGTCATCCTCAACCTACTATCACAACTGCATACTCTCAAGTTCAAGCACAATGAGAAGGTTGAAGTGTTTTTGAGATGAGTTGCTAGTTTGAGGGCATCTCTATTGGCATTGGGAAAAGAGATAAGTGATGAAGACCTCATACCAATTGTGTTGCGAGCACTTCCTCCTTCCTACAGAATTTTTGTGACAACTATCAATATGCTCCACTCAACGACTCAACAAACATGCAGAATAAACCTCTTGTGAAGACATAATTTGATGTTCCCACCGAAGATGACGGTGATGAATTAGATGATGGTGAAAACTTGGATCCACCACAAGCCAATGGAATAGCTAAGAACTTACCTAAATGGTATACTTAATTAATAAGAGATGTAAATTTGGATGAAGCACCTAGCACATCATCTAATCCTGGACCTAGAACTCGCAGTCAAGCTCGTGAAGAGGTCAATTATGCCCTAATGAAGCAGAGTTATTGAAACACTTGAGCCATCTACGATTCAGAAGCCCTACAATCAAAAGCTTGGAAAGATGCCATGGATTCAGAGTATCAATCAGTGATGAAGAACAACACATGGCAACTTGTCGACCTTCCACCAGGAAGAAACCCATTGGATGCAGATGGATATTCAAGACTAAGTACAAATCAGATGGGACTATTGACAAGTATAAAGCAAGGCTTGTAGTAAAGGGGTATACACAACAAGAAGGCATTGATTATGAGGAGACATTTTCTCCCATAGCCAAGATCAAGACAATCAGGATGATATTTTCTCTAGCTACACAATTTGGTTGGAAAGTCCACCAAATGGATGTGAAAAGTGCCTTTCTTAATGGATATTTGCAAGAAGTCTATATGACTCAGCCCATAAGGTTATGTAATACCAGGAAAAGAGATGATGGTATGCAGACTCATAAAATCTCTATATGGCCTAAAACAGGCACCCTAGGCATGGTACATCAAAATTGATGAGCATCTCATAAGTCATGGATTCGAAAGGAATCCTTATGACCCCAATCTCTACCTCAAAAAGAAAGGGGGAGATTGTCATTGTGGTTTTTTATGTTGACGATCTAGTCATTATAGGCAGTTCTGTGAAGATGATCGATGCAACAAAGAAGGATTTTAATCGATCGTTTGACATGACAGATCTCGGGCTCATGCACTATTGTCTTGGGTTGGAAGTATGGAAAAAGAGAATCATATCTTTGTGTCATAGTTGAAATACACCAAGACAACACTCGAGAAATTTAGGATGATGGACTACACTCCTATTGCTACACCTATGGAAGCGAGACTTCAGTTATCTCGTTCCGATCCATCACCACCGGTGAATGCAACTCTCTATCGGCAATTGATCGGGAGTCTCATTTACCTGACATATACTAGACCAGATATCAGCTTTGCAGTCAGCTATTTATCACGCTTCATGCAAGAACTGAAAATATGTCATTAGAAAGTAGCAAAGAGAATACTGAGATATCTAAAGGGTACAGTTGACCTTGGTCTAGAGTACAAGAAGAATGACAACTTCTTGACAGATATTCGATTCGAGATCATGTAGGAAACATGAATGATAGGAAGTCAACATCAAAGCTTCGTCTTCTTTATGGGATCTGGACCGATATCATGGGGAAGCAAGAAACAAAACTTTGTTTCCCGCTCTTTTACAGAAGCAGAGTATCGAGCTGCAGGTGAAGCTGTTTGTGAAGCAATATGGCTACGCCGAATACTGGAAGGAATTGGTATACCACAACGAAATATACTCAAAGTATATGTTGATAATGAAGGATTTCTGAAGCTTGTTCGCAATCCAGTATTTCATGAGAGAACCAAGCATATTTAAGTACAGGTTCATTTCATACGCGAGCATGTCTTGAAGCACAACATACAGCTCCAGTTCTGTCCTACAGATGAAAAGAAGGAAGCTATTTTCACTAAGTCACTTACACGTGAAAAATTCACACTGTTCAGAGAGTTCCTCTCCACTTCATTGGAAACTATGCAAAATTAAGGGGGGGAATGTTAGCATAATTTAGCATAGGCATATTTATTGCATTTTATTGCATTGTCTTTTATTTAATAATGTGCAACATGTGCACTCTAGTCTAGTGACTTGCATTCAATATTGTTATGTTGGATAACATTCAATATTAGTATTAGTAGTAATTACATGTGCATGTGAGATGGGTCTTATCATCTCGTAGTTGGTGCCTAATAGGGTGTCATGTCTATCCATATGAGGCTATCTAATATCTATAAATATTACAGCTCTTGCATTGTTATGTAATCTAATTTCATGATCAATAATATTTGTGAGGCTTTCGTCCCTCTTTGGTCATTGCAATCTTATTTTATTCTATCATTTGGTATCAAAGCTATACCATTGTTATCAGCTACAAAGGAAGGGAGCCAAGCTTTCAATCTTAGGAGAAGAAGCTGGAAACTCTCACATATTCTAACCAAAAGAGTGGTATCCCTAAAAAGAGTTAGCCACCAATAATCATCCCTCAGATCTTGTATGTTGTGACCCTTCCAACAAAATTCCCCCACAAACTCCTCCATGGAGATCAACAATTATCTTTGGGGCTTCATCTTCACTAATGCACCTTAAGAGGACTCCCTCAGGCTTCTTCCAAGCTAACCCATAATCAGTAATAACATATTTCGGGAAGCCAAATGAAGGGCCCTTTCTCGGTTCTTATTCAAATACTCGGGCGGTATAAATGTCTGAGATAAAAATCACATCCTTGTACCACTCAGAACTCATTATTTTCTCAAATACATCTACCCTTCCTTCTTCTACTTCATTTACCTCAATATTTTGCAAGATTCTCTCAACCATAAGCTTAGCCAAGCCCAAACCTCTAACTAACTTTGTGGTTTGGGTATCCATGTCATACTCTTGCAACTTGTTCACCCATCTACACCTTTTTCTTAAGACTTCCATCTCTGATAAGATGTCCTTCACCATGGTGTGGGAAACATAAGCAACAATCTTAGAACTCAAAATTTAAGGCCTGAACACCTTTGTTGATTTTACCAAGGAAAATGTTTATTTCTCTATAATAGTGTATTTCAGTTCAGCCCCCTATAATGCCTAACTGAAAAAGGCAATTGGCTTCTCATCCCCTTCATCATCCTTTTGCACCAGGACAGAAGCAATAGTATTCTCTAAAGTAAAAGAGAATAATTGAAAGGGTTTCTTATAATCTGGAGCTGATAGAACAGGTGCATGCTTTAGTGCCTCTTTAATCCCATTGAAATCTTAGATGGCAGCCTCCTCCCACTTGATGACCTGGTCCTTCTTTAACATGGAAGTGATTGGAATGTTCAACTCAGAAAAGTTTGATATAAATCTTTTGATGAATTTTATCTACCCAAAGAAGAACTGAATTTCTTTCTTAGTTCTTGGGATTGGGACCTTGTTGATGGCCTCTACCCTTTCTGGATCAATCATCACTCCATCTTGTGACACAATGTGACTAAGTAATTTTTCCTTCTGTACTCCAAAATGGAACTTCTTTGGATTGAGTGAAATGCCATATTCTCTACATCTCATCAGCATCTTTTACAAGTGTATCAAGTGATCACTTCTCTTCTGGAGAACACAACTACAACATCTTGGTATATAATAATAAAATCATTGATGTAACCAGTGAAATCAACATCCATTACTCTTTGAAAAGTTTCTCTAGCATTCATCAGTCAAAAGGGCATCTTGACATATACATATGTCCCCTAAGGGGTGGTAAAGGTTATTTTAATTCATTATGATTTCTTCACCACAACTTGGTTATAACCAGAGAAACCATCCAGGGTAGAAAGTAGATTAGAACCAGTCACTAGTTGTAGCATGTTTTCCATGTTTGGTAAAGGATAATTATCCTTCATTGATGCTCTATTCAGATTCCTAAAATCCACACACAACTTGATGTCACCATTCTTCTTTCGACTAGGACTAGGTTTGCAACTCAAGAAGAATACCTCGTGGGTTGAATAATCCCTCCATCTCTTAGTTTCTTTTGTTCCTCTTGCATCTTAAGAGATATGAGTAGATTGATTGGCCTCTGTTTCTACATAAATGGTTTTGCATTGGATTCCAAGGGAATCTCATGTTGAAACAGATCCTCTTTGTATGCCTTCAGCTTAGAATAAGTCCAATCCATGCAGTCTTGATACCTTTTCAGCAATTAGATGTAGGACTACTTCTCCTCCTTTGAGATTACTGCCTAACCAAATCTTCCTTGGTTTATCCTTTGTACTAAGGTCATGCTCCTCAATGTCTCTTGAGGTGACATGCATCTGTTAATAATTTGATCAACATTATAAAAATTGGACTCAAGAGAAACCAACCCTCTGGGAATGGTATTAGTCTTTAATTGGATGATGCCTTTGCCAAACAAGGTCTCTTTACCTTCTGCTATGCACACCATTGGCTCCCAATCAATATTTCAATCAACAAAATCTCCTTTATTCTACATAAATCTTCTGACTGATCATTATCATCAAAAAGATTTCAATGCTTAATACACTCAGATCGAGCCCCGAATAGATATAGATATAGATCTATAAATCACTGCTCTGCTCTCCCATAGATCTAGAGATCTAGCTGCGAGTGCCCTATCTAAATAGAGAATTGGGGCCCTCGATTGATGACAATCGAGTCCCTCCCCAGATAGCCCCTCCGGAGACCCTCCGGAGACCCTACCCTCTATTTTCTCTCATCCGGAGGGTCTCCGGAGGGGCGGGAGACAAGGTATAGATAGATGGACCCCGCCCCTCGGGCTTGAGGGTGATTTTGATGCTTTAATATTTTGAATATCAAGGGGTAAAAATCCAAGTTACCCCCGATGGTCTACCTCCCGCCCCTTTTACTTGAAACAAACTTTTACCACCTTCTTGTCGGGCTTGCGCAGGCATTTTCAGATTTTAATCCTTTTGATGACAAGAGGGAAAAAAACCCAAGTTGCCTCCGATGGCCGCCTTCCCCACCTTTTGACTTTTTAAACTGCTCACGTGTCACAATGGCGCATCTTGAGATGATCCCCAAAAGTTGAGATCTTGAATGAGCGTGGGCTCGCCATGTGTCTTGGGCCCTTTAAGAAGTTGCTAAAAATTCTAAGGAAAGAATACTTGACGGAGATCTCCACATGTCATTATAGCGTAACTTCAAAATCCTTAAGGATTGAGAATGATTTAGCAAGGGTACGCTTCCATTTTAGAATTTTGCTCTATTTTTATAAAAGGGAAAAGCTTTGTTACATGTCCTCCTACGGGGTCAAAGTAAGACTTTTTCCCTACCACTTAAAATTTTCTTTAATCGGAACACTGCGGGGTTGTGAGGTGAATTCAAACCTTTTGCCAAAGTAGCCAAAAGGGAAAAATTGAAAAAACAAACCTGTCATGCCCCATCCAATTAGAAGAAGCCACGTAAACACCACAATAACCAATCAAATTCGAGCGGAGATATGGGACCAAATTTTCCTTTTTGTCAAAAAAGTAAAAGGGATAAGTTAAAGCATTCACCCGCCATTCCCTGATCATCCAAAAGAAGCCACATGACCACTGAACACTAAGGAATAACTTTGACAAGAAAAAGACACCCTTCAAACTGTTAAAAATATAGAAAATCACCATTTCACACCTGAATATGATTTTTCACTAAGGATGAAAATTTCTTGAAAGAAAAAATAAGTGAATCATGATTTCCAAGCATCTTTTTAGCATGGATTTGTATTTTCAAAGGCATACTAATATAAATCAACCAATCTCAAGCTTCCATGGTCAAGAAAAATAGGAAAAACAGAAGAGCCCACGGATTTTGAAGAAATTAGGGCAAAAAAAAAGTGGAGACTAGGAGACTTCTTCAAGGAGGGACATGACAATGGATTTTGCAAACCGTAGACACCTAAAATATGCTTACACTTAGCATTTCATCCAATTCAACCAATTAACGATACTACGTTAATTCCTCATTCTTCGCTCCATTCTTGGATGCCCATTTACGACACCTTCTTGGTCGTATTCCTCCTATAAATCATCTAATTTGGTTAATATCTCTCTTATTAGCTAAACATTCCTCCTTTCGACCATTCAGAATCTCCCTAGTTCTCTCTATACCACTTCTATTGGCTTCTTAGGCTATCTGTCACCACAATTGGTTATCCAAACCCTCCCAACTCTCAATGAGTCTCTAATCACTTGCTAATCAATTTTAACTAGCCTAAACCCTATTTTAACTAGCCTAAACCAATCTTAACTAAGCCTAAAGCATGTTTATCCTAATATAATCCTAAAGTGCTTTTTATACTTTAGTCCCACATGCACCCAAATTCTAAACTCTCCCAAGTGGAAAACTATAAATAGAAGGGTCACCCGTCCCATTCAGACTAACAAACTTTATTCTTAAACACTTTGGAAAGGCATTAGAAACCATTTGTGATAGCTTTAAGCTATAGAACATTTGGATCTTGGCCATACTCCATTGTTAAGAGCTCCCCCTTCTTGCATCCATCCATTCCAAATATAGTTAGTAAGGGAAGATCTAAATCTTGGCCATGTAGCCAACTTGGTTATCCAGACCCCTCCCAACTCTCAATGAGTCTCTAATCACTTGATAATCAAGTTTAACTAGCCTAAACCAATCTTAACTAAGCCTAAAGCATGTTTATCCTAATCTAATCCTAAAGTGCTTTTTAGACTTTAGTCCCACATGCACCCAAATTCCAAATTCTTCCAAACCAAAAACTATAAATACAAGGCTAATCCTACCCATTCAAAATGCACAACTTTACATAAGATAAAGCCAAAACAAGCCTAATAAAGCTTAAGATCTCATTTGCATTAGCCAAGCTAACAAGACATTTGATCTTGGGTCATCCACCATTAAAATAGGTTCATCCCTTCCAAATATAGTTAGTAAGGGAATATCTAAATCTTGTCCATGTACCCAACTTGAGAGATATCTTCACTATGTTTGGGAATAAAAACACATAATTTGATTGCTTAGGATCTAGACTAGGTTCAATTTTAATAAGCTTTCATATAGTAGAGAGTACTATACATGTTAGTTTTGATGCTTTTGTCAAAGTTATAATACTTTTATGTTAGTTTCTCTTGTTTAGCTCTAATCTTTTGGTGAATGGTTGAGTTAGCAAATATTTGAGGTTGTTTACCCTCACTCCATAGCTTTTGCAACTTTCCATTGCATACATTTGGAAAGGCATTAGAAACAATTTGTGATACCTTTAAGCTATAGAAAGGCATTCGGACTTACAACTTTACTCTCAAGCACTTTGGATAGGCATTAGAAACCATTTGTGATAGCTTTAAGCTATAGAACATTTGTATCTTGGTCATACTCCATTGTTAAGAGCTCCCCATCTTGTATCCATCCACCTCCATTGAAGTAAACAACTAATCACATAATCTGATTTCTTAGGATCTAAACTAGGTTCAATTTTAATAAGATTCCATAGAGTAGAGAGCAGTATACATGTTAGTTTTTATGTTTTTGTCAAAGTTATAATAATTTTATGTTAGTTTCTCTTGTTTAGCTCTAACTTTGATGGTGCATGGTTAAGTTAGGAAATATTTGAGGTTCTTTAGCCTCACTCCATAGCTTTTGCAACTTTTCTTTAAACACATTTGGCATGCCCGGTGGGACACTTATGTCCATCCTCCATTAATGGAGGTCCTTTGAGTTCTTCAAAGTCCATTTTCAAGTTTTTTAGTTTAAATCACTTGTTATTTCCTCATTTCTATTTTTAATATTGGATAAATGACCTTCATTTACATATATTTTGTGGGTTTAACATAGAAATAGGAAGCTTTGACTAACTACTAACCTGTTCACTCTTGAAAATTTGAAAATATGTGTTTTTTTGCGAGGTTTTGCGGAGGCACGGGTAGGTGTTGTGAAGGAGCACGTATCCATTGAAAAAGTGCATAGTCATCGCTCAGGTGCATCTACATCACTGTTCTGTGTTTTTCTATGTTTTGGTGCAAAAACACCTACGCGCATGCTTACCCATTGAAATAGGCACGTACCCATTGAACAGGCACATACCCATCATTTTGGGCACGTCTGTGTCGTTGTTCTATGTTTTTATGTGTTTCTAGGTGCAAAAACACCTACACGCACGCGTACCCATTGAAACAAGCACGTACCTATCATACTGGGTGCGTCTGTGTCGGACTGCATTCACCACCAATCTTCGGAGGCCATAACTTTTGCTCCCGAGCTCGAAACGACTCTGTTTTCATTGCGTTGGAAAGGTATTGAAGAGAAATACATAGTGAAATCATAAAATTAGGATTTGGAATTATAGTAAATATTCATTTTTAGCATGTCTTAAAGTCGAAAATTTATTTTTTTGGCCACTCTAACAAATTGATAGGTTTTGTGACACTAATAATTTATTTACGGTGGTTATTTTAGTCATTGTTTTACTAAATTACTTAAGTGTTTTTTATTCCTTAGCTTGAATTGGGATTTGTAAAAAGTGCGTATGCTCTCTCCTCATGCTTTCCAAAGTGATTTTGGAGATAAAAAAACTTGCACAAATTCTATTTTTGATGTTCAAAACACTTGCTTTTTAAAGGATAAAGTAAAATTTTTATGTGCTTTTAGTAGGATTTCCACTTTTTGTATGCTCTTCGTTAGCACCTTTGGGTGATCTTAGGAATCAAAAGCAAGTGTGAGTTCTCTTTTACCTCAATCAGTAAACCAGAAAACTACTAACCAACTTGTTGTCTACAGGACCTAACGTTGGTCAAAGAAAGATGTTAAAATGAATTGAAAACTTCTAATACTTGTGTATTTACAGATTACCAAAAGGTGTGCCACTTTTGAAACCACATTAAGATTAAAAAAGATAAAAAACACACCATACTCAACACACTATATTGCATGTTTCGGAAAAGGGTAAGTTCCTCTCCACTTAACTGGAACGTAACCCCTTTGGCATAACACATTAAGCTATAACAATGGGGGTGGTTCCAGGAACCCCAAAGTAGTCCACCACTGAGTAACCTTGTGGATGAAACGGGAAGCGCCTCACTTACCCACTTGACTAGTACGCCTTGTGAGTTAGAGTTGCAAGTTGTTTGTATCATGACCTTAGTAAAAGTACATGATGGATGCATTCATTGCCCACTGTACTTGAAGGGGGACAAAGCCGAGATACTCCCAAACTAGTCATTGTGACTTTTTGTGTAAATCGTGCCTCACTCTTAGACAACCTTGTAACATCTAGTTGAGAGAACTTATTAAGGAAACCATTTTGTCTGGAGGCCAACTTTACTAGTCCATTCACGTCCTTTTCCATCATGAAGTGATAACTTGTTTGGATTCCGCACTTTATTTGTTGAACACGGTAATGAACCCATTATAAGTTGGATATAAGTGTTTTTCATCACGAATTTAGAAAAACGTATTACTTAGCTTAGCTTCCTTCTCATTTTTGAATGAGGTGAAACTCTGCCCAAAGTGAAACTAAGTCTATTTTCACATGTTCTTGACCTACACCCATGCATTCATACTTTCAATGTTAGAAGTCGAACAGAGGCATACTTTATGTGTTGTGTCAAAGATTGTGCTAGCTAATTTTTTGTACATTTACACTCATCCATGTTTACGGCTGGGGTGTTAAACGACTAAAGTGAGTAGGTACGTTTTCACGTCTTTGGTAGTCCTACGATCTTGACTTTAGGATCTTCATCATTGTTACGGGTCGGTTTTGTCATTTTGTCTCTTCCCTAGTTTGTCATTTTTTTCTTGCATTTTGGTCGTTCAATCTTGGTATTTACATTGCGTCTCCCATTCTTTGGGAATGTAGTATAAATCCCTCTATTGCACAGTTACGTTGCTTGCATTACCACATACTTCTTTTTATACCTTCTACTTGATTTAGTTTAGACGTCATCTGGGTCTCTTGACGAGTGTTGATACCGCATTATATATATCACCATAATGTTGTCTTGATATCAACATCTTGCTTGCTTGGTTGAGATATTTGGATAGTGTTGTTACGATATGTCTAGTGTTAACGTCCACTTTTCAAAACACTTAGCTTTCATCAATACTTGAGCTAGTACTAGGTATACCTTGTGTGGAGGTTGTGATTGGCTCCTCGTTATTACTTACACCTTGTTCATTTCAAACTTGACGTAAGCATTGACATGATGTAGATCATCTTTGCATTGGGCTGTCATTTTGCACACACATTTTACATAGAGAGTATTTCCTTATTGATTGGATTTGTGTTTCACACTTGCGTGATTGTTCCTTGTTTTTATTAATTCAGAAAACTTATTTTCTAGGAAAATCCTTTTTATCTCATAAATATTACATCATCATGATGTCTATTTTCCTTAGACCTTCTTCAGAAAATCACACACACGTCTCTCGTATGTACCGAATGTCTATTTGGTTATCGCGTGCTTCCCAAATCACCATGGGGCCTTCTTCACTTTGAAGAAGTTTGATTGAACTACCTAGGTATAGACATTTATGCTTAAATGACGCCAACAATGACTGACTATCACGCGGTTCCTCACACTTACGACAGTACAGAACCTAGGTTTAGGCATTCACATCAAAAGCTACCCTCTACAACTAAACCTCATTTGGTTCTTCGCTCTAGAATTCCCACTGGATACCATGTTCCCCACCTTCAACTCATAGTTAGTGGTATGGTTTGGATGCTTCTGATCCAAATTATTATTTAGGTTCCCCCACTCTTCTTCTCAAGATTTGGGTCCCAACTATTGTTTGGATACCCCTAGATAAAATCCTAAATCATGGTCCTCCCTTCCTTCGTAGGACCTTTATTCCAACTCACCTCAATGATGTATTCCTCCTTTGAAGACTCGTGTGACTCCAAGTTCCATCAATCGAACATCTAATTCGGTTCTTGAGTCATGATCCTCCCTTTCTTTGCAGGGCCTCCTTCATCAGTCATCTCAATGACCTCTTCCTCCGTCGAAGAGTTCCATGACTCGGGTTACCTCTAGTCACTCATCCAATTCAACTCCTACGTCACAACTTAACGGATGGCTATGCAATCCTACTTTCTAACCTACATTACATCGTCTTCTAGAAAAATGACCTAGGTCTAGATCCAAATCATCCATTCATGAAACGCTTGCCTCCAATCCTACTTCCTCTCTTGAGTCATCTTCTTCTGTCAATAAATCTTCCCTACTTAGCAGATCCGTTTCTTCTATTCAACCCCCCATGGTCAAAGAACAACAACCTCTACTAATTGATTTATCTCAGGATAAAGGACCAATTAGACTACATGAAGATATCCCTTTAGAGGATTGCAAACAAGGTTTCTTTCTTGAACTCGATACACTCGCGTATGCTGAGGAAGAGTTTGATTCATTTTATCATAACATAGAGGAAGAGCCTAAGGTCATGGAACTTGATTCTTCTTCTGTTATTCCATCTTCACCTTCCTCTGAACATGATGAGATGTTGGGGTCTAGCATTGATCCATGGCCTATCTTATCATTACCCAATCATTCCTTATCTATCATCATTCCTCAATCAAAATATTGCCTTGGCTCACCTCCTAGTAGCCCATTGTCTACTTCTATCTTGGGGCCACATCCTAGTAGCCCTCCATTTTCCACTTATGGGTCACCTCTTGGTAGCCCATTACCTTCTATTCTTGGGCCATGTCCTAGTAGACCTTCATCTTATTCTATCTATAGGACACCTCCGAGTATCCCATACTCATCGATACTTGGGCCACACCCTAGTAGTCCCTCACCCTCATCTTCTATTCTTGGACCATGTCCTCGTAGCCCAACTTCTTCCATCTTAGGGCCATGTCCTAGATTCCCTTCATCATCTTATATCGGTGGCTCACCTCCTAAGTAGCCCATCCTCTTCAATTCTTGGACCGTATCCTTTTCATCTATCACATCTTTCTTCTATCAATGTTTGTGGCAAACCCACTACCATTTCTATCATTCCTTTCATCAATCATAAACGTTCACTTTCTTCTCCTTCTCGGGATCAGACAAGTCATGCGTCAGCTTATAAAAAACCCAAATAGGTTCATTATCAAGCTTAGGTCAAAACTTCCAAGAGCTCCAAAGCTCCTAACAAAGTAAATGATCTTAAGGTTAAAAATCAAACACAATTCAAGAACGCACATCAACGTAACCATCAAGTATGGCACAAAGTGCATAAACCTCTAGATAGGGAACTCAATCTCTTGCATACGAAATCCATGTTTCAAGATAAATCGTAGTCATTTATTTAGTATGATCTCACCATGATCATCTACATGGGAGATAACATGACTCTTGATAAACAATCACACTTAGTCTCCCTTATTAAGGAAGTTGCAAACATCATTGTTGGATCTTACCATACAGAGTGGCTTTGTTGGTCCCACCTTTCCATAAACTATCAAAAATCTACAAATCAAAAAAATTCAAAAATACAAAAACATGAGAAAACATTTCATAGAAAAATAAAAGTACAAAGATCAAACATTGCAATCGGTATTGCATACACATGGATGTTTATTTCTTCCCTTTCTTTCCTTCTTCTCGCAAGTCTTCCTATAATTTTCATCCCTTTGGTGATCTTTTGGTTAGCCTATTTACACGCATTTTGTGATAGTTATCTCTATGGTATCCGTTTGAACCTGGTCTTTTATCACCTCGGTAAATTAAAGAATGACTGACCTCGGTATCACATTCAACATCTAATAAACTTGTTGCGAAGAACTTTTGGATATATTTGTCGACACTAGCCAATGTCATCATCATAATAACTTCCACCTCCTTCCATCAAGCTATTTGTGGTTCTTAACCCTTGTAATAAGTTTTTAGAAAGAAAAAGAATCAAAATCAATCAAAATTCG
This sequence comes from Taxus wallichiana var. yunnanensis, assembly GCA_018340775.1. Classification (NCBI taxonomy): domain Eukaryota; kingdom Viridiplantae; phylum Streptophyta; class Pinopsida; order Cupressales; family Taxaceae; genus Taxus; species Taxus wallichiana. The sequence goes on along the minus strand of CM031237.1, from coordinate 701,069,421 downwards.
AAAGCTAAAAGTTACAAACTAAAATAAAATTGATATATAACTTTCTCTTGGGGTATTTCTAATAATCTCTATCGGGGATATGGATGCCTGACTGGAAGTAGAGAAATGTTGCGATTAGAATCAAATGCATCTCTGTCAGGGCTATGGATGCCTGGCTAGCAATAGAGCAATGTACATCTATCCTTCCACCCTCCATTCACAAATCACCTTTCAAAATAAATCATTCCTACACATTGGCTAGGGTGTCTTCACTTGTTGTCTATTAAATCTTTCCTTCAAGAGGTAATTTAATTCCACGTTCACACACTGGATCTCTATAAGTAAGCAGGATTAGTATGTTACCAAGTGTCTTTTTTGGACCTTGTTCAGACTCTTACTCTAGTCTGTATCTTGTCTCACGATTTGTGCCTTTGGCTAATCGCTTATTCATCACGAAGCTTCTAAACTACATTCATATCACTCACATCATTCTTTTGCTTCTTTCAGAACATCCATGTGTATAAGATTTCCTTTTTTGACATGTTTGCGGACACCTTTTTCCCTTTCACAAATCTAATCTTCTCCTTCCTTTCTATCATGTGCTTTTAGGCCAACTTACGCTGGGGGCATCCTTGCTTCCTCTTAGCACTTCATTGGTTTACGTTCATCATCATGTTGAACCTATCCATAATGGCCTTGGGTCCCACTTCTACACGTGAAGAGTTTTCCTTTGAATACCCCCACCTAATCACTGGGGAAATTTCGCATCTTCACCTTCTTGCACATGCACGTGGCCTTTCGCCCTTGTACATCCCATCTATCACTAGGGGCATCCACGCTTCTTTGTCTTCCTATACATAGTTTCAGAAAACTTTCAAAATAAAAAAACATTCAAATATGTTCAAAAAACATAAAAAACAATATAAATCAGCTTACAAAATGTCACTCTTTGGTTCTCACCTATTCATGTGCGTGACTCATGGATCATCTTGATCTACCTCCATCAAGAAAAGCTAGGCTACTTACTTTGTTTATACTCTGGGGCACAATGAGTTTCCTGTCTTTGTTTCGTAGTGCACATTACTTTTCCATTGGACCGAAGTGTCCTCTATTATTCCCCTCGCATGTATCTTTGCTTGGGGCACCATCATTAACCCTTGTCATTAATTCGAATAGGTTGGAATTGAAGCTTGATAACAAAAACATTGCATTATGTTTCTTTGTTAGGTTAGCTTGTTTACTTTCTCGTATTGCATTACATTTTGTAAAGTTTCATGGAGTTAGGCATCTTTTAATTTCTCGTATTACATTGCATTTTGTATGTTGCATGGAGTTAGTGTTTCTTTTAGCAATGGACATTTTTTCATATATAGCTTTTCATGTCATACTACACTTTTGTTCATTCTTTTTAATAAGAACCGATGATGAAGATCTCTAGCAATATGATGAAAAATAAAGTTGTTTAAAAGGCATTGGATGGATGTTAGCTCATTCCCCCTTTCTCATACTCCTTTTCTTCTATATCCTGTTTCTTTTCTTCTTCATCACACTATTCTTTCTTCTATTATATTTTTGTCATATTTTTATCATCAATTGAGTTCTTCTATCACCCCATCGACAATCGAGGGGGCATCCTTCATTCTAATCATTTATTTTCTTCTATCCCTTCAAAATTTTCTACTTGTTTATGCTTGTCTACTTTCTTTGAAGTGACATCACTTACGCCACCCCAAAGAGGGGCAAATGTAGACACCTAAAATATGCTTACACTTAGCATTTCATCCAATTCAACTGATTAATGATACTACGTTAATTCCCCATTCTTTTCTCCATTCTCAGATGCTAATTTATGACACCTTCTTGGTCGTATTCCTCCTATAAATCATCTAATTTGGTTAATATCTCTCTTATTAGCTAAACATTCCTCCTTTCGACCATTCAGAATCTCCTAGTTCTCTCTAGACCACTTCTATTGGCTTCCTAGGCTATCTATCACCACAATTGGTTATCCGGACCCTCCCAACTCTCAATGAGTCTCTTATCACTTTCTAATCGAGTTTAACTAGCTCGAACCCTAGTTAACTAGCCTAAACCAATCTTAACTAAGCCTAAAGCATGTTTATCCTAATCTAATCCTAAAGTGATTTTTAGACTTTAGTCCCACATGCACCCAAATTCCAAATTCTTCCAAACCAAAAACTATAAATACAAGGCTAAGCCTACCCATTCAAAAAGTACAACTTTACATAAGATAAAGCCAAAACAAGCCTAAGAAAGCCTACAAGCTCATTTGCATTAGCCAAGCTAATAAGGCATTTGATCTTGGGTCATCCACCATTAAAATAGCTTCATCCCTTCTAAATATAGTTAGTAAGGGAAGATCTAAATCTTGGCCATGTAGCCAACTTGGAGAGATCTCTTCACTATGTTTGAGAGTAAACAACACATAATTTGATTGCTTAGGATCTAAACTAGGTTCAATTTTAATAAGCTTTCATAGAGTAGAGAGTAGTATACATGTTAGTTTTTGATGTTTTTGTCAAAGTTATAATACTTTTATGTTAGTTTCTCTTGTTTAGCTCTAATATGATGGTGCATGGTTGAGTTAGCAAAGATTTGAGGTTCTTTAGCCTCACTCCATAGCTTTTGCAACTTTCCATTGCATACACAAACAACTCGAAGCATTTTTAATGGAAGTAGAAGCTTGAGAATATCCACATCGAGAGATAAAACATTTCGAATACGCAGATCGATGAAAATAGTGGCAAATGGGGTGAAACAAATCGAGCACCAATGAACCACTTCCATTATGTCATGTTTTCCTCTTCCATAACTACCCCTAGTTAGTACTATGTCCATGTAGTTGTGTGATGACATGATATTATATCTAATCTATGTCGTATTTATGGTTTATTACCCCAACCATCTTACGTCTTGTTATTATGTCTTTGTTAATTAGGCTAGTTCTTATTTACTCAAGTTTTAGTTGTGAGATATTTGTTATGAATCTCTAAACACAATCAATCATGTTAAACAAAACTTCATAATTTTTTTGTTTCATAGAGTAAACTGTTAAGTATGGAGCTTAATTGTTTCACAAGAAACTTGCTTTTACATGTTAATGGTTTTAATAGTAACTCTCATTGGTCGAGGGATGTAACCGACGTCGGTTAGGATGTAACCAAAGTGTCACTCAGTTTAGGTCAGGAAGTGACCATCGATGGTCGAGGAAGTAACCGCCGATGGTCAAGAAGTAAATCGATGACTCCGCACAATGTTGTTTTTTTTTTTTGAAGAAAATTAGAATAAATCACTTGTTTTAAAGATGATTTATTGATTGTAAAAGTATAGTTAAGTTACCCAAAATAGTTATATATGCATGTATGCATTGTATGAGGGTAAGTAAGAAGTAGAGAAGAAAAATAGAAATTATTTGCATGTAAGTTTTCTTAGTGAGAAAGAAAGAGTAGATGAGTGAGGGAAAAACATTAAACATCTTGTGAGGTGTTGGAAGATAGTAGATCTTCATTATTTTTTCCTCTGTAAAGCATTGAATAATAATATTGGTCATTTCTTGGTGGACGTAGCCCACACTGGGTGAACCACGTAAAATATTGTGTAATATTTCTCTTGTTTATTTTATCTTGAGTTATTTCCGCATTCATTGTGTGTATGCTTCATCGATTATAGATTTGTGTAACACTATTATATGGTTTAACCCCAACAACTGGTATCAGAGCATTATTTAGAGGTTTTGTGTGTTGACAGGATTTACTCATAGAGGGTTTTTTGATTGAGTGGGAGAAGAGCAATGGCAGAAGATAGTAAATACCGAGTAGAGAAATTTGAAAGTCATAATTATTAACTACGGAAAATGTAGGTGGAGGATTATTTGTATCATAAATATCTATACTTACCGTTGGATGAGCATGGACATCCGAGGATGATGACTGATGAATAATGGAAGGTTCTTGACAGAAAGGCTCTAGGATCTATAAGATTGAGCCTGAAAACATCGATGGCTTCAAATTTTATAGATGTAAAAACCATGGTAGAGTTGATGAAATATTTATAAAATTTGTATGAAACTCCTAGTACTTCGAATAAGGTATAATTGATGAAAAAATGTTTAATTATAAGATGCAAGAAGGTGGATCTATATCTAATCATTTAAATGATTTCCGGTCTATTGTAAATCAATTAAAATTGGTAGAAATTCCATTTGATGATGAAGTGAAAGAACTTTTATTCTTATGCTCTTTGCCAGATAGTTGGGATAACTTGGTAATGGTTGTTAGTAATACAATGATGCTTCTAAAGGTTTGAAATTTGATGATGTGGTTAGTGTAATCCTTAATGAGGAAATACGTAGGAAAATCTCAGGAGAAGCATCATCTAGAAACACTTTAACTGTAGAAATCAGGGGAAGATCTAAAGAGAGATCATCTAAGAGTAAGAAGAATGGGAGATCAAAGTCAAGACATGGTAGATCTAGATCCAGGTACAAATATTTAATTTTCTGGAATTGTGGAAAGAGAGGACATGTAAAGAAGGAGTGTTGGTCCAAGGAAAACAAAGAGAATACATCAGACAAAGGTAAAGAAAAAGGTAAGGAGGCAAACATTGTAAGTGAGGTAAATCAAGATGCCCTTATTCTCTCCTTGGATAATAAATTAGAATCTTGGGTGTTAGATTCTAGAGCTTCTTTCCATGCTACCCCTAATAAGGGTTATTTCAGAAATTATGTTTAGGGTGATTTTGGACAAGTTTATTTAGGTGATGATGAGCCATGTAATATTACTGGTAAAGGTGATGTTTATCTAAAGTTACAGAATGGAAACCCATGGGTATTGAAATATGTGAGGCATGTGCCAAGCCTCAAAATAAATCTAATATCTGCAAGGCAACTTGGTGAATCTGGATGTGTGGTTACATTCACAACCGATTCTTGGAAGGTTACCAAGGGATCTCTTGTTGTGGAAAGAGGTAAGAAGGTAGGAACTTTATATCTATCTACTTGTATTATTGATTCCTTTTCTATGCTATCTACTATAGATTCAGATGCAAACATGTGGCATAATTAGCTAGGCCATATGAGTGAAAAAGGAATGTAGATATTAAAGGCTAAGGGTAAGTTATCAGATTTGAAACAATTGGATCTTGAATTTTGTGATCATTGCATATTTGGAAAGCACAAGAGAGTGATATTTCTCAAGTTTTGGTCAACAAAGAAGGAGAAGAAATTGGATCTTGTACACTCGGATGTGTGGGGATCGCCTAGTTAGCTTCTATTATAAGATCCCAATATTATGTGACTTTCATTGATGATGCCACAAGGAAGATATGGATCTATTCTATTAAGCATACATTTGATGTTTTTGGAACTTTTAAAAGATGGAAAACCCTTGTAGAAAATGAAACGAACTTAAAACTAAAGTTCTTTCAATTTGATAATGGTGGTGAGTACTCTAAGAGTAGGTATTTTAATGATTATTGTTCAGAGAATGGAATATGAAGAGAAAGAACGGTTCCTAGAAATCCATGGGAGAAAAAAGTTTTAGAAAGAATGAATAGAACAATCATGGAACGTGTTAGAAGCATAAGGATACATGTCATCTTGCCTTTGAATTTTTAGGCGAATAAATAGATACAATAAGTATACTTGATCAATCATGTACCTTCGATAGCACTTTGAATGGTGGAATACCGGAAGAATCTTGGTCCGGAAAAGAGGTAGATTTTCTTTTCTTAGATTTTTGGATCGAAGATTTTGTGCATGTTGATAAGGAAAATAGGAGGAAGTTGGATGCTAAATATAAGAGATGTACTTTCATTGGTTATGGATCTGATGATTTTGGATATTGATTTTTGGATTTAGAAGATTCTAAGATTGTTAGGAGTCGTGATGTTGATTGGAATGAAAGAAGAATGTACATGGATCAGGTTTTGGTGCCTAAACATGAACAAGTTGAGGAGATTTTGAAGGAAAATCAACTTTTAGACCTAAAAAGACATCCACAAACACCGACATCGGTTCCACAAGAACCAATGTCGGTCATGCTAACTAGCATCGGCAGACATGATCAAGTTCGTAATGCATAATGACTAGTGGAACCGACATCATTACTCCTAGAACCGATGTCGGTAAGGCAAGGCGACATCGGTCAATAGACATAAGAACCACGGTCCGTTATAGGTTAATTACATCGGACATCGACAGAGATTGACATGAATGTGCAAGCGGGAATAGAATGAGCCCCAAACACCCTAGATATTAGTAAAAAGATCACAAAGGATAAGTACTCTAGAGAGATTTTCACCTTCTTTTTCTTATTTATTACTTGACTAATAGTGGTGAACCAGAAAGATTTGAAGAAGAAATGCAGGTAGATACCCATGAGTAGTGGGAACATGGCATGGATGAGGAGATGGACTCCTTGGAATAAAATTAGACATGGGATTTGGTCAAGTTGCTAGTAGGTAAGAAAACACTGCAGAAACAAATGGGTTTACATAATCAAGGAAGAAGAGGGTGGACTGAAAAGGTACAAGGCGAGGCTTGTGGTAAAGGGATTTGCACATAAAATAGGTATTGAATTTGATGAGATTTTTTCTCTTGTAGTTAAGATGACTTCTATTTATACTATTCTAAGTTTGGTTGCAATAGAAGATTTACATTTAGAACAACTTGATGTTAAGATGGATTTTCTTCATGGTGATTTGGAGGAAGAGATTTATATGCAACAACCTCTTAATTATGAAGTCAAGGGTAAGAAGAAACTTGTGTACAAATTGAAAAGAGCCTATATGGGCTCAAGCAAGCCCCAAGGCAATGGTATTTTAGATTTGACAGTTTTATACATGAGTATGGTTATAAGAGATGTGAATCGACCATTTTGTTTATTTCAGGAAGCTTGAAAATGGGAACTATGTTATTTTATTCTTGTATGTGGATGATATGTTGATTTTAGAATCTAGTATGCAGGACATTGATAAACTAAAATAAATGTTAGCTCACACATTTCCAATGAAGGATTTGGGATATGCAAACAAAATCCTTGGCATGCAAATTTACCGAGACATGAAAAATAAGAAGTTGTATTTGTCTCAGGAGGCCTATATCAATAACGTGTTGGAAAGGTTTAATATGCAAAAATCAAAACCTGTTAGTATACCTATGTTTGGACACTTAAAATTTAGCAAAGATTAGTGTCCTTCATCACACAAGGAGGTTGAGTACATGACACATGTTCCTTATGCTTTAGCAAAGTAGGAAGTCTTATGTATGCCATGGTTTGTACTAGACCAGACATTACACAGGTAGTGAGAGTTATGAGCAGTTTATGGCTAATCTAGGTAAAGAACATTGGAAAGTATTCCAATGGATTCTCAGTATTTGAGAGGGACATCCGACATGGAGTTATACTATGGAGGGTCAGATACTTCTTTACATGGCTATGTTGATTTAGATATGGATGAAGATTTCGATGGCAGGAGGAGCACCATTGGATATATTTTCATAGTAGGTGGAACAATAGTTACCTAGATCTTAAGATTGTAGAAGGTTGTGGCTTTATCTACTACAGAGGCAGAGTATGTTGCAGCTACAAAATCTAGCAAGGAGATGATATGGATGAGCAAGATCATGGAATATTTGGGTAAGGAGCAAGAGGATTGCATATTATACAGTGATATTCAGAGAGTGATTCATCTAGAAAAGAACTCAGCATTTCATTCAAGAACAAAACATATTCAGTTGAGGTATCACTTCATACTGTAGGTGTTGGAGGATGGATAACTTAAGTTAGAGAAAATCATTTGGATGAGAACCCTCTAGACATGCTAATAAAGAAATTGGTATGGGAGAAGTTGGAGCTTTACTCCACTTCTATTGGTCTTCAATTTTAAGACTTTAAGAGGAAGAAACGGTCCAAGGAAAAGGAACCAAGGATGGTGATGCATAGTACAATGCAACAATTGATCTTCAAGTGGGAGATTGTTAAGTATGGAGATTAATTGCTTCACAAGAAACTTGCTTTTACATGTTACTGGTTTTAATAGTAAACGACATCGGTAGGATATAACCAACTTTGGTTAGGATGTAACCGCAGGCATCGGTCAGTCTAGGTTAAGAAGTGACCATCGATAGTTAGGAAGTAATCGTTGATGGTTACTTGTGCGACGCTGCTTTTGTTTTTTGACAAAAATTAGAATAAATTACTTGTTTTAAAGATTATTTATTGATTGTAAAAGCATAGTTAAGTTACCCAAAATAGTTATATATGCATGTATGCATTGTATGAGGGTAAGTAAGAAGAAGAGAATAAAAATAGCAATTGTTTGCATGTAATTTTTCTTGGTGAGCAAGAAAGAGTAGCTGAGTGAGGGAAAAGCATTGAACATCCTGTGAGGTGTTGGAAGACAATAGATCTTCATTATATTTCCTCTGTAAAGCACTGAATAATAATATTGGTCATTTCTTGGTGGACTTAGCCCACACTGGGTGGAACATGTTAAATCTGGTGTAATCTTTCTCTTGTTTATTTTATCTTCTGGTTATTTCCGCATTCATTTCTTGTATGCTTGATCTTGTTATAGATCTATACAACACTGTTATATGGTTTAACCCCAACATAAATCATTTATCATCCATTAGTAATTTCATCTAAAGAAGGTTATGAATTACCAAGAAAGAGTGGTTTATTTCACTAATTACTTTCTTACATTAGAGATAATAATTTTATTTACCCATAAGAGGAAATTTTATATTTCCTAAGGTATTAGTAATTTATAAATGCTTAAATCAAGTTATTCCTAGTCATTTTAATCTCTATTTGTATTTTATTATCCTTGTTTATATCATAAAATCATTCTTTTATAAAATAAAGATAACATCGTTACCACTTACGTTTGATATCCATTTACCTATTAAACATATTAATGACCTATGTATATGTATATGTTATTTCATGATAACCTATTTGGTTCAAAATCTTAATTACTAGTGATTCAATTAAGATCAAATGACTAGTTATATCAAGGGTTCTTAATAAGTGATGACTTATTTTTTCCACCATAAGGGTTTTAAAATGACTTATTACCTTCCCGGATCAAGCAAATCATTCAATTTATAAATATTCATTATAAATGTAGACAAATCCTACATATACCCATATTATGATAAATATGCCATCCATACTTTTATTGATACCAAAAGTTTAGGAAGTTGTAAAAATATTTCATTGCAAAATTATAAGTACAATTTTACATTAGGCTCTTAAGACCATCTTTGCATTTAGAGTTTCATTATGGAATTCGATAATACAACAAGAATATTTTAAAATGAAAGATAGTTTATGTTTGTGAACTTATGGTCGTACTTAACAAAACATTAAATGCAACCTAGGTATTCACTTCATATCTTTGTTAGTTACTGTACAACAACTAAGAAAGAGAGATATACATGGGTTAGTTCGAAAGAACTGACATGAGACAAATTTCCCAAATTCGAATAAAATGGTTATATAATGATAAAGATGGAAAAGTTTAATCTTATATCAAATCATATTATACTTCAATATATCACAATTTAAGTCAACAAAAATAACCATCTTCATTTTATAATAGTCTAAAATAACATATTATAGTCGAGACACAAAATAATGATCGTTATCTCTTTTCTTTTCAATGACTATTTCACTTCATAAACTTAAAATCAACCTAGACAACATGATAACAATTATGGATCAAACATAATTCCATACACATTTATAAAATTAATTTTTATATTAATTTGCAATAGTACTGTGTGTGTGTGTGTGTGTGTGTGTGTGTGTGTGTGTGTGTGTCTTGGGTAATGATCTAAGACACAAATCACCGTATTTAAGGTTATGAAAAATTACAACTCGTTTACATATTTATCCATTAGATGCCCACATTCAAAATAAAAGATAAATTTATTTAACTATCAATCTTCAAACATTCCAAACAAATAAGATAAAATAATAATATTCTCAATCCCCGCATTGGAATTAAACACGGAGAAGGAACATACAGATAACTAATAGTCACCTATCCTATTTATTTACTTATCCATTCAAGAACACAAATTATTGTTAATTCGTTATAAATTTTACTATATTTTTAAACATGTTGAACCATTCATGGGTTTAAATAAACTATAATACCCTATGAATACTTTCAACTTCAAATCCAATTTTTATATCTTTTAGATATCTAAATTTTAAAAGAAGAATAATGCATTTTATTAAATCGTAGCCAAACAGAATAACATATTTTTATCCTTAATCAATACAAAGACCATGTCACCATTTGTTTTCCATCAGTCACTTTATTTTCTTAATAAATAACCACAATACAACACAATTAAGAGTCTACCCAAGACTCTTATCTTGTTTCCTTTACACATTATTGTTTTCAAAGCCTTCAACCATATGTTTTCCACAAGTTACTCAAACCTAGGTTATATCTCGACCTATAATAATTAAATCATTATACATTTTGGTAAGCAACAAAGTAATATTTTAAACTATAAATCAAGAATAACCCAATATTTTTAGGTTAAAATATTATAAATTGGTTTTTCATTTTCATAATGTATGATTGTAGGTAACAATGGAACCACACACACCCAATTTATATTTTTTTAAACCCCAAAATACATATGCGATTTCATTTTGCAAACAATATATAGTTCAAGCCATCCGGTATTAAAATTAATGCATACCCAGTTCACATTTCTACTTACAAATACAAAAATTGTATACCTTTTTTTTTACATGAAAAAATAATAAACTTAAATAACACAATATTATAACTACATATCCATATTCCTCATGTAAACAATTTAGAAACGCCGAGCTTTCCATTATCAAGGTATAACTATAGTGTTACAAAAATTATGGGAAGAAGCTCATGCCTAGAATATGTAAGATATTTCTCAACTCGACCTTTTTCTCTCTTATTTTTCATTAAAAATCCAAAATAAAAGTAATAAAAATTAAAAATATTGTTTGCGGTGAAGGTGCAACATATCATACTTGTAATAATTTCCATGGCCAAAAATAGGCGCAAAGTGGAGGAGAAAATCCATTACCTCCATGACTGAAAAATAATAACAGCTTTCCAAATAGTGAAATGATCAATATGAGAGAGAAAAAGGAGAAAGAGATGTGACTGATTAGGTTGGTTTCTTTGGGAAGCTAACCATTCCATAAACCCAAAACTTTTCTATAGTCCTTACTTGCCACGTATTCCATCAAACTCCTCATTTTCCACTTGTTTTGTATGCTTTACCAAAGCTTAGGTCACATTTATTTTCCTAGAATTAGGTGAGTCCCATAAAAATCCCATTAAACATGTCATGTAACCATTAAAATCTATATCATAGATTGAATAAACATTCTTATATATGTTCCCATTTAATAATATTGGTATATGTCATTTAAAATAAATAAATTTTATCATATATGCCACAACATTTACATGTTACCCACTTATAATAGGTGGTGTAATTTATAATGCATTATACATACGAATTCAAACAAACATAGCTAAGTCTTATTTTTCATGACTAAACAATACCAATTCATTCAAGCTAGTTGAGTATGGCTTATACTCATTTATATATCACAATATTTGATTTAAACACTATTACGAATCAAATGATTTTATAAATTGATCAAAAAAATATGATCATTATCTAGTAGGTGATAACATATATTAACAGAAATTTTGGCACGAGATAAGACTCTGGTGAATAATTTTGTTTTAAATCTCTGATGATCATTTGACTATCTATTTAGTCATAACTTTCGAGATGTAAAAGGGTGGGATGTTACTGATGCTTATAAACATCCCCACCGGTATGGATACAATGTTTCTTTTGAATGTTAGGTCACATACCAAGAATGTGGTATATCCATTAGTAAACGAGAGTGGATGTAAGAAAATAAGATTAAATTGCAAGAAAATAAGATTAAATTGTAAAAAACCTTTTCTATATTTTTAATTTCTAGGATGCTAACTTGCACATCCTTAAAGCATTACAAAGGATCCACATGTTATTACTATTCCTTGATGAGGAAGTAATTATTAAGTTTATGTGGATATATGGAAAAAAGAGAACAAATTAATCTAACAAGATAATATGAAATGTGGAACCATAGATAATAAAGGAGATGCCATTCTATTTTGCTGAAAAAAACAACATAAAGAGGATATAGAAGAATGACCCAATACCACTATTTTTACAAACTACTAAAAATAAGAGAAGAAAACATTGTAAAAACGGTGAAGAAAAACTTACAATGTAACATCCTGAATTAATGTACTTGTTGAACTACTAAAGTCATTAATCTTTCCCCCTTATGATGTATGTTTGTTTTGGTTACATTGATACTTGTACATAACAAGGTGTTTGTGATAATGTAATAAGTTAATAAGAAATATGTATGTAAGTATATTTTTTTCAATGATCATGTGTGTGTATACACACACATATATACATATATTTATATATATATATATTTATATATATAATTAGATAATTATACACACACATACACACATGTATATATAGATCTTTATTACATATGTATGTATGTATGTGGATATTGATATCTATGTTTTGATTTAAATGGGTCAAAAAACCACCATAACCTAAAGTTGTTGGTTTATAAGTTGGAAATGGAACACTAAGGAATTTAAGTTAAGCTAGGTTCATGGCATTTTTAAGGGAATGGGTAAGGTGGTATTCGACCACCATGCAAGCATATTAAATCTATTAATTTTAAAATAAACTTAAGATAACTTAAGTTTTGGCATGTAGAATGGTTACCAAGGTTCAAGATTTTGGCAGTTATTTGAATCCACGATGTACCTTTGCTAATTAATAATGAATTAAATCTTGTCAAGTTCCTTGGGAACCAATAGCCTCTTGGAGAAGCTAAGCATGCAAAATTGGATACATTATTGTATTTTTCATTTGTGTTTTTAGTTATGCATGGAACATGGATTGGAGATTGTTATGGAATTGGATTTATGGATTGTGCATGGGGAATATATTGTTGATAAACTCCATCAAACATGGAATTTTTTTGTTCAAATGTACTATTGGAATATTTGATGGTGTTTTGGATGCATTCGAAAAGTTAAAACATAGGCATGGGTTTCATTCTCTCACTCCTTACTATACTAGTATGAGATAATTGAATACATTTTGGTTTAGTGTATTTGATTCAAAATGGGAAAAATAATGCATTTGGTTTTAGGTTTTTTTTTTTTAAATTCGGTAAATAAAAAGATAATGGAATGGTTGCATGAATTCTAGGTGGTCCATTGTGAAATTTTGAGCTGGATACATTAAGAGTTTTGTCGATATTTAAAATATGGAATCTTCATATGGTTTGGATTATTGGGTATGTTCAATATTTAAAAGTTAGAAGAAACTCATATAGGGCTTCACTTTTAGTAAATGGTGTCATTTTCTTTTGGGAGCTTAGCTAATAATATTGTTTTATAAGATCATATTCAGCTTTGTCATTATCATTTGGTTTGAATTCTTCTTGATTTCTGGGAATATCATTTATTTCACATCTCTTGAAGAGTATGGATGCATTAATATCCCTATAAACAGTTTTGTTTGAATTTTACGGGAAAATTGAATGGTATACGGTTTGGATTAATTAGGAATTAGGCATTATGTCAAACTGAAATAGGATACATTTTGATCTAAATGTATTTTATTCTAGTTCTAGTTTATATTTGGAAGTTTGAACTCATTTTTATTATTAAGATATATCTAAAAATTATATGTAATGATTTTGAGATATTTGGAAGGATTGAGAAATGTAATCCTTTAGACTTTTTGATATTGATTCAAGACCTTGAAACTATATACATCTTGGTTGTAGATATGTGGATTTGGAAATGAAATCTCTTGTTTGATTTTTCTCATTTGGTCAAATATGGGAAAGGTATTAATATTTTTATCTCTCTCTTACTTAACATTAATGTAATCATTCTCTCCCCTGCATATATATTCGGATTTGGGATATTATGTGGATTTATAATTGTATTCACTTGGTTTATTTGATAAAGCGGTAATAAACACATTTGGGTCTTGGTTATTTGTGTTTATGGAAAATTGGAAAATATTTATATTAAACTCATTCATGAGCAATATTGTCCATACCTTCTTAAAAACTTGTTTTAAAACTGGGTAATGTGATTTGGGGAAATAACTAATGAGATAGTTTTGTGGCTATTCTTAGAGAATTGTTGTTTAAATTAGTTTTGTTAATCTCCTTCTTATGCATAATTATTATCATATGGTTGAAATCTACTTCTTTATATGTTGTCATTATTATTATTTAATTGAATAATTTCTATTTTGAAAATTAAATATGAATATTGAACAAAACAAAAATGAACTTGTTAGTTAGATACAACTCCTTCCATGAGCTTGACTGTTAGCATGTTACCTTCAATTTGAGGATTTTTGATGAAATTTAGAAAAATATTTGGGGATCTCAAGCTCACCTTTGATTTATGTTGATATCATTCTTCTTGTTGTGTTTATAGAAAGAAAGGTATGATTTGAGGTTGTTTAGAATCTTGAAAGGAATGAAGGTTTAATTAAACAAGAATTGTCTTCTATTTAGTGAATTGATGTTTCAAATCTTGGATTATGGAAATAAAAGACAACATTAATATGTTCCATTATCATCTAAATTTTAATTTTTAATAGGTTGGTTTCATGTAGTGGTAGTGAATATATTGTTTCGATATAGTTACGAAGTATAATTATTATATGTATGAGATTGATTTGTTATTATAAACTAGGAATTTTATAATTATAACATACTCATTAATAATAAACTTAGCCATAATTTTTTTATCTTTAAACAATTTTGACTAGAGTTATGAACTAGGGGGTTCTTCGGTCCCCTTCCTTAACAATGCCAATGTCCTCTAACAAGATATTACAATTAATCTAACACAATCACAAACCACGACCACCGATCCCACACTCGATCATGAAATTTTTTCTGCTACCTTTGTTTTTAGAGCCCTTAGCCGCCACTAATGCCAATTCCAATGATGCAAAGTCCTCCACCTCTAAGAAGAACATGCCAACAAAACCATTGGTGATGTAACACATACCACCACCGATAGACCACCCTAATGGGGATCGTGCCCAATGGGATTTGAACTCGGTGGATCCAGCAGACACAACCGTCTATCTCAATCGATCCACCTAAACCCCATTGGCTAAACTTAGCCATAAATAATTCAATTATTTCATTATGATTACATCATAGATTATGATCACGTGGAATCATGACAATTATTATGAGATGACCCATATCCATCTCTCTCCTACTGATTTTTAGGAAAAGCCATCATGCTTAAAGTGACTAGTTGGATTTTATGTGTGATTACATTTAAGTCTTAAGTTTAATTTGATATAAATACAAAAAAAATTATTGTAATAAAATGATAACGCGATTGCTTGATGTCATCACATCTTGTAAAAATCATTATGGCCTAATTTATTATACTTATTGATGTAAATCATTATTAATGAAGAGTAAGGTTTATCCTCATTTGAAATGAGATTTTGTGACTTAGTTGATTTATGATTTATCTTGTTTGGAAATGAAAATATGGATATACTACTTATATAACTAATTTATTTATAAGATGGTTATTCTTAAGCTATGTAATTAATGTTAACTTCATTATTTTTGATTGAGAGATTAAATCATCTTGAATAATGACACATAAATAATAAGGATAAAAATGGAAATTAAATGAGGATATTGTTGTACCTTATGGTATTAAATGGATTATTTATCACGGGAAATGTACTTAATAGAATAAAGACTATTCTTAACAAGTGAATGTAATGAATCAACTCGGTATGGGAAATGATTAGTAAACCTACACTAACGATGTATACTACATTATAATAGTACGATAAGAGGAACTAATAAAATTTAGTAACTCATTGAGTTACTATAACCCTCTTATGAGAATCTAATAAATATCGTGAAAAAATAATTTTGATGTGTCATAAAGAAATGTAGTTACTTTATCTAATAAAGGTAACCTAAGAATATAAGAAATGTAGGTACATTTTTATTCATCTTTTCGTCATTATCCTTCCTCATTTCAACATAAGATGGCTATAGGAAGGATAATGAGGACATAATGATGGTAATCATTACACAGTCCCTATATTTCCCACAAGGATCCTAATATGGTATGGATAGGATTATTTCTCTTAGTAAAATGAATTGGATATGGAATCTTGTTCTTCATAACCAAATAATATTATTAAAAATAAAATTTAATCCATATAGTTTTGATGAGATGGTTGTGTGGTGACAAAATATGAGTAACATATACTTGTAGATGGTCATGAAACTAATCTTGAAAAGTTATGTATTATTTGAATACATTAGTTGTTCACCGATCCCATAATTTAATCTGCATTAGATATTGGATGGAATGCAATATGAATGTTTTCTAGGTAGATAATTAGGACATGCACATAGTTTTCATGACCTCTAAAAGGTTTAACCAAATATAAAAAGTATACACACTCGGGTAGAGTGATTAACGCGAGATTGTGGAGATCTAGATTTACCCTTATAGCTACACATGGTTATCATATGTTATCAAATAGATTATGGATATTAAATAATTTTGGATTTTTAGTAGTAAGATAAATAATAATATTAAACATTAGAAGAATTAATTATACAACAAGTTTATGTTTAGTAAAAATCCCTTAGTTTAGATGAATCATAACATGTGTGTTACATACAATAATAGGGGATTCTGGAAAGAGGAGCATGTCTTCAAAATCACAAAAATATTATATAATATGAAAGTATCTTCCCAAAGAATTCAAATAACTCCACGTAACCAAAGAAGAAGTGGGAACTATAAAAATTCAAACTAGGGAAGGGAATAAACCATAAAAGAAAGGCCATATAGACTCAATCGAAAAAAAAATTCATGGTCAAATATAATATACATAAAATGTTGAATACATGAATCCTTAAATTTGTGGAAGATGTTGAATGGATAGGCCCAATGGTAGTTTAGAATAATAAAATCGGATAAATAAGGGTATGTGTGGATTACAAAGAATTAAAAAAATCATGCATACAAAATCCATTTCCCACTCTATTCATGAAGAAGTATTACGAACATGCACAGTAGGAAAATATACTCCACCGATGGATTTTATTGCTATCACCAAGTAAGAGTAGCTCTAGATGACCAACCAAAAATAACTTTTGTAATAAAATGGGGTTCATTCATATAAATAGAAATGTCATTTGGATTGAAGAATGCACCGGTTGTATTCATTTGTATAATAGTAAATTCCTTTAAAGAGTTCATACATGAATTCCTAGAAGTATACCTAGATAAATGGACAATGTATGGGTTGTTGAAGGATCATATAAAAATATTACACCTTATTTTTGAAACATGGTGTATTTTACAAATATAATTAAACTTGAAGAAATGCATCTTCCTTAAACCATTTGGAACATTACTTGAACATATCATTTGCAAATAAGTCTTGTTAATAAATCCCCTAAAAAATATAATAGTAACACTACCACATCCTAAAACACAAAAAGATGACCACACTTTAATTGGGTACACAATATATCATAGAAATTTTATAAGGAACTACATGGCTATAAGTTCCCATTGGAGGAGTTACTAAGGAAGAAAACAATAGATCAAATGGATAAAATAATGTATAGATGCATTTAAATTATTAAAGGATAAACTATTGAATGCTCCAATTTTAATATTTCTAGAGTCGAAGGTACCTTTCAATTTACATGTAGACGCTTATGGAATAGAAATAGGCACGGTGTTGGCTCAATCATAGGACAAGATAACCACCCTATTTCATTTGAAAGATGAAAATCAACTAAACCAGAGAGAAACTATTCCACCACAAAAAGAGAAGCCTTAGCTATGGTGTCATGTATTTTAGAAATTTGGACGTTACCTACTAGATACACCATTTGTCTTTTATACGAGCATGAACCTTTTAATTACTTGATAAATAAATCAATATTACAAGCAGGAGTTTGCGGATGGTTAATGATGTTCTAGGAATTTTGTTTCACCATATTTATAACGATGGGGAAATTGAACAATGGACTAGACTATCTATCTAGAATTGATATGGGAGAGCATCAACGACTAATTGATGATGATTTCATAGGAGGGTAAGCAAAGTGGAAAATTGATTAAGGGGTGGAGGAAGTTACCAAAGGTAGCACAAATAGCTAGAAAAAAAAATTAAAGGTAGAGAACAATCCCTTTAACAATTAAAAACTTAACCCTATACCACCATTAAAGTGGAGGTAAAAATAATTTTGAAAGATAAGAAGATTTGGGGCCAAAAACCACCCTTGGATAAATCAAAGTGAATTCCAAGCTAGCCATGATAATAAATCTATATCAAATAAAGTGCATAAGAATAAGGCTATGCAATGTAGACACCTAAAATTTTCTTACGCAACCTTTAATGCGAAGATTGCACTAATTATCCTCTTTCTCGTTAACGCTTTTCCGCTAATTAGCTAACATTCCTCTTAATATTCATTAATTAATGACATTTTGTTAATTAATTAGCCTTCCTATCATTAAAGATGTCAATTAATGACCTTTTCTTAATTTATATCCACTTCTACTTAGGTTAATTAATTATTATTAATTATTACACTCGCAACTCTAAATCAATAAATTGTCATTTCTTGGATCAAATTCCTCTCTTACATCCTGTAAATCATACTAATTTTCCTCTAATTAGCTTCTATAAGCTTACATCTACCTATTAATTAATCACCTTTGATTAATTAAAATATCCTTCAACTCCTATGACTTACTAAAGAAAAATTAAACTGCTGTTTTAAATCAAGATTACCTTTTATAAAACAACCTTATCCATTCTTAATCTTGTTTTACCTTTATCCCACATTCATCAATTTGTTAGCCTTGCCTCTTCAGGAAAGCTATATAAGGAACCCTCCTTCTTACCTTTCTTCTTGCACCATGCTTTGAATAGTGAAAACTATAAGTATTTTGATCTTGAGTCATTCTCCATTGTTGGAAATAGTTTTTCCATATTGCATCCTTTCACTCAAAATTGAGTAATATGGGAAGATCCAAAATGGCCTTGTAGCCATTCTTGGTGAGATTCCATTCTCAATCCTTGAGATAAAACGAAAATCCACTTTGATTGCTTATGTTTTTCATAGGTTCATATTTTATGTTAGCAATCATAGAGAGTAGGAAATAGCTTAGAATGTAGTTTCATTTATGCATTGAAGAAGTATTTCCTTTACGCTCTTATCTTGATGGTTCATTGTTTTATTAACATTTTATTTTGAAGCTATGTAGATATTAGTTTCAATTTATAGATTATTTAATAAAATATGAGCACATATGGCATTTACTTAGGTGGGACTTACTTTGGATTGTCTTTTGCACTTAATTTCAAGTTTTTGCAGTTAAGTTTCACTTTTGGTTACTAACCCTCTTTTACACATATTGACATAACTTATTTTGTTGATTTTGAATGTGTTGATTCTTCCTTTTAGGTATAAAGGAGGTGAAGTGATGTCAAAATTGGAATTGATGGGAAAATTTCAATATTTCTCCATGTTTTCATTTTTAAATCTTGCTTTTTCAACATTCTACATGCTAGTTTTGTCAATTTCTTGAAAATCTTAAATTCTTGAGCATGTAGGTTATTGTTTGATAGTGTTGAGTCTTATATTTACATATTAATGTCGTGGGTTGCTGTAAAAATTAAATCTTGGTGAGAAAATTTTAATATTTCATCATGCTTTCATTTTTAGAGCTTACTTTTTCATCATTCTACATGCTAGTTTTGCCAATGTTTTGAAAATCTTAAATTCTTGAGTATGTATGTTAATGTTTGATAGCATTGAGTCTTATATTTACATATTAGTGTGATGATTTTTTTCAAAATTGAATCTTCATTGGAAGACTTTGACCATTTTACAGGATAAGGGACATTTTTTTTACATTTTTAAGTGCATGTCAAGTGCATACCCGTGAGCATAAGAACTTATGTGTAACCCATATTCGAAGGCCATAACTTTTTCTCCTGAACTAAAAATGACTCATTTTTTTGTGTTGGAAAGGTATTGAAGTTAAATATGAAATGAAAACATAAATTTGAGATTTATACTTACAGAAATTACAAGTTTTCAATTTATTTTAAAACAGGTCATTTTCTAACATGTCTAATGTTTTGATGAATGTTGTATTTCCATGCTTTACTTGATTTAGAACAAAGCGTGTGTATGCTCTTCTCTTGCACCTTTTGGTGATCTTGAGAATAAAAAATAACTTTGATCTCTATCTTTTTAACATTGGGATTAAACTTGGAAATTTGATTATTCATTTTGCTTAAGGGAATGAACCTTTTACAAAGCATTTTTCAATGGTCCTTTGATTTGAATTTTTCCATTTCTATATAGTTGGGATAAATTTTGTGTATGCTATTCTCTTACACCTTAGGGTGATCTTGAGAATCAAAAGCAACTTTAGTCTTAATTTTATAACATTTGGTAAATTGGAAACTTCATCTTTCACTTTTGGTTTAAGGGAATGAACATTTATCAAGCTTTTTGTATGGTTCATTGATTACAAAGCTTTTGTTTAATTTTTAGTTGGATTATTTGTTGTGTATGCTCTTCTCTTACATCCTTGAATGATCTTGAGAATCAAAAGCAAATCTTAATCCACTTTTAAATAATGTGATTTGCTTGGAGAACTACTAACGCTTGAGTGTATGATCTAAAAAGACTTGTCAAATAAAGGAGTTCGAAAGAAAATTAAACTAATAACATGGTTTTTGTGCCGGTTGCCAAAAGGTGTTCAAGCAAACCAAATCCAATTTAAAAAGATAAAAAAACACCACAATCAACACACTATATTTGCAGGTTCGGATAAGGGTATGTCTCGTCCGCTTAAAACTAGGACATAACCCCTTTGGCATAAGCCTTAAGCTACAACAATGGGGGTGGTCCTAGGAACCCCAAATTAGTCCACACAAGAGGGAACCTTATGGATGAAATGGGAAGTGTTATGCACAACCTACTTGACTAGTACTACCATTTATGAGATTTAGCGTCACAAGTCATCCGTATGGATACCCCAGTGAGAGTACACGATGGATACATTTATTGCCCACTATGCTTGAAGGGGGTAAAGTAAAGCCAAGATACTCCCAAATTAGTCAGTGTGACTTTTTGGGTAAATCAAGATAACTTAAGATGGTCTTGGTGACACCTAGTTGAGTGAACCACTCAGGAAGCTATCTTTGACCAGGAGCCCACTTGGACCACATCAAAGCCAATTTTGAGTTGTTCATCATGAAACGTGTGAAGTGTTACTTTTTCTTAGTTTTTCACTTGCCCTAAGGCAAGGAAAAACTCTACCAAAGTGAGGCTAACATTTTTTTACCCCAATTGACCTACTTCCTTCACTTTCTTTTGACACTTTGTTGATCAAAAGAAGAGTTGTTGCCTTTGTGTTATCAATTGATTGTTTCACCTCTTTTTTTTCTCGTTTACACCCATCCTGTTTACATATTGGGTTATTAAATGTCTAAAGTGTGTCGAGAGATTTTCATATCATCGGTAGCCTTTTTTATCTTAATTCCCAAGTCAAGATCATCATCATAGTTAGGTTTGGTTCATCACTTTGATTCTCCTCCGAATGGTTATCTTGTTTATACCGTGACACTACAATTCAGGTATTTACATCTTTTTCTTATAAACTTGGACTAAATATCTATATTGTAAGGTTACGTTGTATACACTTTAACAATTCCTAGGTATACTATCGCTTTAGTTTGATTTCAATTATTACCTCGATTCTGAAGAGTGTTAAGCATTACCACTTGTGCATGTTATATCAATATCATCTTGATATTAATACCTTTCTCATAAATTTTGGTTAACATATCTTGGTGAAATTGTTATGTCACCCACAATCGTGAATCGACACCCTTTGGAATATAGGTCTTGTTTGAATTTGGGCTTACTTCTACTGTACTTTATTTGGAGGTCACGTTAACTTCTTGTTATTACTTATGCCTTGTTCATTTATTTGAACTCGACATAAGTAGGGACATTTTTTTAATCATCATATGACACCAACTACCTTTTCGAAGAAAAATTTAGGAAGTACTCCACTTGACTGATTGGTTTGAAACTAAACATTGTGTGATTGTGTCTTGTTTATCACTTTTGACTTATCCATTTCAGACAATCACTTTGATCCATTGATTCTTTATCATTCATTATTCTTTGGTCATTAATTTGGCTTTGTGTTTTGAACTTGCGTGATTGTTCTTTTGTTTATCTCGCCTTATAAAATCATTTATAGGACAATCCTTTGCGTCTTCGATCCTTTTGATATTCTTATTTTTTCCTAAGTTCATGATCATTTTTGAACACATCTTTCAAACCTTGGTAAAAACATTCAAGCAACTTTTGCATCAATCAAACATTGGAAATATTTCCTTTGTATCCTTTATGTTGCTAAAATTTTGATCAATCCTTTGACATTTATGCCTTCATCCCTTGTTGGATTATCAGTCTTGAGTCATCATGATGTATGTTTTCCTTAGCTTCCCTTTTGGAAAATCACACAAGCATCCCCATATTTATGAAATGTCTAGTTGGTTGTCATTATGCTTCCCAAATCAACATGAAACCTTCTTCACTTTGAAAAAGTTTGATCATACAATCTAGGTTTAGACCTTTGAACCCATCACACACTGACAATGACTGATTATTGTAAGGTCCCTTATACGTATGACAATAAGGAATCAAGTTTTTAGTGTTCACATCAAAAGACACCCATCATGAGAAAACCTTGATTGGTTATTCACGTCATAGAGAACCAATTCGGGTTACTCATTCCTCACCTTCATCTCATAGTCGGTGGTATGATTTGGATGCTTCTAATCCAAATTATTATTCGATTCCCCCTCTTCTTCTAATTCTAATCCAAACATTTCCTCTTCTTAAGGATTGTAATCCAAATATTTCCTCCGACTCTTTGATGATTCGGATCAACACTACTACTTGGATCTAAACTACTATTTTGATTCATCTAATTCAACCCCTAAGTCATCTAATGAAACTCCTATGTCATGGTCCTCCCTATCTTTATAGGACCCTCTTCATCATACATTTAATATGACTCCTATGTCATGGTCCTCCCTTTCTTCGCAGGACCCCTTCATCATACATTTAATCACCTCAACGATGTATTTTTCCTTTGAAGATACGCGTGAATCCAAATCGCTCCCCAATAAAACATCTAAAACAATTCTTGAATTGTGGTCCTCTATTTCTTTGTAGGACCCTTGTTATTATTCATCCAATGTAATTCTTGAATCATGGTCCTCCCCTTCTTCGTAGGACCTTCTTCATCAATCACCCCCACTAAGTCTTCCTTCTTTG
The DNA here is from genome assembly GCA_018340775.1 of Taxus wallichiana var. yunnanensis. Lineage (NCBI taxonomy): Eukaryota > Viridiplantae > Streptophyta > Pinopsida > Cupressales > Taxaceae > Taxus > Taxus wallichiana. The sequence goes on along the minus strand of CM031237.1, from coordinate 701,045,866 downwards.
AAGATTCATGTGACTCAAATTCCTTCTAGTCAAACATTTGAATCGACCCATGCATCACAATCTACAAACTTTGGACTTAATCCTACTAGTTTACAAGATATACCATCATATAGGTATGTCCACACCACCTTCTTCTACTCTTGAGACATCTAGCTCCACATCTTCTTTGTCCCTCACATCATCTTCTTCTATCAATCATCATCAAACATCTTCTAAGTCTTCCACACCAATTGAATATATTTCTTCCAATCAACCCCTGGTGGTTGATCAACAACTCATACCAATTGATCTCTTTCATAATGAAGAAAAAATCAGGGCATTTATAGGGGCACACGAATATATGTCTTTAGTAGATTACGAACAAGGATTCTCTTTAGACTTTGATGCATCCACATATTGTGAGGAAAAGGTCAGTTTATTTTATCAAGAAATAGAGGAAGAGCCTTAAATCATGTAACTTGATCCTCCTCTTATTCTTCCATCTTCACATTATTCATTATGTGATGAAACTCCTTGGTCTTGCATTGATCCATGACCTATCTTCTCATCACCCAATCACTCTTTATCTATCATAATTCCTCAATCACAATCTCTTATGGGGTCAACATCAAGTAGCCCTTCATCTTCATATAGGTGTGGGTCACCTTCTAGTATCCCTCCCTATGCTATTTGTGGGACATTTTCGAGTACTCCATTATCTTCTATTCTAGGGGCATGTCCAACTAGCCCCGTGTCTCCTATGTATGGATCACCCTGGGTAGTTCATCATCTTCTATTATTGGGCCACATCCTAATAGGCCATCATCTTACATATATGGGTCACGTCCTATTAGCCCCTCATCTTCTTCTATGGCTCACCTCCCAGTAGCCCTTCATCTTCTTCCTATGGCTCACCTCCGGTAGCCCATCTTCCATCTTCTTCATTTATCCATCACATTAGTCTTCTACCAAATATTTTGGCAAGCCCAGTGCCATTCCTCTCATCAATTCTAACCATCCACATTATTTTCTCACTTCTCAAGATCAGACAAGTCAAGCATTAGCTTATAAGAAATCTAGACATGTTCTTTATCAAGCTAAGATCAAAACTCCGAAGAGCTCCAAAGCTCCCAACAACTCAAAAATTATAAAATTCAAAATCAAACGTGATTCCAGAATGCACACCAACATACCCATCAAGTATGGCACAAAGTGCAAAACCTATGGATAGGGAACTCAAACTCCCACATATGAAACCCATGTTTCAAAACAAATCACAGTCATTTGTTGAGTGTGAACTCACCATGATCATTGAGATCGGGGATAATATCACTCTTGATAAACAAATGCGCTTAGTCTCCCTTATCAAGGAAGTCACACACATCATTGTTGGATCCTATCATGTAGATTGACATTTTTGGTCCCAAATTCCAAAAATCAACAAAAATCATAAAATAGTTCAAAAATTATAAAAATCATAAAACAGTTCAAAAATACAAAAAAATGAGAAAACATTAAAACATTACAAAAATAAAATCAAAGGTAAAAATATCAAACATTGTAATCAAGTATTACATACACATGGATGTTCTTTCTTCCCTTTCTTTCATATTCCTCTACAATTCATCCACCATTTTCATCCCTTCGATGATATTTTGGTTATCTTATTTTGCACACTTTTTGTGACATTTATATCTATGGTATCCATTTGACCTTGGTCTTTCATAACCTTGGTAAATTAAAGAACGAATGGCCTCTTAGAGATCCTATCACAATTCTCATCTAATAAACTTGTTGTGAAGAACTTTTGGGTGTATTTTTGACACTATCCAATGTCATCATCACAATCACTTCCACATCCTTCCATCAAGCCATCAATGGTTCTTAACCCCTTGTCAAACAAGAGAGATGAAATAAGTTTTTAGAAAGGAAAAAGAATAAAAATCAATGAATCAAAAAGAAAAATTTAAAACAAAAAAAAATTGATATATAACTCTCTCTTGGGGTATTTCAATAATCTCTATGGGGCTATGGACACCTCGACTAGTAGTAGAGAAATGTTATGATTAGAATCAAATGCATCTCCATCGAGGCTATGGATGCTTGGCTAGTAGCGGAGCAATGTATGGCTCTCTTTTCAAAATCCATTCACACATCACCTTTCAAACTAAATCATTCCCACACATTGGCTAATGTCTTCACTTATTGTCTATCATGTTAGGAAATAAGGGATAAAATATGTGGAATAATCCCTCATAGAATTGCAATAGTAGAAACATGTGACAAGAGAAAATATGCGTAAATTATTATAGATCTCAAATAAAATTGCAGAATAAAATAACACAACACAAAGAGATAGTATTTAACGTGGTTCACCCAATTTGGGCTATGTCCACCAAGAATTACTTGCTCAGATTTTATTACAAGCCACCGCTCTCTCAATACAATACCCAGATCTGTTTGGAGCTATGCTCAACAAACTCTACATAATTCACACCCAAATTCAAAGCACATCTGCAATGTTCTTCATATCTCTATCATATGCATAAAACCATATAAATAGACAACTGCTTAAGTAGTTTTACAAAACCATGGGCAAAAAAAAGCCATCCCATAAACCTATGGGTCAAAAATCTCACCCATATGAGAAGAGCACGTTTCTGATATGTCGGATGCATTTTTTTGAGGCCAAAAAAATTACGCCTAATTTTTATTTTCTTTGGGGCTGGGCTGCGCCCCGAACCCCCGACCCCTCGCGAGGATACATGAAAAGTGTACAAGACTCTTAGTGTGAGTCTTCAACACTTTCACACATGAAAATAGGACTCCACAACCTAACAATCTCCCACTTGGAGACTAGTTTTCCTCTCGAGCAAGCTTCTCAACCCTTCACTAGTTTCGTGAAGAACAACTAAAGTTGAACACAACTTTAGTTTTTACATTGTGACCACCTTGGTCATCATATACGTAGGATTTGACTAGTATGAATCTTCTCCAACTTCAACTTCTCTTCCTCCAAAGCTTTCCTAATTAAATAGTACCTTATCTCAACTATATATCCTTCATCCACGGAGTGGAAAGAAGAGTTCTTAGCTAGGTGTATAGCACTCTGACTATCACTATGCAACTTACATTCCTCCTTCTTATGCTCTAAATCCTCAAGAAATTGTTGTAACCAAATCATCTCTTTGCTTGCCTCTGTGGCAGCAACATACTCAGCCTCTGTGGTTGACAAAGCCACCAGCTTCTGTAGTCATGAAATCCACTCACCGCTGTCCCACCTACAAGTGTAAATATAACTGTCGTGTTCCTCCCGCTATCTACATCTCCACCATGTCGAATCTACATAACCACGTAAAGTGGTGTTTGATCCATCAGTAGCACAAAACTTCCCCATGGTCCCTCTCAAATATTGAAGGATCCACTTTTCTTGCTTGCACAATGCTCTTTACCTAGATCACTCATAAATCTACTCACAGCTCCCACTGCATGGGAAATATCAGGCCTAGTGCACACCATAGCATACATCAAATCGCCAATCGCGATGAGTAAGGTACCTTGGACATCTCGGTTTATTTCTGCTCTGTCTTGGGACACTGCTCCTTTGATAACTTAAAATGGCCTGCCAAAGGAGTCTCAACCGGTTTAACATCTTGCATGTTAAACCTATCCAATACCTTCTTAATGTACTCTTCCTGAGATAAAGTCAGATTTCATTCCTTCCTATCCCGAGTTATCCTCATACCAAGGATTTGTCTTGCTACCCCAAATCCTTCATATCAAAGGATTCACTTAGTTGTTTCTTGAGTACTTTTATTTCCTACATGTTTTTACCTACAACCAACATGTCATCAACATACAAACACAGGATAATATAACTTCCATCCTCAAATTTCTTTGTATACACACAATGGTTAGAATGACATCTAATATAACCTTTCTCCATCATGAAGCTATCAAACTTCTTATACCATTGACATGGAGCTTGTTTCAAGCCATACAAGCTCTTCTTCAGTTTACACACCATCTCCTCTTTACCTTTGACTTCATATCCTTCTAGCTACTGCATATATAGCTCCTCCTCCAAATCACCATGGAGAAATGTAGTCTTTACATCTAACTATTCTAAGTGCAAGTCTTCTACTGCCACTATTCCAAGAACAGTTCTAATAGAAGTCATTTTTACTACAGGAGAAAAAATCTCATCAAAATATATACCTTTTTATGTACAAACCCCTTAACCACCAACCGGGTCTTATATCTTTTCTTTCCTCCTTCTTCATCTTTAACTCTGTACACCCACTTGTTTTGCAATGCTCTTTTCCTTCCAGTAGCTTCACCAAATCCCAAGTTTGGTTCTCCATGAGAGACTTATGCTCCTCATCCATGGCTTGCTCCCACTTCTTACTGGCATCTACCTGCATTGCTTCATCAAATCTCTCTGGCTCTCCACTATCAGTGAGTAATAAATAATAAATAGAAGGAGAAAAATGTTTAGGTTCTTTTCTTACCCTAGAAGACCTCCTCACTGTAGGAGTTTGGGGTTCCTGTTGAGTAGGTTCCTGAACTGATTCATGGGTCACTTTCCCATCCGAAAGATCCTCTACCACTACATATTCTTTCTTGGATTCTTCCCTGTTTTCCTGCAACTGTTGCTTATACATGACTTTCTCATTAAAGACCACATCCCTAGACCGAATGATTTTATTGTCTTTAATACTCCAACATTTAAATCCAAATTCATCACCACCATAACCAATGAAAGTGCATTTTTCTGATTTAGCCTCTAGCTTGGTCCTATCATCCTTGTCAATATGAACAAACACCTCACATCCAAAGACTTTAAGAAATGAGTAATTGACTTTCTTACCATACCAAGCCTCCTCAGGTATGCCTCCATCCAAGGCACTTGAGGGTCCTTTATTTATCAAGTACACACTGTGCTCACCACTTCTACCCAAAAAGAAAGAAGTAGTCCTGCATGTAACCTCATGCTCCTAACACGTTCCATTATTGTTCTGTTCATCCTTTCTGATACCCCATTCTACTGCGGAGTTCCTAGAATCGTCTTTTTCCTATGGATTCCATTCTTAGAACAGTAATCATTAAATTCATTACTACAATACTCCCCTCCATTATCTGACCTAAGACATTTTAGCTTAAGACCTGTTTCATTCTCTACCAAGGCTTTCCATTTAACAAAAGTGTTAAATACATAAAATTTGTTTCTAATACAATAAACCCAAACTTTCCTTGTTGCATCATCAATAAAAGTAACATAATAACTTGAACCCCCAAGAGATGATACCTGAGCTGCCCCCACACATCAAAATGCACCAGCTCTAACTTACTCTCTTTCTTTGTAGGTCCAACCTTGAGAAACCTTACTCACTTCTATTTCCCATATATGCAGTCCTCACAGAACTCCAAAATTGTTTCTATATATCCAGGCAAATTCTTCTTTATGATGTCCATGCCCTTATGGCTCATATGACCGAGCCTATAGTGCCATAATGTTGTATTTGCATCTAAAGCCACAAGATTACAATCATTAGTACTATCAGTGGTTAAATACAAGGTTCCAACCTTCTTACCTCTTGCCACCACAAGAGCACCCTTAGTAACCTTCCAAGAGTTAGTTGTAAATATCACAGTACAACCATCACTTCTCAATTTGCCCCGCCGATATCAAATTTATCCTTAATGTAGGCACATGTTTGACATCCTTCAATAGCCATGTATTCCCATTCTGCATCTTAACCTGAACATAACCTTTTCCAACTATACTGCAAGGCTCATCATCACCAAGAAAAACATGCCCAAAATCCCTTGAACATAATCAACAAAATAATGCCTATGTGGAGTAGCATGAAAAGAAGCCCTTGAATCTAAAACCCAAGATTCAGTAATATTATGCAAAGAAAGAATCAAAGCATCCTGACATACATTACCCGATGCCACATTTTCCTCCTTGTTTTCTTCTTGTTGTTTCTTCTTATCCCGAAGCTCCCAACAGTCCTTCTTTACATGCCCAGCTTTCCACAATTCCAGCATACAATCTTGTTCTTAGATTTTGACCTTGCCCGATCTTTTGATTTTCCATGGTTTCCTCTATTCTTTTGTCTCCCTCTAGTTTCCATTATCAAAGCATTCCCTGAAGTAGAAGATTCCCAAAGCTTTTTCTTCACATTTCCTTGCTTAGAATCACCCCTACAACATCCTCAAACTTCAACTTTGAGTTAGCTAGAACCGAGTTACTTACCGCCATTACTAGGCTATTCCAACTCTCAGGTAAAGAGCACAAAATTAATAAAGCCCTAACTTCTTCATCAAATTCTATTATAACCGAAGCTAGCATATTCACAACCATATTGAAATCATTTAAATGATTTGCTACTGAAATATTCTCAGACATCTTCATATTAAACAACTTTTTCATTAAAAATATCTTGTTAGAGGTAGAGGGTTTTTCATACAACTTCCCTAATGCATCCATTAGATCTTTTGTAGTCTTTTCCTTTGAAACATTAAATAATACCAAAGATGTAAGACACAATGATTGTCCCAAGTGCCTTCCTATCTAGCAAATCCCATTCCATGCATCTGTCATGCTTGAGGGTTTGTTCACCTTCTCAAACAACGGAGTATAAAGATTCTTCTGATAAAGGTAATCTTCCATCTGCATCTTCCAAAGACTAAAATTTTCCCATTGAGTTTATCAACCCTAGATCTTCCTTCATTTGCCATAGCTCCCACTCAAGCTAAAAAAATTTCCCTGTGATTCAACACTTCAGCAAACCAAACCAGGCTCTGATACCAATTGTTAGGAAATAAGGGATAAAATATGTGGAATAATCCCTCACAGAATCGCAACAGTAGAAACTAATATGCAGAAATTATTACAGATCTCAAATAAAATTATAGAATAAAATAACACAACACAAAGAGACAATATTTAACGTGGTTCACCCAATTTGGGCTACGTCCACCAAGAATCACTTGCTTAGATTTTATTACAAGCCACCGCTCTCTCAATATAATACCCAGATCCGTTTGGAGCTATGCTCAACAAACTCTACAGAATTCACACCTAAATTCAAAGCACATCTCGCATACATTTGTTCTTCATATCTCTATCATATACATAAAACCATATAAATAGACAATTGCTTAAGCGGTTTAATAAACCATGGGTATCAAAACCATGGGAAAAACCCATCCCATAAACCTATGGGTCAAAAATCTCTCCCATATGAGAAGAGCATGTTTCCTGATATGTCGGGTGCATTTTTTTTAGGCCAAAAAAGAATTTGGTCTAAAAAAAAAAATTCGGGGCGCATGCTACTGGGCTTGCTTCCCGAACCTAGTGAGGATACATGAAAAGTGTACAGACTCTTAGTGTACTGGGTCTTCAACACTTTCACGCATGAAAACAAGCTCCACAACCTAACATATCAACTCTTTCCTTCAAGAGGTAATTCATTTCCAAGCGCACACACGGGATCTCAATGAGTAAACAGGATTAGTATGTTACTAAGTGTTACTTTTTGGACCTTGTTCAAACTCTTTCTTTAGCGCATGTCTTGTCTCATTATTTTTGCCTTGGGCTAATCACTTTTCATCAACCGCCTTCTAAATATTTTCATAGCATCCTCTATTCTTGAAAATCGTTTAGAACATCCATGTGTATAGGATGGCCTTTTTCATGTTTGTGGACACCTTTTCCCCTTTAATAAATCAATCACCCACTTCCTTTCTCTCATGTGTTTCTTGGCCAACTTACATTGGGGGAATCCTTGCTTATTCATGATTGAACCTATTTTATATTGGCCTTGATCCCCCTTTAGCATGTGAAGATTTTCTTTGCATACTCCCACGTAATCACTGGGGAATTTTCACATCTTCACTTTTCTTGCGCATATGTGTGGCATTATGGACTTGTACATCCCATCTATCACTGGGGTAATCCACGGTTCTTTGTCTTCCTGTACATAGTTTCAGAAAACTTTCAAAATAAAAAAACATTCAAATATGTTTCTCAAAAATTAAAAACAATAAAAATCATCCTACAAAATGTCTCTCTTTGGTTCTGACTTGGTCTTGTGCATGACTCACGGATCATCTCTATCTACCTCCATTAACAAAGTTGGTTTTCTTACTATGTCTGTACTCTGGGGTACAATGATGTTGCTTGGTATTTTTTTATAGTGCACTTCTTTTCATAGGACCCACATGTCCTTCGTTATTCCCCTTGCATGTATCCTTTCTTGGGGAACCATCTTTTAACCCTTGTCATTAATTCATACAGGTCAAAATCAAATCTTGATAACAAAAACATTGTGTTATGTTTCTATGTCAGGTTATCTTGTTTACTTTCTCATATTGTATTACATTATGTATGTCGCAAGGAGTTAGCCATCTTTTACTTTCTCGTATTGTATTGCATTTTGTATGTTTCATGGAGTTGGTGTTTTTATCTATGGACATTTTTTTTGTATATGGCTTTTCATGTCATACGACACTTTTGTTCATTTTTTTAAATAAGGACTAATGACGTTGATTCTAAGCAAAATGATGAAATAAAGTTAGTTTTTACATCGGCAAGATGATAGCTATATCCATCTCTTTTCATCTTCATTTTTCTTCCATATCACTCTCCTTCTATCAACACTTTTCTTCAAAAGTAACTTGGGGCAATAGCGATCAATTATTCTACTTCTTCTATTTTGTTCTTTCATCTTTTCGATCATCAATCGCCCTCTTTCATCACCCCATCGACACTCGAGGGGAATCTTCATTCTATTAATTTTTTCTTCTATCTCTTCAAAAAAATTAATTGTTTGTACTTGTCTACTATCTTTGAAGTGGCGTCACTTACGCCACCCCAAAGAGGGGCAAATGTAGACACCTAAAATCCACTTACGCAACCTTTAATGCTAAGATTGCACTAATTATCCTCTTTCTCATCATTTCCATAATAATTAGCATTTTTCCACTAATTAGCTAACATTCCTCTTCATATTCATTAATTAACGACCTTTCATTAATTAATTAGTCTTCCTATCATTAAATATGTCAATTAATGACCTTTCATTAATTAATATCCACTTCTACTTGGGTTAATTAATTATTATTAATTAATTACACTCACAACTCTAAATCAATAAATTACCATTTATTGGATCAAATTCCTCTCTTACATCCCACAAATCATACTAATTTTCCTCTAATTAGCTTCTATAAGCTTACATCTACCTATTAATTAATCACCTTTGATTAATTAAAATATCCCCAACTCCTATGACTTACTAATGACAACTTAAACTCTTCTAAATCAATATTACCTTTTATAAAGCAACCTTATCTATTCCTAATCGTGTTTTACCTTTATCCCACATTCATCAATTTTCTAGCCTTGTCTCTTTAGGAAAGCTATATAAGGAACCCTCCTTATTAGCTTTCTTCGCACCATGATTTGAATAGTGAAAACTATAAGTATTTTTATCTTGAGCCATTCTCCATTGTTGGAAATATCTTTTCCATCTTGCATCCTTTCACTCAAAATTGAGTAATATGGGAAGATCCAAAATGGCCTTGTAGCCATTCTTGGTGATATTCCATTCTCAATCCTTGAGATAAAGAAACAATCCACTTTGATTGATTATGTTCTTCATAGGTTCATAGTTTATTTTAGCAATCATGGAGATTAGGAAATAGCTTAGCATGTAGTTTCATTTATACATTGAAGAAGCATTTCCTTTAAGCTCTTATCTTGATGGTTCATTGTTTAATCAACATTTTCTTTTGAAGCTATGTAGTTCTTAGTTTCAATTTATAGCTTAGTTAATAAAACATGAGCACAAAAACAACCTAGTACTTGTAGTCAAAATATTTTAGGCACTTCCACAAATTCAATGTTAAGTGAAGAATCATGAGACTCTATAATAAGGGAAGTTACAAGTGGGAAGGAGAGATATATATTGAAGAAGAGGTAGAAGTGTTGGTGGTTGAAGTTGATGTAGGAACTAGTCCATTTGAACACACCAAGAAGAAAGAAAAGAAAACGATGACTCTAAGACAAAAATTAAAGAAGGACATGAGTTCCATGTAATTTATCTTTGTGAAGCAATACCTAGAAGATGTATTAGAACTAGAGAAATTGAATACCCAAGTCAATTCATTAAATATCTTTAAGGGGTGTGTAATTTATGATGATAGTGTGAAATACATGCTTGAACAATTAGGGGTTCTTCAAATTTATGATCTACCCTTATTGAAAAAATCAATTGATCTATTCTAGTACTTGATCTTGCGTGTATGTGAGGGTTACTTATATATTGTAAGGAGAAACATATGAATCACTTGTTCATTAATCAATAAAGAAACAAGGATGATAAATGTTAGGGAATATTTGGCACAGACTTCATGTAATGAGTAAGATATTGAGGGGGTCAATGACCTCTTGAATGATAAGAAAGTGGGGTGTACCTTCCCATTATAGAAATAAATGTCCAGTACAAGGGTTGTGGTGTGAACTACACATCCAAACTAGTAGGGAAGAGAAATATGGACATAGGAAAATTAAATTTTATTATATATCATGGAATAAATGGTGTAAGGGAATGAGTATAATTTTTCACATTATATTACTAAGGGTATAACACAAAATTCAAATCTTGCACATACCAAACCTATAATTAAATTATGATGGGGCACGATACTTCTAATTTTAGTCTTCGATTAGATAAGTTTTCCCCAAGGTGATGAAACACATGATTGGTTAACCCTTTGGATAATGATTCCCTCACTAAACTATACAATAAATTCATAGTTCCCACTAGTCTCAATAATACCTATAAAATCAGTCTTGACAACTTGCTAAAACACTTGCAAGACATATTTGAGAAATAATGAAGGATTCTATGCTTGATACCTGATGAGAGAGAATAATAAGTATAGATTTTCATGATGCAACACTACTACCTACGTAAATTAATGCGAATCGATAGGAATTTCTATCCTTGGGAAAAATTATCATATGCCTTTATGTATAATTCTTTGTGTGATTCATGAATCGAACCATAGAAGAACAAAAAATTAAAAATTGATGTGCTATTAATTGACACTGATATCCAAACCCTCATTGAAAATTAAAAATATGAGGGACAATAAGCATATGTGGAGAGGTAATTATTCATAAACCTTCTCACTCACGCAAGTAGAAGCAATATTAGTAAACAATAAGACACATTGGTTGTTCTACTACTTGAGGAAATATAAAAATAAACACATGGTAGGCCCACAATTGAAGGAAGAACTAGATGAAAAATGGTTTCACCTTCTAGGATAAAGGGAAAGGGGTTGAAAATGTTGAAGCAAGGAAATAAAACTTTCGAAGAAGATGGGGACATAAGGCCCAACACAAAAATAGGAATAAGTGAGATGGAGAAAAATATTGGATGACTCTTTAAAACTATGAATCCACTCACAAGACTAGATAAAGTGAGTTGAAACAATTATATGATGATAAGGAGATTGGTAGTATAGGAACTACCACTAAGTCAAGAGATTCTAGTGTGCTAGTTGCATGGACACACAGTGTAGTAGCTAGTACTAAAATACCAATTCCATATAAGGACATATAGGAGGTATATTTTGGCACACTAATGTAGATAACTCCTCCAAGATAACCTGCCCCAACCTTAACACATTCACGTGTAGAAGAGGATCGAGAAAATAAAAGTGTCTTAAATACTTAGGCCCTAGGAAATATATAGCTTCAAAATCACCCCCACATATTATACTAGTTAAAGATGAAGAGAAAGAAACTAGCGAGGAGGAGGAGATGAAGGATTAGGAAGAGAAATAATATGGAGGTGGTGTAAACGTATATGATGAACATGAGAATGAATAAGAGGAAGATGAGTTTCATGAAGACAAAAGAAAACATATGATAGAAGAGTTGGAGGAAGAAGAAGATGACGAGGAGGATGAAACATGAAAATTTGATCCTAAGTAACCTCATAAATCTATCCATGTAAGGTATTAATAAGGGAGGGCCAATAAGGATCTATTCTCTTTGGATTTTCATAAAGGATTCCATAGAGGAAAATCATGCAACAAAGCCGTTATCCTTTACCCGTGAAGCCTATATAGAGGAACCCATCATTGAGCTTCCCAAAAAATTCTAAACCAAATTCCTAGAGAAGATGGAGAAAAATAGTCCTTTCCAAAATGTAATACATTTCTACAACATAAGGGGGTGAGGTACTGCTAAAAATAACTAGTGAAGTGCTCCAATAGAATCTAAACAATAGCATTGATTGTGTATACAAATATAAAGAGTGAATGAGTTGTCTAAGGAGCTCAGAATAACAAATATTAATTTGTGTGAGTTAACAAGGTAGCAGATGACATTGTATTAAATTTATGTGCATGTTTATAAAAAGTTAAAATATTTAGGTGATAAGATAATGTTTAATGAACCTAAACATATAAGAGAAAATTTGATCATCTTGGTTGCAAATATAGAGGAATTAGAGAAGTTTCTAAACATCATATTCAAGAAGATAGATGCTAACCTGGAACAAGTGAAGAAGAATAAGGGAAAACAAGAAAGTATCAGGGTTATCTACATGAATAAATTTAAAGCATGTAAAAAGATAAAAAAGGAGCTCAAGGAAAAGGCCATGTACACATATAAGATCCTCAAAGGATTTTTCAAGAAATCAAGAATTATTAATGTGTGGATGAAATAAGAAACCTTAGAATCCCAAATGGATATCAATGTTATTGATAACATTACTCATAATCAACTCATCGAGGAGTTTTAGAAGATAGGAGAAGAGACCGCTGAAAAGTCGGAAAAGGAAAATCAATGAACAAAAGATCTATGGAAGCTCACTACCAAGGTTAAAACTGAGATGAAAATAAAAAACAATGAGGCTAGTGTAAAATTTAAAGTAATTTATACAACAACCACTACTAGTGTAAAAAGCATAACATATTTTACCAAGCTAGCCGCACAACTAGATCAAATCACTACTCTCTTCCAAAAGGAACTAGATGATTGGAAGGCACATGAAGATGTGCTTAGAAAAGAAGGGCCAAATTTGTTAGAGGAACCAAATGAAAGTTCTTCCCAAGGGCATACAACCAAATTAGTGTAGGGTGATGTTAGATCCCAAGATTCTCATATTATTTTATTGGTAAAGTTCCACATTGGGAACTAACTCTTCATTATTTATACTTTATATTTTTAAGTTTCAAACAAAAATATTAAAAGATCGATGCAAAATAATGACAGAGAAGAGTTGCACATAAGAATATTATAAAAATCTATGTGTAAGGATATTAGAAGAACTAAGAATGAGAGTTATGAAGGGAAAATGTGAAAAGATCCATGAATGCACAAGTTTTAGAAGTAAGTGCGAGAGGATTTTGGATAAGGTAGGAAGAAGCTTCGCAATAGGACACGAAGTAACAAAATTATATCTGGAAGAGAGCATGTACATGCAATGATAAAGTAGCACATTAGATATATACAAGTTTAAAATAGGAAAAACAACTATATTTTTAGTTATTTACATGAAGTTTGTGCAAGAAAAGAGTAGAAAACACTAAAAAAGAAGATTTAAAGATAACACATGAAGTGAGTATAAGAAATACATGGCTAAATATCTAGGTGAAGGAAATTTAGAGTATTACCATGCAAAGTAGAGTATGACAACATGTGTGTTAACCACCACCTCGATGTAATATTTAAGTGATTGTTATCAAACCTAACGAGTGAGAATAGATTTTATTCAACTAGTGAAGGGAAATTCCCTAGTAGTATATACACCCCTTGTAAGGTTCATTGAAAAAAAAAGGAGGCAAAAAAGAGAGAAGAAAGTGCAAGGAATGAAATGATTATTTTTATGTAATGTTTTCAACATTCAATGGGAAGTAAAGAATGTTATAGAGTAAATGAATTTTTATGCATAAGTAAGCTAACGTGTTTGTTCGATTAATGATTATATTTTGTTAGCTTCTTAGTTCCCTTTATCATAGTTAACTCGTACCTTGTGTGAGCATGTCAAGGTTTACACTTTTTCATGATAGGATGATGCGAGGGGTTAGAACAACTATGTACATGAATATAGAATTAATTTATGCATGCATTAGTATAGTTTGGTAGGATCAACTAGACAAGCAACACTTAACTACGCAAAACCCTATGAAATACTTAGTCAATAATTGATTATCACATGAAAATTATTAAGAAATATCCGCATAAAATAACCTAAGGAGGAGATATGGATCTCCTTTCCCATTTTATAATTCAAACTTTGAACATTGAAACCTACTATGAATGGGTAAATAAGTATGTGCCATAAGTGAAATGGTTAATTAATATATGTGTGGAAATGACCATGTAACATGAATATTAACCTTGGTATAATAACTTAATTTGATTTCACAATTCATACAAAGCGTTCATCATGGTAGTCATTTTAATAAGAAACATGTAGGTAGTAGATTAAGTTGGAATTAAAATAATATGGAACATTGTTTTTATTTAATTTTCTACAACGTGTTGCTTCCACATCGTGGGTACAAGGAAGGAGGTTATCATCTAAACATCTATATTGCATTATGTAAGGATGAGAAAGATTTTTGAAGACACGATGAAATTACACAATATCATCAAATCATATTCGGCATGTTCATACATTGTTTTAATTTTACTCTACATTTATACTAATTTCATAAATGTACTTACCCTACATTCTGTTCAAGTGTCCGATTCTTGTCAAAGTTCTTGGATCACACTAATTTTTAAGGTCTACTTCACCTAATTGTATGGACCTACATTTTTCTATTGTTTTCTAAGGATTTTCCCCAAAACCGTGATGATAAGAGATTATTCTAGAACATCCTCATGTCAATTATTTATAGTTCAACAATATGTTTTATATAATTGAAGATGATTTTATTGATTTATATATATTTATATATGAATTGTAATGTGTATAATTAGTGTTATTTCATTTAATATAAAACCATTTCCCACATCAAGTATTGTCATGTATATATGTATGTACACACACACACACACGTTTTATTTACATGTAATGTAATTTCAAATTTCACATATAATTTTAGTTTTCTTTATAAAAATGATCTTTTACATGTAAGTATTAAAAATCACTAATAATAATCCTATCATTATTATTACAGTTGTTCTAAATACATATATCTAAAAAAATATTGGGAGATATTAATCTCAAAGCCATTCTCTTGGAAATTTAGTATTGGCATACAACAATTAGTAATAATATTAACACCGCCTCTAAAAAAATTCCATTGAATTGTGATAATTTGTTTTAACCTAGCTACACTAATGTGTATTAGAAAAGTAGGATCCAAACACTTCTATATAGTTACGATATTATGATTTTGACTTCTCCATGATTTTTTTTTAAACTTCACATTAATAGTTAAATGTACATCAAATTTAAGATCAAGTTTAAAAGTGAACACATTTATAGACTTTAAAGTGAACCATTTCTCCACTAATCATTACTAAATGCTTCTTGATGTGATTTAAAAATATTTTAAGAATTTTAAAAATATAATCAATAATATGTTACTAAACTTGTTGTTTATAATTATTTAAAAAATTACAAACATTAAAATAACATTAATATAATATACTCTTAAACATAAATAAACTATTTTTTAATCAATCTTAATTTAGCTATTATATCCTCTAATTATCTAACACTATGAACTAACACTACCAACATCTTTGATGTAAAATATTATTAGTTGGAGATTAGGAACTTGGAAGCGAATATTCAATGCCATATTTAGCATGGAAACTTATCATAGTTGGAATATATTTGATATGACAACCTTGCATGGTTGAGATATACTTGGGAATTTGCAACAATTAATTGAGGTGACAACCTAAAAATATATATTCAAATGAAATGATATGGATAAACTATAAAGTAATATTAAGAGAAAACTAACCGAATAGATTTATGTTGGTTTGACCTAAAAAGATGGCCACGCCACAAAAATGTGGAACTCATTGGCTAGATAAATCACTCCAAATGTTGTGGTTGATGCTTGTGGGTGTGTTGTTTACAAACAATGCACTCCACAAATTACATTCCATATGGGAGTGGTGTCTTTTAGTTACACTTGACATGGATGAAGAAATTGAGAAAATAATGATATTAGAGAGAGAATGAAATGTTGAAAAAACCTTCAATTAACATCAGTATAAGGGAATCTAGGATGATATTTTACAATTGACACCTTTTTGAACCAAGCTAATGGTGCCCATGCATCTAGGTGGAATGTTAGATGCTATTTGAGGTGTAGTTAAACTTCCCAGCCATCCTAGTCCTTCTCGGCTACATCGGTTTGCTGATATCTCTTAAGAACTTTGAGAGAAACAAGTTGGCAAACTTTGATGGGTGATTTATCACAAACCATGAAACATGAAAATGTTTCATCGACTGAACCTAAATATGGGAATATGGCCCTTCTAAAAAAACCAATCTTGGTTTCTCCCATCTCCCACTCATTTTTTCATGGTCGAAGAAAATAAAATGTGCAATAAACCTTCAATTAACATCAATGTAAGGGCATCTAGGGAAATATATTTCAATCAAGTACCTTATGGAACTAAACCGATGGCACCCACACATCTAGATGGGTCATTATATTCTATTATATGTGTAGTTCCACTTCTTAACCATCTCGGTCATTCTCGGCTACATCAGCCCAACGATGTCTCTTAAGAACTTTGAGAGAAAAAGTAGAAAAATTTTGACGGATAATTTATTAGAAACTATGGAACCTAGGAATGTACCATATGAATCAACAAAAGACCATCGATTACATCTATAAAATATTATATTGGATTCTCTCATCTCCCTCCCATTTTATCATGGTCGCAGATGAATGACATGTGGTAAAAACCTTGAATTAACGTTAGTGTAAGGGCATCTAGGGTGATATTTTGCAATCAGCACCTTGTGATACCAAACCAATGGCATCCACACATCTAGGTGGGATGTTAAACACTATTGGAGGTGTCGTTCCACTACTTAACCATCTTGGTCATTCCTAGCTACATCATTCTAGTGACACCTCTTAAGTTTCATGAGAGCAAAAGTGGGAAAACTTTGATAGACGATTTATCGCAGACCGTGGCACCTGGCAATGTTTTATATGAATCTACAATTGGGCATTTTGTCCATATATAAAAATATATTGGTTTATTTGATCTCCTACATTTTTTCTTATAGTCTCACGAAATGAAATGTGGTAAAAACTTTCAACTAATGTCAATGTAAGGGCATCTAGGACAATGTTTTCAAATTAGTAAGGTTTGTGGCATCAAACTAATGGTGCACACAAATTTGGGTAGGCTATTAGAAAATATTTAAGGTATAGTTCCACTATTTAATTGTCTCGATCCTTCCTGGCTACATCAGTCCAATGATGTCTCTTAAGCACTTTGAGAGAAAAAAGTATGCAAAATTTGGTGGATGATTTTTCTCAAACCGTGGCACTGGAAATTTCTTGTTTGAATATAAATATGGGAATATGTTCCACCTATAAAAATATCTCTTAGTTTATGTATATACCACCCATTTTCTTCTACTTTGTAGTGAATGAAATGTGGAAAAAATGTTTATTTATTTTAAATATAAGGGACTCTAGGGTAATATTTTATAATCGAAACCTCTTGGCACCAAACCGATAGTGCCCACACATCCGACTTGGCCATTAGATGTTTCTAGAGGTGTAATTACTTTTCCCAACTGTTGCGGTATTTCCTAGTACATCGATCCGATGATGTCTCTTAAGTACCCTAATAGAAAAAATAAGGTAAAATTTAATGGATGATTTCTCACAAATCCTTACACCTCGAAGTGTCTCATTTGAACCTACAAACGGTAATCTAGTGTTTCTATAAAAAATATCTCTTGATTTATCCCATATTTGACCCATTTTTTCATGGTTATAGTGATTTAAATGTGGAAAAAACTTTCAATTAACATCGGTGTAAGGGAATTTAGGAAAATATTTGGCAATTAGAATCTCATGGGCTCGAACTAATGATACTCAAGTGTTTGGGTGGGAGTTTAGATACTATTGGAGGCATAGTTCTATTTCCCAACTATCTCTATATTTTATGGCTACATCGGTCCAGTGATGTCTCTTAAGCACCATGAGAGTAAAAAGTAAGAAATCTTTGATAGATAATTTCTTGAAAAATATGGCACCTACGAATGTTTTATCTAAATATAAAAAATGGGCATATGGTCTATCTACAAAAAAATCTCTCACTTTCTCCCATCTCCCATCCATTTTCTTGTGGTCGCAATGAAATGAAATGTGGTAAAAAACATTCAATTAATGTTAATGTAAGGGCATCTAGGGTGATATTTTACAATCAATACATTGTAGCACTAAACCTATGATAGCCACATGCATAGCGGGATTTAATATAATATTAGAGGTGTCATTCCGCTTTACAACCATTTAGTTGTTCTTAGCTACATCATCCGGCAATGTCTATTAAGATCCTTGAGAGAAAAAGTAGGCAAACTTTTACATATGATTTTTCACAAATTATGGCTTCAGGAATTTCTCATCTAAACCTACTGAGATGTGAATCTCATCCGTATAAAAAAATCTATTAGTTATCCCATCTCTTGCCTATTTTCTTGCAATTGTATAAATAAAATGTGGTAAAAACATTCAAATAACGCCAGTGTAAGCGGAACTAGGGAGATATTTTGTAATTAGAACCTAGTGGCACAAATTTGATGGTTCCCATATATTTGGGTAAGTGGGTATATTATATTAGAGTTTTTGTTGCACTACCTAACGGTCTTAGTCATTCTCAGCTACATTGGTTCAATGTTGTCTCTTAAGCATCTTGAGAACAAAAAAGAGGAAAACTTTGATGAACAATTTATCATAAACCATGACACTTCAGAATGTTCATATAAAGCTATAGATTAGAATATGGTTCATATTCAACAACCTCTCTTGATTTTTCTCATCTCCCACTCATTTTATCTTGGTGCAAAAAATAAAATGTGGTAAAAACCTTCAATTAACATCAGTGTAAGGGAATCTAGGGTGATATTTTTAATTGACATCTCCCGAGACCAAATGGGTGGTTCCCTACATATATTGGTGCACTTTGTTAGACACATTAAATTATTTCTTCCTATTTCCCAATTTTTCTGTCATTCCCGACTACATCAATCTCACAATGCCTCTTTAGCACCCTAAGAGTAAAAAGTAGGAAATATTTGACATATGATTTCTCGTAAAATGTAGCACCTGGGAATGTCTCGTTTGAACCTAAAAAATGGGGAAAAAAATTCTATAAAAAAATCTCTCAATTTATCCCATTTCATACACATTTTCTTGTGGTCACAACAAATGAAATGTGGTAAAAATTTGATTAGTGTTTGTGTAAGAGAATCTAGGAGATATTTTACAATCGACACCTCGTGGTACCGAATCGATGGTGACCACAAACCGAGTGGGATGTTAGACACTATTGGAGGTGTTTTCCTACTACCCAGCTTGTCCTATTCATTCACTACTACATTGGTGGTGAATTGAGAATGTGCAAGTTAGAAAGAGAAATTTCATACAATATAGACAATAAAATGAGAATGTTTTCTTGTTAAAAAGAATGTCAAAAAATAAATCTCATATAATATAGGTGATGAAATGTTAATGTGTTCTTGATGTTAAAAATAATGTTAAAAATAACATTTTCATATGATATGTTCTCTCTCGCTCTCTCGATATATCTTCCTCCTCTCTATTTCTCTTTCCTATCTCTCCCTACCTCCCTCTCACTATTGCTTCCCTCTCTCCCCTGTCTCTCTCACTCTTCCCTCTCTCTCCCTCCACCTATCTCTAAAACTATCTTCCATTCCCGATCCATCTCTCTCTCACTTGTTATTTCTATATATTCTTTATATGCAAATACAATGTATATGTCTCTCATAATATGATAATATCATGTTTGAGGAGGATCAAAACCAAAGGTTTTCAAATAAATGAATCGAATAATCATTTTGGAGAAGATGTTAAATCTTCTCTTCACTTCAAGAATATAAAATCTTTACTAAAGTACCAACCACATGAAGGTGGAATATTTTTGGAACTACTAACCTACACTTATAATATTAGTAGTGATATAAATAAATAAAATTTTAAAAATTGCTCAAACACATAACACTTAAAAATTCAACAATGTACTTACAAAATATAAAACTTACATGCCATTGTACTAATTCAATTCAATGAAACATATAGATCTTATCTTATTTTTAAGGTGTCAATGATTAGACTAAATAAATTTCCACAAGTTATTATTGCACGATCTACCACCATATTTGATTAATTTAACATTAGATGCAACAACAAGATGAGAAAAAGAATAATCTTTATATGAGTGCAAAATTCCTAAAACAAACACACATTGGATTTATTCGTTGGGTATCTTATTAGCCATGTTCTAGTAATAACCAAAAATCATGTTTGACACTCTAGGCATTCTCCATATATGATAGGTGCTATCAATTTATAGTTTTTCTAAACACAACAAGGTAAATAATTTTTTTCCTTTTTATTATTTTATTCTATAAGAACTACATAAATATGACTTGAACCACATTATATTAAATATTTAATTTCAATAAATGATTCATAAATAAGTTAAATAGTGAAAAAAATTAATCTTAACTAAATAATGCATCTATAATACCTTGTTGCACTAGATCCAATATATGGCAAAATTCAATGAATGTTTCACTCAATTTGAGTCAGAGATCTTGCAGAGTTGTTACGTCTCAAGTGGATGTAATCTTCTACAACACCATTTATCAACCAAATCTTTCTATTCACACTCATCCCAAAAATCCTTACATGAAGAGAAAAAGCATGCCATTTTCCTTGTATGAATAGTCCATGAACCTACATTTGAACTTCTGAAAGAGTATTACTCATTAGACCCTGTTAGTGT
This sequence comes from Taxus wallichiana var. yunnanensis, assembly GCA_018340775.1. Lineage (NCBI taxonomy): Eukaryota > Viridiplantae > Streptophyta > Pinopsida > Cupressales > Taxaceae > Taxus > Taxus wallichiana. The sequence goes on along the minus strand of CM031237.1, from coordinate 701,024,820 downwards.
AAAAAAATATTCATATGTTACTAAGTTTTCTTCCTCTACCAACCAAAAAAACATAAACACTATATACTTACCCTCATTACTGGAACAATTATTAAGATACACCATTCCACGATGGATTTTGTATAGGTAAACTTTACACCATCTTTTTACTTCAACTCTTATCTTGCTAGGGATATTTTAACATATGCTCCTATACCATCATGTTCTCCTTTTTCCATTCCTAGCCTTAATGAAATTCCAAATATGTTAAATACTATTCGTCATGTGCATCCTACTTATATGATGGGAAAAAATGTGTCTAGACACTGTGCACTCTTATCATCCTGTTCAACAAGGCTATTCAAGGCAATGAGTAAAGGACGCTCCAAGACCGACACACACAAATAGATAGACTTAAAGGGAATATAAGGGATGCTATGATTGCATACCCTAAGGGACGTAACCCTTACACTAAGACAACCTAAGGTTTCAAGGCCCTAGGTTAAAGAATAAAAAGGAACCCTATGGATGTATCAACAAGTATGGGTGATAATGGAATATGCAATGAACATATATGACCTATTTTAAGCAAAGGAAAATATGTAACATGAAATAAGGAACTGAAATACAATATGCTAACCTAACATGTCCACAAAATAATAAGCTAACATAGAGTATGCAACAAATGTAGGAAACTACTCTATACAAAATGACAAAGTGGGTTATAGAAATTACCTATTAGGGGTCGGTAGTTGATGCATCTATCTCCCAAAGTACCTTACATGAAGGTAGGAAAAAAATTTGTGGAGAAGGAGAAACAATCCAGCCCTAACTCACTATAGCTGACCTAAAAGTGTAAGTGAACCAATCCAAGTAAGAAGAATCTCCAAGCCAAGAGTCAATATGTAAGAAATCCATAAGCTAAGAGAACATGTGCAAGTTTTCACAAGAGAGAAAATATAATGGTGATTTCCTTTTTGATCTAAAATATTATGATGTGTAAATGAGAGCTAGGGTATTTATACTAATGCCATCTCCCATGAGTGAAGGCATCAACATGGTATTTGAATTTTCACCAACGCAATCACCTGTGGGAGATGGAATATGTAAGGGATGAAAAAGAAAGGGGATGTGTGTAAAATTTCATGGGATGTGGAGATCATGCAAGGTATAAGAAATAAGATCATGAGAAAGTCAAATGTTAGGAGAATGTGAAGCAAAATAAGAGGAATATGAGCAAAATAAATACATAAATGGGACCCATTTTTTTCTCTCTCCATGTATAATCCCTAACCTAATGGCTATGTGAATAACCATACCCATATCCCAAAATGATCCCCTTAAGGCACTCGTTCTAGAGATAGATGCATTAGTGACCTTTAACATGAAAAGAGAATTATTAGTAATAGGTATGGAAATATAAAGCGTAAAAATTTAGATGTATATATATATATATATATATGCCCTAGTCGTTGATGACCACATGTCGTAATAGAAAAACATGAGGTGGTAAATGGAAATAAAAATATGTAACACTGAAATTGAAATTAAAGAAATCACTAGTGAAAATTAAATATAAATTCCAATGCGTACTGATAGTTTCAAGTTGTCCTACTACACACGAGTGCAATCTATGCTGCAAGAACCATGGAGAAGAAAAACTGAAAGGAAACATTAGAAGATCATCAATAAAATAAGACATAAATCATCTAGCTAGGGACATGTTATCATGAAATCACAGTACCCCTAAATGGCCTCGAGTATAGGGATGGAGAATTCAGTGTAATTTTTGTAACATTGGATCATCTCTCAAGTTGTGGGACTTGAGGGCTTGAGATGACCCTGCGAGAAAAGGCCGGTTCCTTCTCCTAAACTACCTTCCACAAGCTGCTCTTAATGCAAGAAAATATATATAATCATATCATAATATTCTAAGGGACCAATGAGATAGAATGAATGAAAATGAAGCCTACGCTAGCAATAGTTATACACCAGAAAAGGAGGTGGTTAGCCAAGGATCCAACTGCCTAAAATGGAGAGAGGTGAGTAAAGGAGAGGGTGGACAAGATGTACCACATACCAAAGATAGATTCACATAGAACACCATTTCATACCCATTAAATACAAATCCCACAAACCTATAATAAACATATGAATATGCACAATATACCCTGTAATGAAGAGAGGCAAGAAGAGACAACAAAATATGTGAAGGATGGACAAGATGCATCACAAAAACAGATTTTATTGCTCCATGAATTTACACATTACATCATTAGTGGGAAAGAGGAAATAAAATTCCATTACAAATCTTGGGAAAGAGGCTTAAGCTCCACATTTAACCCTACAGAGAAGAAAGAGAGAAGGGGAAGGAAAGAAGAATGACTAACTCCCCTTACAAATGAGCCCAAGATTACAATTTTATAAAACGAGAGGAAAAGAGAGAATGAAATGCTAAAATTTCCCTTCCAACCTCTCACAAGTGACGATAAATACATGAAATTAATGATATTTGATTGCAAAAGGCTCCCCATGCCCTCCCATGACCTAGAACAGAGAAGGAATGATTGCCCATATCCATTTAATGCATTTACAACCACCACCAACAACCAAACTAAACTAGGTTTGTTTTCTACAAAATTCTCAATCAAAACTTCCTCAATCCCCAAATTTATTTACTATTGTATGTTTGGATTAGAGACACAATTCCAACAAGACCAATTTTATGTGATTCTATTAAGAGATGCTCAAGTTATGAGCTTCTGAGTGCAGGTGGGTAATTTGAGTTTGCCAGGTCTACTTGTGACATACGGGACTACAATTAATTATTTGTTTGGAAATAGGAAATTTTGATAATTTCCTCTGCTTTCTCGTTGTTTAACATCATTATAACTATTTTACATTAAATTTTTAGGTCCTACACATGATTATTTGGTTTTGTTGCTTTTGAGGAGACAATATTTGCTTTAGGGCATTGAATATTGGCCGGCTCGGCCGAGTTGGCTCTTCATTTGTATTGGCCACTCACTTCTACCTCATTATCTCCTTACACGCCTCTCTTGAACCATCTTCTCACTATTTTTTTATTTCTTTTGCACATCCACCGACTTCTCGCATACTAAAATGTGCCACCAACCATTAGTCATCTCACTTCAACCTCTGGGAGGGTTCCCACTTGCATTTTTGGCACGCTGCGTGATTCACACGGCTAACCTACCTTTCTTGAACCAACTCAATGCTAAGTTACACCTTGCACCATCGAGCCAAGTTACTCCTTATAGCTCCCATCCACATGCGGAGCTCCCTATTTACAATGTTAGCTTGGCATGTTGTGTTTTCATTTGGCTTTCATGCATTGGGTTCACGAGTCACGCCTTGCATCAGTTACACGTTGCGTGGTCGACTCCCTACCGCATCTTGAAGAATACTCACCACCTTGCCTCCATGTGGAGGACCCACACAACTTTGGGTTATCCATGCTTTCTTCCCTATTTCGAGGATGGGCCGAGGGCAATGTGGAAACCTTGCATGACTCTTCCTTCAACAACACTTTGGGCCCAAAAAAAAATTGCACGATACCTCTGCAAAGTATTAGTCATGATTTTGTGAATAGATTTGTTATGACTCTCCACGAACTCATCTCTTTAGAATTGGCTCGATACCCATCACCATTATGAAACTAACCCACTATAGGTGTACACCGCTTGGCATACGGTGTCTAACTCACCTGATCCCTTAAGACTTGGTGATATTTGGATGAATCATCCCGCCCGATGTGATTCTTCTTCAACATGAAAAATCTATAGTTAACTCGGCCATCCACACATCAAAACATCCCGTATGTGGAATAACTTGGTGGTAATGAGATGATCTCATCCCTTAGGATTGATTCTTATTCTTAGTCATTCCCTTTCCTTGGTAGCTTGATGGGGCAATGTAGAACCCAATTTTTGAAGGTCGTTAGCTTTTATCTTTGCTCCATGATACAAGAGATCAACTACATTGTATGGATGGACTAGTATAATTACCATAGGGACAAATCACCCCTTTAGGCTCGATGGATACCTTAAGAAAATTCTTGGCCACTTTGAAAAAATAGCTCGGCGTCCTTGTGTGAAGAGATCATTATCCACTTGGTTCACCATCGGTCCTTCATGATCAATTTGAATTTTGCAAGATCAGTATTTTTCAGGAGTTTACAATTTTGACTCAAAGCATTGGCGTTAAATTAGCTATGTATCCATTAAAAATAAATCGCCCATCATTTTGTAGTTGCATTGCTTGGTAATGAGCTCTAGAGCCTCCCCATAATGCATAACTCGGTCTCTTCTATACCTAGCTCAATCTTGACATGGAATGGATCGCTTGAGAAACTCGGGTCACCTTGGTAATGTAGTGGCTTTTTCATGAGCTCAATGAGCTCTTTGTAAATTAAAGGAAATTTTTATCCTTCCTCAACCCCTTCCACTTGATGTATCCTCATAGCACCAAGAAAAGATATAAATACTGAATTTTACCCTCTAATACTGTAAGGGGGCCTCGTCATCAGTCATCTTAACTGAATAAAACTTGGGATTCAATAAAGACTAAGAAGAGGAAAATTTCCTCTTGTGAATGTTCAACTCCCTCAAGAACCCCTCGGACACTAAATTCAGTCTATTTCTTATGAGAACCCCAAAGGCAAGCTGCCCTATTGTCCAAATTTTCTTTGGGGTGGAAATCAATAACAAGACCCATGGGATGAATGTCATGGATTTGGAATTTGGAAATAATGGATGCCAAAAAGTGTTATTTTTGGCCAAAGATTAGGATAAGGCGAGTAATATGTCAAAAAGAATGGGAGGAGATTTCTATCCCAATGCAATCGATGAAATATTTTGTGGAGATTGGGGAAAAAATGAAGGATATTTAAATATTGAGAACCATCATGGTAAAATTGAATAAAAAGATTAGTTTACATAGAATTTTAGTGGTTATTTTCTTATTACTATTTTTGGAATTAAGAGAACTAAGCTCTGGAATTCCAAATTTGGAAAATAACGAGATGAGATGGCACGAGTACATAGAGGAGGCCAAGATTGATGAGGAGGATCATGTGGTGGCACTCGACTATGGGTAATTCGATGCATTTAATTTTGTTAGGAAGATTATTAGTAATTTGGTTTTTTTAGAAATGTGAAGGCAATAGGGTGCCATTTTTAGTCAAACTTGCGTCATTAGGTAGATTAGGACAAAATACAACTAGGTTCGGAAGGGATTTTATTTTAGTTGATTCATTTTTTTGATTTTTTCTTTTTAATTTTTAAAATTCATGAGCGTATAGATTTAGACACCATTGGCCCCCATGAAACAAAAGGGATGATGTCATTAGGATAGTTAGAACTTTTTAACAAGGGTGATGGTATAGAAAATATTATGGAGCATGCAGATTATTATGATTTTAGATTTTGAATTGATTTTTAATGAATCTAATGCCTAATTTTTACTAATTTGTGATTGCAAGAGGATTGAAGGATTTTTCTATGGTGATTTGTGGATATAACATGGCTTAATGATATGATTTCCGGATTGACAGATGCAAAGATAACACAACTGCATAGATGGGGATTTGAAGGCATCGTGCGAGATACCCAAGATATCATTATGTCTAGAGTTTCTACATATGTTTTTGGTGGAATGGGAGCCTTGGGCCAACACCTTTTGGTGGTGGGCAGGTGAGACAATAGAGCTGACCTTGACACGACAGGGACATGTATGGGATAAAGGAATTTCCAGTAGATGGAGCTTACATGTATTGTGATCTCACGGTGGATATTATAAAGAGGATAACAAGATATATAATGAGGGGATGCTCGAGTGTCAAATTCAACACAAGTACACATTGTATAGATTCATGTTATCCATAAGGTTGTGAAGGGCATTATCGTGGCACACATATTATGTCATAAAGCAAATGGGACAATTCCATTGTATTTGGTTGTTCTATATAGATATGTGATCAAGAAGGATGTGTTATTCATCTAGGTGACCACTATATGGGTGCATCTAGTACATGACTTATACAGGTTCTTATGAAGGGTACAGAGGATCATAGGTCTCGTGAATATTTCTCACAACTTGGATATATGATATATTTCCCATATATAGACCCACAGGATGCCCTTAGTCATAACAAGTAGATTCCCGAGAGTACTCCAATGGTCATAAGGGCTGATGAAGTGAGAGAATTTCTAGATTATCGACAACTATGATAGGTACATCTAGACAAGGTCATATGGGAGACCTATACAAGGAATGTGGATTAGTGGCCTAGTCGCCCACAAGAAGGGGACCTAGAGGTAGTTACGGAGGTGATATGTCATTACTTGTATTAGGAAGAGGCCTATATGATATATAAGGTACGCGAGATAGTTTGGGAGGCCTAAACCTACCATGATATCACCACTACTATCCTATGGACAATGACATGTGAGAGAGGTTACAAGTGTAGTGGATAGAGGGATTATGGCCTTGGAGAGTAGGGGCTGTAGGAAAAATGAGACAAAGGTAGAGAGAGAGGAAGGAAAGTTTAGGACCCATCAGAGATTATTGTAGTGGAGAGCTTAGATGAGGGATCGATGGAGGACCCACTAGCCTGCACCCATAGGTGGGCATTGTAGGCATATCTGTTCCTAACACCAGAGAGGAGAAATAGTGAGCCATGACTATGAGAGAATAGGATGCAACGACCGGAAGGTCGTTATCTAATGTCATTGGGGATGGAGATCACCCTTTTGGGAGAATAATGGACTAATATGGGAGGTGAATCAGTCCTATGATAATTTTACTTCATTTTCAAAACCATGCATTCATCATTTAATATATCCATTCATCATTTATAACCATACATGTGCATATTAGATGTGTATTAACCATTCACAATATCAAAACATAGGAGAGATTACAAAAGACAAAAAATATAAGTGGGAAACCTTCATGGGGAAGAAAACCCATAGAAAATATGCTTATATTACACAAAGTAAATCATTTAGTAAAACACCAACTTCACAAGGACCACCAACCCCTAGTTTATTAGAGAACCAACCCTATAAGGAATACCAAACCCTAATTTATTGAAGCACCAACTCCACAAGTAGGATATAACCCCTAAGATGATAAAAAACCAATTCAACCATATATAAATGAATTTAAATGAATATTTTTTCTTCCACAACTGATGGAGATCACAAATTCAGCTCACACAACTTCAAAACCTCTTCAAACCCTCTCTTATTCAATTCACTATATTCTTCTTCTTCCATGGATTGATCAAGATTAGAAACCTTGCACACATGCTCTATAAATATCCTAATACATTTTCACACATCCTCATATATTATTTCATTCCCTTGAACCACTTTCACTTCTTCACCTAGGTCACATGTTTCCTCTAGTTTAACTAGTTCAAAAATGAACCAAACAAGCACTTTATATTCTTATTAACTCAAAAACAAAAAATAGGTTAGTATAAATAAATTATCTCGACCAAAAAAACTCAAAATAAAACATACTAATTAAAATTCATAAAATGGACCCATATAGGTCGGTCATGCTCAAACACACTAAACAAGCCCAAAAATGGCTCAAAACCCCATCACTTGGTTCACCAAAGACCACAAAACTCATCACCATGATTAGTTAATATTATAAATTCCTAAAACATTTAAAATATGACATAAAAAAATAATCCATGGTCACACATTAACTTGAACCAATCAAATTATTCATAACTCTATCAAGAAGGCTCGTATCCTTCTCAAAATAGTTACTTTCAGAACCAGTCTTCACCTATCGTGCTCTAGATCACACCATAGCACCTAAACTATGCCATGTAACCACTCATTGGAGAAAAATTAAATTTATATAACATCCATGCTTTCTATACCTAATGAAACATCCATCCATGAAAACCACACTCACTTTCCTCTTCACCAAATTGAGTTGCCTAGAAAGTAGTTTTGAAACACAACTAGTTTTCAGCCTTTCTACCACTTTCATGGTCTCTAAATTCCTTCAATATGGAAAAAATTAATCCCTCTTCACTCTCCAATGGATATAAACAATCAACCAATCTGAAACAAGAAACTTATACCTCAATCTTCTAGCCAAAGAAATCTTATCCTCGAAAATAAGTAACATTCCTCTTCACATATTGAGATGGATGACTTATCAAAACTCATCATCAAGATACAAACCATATACCATTATAAAAAAATTTAATCTACTTTCTAAAATATCTTACATTATCTTCCAACTCTAAATAAAAGGTATTCAACCAAGTCTATATCATAAATTTCGCTCATTTAGGCTTCTAGGGGTAAATAATTAGTCTTGAGATCAACTTACTCCATTACCTCCAAAATAACTTCAAAGATTAAATAAAGAATAAAAACCCTCACACATGATTTCTAAACACTCAAAATCATTCAAAAAACATGAAGAAATTCATAACAATCACCAACCTCATGAAGCTACTCAAGATGATGGTTAGTTAAACATCTCTTAGATTTGGCATTCAAAGAACAAATCATAACTTGCCCATCCCTCATCAAAAATCAATTTTGATATGTCATTTGAAACTCTTAGAACTAGGATAATAAAAAAACTTTAACCAAGTATTAATAACCCATGTATCTCATGCAGATCCACTTTTACCACAAACTGCTCCAAACTTCCCCAAAAACCAGTCTTCATAAATAGGATACAATTTTCCATTTAGGGCCTCAACCATGATCTAAAAAAATTATGGAAATCAAGATCAACTCCCAGGATAAAAACAATTTCAATTTATTTCATACCTCCTTTAGAAAACTTTTCCTCAAACCGAACATCTTCGAAACATGCATTTTTCAATGGGACCCACTTATAGTCACATACTATTATATAACTTTATGGAAATATGGAGGAGTCCTCTTAAACCTCAAATACTTAATTTTGCAAAATTAATCAAAATATACTTATTATATACTCCTTTTTCTCTAATTAATTTTTAGATAGGATTTCAAAACAACTTATCTTTTTAATGTCCATAAAATCATTACAATAAAACAACCTAATTTTTTTCAAACCCTTCTCAGTTATATGGAAAAACATACCCCAAAATATTTCGGTCCCATGCAAATAAAAATCCAAAACGAGCATCGAAGGTCAACTTTTACCTCAAAAACGCACTCTAGAAAACCCATTTTTGCAAAAGCGATGTATCTTACAAAATAGAATTTAGTTTGACCTAAAAAAATTTATGAGGCATCATGAAAACATCCTATAACTATCCATACTCTCTATATATCTTAAATAGGTATGAAAATATCTAGCCATGGAGACTTACCTAAGCAATCATGTTTTTTCTTCACCTACATGCTTCCCAAAGACAATGAAACACTACCAAACCCTCTCGAAATGACCTAAGAATCATCGTACATGCCCCGTATACCATCACCATGATTTAACATGACTAAAAAGACTAATAATCTCCAAAACTCATGCCTACAACTCATTCTTCATACTCTTGGACTAGGAATAGGCCTAGAATGACTTGACTCAACCATGACATCACTAGAACTGACCATGATGACATAACGTAGAAACTTAGACACTTGTATCAATCCATATTAACTATTATTTACCTCATGAAAAAATTGATCAAACTAAGAGAGAGCAAACTATGACTACACCTACTCAACCATCCTCTAGGACCTCATAAACACCACAAAAGATGACATTACCAATCAACCTTCATGTTTGAACTTTGAATGACACCTCACGAGAGATTCATATGACCTCATAACACCCTTTTCCATCAATTGACTTGACATAAATTACAATAGTGAGACATAATTTCCAACAATATCCCCATTTATCATTAATGTCAACCACCTACAGATGCTTCTCTCCCCCTTTTACATCTATGAAAAAGGATACAATGATGAAACTATATTGGTTAGAAATGATTAGTATGTAAAATATAAGAAAACAAACTACAAGTTTATATCCTATTCATAATCCTTCTAGAAAATACTTCAGATTGAGAAAAGGATATGAAGGATAGAAATCCAATACCTGCACTTACCTACAAGCTGAAATCATCCTTCTTTGATGCTTTGGATGTGCTCAAATGGATGAGTTTACTTGCTTCAGATTGTGGATTTAGTTGGACAACACCTCCCCTTATGGATTGATATCTTGCTTGAATAATTCTTGATGATTATTGTAGAGCTCTCTAGAAAATTTGGTAGCACTTAGTTACAATTTCAAAAATTGGCTTCCATGGAGGGTGGCAAGCCAATTTATAGGTTGTGGGAGGAGGAATGAAGGGTGGATATTGATCCAAGTAGGATGTGGATCAATGGTTGAGGATTGATGAGAAGAATGGAGAATTATAGAATTAGATAATTCTAGATATTAAGAGAAGCCTCCATTGAATTTTTAATTCAATGGAGAGAGAAATTTATTTTAAATTTTTAAATAAAATGGAGGGAAGTTTAGAGAGGATTTCTAGAAATAGAATCCTCTAGATTTGGAGGTGGAGCATTTGATTAGGTTAGAATTAGGTGAGATTAATTGTGATTAGATGGAGAAGTTAGGTGTAGGATAGGTGTAGAGTAGGTGGTAGGTGAGTAGGAATTTTTAATTCCTAGAAATGTTTTAAATGAGGTTAGGAAATGTGATTTATAATAAATTTCTGAGATTAATTATTATAAAGTTAGGATAGGGAATGTGGGATGATAAGTTAGTAATAGTAAGGGGGAGAATATATTAATAATTAATCATGTTTAATAAGTATTTTATTTATTAATAAAGTATGTCAACATTGTACATGTCCATAGACACTACATGCAGAATGACAATACATAACATGACATAATGGAAATGAGTCACAAATGTCAAGTGACTCACCATTTGACTGTACTTGTTATTTTCTCGACCTCTTCAACAACATATGATAATCCATGGACATGATATGAGCCACAAACCAACGCCCTTGAGTGAATACTCTCGATTTTAAACCTTAATTCATGCTCTACATCCTTCTATATGTTTCATGTTGAAAACACCAACCCTTACTTCATAGCTAACAAGACACCATTTAGGATTAATGTCCTTAAAGCACTCTTTCAAATAAATTTTGACAAAATTTTACAAGTAATGATGGAAATCCTAGCACATGAAACTCTATCTCAACACTCCCCTTGGCTTTATATGATCATCCTCTAACAAAAAAATGCAAAAACTAGGATTCTTACATCAATTTCATGCCATGTAAATGGATCAAGAATATCATCATAATTCTAATACGCTTTTTAGTGTTTTCAACATTCTTTACATGATATTATACTTCCTTGACTCAAAAACTTTCTTACCTTTGAAACATACCCGAAAACAATCATTTGTTCTACCTTTCTCACCTTCTTGACATCTTGCAAATTTGATAAATAATATAATTAGACTCCCCTTTCTTTGGAAACCTTCATCAGATATGTATCTTGTAGTTTTACCTTCTTTCACAGTCATATAATAATTTGTCACATATTTTAGGCTAAACACGATACACTTCCCAAGCCATATTGACCATAAAGCATTTACACAATATTATTTATCCTTTTGACTCAACTTAGACAAAGGACTCATGAAAAATTGAGGATCCTTGCAATCATACTCATAACATAGCATATACAGTCATTCAAGTTTTTGAGATACAAAATCTTTTCACAACATGCAAATATCTATAGAATGACACCATACATACTTTTGACTAGAACACACAAAATTATAGACTGAAAATATCATTCATAGAGTTCGATGTATTTTGACAAACCTTTTAGACTTTAAAATGTACACACAAATCTTCAATCATGAGGATTTCACACAATGACTATAGTTACTAATACTTCTTTATGTTAGACTAAGTCGAGATTATCAATCACACTTAAGGTCACCATACACAATAGCTAAGATTCAGATCTTACTACGTTCTTCTTGAATACATGAGACCTCATTTTTTCTCTATGAAAAATATATACAAAAATATCCTTAACTTTGAAACTTTTTGCCACCTAGGATTTTTCAAGTGTGTATTAGATCTCTCGAATTTATCTTCACATATATATTACATTTTCATACTTTATAGACCTTGAATACTCAAAAACCTTGAGTTTATCCTTACACCTTTATATACCTCTCCTATCTCATGAAAAACTCAATACGATTCTTGACTTAAACCACTATGGAAATTACCCCTTCCTCCCGATATATCACAAATTTACCAGAAATTTATGAATTATTTTCATGCACTTGGTTCAATAAATATTTTTTGGTTCCTAATGATTTATCTTGATGAGTTTACATGGATCTGTGAGATTTTATGATTTGTGTATTAATAACCATACCTTATACCAAACCTTCTATCTTGTTAGTTTAAATGCTGGTTTTACCACATACCTTTATGTACTTAACTCCCCCTAGGATGAAGTCCTCAATTGTTTCACACTTCATGAGATTCAAAAACTGATCTTGAATTAGATCAACAACACACACTATGCCTTCCTTTATAACATGAAAAATTTCTTCTCAAAACAATAATTTTTCCCTGTGCACATACCTATCTTATTTATTCAACTTTCATGGTGCCTAGATAACTCATCCAAAGGATTGAAACAACCATACATAAACTTTTTCTATGCCTAGTTATTTCCTTGATTTATGGATTGATCTATGACCTTGAATGGCTCTTCGATTGTTATTCATTGCCTATATAAGCAAGGCCCATTCTCATTGTATTTCATTGAGTTACATAATAATATATGATATTACTGCTCATTTGTTTGCAAAGGTTTATGTAAATTTATTCTGGTGAATTGATTTCATCTTATTGATCATGGTGTTTGATTAGCATCTGTGTTCTTGGCTTGGTATGATCTGGTTATCATTCATTTTATGGTATCAGAGAAGGAGATTGTTATTGACATCCGTCTGTAAGTTTTGTTTTGCAAGTATTTTTTGTATATTCATATATTCAGGATTTATCTATATTTTTTTACTGCATGCATTTTTATGTAAAACAGAGGCTTCCATTGGATCCGGAAGGTGGAAAAACCCTAAGATTGACTATAAAATTGACCATTTCTAGAGGAAGTCATTTTTTTGGTTTTTTTTGTTGATGCAAAGAAATGTACTAGTTTTCCTTGGGATTTGCATCAGACAGAAAGAAAACTAGGAAATAAATTTATGGTTTTTTTGGGTTTCTCGAGATATACACTATTTTTTTTTTGTTGTAGTGTAACATGTTAAATTTCGTATCTTGCTATTTTCGGCAACACAGTCACTATCCACACATTCTGAAATAGTAATATTTACCAAGAGAAGCAATTGGATGTGACATTCTCAAAAATAAATGATACACCCTAGAATATTAAGTGGAGCATACAACATTAATATCCTTAGCCCTTAGTCATATGGTATGTTCATATGAGGGCTTAAAGATTGTGATTCCTACTAGTAGGTGCTTCACTCCAGCCCCCTTTTATTTTATTTGTGTGGTGAAGACAAAAACATTTTATTTTATTGTAATGGCAACTAAAATAAATACCATAGCATAAAATTTTAATGCTTGTATCTTTTGATGGGAAACTTAGATTTGAGTGCCATTTTTGCAAAAATGCTTTTTGCATGCTCTTTCCATTGGAAATATTTATTTTGAGAATCGCACTATAATGATAAAGTGTCATATTATAACACGCACTCATTATAAAGTGTCAAAATGGTATGGGGGGTCTTGTTGCATTGTTTGGGGGTCTTGTTACATTTCTTGGTTTTTACATTTGTTTTGGTGATTTTTTTAGAATGGCGTCTACTTCTTCATTAGATCATGTTGAGCCATTAACAACACATAATTACCACACATGGAAACCAAGAATCAAAATAGTAATTAAGCTTGAAAAGATTATGGGATTTAAACTCTTGAGTAACAACCAGTTTTCACTAGAGAATATGAGAAATTTTAGTACCAAAGTGCAAATTTGATGAGTGTTTGGGTTTGATAGGAACTTATGTAAGTGACAATTATTTTTTCATTTGGAAAATGTGGCTCTCCTTTTAAAATATGGGAGAAATTGGAGGACTTATTTAGTAAGGTGGATCATATGAGAGCCATGCAACTTGAAACTGAGATCATCTCTCTTAATCTTGAAAATTTTCCAATAATTATAGATTATCTTACCAAGTACGAGCATTTGTTGACACAGTTTAAGGAGAGTGGAAGAGATAAGAAATATGAAGAGTGTGTTTACTTGATTCTATCCAAGTTTAGAGGACCATTCCAAATTTTTGCTTCTACCTTTTTCTCTAGCATGGATGCCTTATGTGACACATTTAAAATGCCCAACTTAGAAAATTTTTGTGAAAGACTTACTAGGAAGAATCCAAATTGTCTAACCTCGATTCTTCCACCTCTCAAAAGGAATTAGTTGCATCTAATCCTAAGGGCAAGGGAAAACCAAAAAGTAAAACCAAATCCACACCTTCTCCATCTCAAAATGCTACTAAACCAAATAAACAACTCTAAACCCAAGGATTCTTATAAATCTAATACGAAGTCTATCATTTCATGCTCTTTTTGTGGGGGTAGTGGTCATGAAGAACATAGGTGTTATAATTGGATGCAAGCCTTAGAGGATGTAGTCAAAAACAAAAATTTATATCTCCACTCCATCTTATTCTAATCAACATGGAAAAACAATTAATTTTGTTGGGAGATCTTATCCACCACTTGCAGACAGTTGGGTTATAAATTCAGTTTCTTCTTATCACATGAATTCTTCTAAGGAGTCTTTTGTTTCTCTAGGTTTGAGTTCTACTTCCAAAATTGAGGTTGGAGATTCTTCCTTTATTTTTGTTAAAGGAAAAGGTAGTATACAACTTGATGGTGGTAGTATCCAAGATGCGCTCTTTGTTCCTAACATCACTACAAATTTTCTTTCTGTTTATCAAATTTTTCATTCTCGGTCAAGGGAAAATAGTGAATTTTACACCACATGGGGTAGAATTACAAACTTCTTTTCATCCTTATCCACTTGTTGCTCATGGTATTGTTGATAATATTTCTAGATTATATCACTTTGATGGTTTTGATGACACTTATTCTATAGGGATAGGATTGGTTTATCATGCGATTCAGAGAGTAAGCTTTAGCATGAAAGATTTGGACATCTTAATTATAGATCTGTGAAGGAGTTGAGCACTCATTGTATGGTAGATGGTCTTCCTAGAGTTTCTTGTCTTTAGGTAGTTTTATTTGGCTATGCATTAGGGAAACAACACCAAGATTCATTTCCTAATAATTTTTCCAAGATATTTTCTTCACCACTTGAGCTTGTGCATAGTGACTTGATGGTTTTTCCTACCCCCTCTTTCAATAGAGCTAAGTATGCGTATTTAATTTTATTTTCTAAAGTAAAAAAGTGATGTTTTTCATAATTTAAAGTCTTCAAGACTTTGGTCAAGAAATAATCTTCGAGTTGCATAAAGAACCTTCACACTTGATAATGGGGGAGAGTACAACAATGAGTTTTCTTATTTTTTGGAAACTCAAGGCATTATTCACGAGTATTTTGTTCCTCATACTCCACAACAGATTGGCTTAGCAAAATAGAAGAATAAAACTTTGAAGAAAATGGGAAACTATATGATGCATTTTAGAGATTTACCTCCTTTCTACTGGGCAGAAGCAATTAATTGTGCTAACTACATTCAGAATCACACACCACACTAAGCACTTGAACATTTGAATTCAAATGAAGCTTGGTCTAACACTAAACTAGATGTCTCATTTTTTTGACTCTTTGGGAGCCATGCTTGGGCTTTTATGCCAAAGAAGAAAAGGAAAGCTTTGGATAAGAAGAGAAAACCCTTGATATTTGTAGGGTATTGTGAGGACATGAGAGCTTATCAAATTTTAGATCTTGATACTCATGATGTTATTTTTCAAACACATGTTTAGTTTGATGAGCACTTCACTCCTCATGATTCTTCATCTTCTTCCATGCCTCCTTCTTCTTTATCTCATCTTGAGGATCCTTTATTTGAGGAGGTTATAGATGTCGTTGAGGATCCTATTCCCACTGATGTTGTCACTATGCCTAAGTGGGATCATACTACATTTTATGAGGCAACACCTTTCATACATGATCTTCCACCCACTAGGCATCATCATACACATTCTATAGGTTCTAGACTTTTGTGTCAGGCATTTTCTGAAGATACACAATATTTTTCAAAGGATCATGAGATACAGGAGTGGGATGATGCGATGTCAACTAAGTATTCTTCCTTGATGAAGAATCATACTTAGGATTTGGTATCTCTTCCTAAAGGAAGAAATATGGTTAGGTGTAAGTGGGTATACTGAACCAAATACAGAGTTGATGGGTCCATTTACAAGTATAAGGCTCGTCTTGTTGCAAATGGTTTTCAAAAGTTGAAGGTATTGATTATCGTAAGAATTTTACACCCATTGCCAAGATGGATTATGTACACCTTGTACTTGATATTACTACATCACAGGGGTGGCCTGTATACTAGATGGGCATGAAGAGTTTCTTATTTCATGGAGATCTACAAGAGGAAATATGTGGACACCTATAATTTAGCTCGAGCAATTTAAATACTTAAATTGCGCTAATTATATCCTTTCCCACAAATTGATGACATATCATCAATAAATGCTCATTTTCTCTTCTATCACCATTAATTAGTTACATTATGTTAATTAATTAACTCTTCTATCCAAAAAATACACCAATTAACAAACTTCTGTTAATTAATCCCCTTTCTATCTAGACTAATTAATTATTATTAATTAATTAGTTTCCTCTTCCATTTAATCAATAAATCGTCATTTATTTGATTAAAATCCCCTCATAACATAAATCATACTAACTATTCCTCTAAAAAGCTTCTATAAGCTTGCACACCTATTAATTAATCACTTTGGTTAATTAATAAATCCCCTCAAACCCCATGAGTCACTAAAGGACAAAATAAACTCTCCTAAGGTTGACTCAACCCCCTTTCAACCATCCTTATCCACAACTAACCCAACCTCTCCATTTGTCCCACATAAAGATGGATGTAGAGATTCTTTTATCCATTAGACTATAAAAGGAGCCCTCCTCCTACCTTTCTATTTACACCTACATTCCTAAATGAGCATAGAGCATACACTATAGCCATTTTATCATCTTTGAAGCATTCTTCCATTAGAAGAGCTAGCCTTCTCCATTTCTTACATTCATCCACCCAAGTTTTGAATTCATATGGAGATATGTCAAATGGTCTTGTAGTCATGATTTGAAAAGACTCGATTCTTAGAAACCTTTGGATTTCAAGCACATAATCAACTCTTTGATTTCTAGAGATATACATAGGTTCAATTTGCTCTCATTTAAAGCAATCAATAAGTTAATTTTTTTTTAGCATATTAGCTTGAAATATTCATTTCATGTTTAATGTAGAAATGTTGATAGGTTATATTTTCTTAAGCTCTTAGAATGATGATGCATAGGTTTAGTTTAGCATTGTATTGAAGCTACTAGGTGTCAATTTCAACTTTACTTACATAGCTAGCTATTTCATGCATACATTTGACACTTCGGTGGGAGGGTCCTTAGTCCCTTAACATTGTAGTTCATTTTTGTTGTTTCAATATTTGGCTAACCCTTGATATACACATGTGTGAAATAATGTAATTTTTTTATGATTTTGTTAACCTTACATGTGTGGAGTCTTATTTAGAGCTTTAATTTTGATGGGTTATTGTCAATTTTGAGCTAACATGTTAAAATTTGAAGCTTTTTGAACTTGTTTGTGTCATTTGGCCATATTTTAACGTCATCACCAAGTACATTATTACAGGAGGGCCGTAGGTACACAAAACCATGCACAAGAACACAAAATCACACACAGGAACTAATCTCAGCACACACACACATATTATTTCGTATTGTACCATCGCTGCTGCCGGAAACTTGTTAGGTTAGTGAAGTCACCCTAAAGGTAGTGTAGGAACCCTAAAGGTAGCATAGGTACCCTAAAGCTAGCGCAGCACACTAAAAGTAGTGCATGCACGCATTTTCCAAAGCATAGACACAAAAATCCTAGTGTAGGCACACAAATCCTAGTGCAAGTACCATTATGTTATCCCACACTCCACTACAATATTGTACCTTTTTGTTAGACCATCAAGGCACCCATTTCCCAGTGTAGGTACACAAATCCTAGTGCGCAGAACAATTATGTTAGCGTACACACACACCACCAAAGAAGATCTTGTACCTTTTTTTAGACCAGCACAAGCACCCATATGCTAGTGCAGGCATCTCTCAGTGTAGCACACATGCACTGTCATAGCTTTTATACCTTCAGGCACGCACACACCGAACTATGTTTATTAGTAATCTTAGGAGGCCATAATTTTTTCTCCCAAAATCGAAACAACTTTGTTTTTGTTACGTTGGAAAGGTATTGAAGTGAAATACACAGTGGAAACATAAATTTTGGGTTTTAAGTTACCAAAAATTTAAGGTTGTAATTTTTAGTAAACTACTCATTTCTACCATGTCTAAATTCTTTTGAAAATTTGGCCTTTGATGTTATAACACCTTGTAAGTTTTATTTTGAATATAAATTCTGTTTTGTAGGGTGTTTTTACATTTTTATGGTAATTTGACTTGTTCAAAAGGGTAATGAACATTGCATGTTTAATCATGAGATTAGAGTCATGTATGCTCTTCCCTCGCACCTTTTAGGTGATCTTGGGAATCATAAACAATTTCTATGTCTCTTTTTGTTTTGAAAAATGCTTGTTCTTAAAAGAATGAATGTCAAAGTTGGTTAAAATGAAAAATATTTCATTTGAACTAAGTTTTTTCCATTTTTGATTTCATAGTTGGATTCTACATCATGTATGCTCTTCTCTTGCGTCTTAGGATGATCTTGAGAATCAGAAACAATGTTTTATCCTCTTTTGTGTTTTTGGAAAATTACTAATCCGTTGTGCAGAACCACAAATGCTTGTCAAAGAAAGGTGGAGTTGAAACAAAACTAAACTACTAATACAATTTCCGTGCAGGTTGCCAAAAGGTGTTCAAACAAACCACATCAAATTAAACAAGATAAAAAACACACCATAATCATCACACTGTATTTGTAGGTTTGGATAAGGGTACACCCCATCCGCTTAAAACTAGGACATAACCCATTTGGCATAATCCTTAAGCTACAACAATGGGGGTGGTCATAGGAACCCCAAAGTAGTCCATGTAAGAGGGAACCTTGTGGACAAAACGGGAAGTGCTCGCATAACCTACTTGACTAGTATTACCATTTTTGAGATTTAGTGTCAAAGGTATCTGTATCGTGACCCCGGTGAGAGTACACGATGGATGCATCTATTTCCCAATGTGCTTAAATGGGGTAAAGTAAAGCCGAGATACTCCAAGAATTAATCAAGCAGTGTGACGTTTTTGGTAAATCGAGCTCGCTCTTAGATACTTTATGACACCTAGTTGAGTGAACCACCTAGCAAGCTATCTTTTACCAGGATCTAACTTAGACCATATCAAAACCAATTTTATTTGAGAGCTATCATTCATCACGAAATGTGTGAAGTGTTACTTTTGCTTATTTTTTCACTTACCCTAAGGAAAATTGAAACTCGCCAAATTGAGGCCAACATTTTTCAACACCAATTAATCTACTTCCTTCACTTTCTTTTGATACTTTGTTGATTAAAAGAAGAGTGAATACCCTTGTTTTGTTAATTCAATCTATTCACCACTTGTTTGTCTGTTTATGCTCATCCATGTTTGCGGCTGAGTTGTTAAACATATAAAATGTGTGGAGATAGTTTCATATCATTGGTAGCCTTTTTTATCGTAATACCCAAGTTAAGATCGTCATCATAGTTAGGCTTGATTCATCACTTGATTATCCTTCGAGGTGTTATCTTGCTTATATCGTATCACCACAATTTTGACACTTATGTCTTGTTTCTTGCAAACTCAACCTAAGTGTCTAGATTGTAATGTTAGGCTACATGAATCGTAACAATTCCTTGGTATACTCTAGCCTTAGTTTTATTTCAAACATTACCTCAATTTTGAAAGGTGTTGTTGTTACCTTTGTGCACATCGTATTAATATTATTTCGATACTAATACCTTACTTTTCCGTAAATTTTGGTTAACGTATCTTAGTGGTATTGTTGCATTGTTCATATTCGTAACTTCCACTTTTTTGAGATTTAGGTCTTGGTTGGATTTAAACTTGCTTTTAATATACCTTGTTTGGAAATTGTATAAACATTTTTTTATTTCTTACGTCTTGATTTTTTTAACTTGGCATAATAAAGTGACATTATGTTGATCATTTTACACCAACCTACCTTTGACAAACATTTTGCATTAGGAGTATTTCCTTGTAGATTGGATTTGGTTTTTGAACTTGTGTGCTTATTCTTGTGTTTATCCCTCTTATAAACTCATTTCTAGGAGAATCCTTTGGGTATTTGATCATCTTGATCTTATTGTTTTTGCTTAATTTCATGATAATTTTTGAACACATCTTTCAAAACTTGTCAAATACATTTTGTATCAAGAAACTTTTACATCAATCAAACATAGAAAATATTTCCTTTGTATCCTTTATGTTGCTAAAATTTTGATCAATACTTTGACATTTATATCTCCAAAACTTTTTGGATTATCATTCTTGAGTCATCACAATGTATTTATCCCTTAGCTTCCCTTTGGGAAAATTGCACAAACATCCCCATCTTTACGAAATGTCTAGTTGGTTGTCGTTATGCTACCCAAATCAACATGCAACCTTATTCTCTTTGAATAATTTTGATCATACAATATAGGTCTAGGAATTTGAACCCAAAGACGTGCCAACAATGAATGATTATCACAAGGTCCCTTATACATATGACAATAAGGAATCAAAGTTTCAGTGTTCACATCAAAAGACACCCATCATGACCAAACCTCATTTGGTTCTTCACGCTAGAGAACCCATTCGGGTAACCCATTCCCCACCTTCATCTCATAGTCGGTGGTATGGTTTGGACATTTCTGATCAAAATTATTATTCGAGTTCCCCCCACTCTTCTTCTGATTCTAATCCAAACATTTCCTCTTCTTTTAAGGATTCCAATCCAAATATTTCCTTTGATTCTTCTGATGATTCAGATCCAAACTACTATTCAAATTCATCTAATTCAACTCCTAAGTCGTGGTCCTCCCCTTCTTTGTAGGGCCTCTATTATCAGTCACCTAAACAATGTTATCCTTCTCTAAAGATTTGTGTCACCGAAAATTCTCTTCATCATTCATCTAATGTGACTCCTACATCGCGGTCCTCCCTATCTTTATAGGACCCTCTTCATCATTCATCTAATGTGAATCCTACATCGCAATCCTCCCTTTCTTCACAGGACCCCTTTTATCAGTCGCCTCAATGAAGAATTATGCCTTTGAAGATATGTGTGACTCCAAATCCCTCTAATCAAATACCTAATACAATTCTTAAATCGGGATCCTTTCTTTTTGTGCGGGACCCTTGTTATTATTCAACCAATGTGATTCTTGAATTACAGCCCTCCCCTTCTTCGCAAGACCTTCTTCATCAATGACCCCCACAAATTATTCCTTCTTTGAAGATTCATGTGACTCAAATTCATTCTAGTTAAACATTTGAATCGACCCATGCATCGCAATATGTAGAATTTGGACTTAATCTTGCTAGTTTACAAACTATATACCATCCTATAGGTAGGTCCACACCACCTTCTTCTACTCCCGAGACATCTAACACCACATATTATTTGTCCCCCATGTAATCTTATTCTATCAATCATAATCAAACATCTTCTAAGTCTTCCACACCAATTAAACCTCTTTCTTCCACTTGACCTATGGTGGTCGATTGAGAACTCAAACCGATTGACCTATTTTAGAATGAAGAAAGAATCAGGGCATTTATAGGGGCACATGAAGATATTCCTTTAGAATATTATGAGCAAGGATTCTCTTTAGACTTCCATGCATCTACATATTGTGAGGAAAATCTTGATTCATTTTATCAAGAAACGAAGGAAGATCCTCAGATCATGCAACATGATCTTCCTATTATTCTTCCATCTTCACATTCCTCATTATGTGATGACACTCTTGGGTCTTGCATTGATCCATGGCCTATCTTTTCATCATCCAATTCTTCTTTACATATCACAATTCCTCAATCGAAATCACACTTTGGGTCATTTCAAAGTAGCCCATCACCTTCTTCTATATATAGGCCATGCCAAAGTATCCATTCATCATCTACTTGTCGGTATCCTTCGGGTATCCCATTACCTTCTATTCTCGGGCCACGTCTAACTAGCCCCTTATATTCTATGTATGGATCACCCTCGGATAGTCCATCATCTACTATTCTTGGGCCACATCCTTGTAACCCATCATCTTACATCTATGGGTCATTTTTAGTATCCCTTCTTCTTTCTATTCTTGGGCCACATCCTAGTAGCCCTTCATCTTCTATCTATGGCTCACCTCCCGGTAGCCCATCTTCTTCAATCCTTGGACCATATCCTTTTCATCCATCACATTATTCTTCTACCAAATATTGTGGCAAGCCCACCACCATTCCTCTCATCAATTATAAATGTCCATGTTCTTCTCTCACTTCTTAGGATCAGACAAGTCAAGCATTATCTTATAATAAATCCAGACATGTTCTTTATCAAGCTAAGATCAAAACTCTAAAGAGCTCTAAAGCTCCCAACAACTCAAAAAATTATAAAATTCAAAATCAAATGTGATTATAGAATGCACACCAACGTACCCATCAAGTATGGCACAAAGTGTAGAAACATATGGATAGGGAACTTAAAATCCCACATATGAAACTCATGTTTCAAAATAAGTCAAAGTCATTTATTGATTGTGAACTCACCATGATCATCAAGATGGGGGATAATATCACTATTGATAAAAAACATGCGTAGTCTCCTTATCAAGGAATTCACACACATCATTGTTGGATCCTATCATGTAGATTAAAATTGTTGGTCCCAACTTTCAAAAATAACAAAATCATTAAAGAGTTCAAAATTTTAAAAAAATTCATAAAACAATTCAAAAATACAAAAATGAGAAAACATTAAAACATTACAAAAACAAATCAAAGGTACGAAGATCAAACATTACAATCGTGTATTCCTCTACAAGTCATCGACGTTCTTTCCTCCCTTTCTTTCATATTCCTTTGTAGGTCATACACTATTTTCATCCTTTGATGTTATTATGGTTAGCCTATTCGCATTCATTTTGTGACATTTATCTTTATGGTATCCGTTTGACCTCGGTCTTTTATCACCTTGGTAAATTAAAGAATTACTGACCTCTTAGAGATATTAGCACTATCTACATATAATAAACTTGTTGGGAAGAATTTTTGGGTGTATTTGTTGACACTATCCAATGTCTTCATCATAATCACTTCCACATCCTTCCATCTAGCCATTAGTGGTTCTTAACCCCTTTTCAAACAAGAGAGACAAAATAAGTTTTGTAAAGAAAAAGAATCAAAATCAATCAATCAAAAAGAAAAAGAAAATTAATATATAACTCTCTCTTGGGGTATTTCCAATAATCTCTACCAGGGGCTATGGATGCCTGATCGCAAGAGAGCAATGTTGTGATTAGAATCAAATGAATTTATATCGGGGATATGGACACTGGATGGTAGCGAAGCAATGTAAAACTCTCCTTCTATAATCCATTCACAAATCACCTTTCAAACTAAATCATTCTTACACATTGGCTAGTGTCTTCACTTATTATGTATCAACTCTTTTCTTCTAGAGGTAATTCATTTCCAAGTTCACATACTTGATCTCGATGAGTAAACGGGATTAATATGTTACCAAGTGTTACTTTTTGGACCTTATTTAAACTCTTTCTTTGGCGCATGTCTTGTCTCAAGATTTGTACCTTTGGCTAATCACTTTTCATCAATCACCTTTTAAATCTTTTCATAGCATCCTTTGTTCTTTGAAATCGGTTATAACATCCATGTGTATAGGATGACCTTTTTCTAATTTTTGGAGACCTTTGTCCCCCTTTAATAAATAAAATTACTACTTATTTTATCTCATGTGTTTATTGGCCAGCTTACACTAGGGGCATCCTTTCTTCCTCATGATTTAACCTATTTTATGTTGGCCTTGATCCCCCTTCTACGTGTGAGGAGTTTATATTTGAATAATCCCACCTAATCGTTGGATCATATCGCATCTTCACTTTCTCGTATGCGTGGAATTCTGCCTTGTACATCCCATCTATTGTTGGGGGCATCCATGTTTCTTGGTTTCCTATACATAGCTTCAGAAAACTGTTAGAAAATAAAAAAACATTCAAATATGTTGAAAATCACAAAAACATTCAAATATGTTTCTAAAAAAAAAAACAATAAAAATCATCCTATAAAATGTCACTCTCTGGTTCTTTCCTATTCTTATACACGGCTCGTAGATCATCTTGATCTACCTCTATCAACAAAGCTATATTTCTTACAATTTTTGTACTCTGGGGCACAATGAGTTGCTTGGTACTATTTCATAGTGCATGATTACTTTTCATAGGACCCAAGTGTTCTCCATTATTCCCCTTGCATGTATCCTTACTGGGAACCATCTTTTAATCCTTGTTATTAATTCACAAGTTGAAATCAAATATTGATAACAAAAGAATTATATTATGTTTCTCTATTAGGATAGCTTGTTTAATTTCTCGTATTGAATTGCATTATGTATATTACAAGGAGTTAGGAATCATTTACTTTCTCATATTGTATTGCATTTTGTATGTTGCATGGAGTTGGTATTTTCAGCAATGGATAATTGTTTATAGTATGGATTTTTATGTCATTCTACTTTTGTCATATGCTTATATTTTTAATAAGGACCGATGACGTAGATATTTGACAATATGATGACACTAAAGTTGTTTCAATACATTGGAAGAAATCTAGCTCTTTTCTTCCCATATTCATTCCTCTTCTACATCACTCTCCTATAAACACTATTCTTATGATTCACCGGGGCATCCTACTCCAACTTATTCTTCTATACATTTCTCTCACCTTTTCGATCATTGATTGCCTTCTTTCATCACCCCATCGAAACTCGAGGGGAATCTCTCACTTATACTAATTTTTCTTCTATGCATTCAAAATTTTATCTATCAACTATCTTTGAAGTGGCGTCATTTACGCCACCCCAAAGAGGAAAAATGTAGATATCTATAATTTAGCTCGAGCAATTTAAATACTTAAATTACACTAATTATATCCTTTCTTGCAAATTTATGAAATATCGTCAATAAATTCTCATTTTCTCTTCTATCACCATTAATCGTTACATTACGTTAACTAATTAACTCTTCTATCCAATAATACACCAATTAATGACCTTCCGTTAATTAATCCCCTTTCTATCTAGATTAATTAATTAGAATTAATTAATTAGTTTCCTCTTCCATTTAATCAATAAATCGTCATTTTATTTGATTAAAATCCCCTCATAACATAAATCATACTAATTATTCCTCTAAAAAGATTCTATAAGCTTCCAAACCTATTAATTAATCACTTTGGTTAATTAATTAATATCCTCAAACCCCATAAGTCACTAAAGGACAAAATAAACTCTCCTAAGGTTGACTCAACCCCCTTTAACCATCCTTATCCATAACTAACCCAACCTCTTCATTTATCCTACATGAAGAGGAATGTAGAGATTCTTTTATCCATTAGGCTATATAAGGATCCCTCCTCTTACATTTCTATTTACACCTACATTCCTAAATGAGCATAGATAATAGACTATAGCTATTTTATCATCTTTGAAGCATTCTTCCATTAGAAGAGCTAACCTTCTCCATTTTTACATTCATCCACCCAAGTTTTAAAGTTGTATGGAGATATGTAAAATGGTCTTGTATCCATGATTTGATAAGACTCGATTCTTAGAAACCTTTGGATTTCAAGCACATAATCAACTCTTTGATTGCTAGAGATCTACATAAGTTCAATCTCATCTCATTTAGCATTCAATAAGAGATAGAAGTTAATTTTTTTAGCATATTAGCTTGAAATATTCATTTCATGTTTAATGTAGAAATATTGATAGGTTATATTTTCTTAAGCTCTTAGCATGATGATGCATAGGTTTAGTTTATCATTGTATTGAAGCTAATAGGTGTTAGTTTCAACTTTACTTACATAGCTAACTATTTCATGCATACAAAATATACAGGAAACCCAACTAGATTTGTGCAGATTCTTCTCTTGTTTGTAGGATTTGAAGGTCTCTCTATGGTCTCAAACAAGCCCTTTGGGCTTGGTATGAGAAGATGGATTCTTTTATTATATCTATTGCTTTTTTTTGTTGCTCCGATCATATAATGTATCTCCAACATGTTAGTGAGGATATTGTGATACTTTTCTTGTATTTTTATGATCTTTTACTTATTGAAAGCTCTTCTTCCTAGATTCAAAATATTCGAGGGATATTTCTACACGCTTTAACATGATAGATCTTGGGTTATTGCATTATTTCCTTGGATTGCAGATTTCTCGATAGATTCAGGATTCATTTGATTCGGTAAAAGTACACTCACGATCTTCTTCGGTGCTTTGATATGGTTGATTGCAAGCCAAGTCCACATCCTTTTCAGTATGGGGTTACTCTTACTTCCACATATACCACACCACTTTTGATCCTTCATTGGATAGGAAGTTGGTTGGGAGTCTCATGTACTTGACCCATACTTTCCCTGATATTTTATTTGTAGTAGGGATTGTATCTTGGTTTGCACATTATCCTCATAGTAGTCATTAGCAGGCTACTAAAAGGATTTTGTGCTATTTGCATGGCACTTCCCACTTTGGCCTACACTACACTAGGGGTTTTACTCGATTAGTTGGGTAAGAGATTTAGATTGGGCATGTTGTATTGATGATAGGAAATCCACTTTTGGACATCTTTTTTTCTTGGTTCTTCTCCTATTGCTTGGGCATGCAAAAAGTGATAGGCTATTGCACTTTCATCTTCAAAGGCATAGTATAGGGTAGTAGGTACAACAATTCAATAGATTCTTTGGATTCAACAGTTATTGATAAAGTTCATATTCCCACGAGGATTCATGTTGTACTTTGGTGTCATAACCAAAGTGCAATTCACATTTTTTTGCAACCTTGAGTTGAGCACCAACGAACCAAGCATATTGAGATACACATCCACTTCATTCATCAGCACATTCAGGATGGATTTCTTTGCTTGGATTACATTCTCGACACAATAATATGTTGTGGACATATTTGTGAAGCCTTTTGCATCACCTCGCTAACTTGAGTTACGTGGAATGCATGGGGTTTTGAAAGTTGTTCTTGGGGGATGTTTGTGAGAACATATTCCTTCTTATTCTTCTTATTCTTTCTCTTTCCTTATATCAATATTATTTCCTTCTTTTGGTTCGATATTTCTTCATGGATATATTGTACATGAGTACCTCATCAAGCCTAGTTTGTGGGACTCATAGTGTGGACATGCCACTTTATTTTGGCCCCTACCTTCACTTTAGGGGGTGTTAGAGTAGGTATTTTCCTTAGCTCTTGTTCACCTAGGTATTGTATTTACCTTTATTTTATTTATCGCCACCCACTTATGTGTGTGGATATTTCTTTTTATTTATTTAGATATTAGGGGATATTATCTAGTTGTTAGCTATAGTTATTTCATTGATGTATGGTATTGACTAGATATTTGATGTCTAGTTCTCTCCTAAATCTATGGTCTTAACTAGTTCTTTCCTTGATTTATGGCTTGATGTATGACCTTGACTGATTCTTAGATTGTTATCCCTTGCCTATATAAGAAAGTCCCATCCCCGTTTTATTTCCTTGAGTTCCATAATAATATATGATATTTCTTCTCATTTGTTTGCAAATGTTTATGTAAAGTTATTCTCGGTGAATTTTTTCATCTTTTTGATCATGGTCTTTGATTATCATCTTTTTCTTGGCTTGGTACGATCTGGTTATCATTCCTTTTATATATGATCATCATACTACACACAAATATTTTATTTTGAACAACAAAGAAAAGGCTTTGATGTATGAGGAACATATTAATGGAACTTTGTGTCTTTAATTTGTTGATCTCATTGCTTTGTAAGAATAGTTAGTTTCTTATAATTGAATGTGGAACTACTATGGTTATGTTTTGTGAGAATATGATAGTTCCTACTCACAACATTAACCCTCTCTCCTTTTTTCCCAACCCCCTTCACTCCAATTTTCTCCCTTGTACTATGTATAAGAACTCTTCTATAGGTTTAGTGGATTGTTCCTATGTGATCCCGACCTTTGGACAATCCCACATATTTAGATAGTTTACATTCAATAATGGGAGCCTCTCCACACCCAAGAAGTAGGGGATTATCCCCATGATCATTGGTGGAAACACCTAATTTGTAACACAAAAAATTATTTCACCAACACTATTCATTTTCCCATACCGAGTTACTTTATTACATTTACTCACCATGAATAGTTTATTAATACGATTAAATACATAAACCTATTTATTTATGTTTCATTGGTATCCTTTTTTTACATTTCTTTATTCATTTTGTTTTGATTATTCTAACTGAATTAATGAAATAAAAAATAAACACGTAACTTAAGAAGTTATCAAATTTAATTAATAAATCAGATTTATAATTATATTATCTATTTTTAAACTCTAATAATAAGATAAGTCACAAACTAGATTTCAAATAAGGACAAATATCCCAAAATTTATTAATAATGATTCACAATAATAAGCAGGAATAATACATTGGGAAATAATGCCCTTTTTAATATGTGATGATATTTCAATCACATAAACTAATTGACTAAAAATTATCCTTTCGTATTTACTTCCAAATCAACTCATGACAAAAAAACTACACAAATTAATCTAAACAATTAATTCAAGTATGTCAACATTTTCTGCAAATTTGTTTTTATCACCGAAAAATAACACCCTCCGATATGGCATATAAATGTGGATGCATAATCAACATTTTCTAGTAGCATGGGACCATCTCTCATAATTTGGGAGTTGCTTTACTTGAGATGGACCTCCAGAGATGGCTAATTCCTCTTCCTATTCCTAATGCTAAACTACTCCTAGAAGTGAAAATGCAACTAACTAATCCTAATCTAATAATGCTAAGGAACCAGGAGAGAGAGGGTTATAAATAAGCATGAAAATGAAATCATACACTAAAAGAGGTGATAACACCAAAAAGGGGGTGAAAATGTCCCCTCTTGAAGAAGAAAGAGAAGAAAAATATAGTAGGGAGAAGCCAAATAGTTGTGACAGACTCCAAGGAAAATTTTACCTCTTGATCTCCTTGAAACACAATTAGATAAAACTACAATTGAGTAAAACATATACATAATCTACCGTAAATAATAGAGAGGAAGGGAAAATACAATAAAACAGAGATGCTAGTGTTGGAAAAAATACCAAAAACACAAATTTTATTTTTTTTCGAATATGCACATTCCATTACATTTGATGGACATGGTCATAACATAACAAGGTCGTAGCTCATTAGTGTTAAGAAAAAAATTGTGAGTTTCCCCACATTCTAGAATGTCTCCTTCTCAAATGAGAAGTGTATAATATATATATAATAAGTGATTAAGAGAGAAGATAAGAAGAATCCTAAAATTCCCCATTCACCCACAAAAAACATGCATTAATTCACTATAAAAAAGCATGGGATACCTACCAAATCCATTCCCCAATCTCCTTTTCCTTGTGGAAGAAGAAAAATGACCATACCGCATTAAATTTTGGAAGTTGGGCTGCCTGGAACTATTCATTTAAATACTGGAGAAATTTTCCACATTTTCACTAATTTATCCCCATCTAAATTAAGAAATTTCTTTAGTGTAGAGGATGTCAAGAGATTTCTAAAAAGTCCAATTTTATGAAAATTGGAGCTCTCGGGGTCAAAAGTTATGGCCATTTACTATCTTCCTTGTTTAGCGGGAATTTGAGGTGACTTTGCTTAGGGAACCGAGATTACATTACTATTTTAGCTCTATGGAGCTTACATTGATTTTTTATCTCTACCAAGCTCATTTCCCACTCAACTCTCCTTTTCTTTCATCCTGCGAGGTTGAGGGATGCCCCAACTCTCAGATTTGTTTTGAGCTTTACTTGGATGAATGAGCCCCCAATACTCTTAGCTAGCACTAGTCTAAAACCTAAGCTACTCTCCTCATTGGATTTCCTTTGCTTTAGGGGGTTTGGGGGTTTATTTGCTCAAGATTTGACCTAGCCATTACTTCACGCTTTTCCAAGTCATTTTCCCACTTACTCCCTTCACCACCTTGTTTTTTGCGAGATTTTGGGGCAACTTGACTCGAATAACCAAGATTCAACTACTTTACCTCATCTAAGCCTATTTCTCAACTTGCCGAGTTTCAAGGCCATGAGATCGTCGATCTCTTATACATCCCTACCTCATTTTTGAATTTTTTTTAGTTTTTCCTAACTTTCTCTAACTATTTGGATTTTCCTTGGATTGGGAAGTTAGGAAAATAAAGTAGAATGCCCCAAAACCAATTTTCTCATTTTATCCATTTCTCTCAAATTTGGGTAAGTATTGAACTCGAAGTCTAGGAGAAGGTAAATTGCATCCAAATGGTTCCAAGTGCCCAAAACCAAGAAAATTTACCTTATTTCTTCCAGATTCATCATTGAAACTCCATGAAACTGCCCAAGTCTAGTTTTTTCAAGTTGTCTAATTTTGCAAGGGTGTAAAAATGGATAACAACTCTATGAAAGATAGATAGTTATGGGTCAGTTCATAAGATTTGGCATGAGTCTACATACTATTATTCTATGATGTAATTATAACAAAATAACATAATAAGAGATGGCTAAGATTATTCTTAATCAATAATTTATAATCCTAAACTCCATATTTTATATTACGAAATATACTTATAACATATAATAATGATAATTCATAATTATATCTAAAATTATGTCCATTGTTATTGTATACAACCAACAAAATATAACTTATAAATTTAGACAATAATGGAACATTTACTATATCACAAAACATCAATTACAAATGTAATAACTCATTGTATTGTCCAAATTTACTGCTATTAATACCAACTAGCAAGTTCATAATACATTTAGAAAATAATGATAATAGTAAATTTTGTTTCAAAAGAGTTAAACTTCTTGAGGTTGCATCATTCATCCATATCCCGCTTAGAGTTTCAATCATTGAAAAGTAATGTGGTACTTTTATCCTAGAGACTCTTTTGAGTTGACTGTACATATTTAACATCAACAATTCCATGCAAGAACTCTTTTAATCATAGCGAAGTTAACCAAATATCTAGTCCCCAAAAAGAGAAAGAGAGTTCATCAAAAGTGACCAAATAATCATCAACTGTTTCACATATATCAAAAACAAGTAATAGAAGCATACATAAACCTTTATACCATTTCTAAGATTCTTCCCTACTAAATTCCAAAATATTCATGCTCAAAATTGGGTCATGATACATATATACCAACAATAATAACCCAATATAATCATAGTTAATTAACTCCATTACATCCATGAAGGATAATAATATGAAACAAAAACCAATCCATACTATATAAAACCATATTTCCCCCAAAACCGAGTCTAGTTTTTAAGCAAAAACAGAAACCCATGTAATCTATGCACTCTGAAGGGTATTTCCTCCACCATTTACCCATTTAAAAACAAGAGAACAAAATCAATAATGCTCGGGGAATGATCCATAACCAAATGATAACAACAATTCTCAAAAGAGATCTATAATTGAATGATAACATTATTGCTCCAAGAAGATCTATAAAAACTAAATAAAAAAATGCTCTAAGAAATATATTTTTAACTTAACTAATTTGTTTTCATTTCCTATAATCTCCCATTATATTTTTCCATATTTCACACAAAAATCCCAACCAAACGGATTCGAGAATAATAACAATACTATAAAAAGATCTAGAACAAACTTACTTTCATTTCCAAAATCATAATAGCCAAAATCAAAAATTGTATTAAGAGAAGGAACAATAATAACAATACTCTATAAGGAGTTGTAATAATTACCTTTGAAATCATTTTTATTTCACAAACTACCTCCTTGTTTTATTTTCCATATCCTAAAAAACCCAAATTCAAAAATGAGTTTAGAGAATGAATGGTAAAAGTAATGCTATAAAAGGAGTTTTAAATAAATATAATTATCTTTCCATATTTCTCATATCAAACCAAAAACATATGCAATCACAAGATCTCACATAACAATAAAAAACCCAAAACATATTCATTTCCAGTTTTCACATAATAACCAAACCAGAAAACATAATCGAATGATATCAATAATTCTCTAAGAAGGAGCTGAAGCTAACTTCTTATTTATTTTTGCAGATCATGCATAATAATCCAAACCCAAGACCAAAATGTATTCTAAATAATAACAACAATGCTCAAATCAAGTTTGTTTTTATTTCACACAACCTTCTTATATCATTTTCTAGAACTTATGTAATGATCAAAACCCAAAACATATTCACTACTTCCTTATTCATTTTTCAAGATTTCACAAACCAAAACCCACAAATAATGTATTCAAATTTCAAATAATAAACCAGAGCCAAAAATGCATTCAATTATATGATCAGAATTATAGTAATATTGAGATTAGAAATACCCTTGCATGCATTTCTTTCCTCCAAACTTCTCTTTGATTTCCTAAGTTTAAGGCTTCCAAACACTACTAAATCCTTTAACAACATATTTAAATAATAAAAATTCTATGATAACAAGAACAACAACAATAACTCACATATGCAATAGTCACCAAATAGACTTCCCCCAAAAACTCCGTACACAACCCACAACCGAGCTCCCAAAAACAAAACAAATACAAATGAAACAATGAGATTAATACATGCCTTATCTTCCTAAGGAATCTTCTGGTTTCCAAGGATTCTGAATTTATTTCCCACCTACTCCTTCTAAACTTCCCATTCAAGCTCATGTCTAATCAAACAAATATTTTTAAAATAACAAACCTTACTAATCATATGTTACCATTATTCCATGCAACTTAGATATTAACCCGAGTGTAATATCTTTCAAAATACATAACAATGTCACGTAACTAATCATTTAACTCCTCAATGCATGGCATATTATGCCAAAAGGGTTTGTGTGTGTGTGTGTGTATGGTAAATGGTCTATGACCAATAACATGACATTCAATAACAATATACACACACACACACACACAGTATATATGTATATATATATATGTATGTATGTATGTATGTATGTATGTATGTATGTATATGTATATATGTGTGTGTGTGTGTTTGTGTGTCGTGTGTCTGTGTGTGTATATATTATAAATATATACATATACATATATATATATTTATAATATATACACACGATCTATATATATATATATATATCATTAATTTATTAAATTATCAACAAACACTTCATTTCTTGACATGTAATAACACAAACCAAAAAAATCTTATTAAGAAATTAAACATGGGATATTACATACTTCCCCTCTAAAAATAATCATGATCCCGATGATTTAATTATAACCATTGCTAATATATCAATCATAAGCAAAATTCATAAATAAAATAAAATTGTAGAACACAATTCATTTCTTTCATCAATTGAATTTTTTCCTAGAATTTAACCAAACGAAGTTCTAAAACTTTGTTTTATCAGCCTTATCTCAGCAAGAATTTCCTAAAAATTCTTACGATATAGCTTAAATTGTCATTTATTTCTAATAGGTGTCAAATAATATTCAACAAATCCAACAAAATTATCAAAAATAACAATTTTGATCACTTCAACAAGAAATAAAAATCAATAATCATATCATTCATATTCTTCCAAGTTGCATTTTTTTAGAATATTGGTGCGATTGGACCTTACATAGAGTAAATTATCAATTTCTATGAGGTAATTTGTAAATTTCTGAAAGGAACGATAACCAGATTGTACCAAGCTAAGAAGACAGATGTTAATCAAACATCACAATCAATAAGATGAAATAAATTCACCATAATAACTTTACATATACCTTTACAAATAAATGAGTAGCAATGTCATACATTATTATGGAACTCAATGTAATACATTGAGAATGGTCCTTGCTTAAATATGTAAGGAATAACAATCTAAGAACCAATCAAGGTCGTAGATCAAGCCATAAAATAAGGAAATAACTAGTCATCGAAAAACTAGTCAAGATGATAGATTTAGGAGAGAAATAGACATAAAAGATCTAGTCAATACCATAGATCAAGGAAAGAACTATAGCTAACAACTATATAATATCTCCTAATATCAAAATAAGATAAAAGAAATATCCACACACATAAGTGGGTGAGGATAAATACAATAAAGGTAAATAAAGTACCTATGTGAACATGAGCTAAGGTAAATACCTACTCTAACACCCCCCCTCAAGTGAAACTAGGGGCCAAAATAGAAGTGGCATGTCCACGGTATGAGTCCCGGAAAATAGGCACGATGACGTACTCGTGTACAATAAGCTGGAAAAAAGGGACACCGTAAGACACCCAAAACCAGTAATAATAAAGTAAAGAGAGTAGAGACCTGCTCTAAGGCATCCCAAGAAGCTTAGCTCAAAAAACTCATATAATGCTGAAGAAGTTTGGTGTGCACTGTGGTCTAAATCCACCGCTCGATCACAAAAATAAAAAAACAACTGACACTGGGTTTCACTAGAATAGCTCCATACAAGGAGACTGTCAACGGAGTGATGTCAAAAGTGCAAAAAAACACCAAACATAATTCGATCAACTGCTGCAAATAGGTGTGCCATGATCCAAGAATAAAAACTAAAGAAACAAGGCAAGGACACAAAATCTAGAGTTTCACAATCCAAGAAAAGCCAAGGTAACAATGAAAGGACACAAAACCCGAAGAAGAAGGATCAACATCACCCCTCCCATACTCTTGAATGGGTGGAGTGGCACTATAAATCTGTATGAGTTGTCAAAACAACTACTCGAACACCGATAAACTAACCTTTGGAATGCACTAGAATAAATCCCCCACAAGAGATACATCAACATGCCAAAAGTGTCGAAAATACAGATGTAAAATCTCTCAACAAACAAGAGAGATACACTACACTGCTAAAGAAAAATTCTTAAAACAAGAAGAATTACAATGCATAAGGTATATAAAGTGGTACAAGAGGTCGAATGGTGGAGGAGCCACACTGTAGATTCCTCTCAACAAATTCCTATGTCACCGCAACAAGTGATCAGATA
Organism: Taxus wallichiana var. yunnanensis; assembly: GCA_018340775.1. NCBI lineage: Eukaryota > Viridiplantae > Streptophyta > Pinopsida > Cupressales > Taxaceae > Taxus > Taxus wallichiana. The sequence goes on along the minus strand of CM031237.1, from coordinate 700,989,279 downwards.
TCCACCCCAAATCAACACAAATGGATGAAAAAGATGCTTGCATATGACTTGGTGCAACATGCACAATGGGTGCATGCAAAAGAACATCGAGAATGTGTGTCGGGTTGATCATGTCGATAGCTGAAATCTTAAGTTTCTCAAGCTGAGTGAAGGTGTAGAAGCTGTAACGCCTCCTCTTACTATAGTAAAAAAATAAATAATAGATAAATAAATAAAAGGAATTAAATAAATAAATAAATAAATAAACCGTGATTTCTTTGCTGGGGGCGGTTTTAGGGAAAAGAGTGCCTTTGTAGTTTTTGTTTTGTTTTTTTATGAAGAGGAGATTAGCCACCGCCATAGAAGGAGAGCTTCAAACCTGGTTCTGCACACCCACCAGAGGATTGAAGGAGGCGTGGAGAGGGTTTTGTCAGTCGTGGCAGCTGAAAATGCGTAGGAGAAAGGAAGAAAAAAATGCCTGAAAGAAATGAGTCTTTCAATGCCTTGGTCACCGTTTTTGCTCAGATCTGATCCACTTTGGGCATTTTTTCTTTGTTTTTGTCAAAAATGCTTCACCAGATGTCATCTCTTGGAGTGCCATCACTGTTGGGCCTCCTTCTAGCCTCCTAGCCATGTCAAAGCATTCTCCCGGTCGTGCCAAACTCCCTGCATGGGTTTGTTTTCAACACAAAAAAATGAATTTTTGAACCTGCGTGGGCTTTAACAGCGCAAAAAGATAGGGGTTTTTTCAAATGTTGTAGTCGCAAATGCTTTGAGGGGGGCATTGTTTGTGTTTGACCAAATGAAAGAATGAGACAGCTCTCATGGAATATTCTATTGCAGCATTCAGAAGACACGGGTTCCCTCATCAGGTAGTCACGCCATTTCAACATGCAACAAATAGGTCTCCAACCTGACAAGTTTACATTGCCAGCATATCCCAGCCTATGCACAAAATGGATTTGTTGAAAAGGCTTTAGAATCTTTCAACCAAATGCAAATAGCAGGTGTAAAGCCAAATTTAACAACCTTTTCCAACATTCTCATTGACTGTGCCAAAATGGAGCTCTTGAAACAGAGTATGGACGTCCATCAAAGCAAAATGGAGGAGGGATTTTGTCTGATATTGTTTGTATGAGAGGCAAGGGGCTAAAGTGGGTGTGAATTTGGGGATATTTGATGGAAGGAGAATCCCAGAGATGAGCATAGAGCAGTATCTGGGGAGAATATTCAAGTATGCGCACACGGTAGTTCCTCTGTCATTGTGGTTGCCTATGCATACATTGATCGTTGCATTCAACTCAATTCAAGTTTTCTCATCACCTCCCTCAACGTACATAGGCTTCTCATCACTAGTGTCATGTGGGCTGCCAAGTTTCTTGATGATATGAAAATCCTGTTACTTCTTCTGTAAGTTCCCCTAAACACTGGCTACATGTCCCAGGAGCAGCAGATGGGCTGCAACATGAGCTTCCGTTTGAGTTCCATGTGCTGGAAATTTCTATGGACGTGGTTTGTACATATATGGATTCAAATGTGGTAGATCTCAAGCGAGAGGATTACCCTATATTGGATGAACTGACCACTGATTTGGACATTATTGTGGATGCTATTTTTGGGTTTTCCTTTCGTGGCTGTAAGCAAGTGAAATCAATCGGTGCGATGTCAACTCCTCGACTTCTTCCTCACCAGCTCTTTTCTAGGCATGGTTCACCTTCCCTCATCTTTCATAAGTCTCATATTTTAGTTTTCATTTACAACTTAAAATAATTTTAAAATATCAAGATCTTAATACAGTTAATTGTTTATTTCAACTCGTGCAAAAATAATGAAATGTCTTGTCGTTACTCACGATGCCAAAATAACTCGTTACATTAAAACATGAACTTCTGCCCTCATTATGAGGTGATTTAGAAAGCTTCCTACCTAGTTAGATTGCTACACTATTGGTATATCGACAAGCCGAGTTTGACTTCTCAGTAATATGGTTGACCTTCTTCCTATTAAATAGTTAATTATTGCATTTTTGGAGACTCATTAATTATCCTTGAACTCGAAAATGAGATGTTAGGTTTCATTTGTGTACCTTGGTATACGAGGAGTCACCTTGACCTTTGGTTTGACCCAAAACAAACATATGACATCCATTTGATGCTCTTATAGGAACCTTGTTACACTAGTTTACAGCAGTAGAAAGCTGTTAAATCTAGGAAGTTGGCTTTCATTTTGAAACACCATTTGAAACCTGGATGGAGAAATTATTTCCCATCTTCACAAACCTCTAGTGTTTATACTATAAAATTGCATAGAACATTTAGTATAGGAAATATCACTTTTCGAGATAGTTTGGCGAAGCCATTTTGTAGGCCCTCGGTCGCGTTTAACGAGGTCAAATTGGATCAATTTCATCTTATTGCTCCAGAAAACTTGTCGCCGTTTGAAAATGGTTCTCTATTTCTCATTCCATCGACTCTGATGAATTCTTTTTATATAGGGGAACTAGTAGGAAGTGTCTCATTGCGTGCGCATCCATCGAACGTCAGTTTTAGATGTGGTTTTCTGAGCCCTTGAGCTAACTTTTGTCCTTTTACAACTGGGTCAACTACGATCAGTAGCCCCAGAAAATTAGCCACCAAACACAAACCGTTCGCTCTTTTTCAATTCCGTCAGTTGCTTTGAATTCTTGGTATATCTGGGGACACGTAGAAAGTTAATCGTGGTGTGCATTCTCATCGGAAGATAACTTTTGGAAGCAGTTTCTTAGCCTCCGAGCCCGTTTTGAACGTTTTGTAACTAGTGAGAAAATGTAAAAATAGAAAGCTACAGGACCCTCGTAGGGTTGCCAAATCACCCTGGAAACTTTTAACACATGTAAATAACTGTTTAAAACACTATAATGTAACTTGTGTGCATTAGAACTTTTGAAAAAATGGTGTTTTCTCTCTACCCTTCTCTTTCTCTCTCCTGGGTTACAAAAAGAAGCAAAATGAAATGTAATGAATACATGTCTCTAAACCTTTTTATTTCGATTGCAAATTGTAATTTTTATCTTATGTAAATGGGAAACTGAAAAATGATAATTATGATTGAATAGGGTGGATGCCATGCCAGCGATTTATCGTTGATAGCTTGCTCACATGGTTTTTGTAGGATGAAAGAATGATGACGTAAAGGCATTGAGTAATTCATTGTTCATTTTTGGTATTATATTGAAAGACTTATTGTTGAAAATTGGTAGTATGTAAAAGTTGCTAGATTAATAAATGCTTGAGAAACTTGGTATTTCTTTCATGGATGTTATTCTGATCCCAAAATCTGTTATGGTAAAAGTGAAATACAAATGTCAAAAGGAATTGAAATTTATACCTTGTAGTGAGCTTTCATTGTGCAAATATTTGTTTAATAATTGGTGTTGTGTTTCTTCCTTGAAAATGTAATAAAGGAACCTAACCACAATGATCAACCCCGATTCAAAATTTGTATATAACTAATGCCGATGTGAATCCCTTTGCATAGAAAACTATGACCTTCAAACGAACCTTTACACTCGATCACAACAGCCTAGTTTAGGCAAATAAGATCCCAAGAGAGGCGTTTATCGTCTTAGTAGTTACGTTTAGTGCCATCGACATAAACTAGACATATGGGAGCAACACAGTCAAACTTGACTGGAGTAAGTAGAGCTAACGCTTCCTTCGAGTCCTAGTGGACTGCCTTGTCTTCCGAAGATAGATTTAGAATTAAATTTTTTGCATCAAGTGAATTTCTTGTGGGATCTAGATGACATCAGGGAGCTAGTAAAATAGTGGTTCTATCACTCAAAAATTTGCTAGTAAATAGATCCTCTTAGCTATAGGTGTTATCTTTGGCTAGTGACAATAGAGTGCTTTGATCTCTTATGAGAGGGTTTATAGGGTGAATATGTTTGAAACCTTAATATAATCTATAAGAGAGCGTAAATCCCTAAGTGGAAATTTGAATTAAACTAAACCCTAGTTGACTAGGATGTTAACTTGTGGTTAGAAAACTATAACCTAACTCCTTGCATACGAAATTAATTTGAAAGATGTTGATTCTAGAGAATCTTAGAAACTGAAATCTTGTCCCATAATCCCTTGTTATGTCATTTTGTGGCATTAAGGAATAAGGAATATTTCTTATGCAGAATCATGTAATGCAAAAATATGGGATCTTCGTGAACATAGATCACTTGTGTTCATGTGTAGTTTATAATGTTCCTAGCCATGTACTTCCTTAAGATGTCAGACAAGTGCTTTCGTAACTCTTTTGTTTTGAGACGATGCTAAGAACGAGACCATAGTGCGATGTAAGAGCATGTCATATAAGATGAAAACGAGATTGGAGATTAGGATTAAGGTCACTCTTGGAGTCCTTATAACTTAATTTAAACATCTTTATGTGTTTCAAGAATATGTATTGCTTTGGTGTGATCAAACTTCGAGAAAACAAAAGATATATATATATATATATAAATCAAATTTGGAATTCAACAAGTTATTGAACTATAATAATAATGGTAGCGAAATAACTATTCCGTGATCAAAGGATGTTCTTGGGAAAAAGCTATTTGAATCTATGTCTTCCTTAATCCCAAGATTTCATCTTGACATCACGTTAGATTCACTTGTGTAGCAAGGGTAAATTTTAAACATTAAATAAACGTTTGAGAAGCATATTCTTAACATAAAAACAAGATAATTGAGTACTTTATATGTGATTTGAATTGTGCCAAATAAGCAAGTAAGTTATGGAAATTTTTGTGATGCATAAAGGAAGCCAACTTAAAATGGTCGAACTATAAATTAAACATGGAATGAACTTAAGATTTTGTAGATGGAAAAAGGAGAAAACTATACTTGCACAATAATGTTCTTAGAATGTTAATCGTAACTAAGATGCAATTAAAGAAATGATGTGTTGTGGGTTCACCATTCCTGAAGTCATGTTTCTTGTGGTTGGGTCATTGCTAGTATTCGTTCATTTGGAAAAGTGTGGTATAAACATGTATATGGCATTGTCATGTGTCTATGTGATTTGATGACTGATGTAAGTGTCGTATATGTTGTTGAGTTTTCCTACTTGGAGTCCTTGTGGCATTTTGTAATGAGCAATGTAAGTCAAAAAATATATATCCTGGTATTTTACTATTGTATTTGGGTGCGTAAAAGGTGGGCACTACATATGGTATCAGAGCTGAGGTTCATGCTCTCGAACCTTTGGGATGGATTGGAGTTGTGAGGATTTTGCATGATAGTGATGGTGTTACATGATGGGTTGCATGATGGTGATGGTGTTTCATGATGGTGATAAATATTGGAAGAGTAATGTGTTTTAAGAGTGATGTGATCTATGTCATAATTGTGATAGTGTGAACACACATGATGTGTATGTCACTTAGTGTGCATTTGTTATCATGTTGATGTGTTGGGGATGGGAGTATTCTCTCTCCTTCATGTGGATTCTATGAATAATTCACATGTGAATTACTGCTTGTGATGAGAGTATTGACTCTCCTTTTCGTGGATCCAATGAGGAATCCGTGTGTGATGTACCACCTTGTTTTGTGTGAAAGGAAAGATATTGTGAATTGCGGAGTGTTGAAACATTTTGACCTTACGTGATGTGAAGATGTATTGATGTATTGCATGAAAAATTGATGTAAAGTGAATCGCATTTTTCATCGTGATGTCATCACCGTATTGTGATTAGTTGTGTGCATCGTCGCGTTGTTTTGCAATTGACTATATGTCGTAATGTTAGACATTGTGTTCCTCATACGTGTAATTCATGTAATATGTGATGGTTCATGTCGTGATTTAGGGGATATTGTGAGTATGATCCCTATTGTGTACTGAGTTATTGCACATTGGTTTCGAATGTGGTAATGTGATGTATCGTAACTTGTGAAAGTAATGATTGTGTTATACCCTATATATATATACCATCTGTAATACGTTATGGTTATTGTGTGTGAAATTACCATTGTGTTAGTGATGTAGTTATTTGTATATTGTGGACCTTACACTAGATGACCCTAAGGGGATAAATTTTCAAGAGTGTATGTGTGGAGAGAGGATACGTGGACCAAGTTGTCATAATCTTGAGTTGAGTAGAAGTGAGAAAGTGGAGTCTTATATAGACTGAAAACTTTTATCTATTTAGTATACTTCAAGCTTGCTCAAGATATATTGTAGGTGTGCACCACCTTAGGCTCGACTTATGCAACCTAGTGTCCCTGCTCTTTCCTATTGGATTGTTCATTGAATAATCCTATGTAATTTTGAGTATGTTGATCCTTGTGGGAGTTTGGATTTATGATTCAGTAGAGATGATGACAGATACATTATTTGATTTACTCATTTCTGGTTACATGTATATTTCACAAATTTGAGGCTCGATGTCCGAAAGTGCAAAGAACTCGATGAGTACCCCTTTGGTGGTGGTATGAGGCCACATAGTGATTGTAATGTGCTATTTCCTCTATACGTATTTTTATTTGTAAATTGATCATTACCTCTTTTAGCTAGAACAAGTCGTTTTCTTGATTGACATGTTCTTATATTTTGGGCATTTATTTGATTGTTTCATTAACATTTGGATTTTGCACTAATCAAGGCTAATTAGCCATTTGATTTTTCTTGGTTTTAAAACTTCCTTTTCATATTTATAGGTTTTGTAGCCTGAGCACAAGGCTTTTAATTTTACCACTTGGCATTTGAATGGATTGTTATGTTGATTCTAATGTTGTAATGTGTTGGGTTAGGGTCATGGGATTAACCATGGAGTGGTTGAACCTATGGACCCGCTTTGTTGTATGTGGGTACGCCCAAGGAGTTACTGAGATAACTAGTGGGTTGTTGAACCATGAGTTATTATGTCACTTGGGTTGGGGGTGACAGGACTCTATGTGCCCAGGCAATAGGGTGACCCGGCCTCATTAAAAGGAGAAATGAGACGGGCCTCTATGGTTGAGTGACCTGTTATTATTTATGGCACTCTATGGTTGAGTGACCCAATATTCTTGATGGGGCTCTATGGTTGAGTGACCCGACTTGGTTTTGGCACTATGATTCTTTCTCTTGGGGAGGTATATGGAGATTATTTGGTGATGATTTGGGGAGGTATATGGAGGTTATTTGGTGATGCTTTGGGATGGTATATGGAACTTTATTTTGTGCTTTTGGAGATATCTGGAGTTGTTTTGTGATGCCTTGTGATGTGTGGAGTTGGTATAGTGAGTTATGTGTCCTCTTGTGAGTCTGGTTAGACTTTGTTATGATTGATGGCGTGACTCTCCCCTTGGTTGGTATGGACTATTGGATATTGTCTTGGCACTATGTTGGTATAGTCATGGATTTTTGGGGTTGTGATACCCGTTGTATATGTATCAAGCATGTTGATTTTGTTGTTAGTCATATGTGTGTACTAGATCTATGTCTAGGACATAATTGTTGGAAATTATTTGCTATGTGGTCTATTTGTTGTCATTCCATGGTTTGGTGAAACCCTTGTAATGTGATATGATCGTGAAAGTATGTAAAAGTATGTTGTGAAAATTTGGTGTTGTGTATGACCCTGGTAGGGTGTTGTGACTGTAGTTCATGATGGGAACCCATAGGAATGAATAAAATAAAATTCGATAAAAATGAAATTTTAAAGGACTTGAATTAAGAATAATGTCAATGGAAAGAGATTAATGAAATAATGAATAAGAGAGAATTGCCAATATTCACAGAACCTTGAAAATTAAAATTTCTACCTGATGTTCCTAGGGCCACCCCATGGCTGTGATTTTGGTGTCTGAAATCTTAACCTTAGAGCGTACCTTCACCACATTCGTCCCTTGTTGCGTACCTTTTTCTCTTTCTTCATTGTATGTCGCATCGAGGACGATGCTTTCTTAAGGGGAGGAGAATGTAACGCCTCCTCTTATTATAATAAAAATTTAATAATAATAGATAAATAAATTAAAAGGAATTAAAAATAAATAAATAAATAAACCATGATTTCTTTGTTGGGGGTGGTTTTAGGGCAAAGAGTGCCTTTGTAGTTTTTGTTTTTGTTTTTTTTATGAAGAGGAGATTAGCCGCCACCATAGAAGGAGAGCTTCAAACCTGGTTCTGCACACCCACCAAAGGATTGAAGGAGGCATGGAGAGGGTTTTGTCAGTCATGGCAGCTGAAAATGTGCAGGAGAAAGGAAGAAAAAAATGCCTGAAAGAAATGAGTCTTTCAATGCCTTGGTCGTCGTTTTTTGCTCATATCTGATCCGCTTTGGGTGTTTTTTCTTTGTTTTTGTCAAAAATGCTTCACCAAATGTCATCTCTTGGAGTGCCATCACTATTGGGCCTCCTTCCAACCTCCTAGTCACTGTGCCAACATTCTCCCGATTGTGCCAAACTCTTGCATGGATTCGTTTTCAACGCAAAAAAATGAATTTCGAACCTACATGGGCTTTAATAAAGTGCAAAAAGATAGGGGTTTTGTCAAATCTTGTATACGTAAATGAAATTTGAGGGGGCGCTATTTCCAAGTTTGACCAAATGAAAGAATGAGACAACTCTCATGGAATATATTCTATTGCTGCATTAGAGAAGACACGGATTTCCCTCGTGTAGTCACACCATTTCAAAGATGCAACAAATAGGTCTCCCAACCCGACTGAGTTTACATTCGAGCATATCCCAACCTATACACAAAATAGAATTGTTGAAAAGGCTTTATAATCTTTCAACCAAATGCAAATAGTAGGTGTAAAGCCAAATTTAACAACTTTGCAGTGTAAAGATTCTCACTTTGTTAGCATTCTCATTGTACCAAAATGGAGCTCTTGAAATAGAGTATGGACATCCATCAAAGCAAAATGGAGGAGGGATTTTGTCTGATATTGTTTGTATGAGAGGAAAGGGGCTAAAGTGGGTGTGAAGTTAGGGATATTTGATGGAAGGAGAATCCCAAAGATGAGTATATACCAGTCTCTGGGGAGAATATTCAATTATGCGCATGGTAGTTCCCTCTGTCATTGTGGTTTCCTATGCATACATTGATCGTTGCATTCAACTCAATTCTAGTTTTCTCATCGCCTCCCTCAACATACATAGGCTTCTCATCACTAGTGTCATGTGGGCTGCCAAGTTTCTTGATGATATGAAAATCCTGTTACTTCTTCTGCAAGTTCCCCTAAACGCTGGCTACATGTCCCAGAAGCAGCAGATGGGCTGCAACATGAGCTTCTATTTGAGTTCCGTGTGCTGGAAATTTCTCTGGAGGTGGTTTGTACATATATGGATTCAAATGTTGTAGATCTCGGGTGAGAGGCTTACCCTATATTGGATGAACCGGCCACTGATTTGGACATTATTGTGGATGCTATTTTTGGGTTTTCCTTCCGTGGCTGCAAGCAAGTGAAATCAATCGGTGCGATGTCAACTCCTCGACTTCTACCTCGCCAGCTCTTTTCCAGGCATGGTTCACCTTCCCTCATCTTTCATAACTCTCGTATTTTAGTTTTCGTTTACAACTTAAAATAATTTTAAAATATCAAGATCTTAATATAGTTAATTGTTTATTTCAACTCATGTAAAAACAATGAAATGTCTTGTCGTTACTCACGATGCCAAAATAACTCGTTACATTAAAACATGAACTTCTGCCCTCATTCTGAGGTGATTTAGAAAGCTTCCTACCTAGTTAGATCACTACACTATTGGTATATCGACAAGACGAGTTTGACTTCCCAGTAATATTGTTGACCTTCTTCCTGTTAAATAGTTAATTTTTGCATTTTTGAGACTCATTAAATACCCTTCGGAACTCTGAAAATGAGATGTTAGGTTTCATTTGTGTACCTTGGTATACGAGGAGTCACCTTGACCTTTGGTTTGACCTGAAACAAACATATGACATCCTTTTGACGCTCTTATAGGAGCCCTGTTACACTAGTTTACAACAGTAGAAAGCTATTAAATCTAGAAAGTTGGCTTTCGTTTTGAACCGCCATTTGAAACCTAGATGGAGAAATTATTTCCCATCTTCGCAAACCTCTAGTGTTTATACTAGAAAATTGCATGGAACATTTAGTATAGGAAAGAGCACTTTTCGGGATAGTTTGGCGAAGCCATTTTGTAGGCCTCGATCGCAGTTTGACGAGGTCAAACTGGACCAATTTCATCTTATCGCTCCAGAAAACTTGTGGCTGTTTGGTAATGGTTCTCTAGTTCTCAGTCCCATCGACTCTGATGAATTCTCCTTATATAAGGGAACTAGTAGGAAGTGTCTCATTGTGTCCGCATCCATCAAACGTCAGTTTTGGATGTGGTTTTCTGAGCCCCCGAGCTAACTTTTGTCTTTTTACAAATGGGTCAACTACGATCAGTAGCCCTGGAAAATTAGCCACCAAATGCAAATCATTCACTCTTTTTAAATTTTTTCAGCTGCTTTGAATTCTTGGTATATCTAGGGACACGTAGAAAGTTAATCATGGTGTGTGCGTTCTCATCGGAAGATAACTTTTGGAAGTAATTTCTTAGCCTCCGAGCCCGTTTTGAACGTTTTGTAACTAGTGAGAAAATGTAAAAATAGAAAGCTGCAGGACCCTCGTAGGGTTGCCAAATCACCCTGGAAACTTTTAACACATGTAAATAATTGTTTAAAACACTATAATGTAACTTGTTGTGTGCATTAGAACTTTTGACAAAATGGTGTTTTCTCTCTCTACCCTTCTCTTTCTCTCTCCTGGGTTACAAAAAGAAGTAAAATGAAATGTAATGTAATGAATACATGTCTCTAAACCTTTTTATTTTGATTGCAAATTGTAATTTTTATCTTATGTAAATGGGAAACTGAAAAATGATAATTATGATTGATTAGGGTGGATGCCATGCCAGCGATTTATCGTTGATATCTTGCTCATGTGGTTTTTGTAGGATGAAAGAATGATGACGTAAAGGCGTTGAGTAATTCATTGTTCATTTTTGGTATTATATTGAAAGACTTATTGTTGAAAATTGGTAGTATGTAAAAGTCGCTAGATTAATAAATGCTTGAGAAAATTGGTATTTCTTTCATGGATGTTATTCTGATCCCAAAATTGTTATGGTAAAAGTGAAATACAAATGTCAAAAGGAATTGAAATTTATACCTTGTAGTGAGCTTTCATTGTGTAAATATTTGTTTAATAATTGGTGTTGTGTTTCTTACCTTGAAAATGTAATAAAGGAAACTAACCACAATAGTCAACCCTGGTTCAAAATTTGTATATAACTAATCTGTCGATGTGAATCCCTTTGCATAGAAAACTATGACCTTCAAACGAACCTTTACACTCGATACAACAGCCTAGTTTAGGCAAATAAGATCCCAAGAGAGGGGTTTATCGTCTTAGTAGGTACGTTTAGTGCCATCGACATAAACTAGACATATAGGAGCAACACAGTCAAACTTGACCTGGAGTAAGTAGAGCTAACGCTTCCTTCGAGTCCTAGTGGACTGCCTTGTCTTCCGAAGATAGATTTAGAATTAAATTTTTGCATCGAGTGAATTTCTTGTGGGATCCAGATGACATCAGGGAGCTAGTAAAATAGTGGTTCTATCACTCAAAAATTTTCTAGTAAATAGATCCTCTTAGCTATAGGTGCTATCTTTGGCTAGTGACAATAGAGTGCTTTGATCTCTTACGGAGGGTTTATAGGGTGAATATGTTTGAAACCTTAATATAATCTATAAGAGAGCGTAAATCCCTAAGTGGAAATTGGAATTAAACTAAACCCTAGTTGACTAGGATGTTAACTTGTGGTTAGAAAACTATAATCTAACTCCTTGCATACGAAATTGATTTGAAAGATGTTGATTCTAGAGAACCTTAGAAACTGAAATCTTGTCCCATAATCCCTTGTTATGTCATTCTATGGCATTAAGGAATAAGGAATATTTCTTATGCGGAATCATGCAATGCAAAGATATGGGATCTTTGTGAACATAGATCACTTGTGTTCATGTGTAGTTTATAATGCTCCTAGCCATGTACTTCCTTAAGATGTCAGACAAGTGCTTTCGTAACTCTTTTGTTTTGAGACGATGCTAAGAACGAGACCATAGTGCGATGTAAGAGCATGTCATATAAGATGAAAACGAGATTGGAGATTAGGATTAAGGTCACTTTTTGAGTCCTTATAACTTATTTTAAACATATTTATGTGTTTCAAGAATATTTATTTCTTTGGTGTGATCAAACTTTGAGAAAACAAAAGATATATATATATATATATATAAATCAAATTTGGAATTCAGCAAGTTATTGTACTACAATGATAATGGTAGTGAAATAACTATTCCGTGATCGAAGGATGTTCTTGGGAAAAAGCTATTTCGAATCTATGTCTTCCTTAATCCCAAGATTTCATCTTGACATCACGTTAGTTGCACTTGTGTAGCAAGGGTAAATTTTAAACATTAAATAAATGTTTGAGAAGCATATTCTTAACATAAGAACAAGATAATTAAGTACTTTATATGTGATTTGAATTGTGCCAAATAAGCAAGTAAGTTATGGAAATTTCTGTGATGCATAAAGGAAGCCAACTTAAAATGGTCGAACTATAAACTAAACGTGGAATGAACTTAATATTTTTCAGATGGAAAAAGGAGAAAACTATACTTGCACAATAATTTTCTTAGAATGTTAATCATAACTAAGACACAATTAAAGAAATGATGTGTTGTGGGTTCGCTCGTTCCGGAGTCATGTTTCTTGTGGTTGGGTCATTGCTAGTATTCGTTCATTTGGAAAAGTGTGGTATAAACAGGTATATGGTGTTGTCATGTGTCTATGTGATTTGATGACTGATGTAAGTGTCATATATGTTGTTGAGTTTTCCTACTTGGAGTCCTTGTGGCATTTTGCAATGAGCAATGTAAGTAAAAAATATATATATATCTGGTATTTTTCATGTTGTATTTGGGTGTGTAAAATGTGGGCACTACAAGAACTCATGTGTTACTCATGATCCTCGAGAAGAGTCGATTGAACAAAAAAGGAGCTTTGTTAATATGTGATCCCAATGAAGTATCTACTCGAAAACCAATGTCATGATGATAATTCCACTTAACATGTGGAATAGAGGAAATAATACCCTATGAATGTCTACCAATGACTCTGCTAGTGAGACCCATAGAACGGAGCATGTGAGAAATGATTGTAGTGGTATGCTTCTCAAAAAATCCATGCAACTGAGCAGAAGTAGGATACACAACATGTGGTACTGTAATAGGCACAGATGTGGAAGAGCATGTAGTAACAAGCTTCATAGGTGTATGAGCATCAAGAGTAGGAATAGACTCAAAGACTGACAGATCAATGTCAGTGGGTTTAGGAGCAATAGCTGCAAGTGGACTAGGAGCATGGATATGGCTGTCCACAATATGATGGTGATGTTGTAGGCTAGCAAGTTTGTTATGCAGGAAGTGTATTATTGTATCCTTATCATGAATGAGTGATTGTAGAAGAGAATTTCACTTCTTGAGTGATCTATTTTCTTCCAAAAATTTACAATATCCTCTTGAATTCCACACACTTCAGAGAAAAGCATATCATTCTCAGAATCCATGATAGATACAAAATACAATTCCTAGAAGTTTTCGACGTCGAGCTCAACCAAAATTGTGTCCATAATTGATTACAACACTCCTCCATATTTGGAACTTTATAATTATAGTGAAAGTCTCAAAATAAATATTTCAATGGAAATATCATGAAAAAACAAGCACTTTTGCAAAAAATGGCACTCAAAACCAAGTTACCGATCAAAAGTTACAAGCTTTTTAATATTTTTCTTTGTTATTTATTTTAGTTGCCACTAAAACAAAATAAATTGTTGTTGCCTTCACCACAAAAATAAAATTAAAGGGGGCTGAAGTTAAGCACCTACTAGTAGGAATCACAAGCTTTAAGCCCTCATATGACCATACCATATGACCAAGGGCTAAGGATTTTAATGGGAAAGGTACGTGTAACCAGATCATACCAAGCCAAGACCACGAGATGCTAATCAAACATCATGATGAATAAGATGAAAGAAATTCACTGGAATAACTTTACATATACCTTTGGAAATAAATGAGCAACAATATCATATATTATTATGAAACTCAATGTAATACATTGAGAATGGTCCTTGCTTAAATAGGCAAGGAATAACAATCTAAGAACCAGTCAATAAGGTCGTAGATCAAGCCATAAAATAAGGAAATAACTAGTCATCGAAAAACTAGTCAAGACTATAGATTTAGGAGAGAACTAAACATCAAAGATCTAGTCAATACCATAGATCAAGGAAAGAATTATACCTAACAACTAGATAATATCTCCTAATATCTAAATAAGATAAGAGAAATATCCACACACATAAGTGGGTGAGGATAAATACAATAAAGGTAAATAAAGTACCTAGGTGAACATGAGTTAAGGTAAATACCTACTCTAACAATCTCTATAACTCTTATTGGTTCAACTATGATAATTCCTAGGTCTTAAACCCGTAATGATTTCTTATTAATAATATGTGATATATCATAAAAATAATTTTAAGCATAGATATATGAAAAAAAAACTATGCATCCTAGACAATGTGTGAGGTAAATTTGATTTATAAGTCACGGACATATAACTTCTAGGACTTCAAAGGGTCCTAACTATCTATGAGATAACTTGGAAAATTTTCCAAATTAAATAAAGCTCTTTTTGGGTTTTACCATAAAAATATTGTCTCCTTGTACAAATGTTTTGTCAATCCTTTTCAAATCGGTGTTGTTTTTCTACCTATTAGAAACTTCTTTCAACCTCCCACGAATGAGCTTAACTTGATCTTCCATTTCTATCAACATTTCTAAACCCACCACCTTTCTGTCCTCCATGTTATCCCACCTAATATGTGTTTTACACTTTCTTCCATACAATTCTTCAAATGGAGACATTTTCAACGAGGAGTGGTAAGTATTATTGTAATAAAATTCAACCAATGGTAGATATTTCTCACTTTTTTATTGTTGATCCATGCAATGCATTCTAAGCATATATTCCATAGTTTTAGTTCACTCTTTCTATTTAGCCATTTGTTTTAGGATGGTAAGCCAAACTAAAGTTTAATTTTATTCCAAACACAGATTTCAATGTTTGCCTAAACCGAGAGGTCATCCATAGACCGCTATTTGAAATGATTAGTTCTAATTTCCATTCAATCAAAAAATCTCATGTAGAATTTTTTTACAAGTATAAGAGAATCATCCTTAATATTTCCCAATAGGAAATGAGATACTTTGGTTAGTTTATCAACTATTACCAAAATAATTTCATGTTTATTTTGTGGATAGTGGTAGTCCTTGCAAAAATTGTTGTTGATTACCTATCATTTATATTGTGGAATACTATGAGGATATAGTAGACCTATGGGATGCAAGTGTTCCACCTTTACATGTTGGCATTCTAGACAATGCACAACATAATTCATCATATCCTATTTATTCCTTTCCAAAAATATTGGTTTTTTTTACTTTAGCCAATGACTTTATTACTCATGGATGCTCAAAATATGGTGCATCATGAAATTCTTGCAAGACTTTCATTCAAGATCACACCCAAAAAACGTATAATATGTTGTTAAATCATAAAATTCCTTCATTTTCAAAAATAAAACCCTTATATCTTCTTACATTCGGATCTATTTCTAACACAGTCTTTTCTTGTTGATGGTAAAAATCAGCTTGAATTTGTTTCTTAACTTCTTATTTAAACTGAGTTCCAAGGGTTATAATTACAACTATATGTTTCTTGTGGAACAACACATCATCCACTCGATTTTATTTTACTTTGATGTAACTAATATAAAATTTATATGGTGATATAAATTCCATCCACCTACGTTTCCTTGCACTTAAATTGAGCTCTATAAAAAAAAAAATTCAATCCCAAATGATCTATTTTTAGTTCAAATGGATTTCCTAACAAATAATGCCTCCATATTTGTAAGGCATGGACTATGGAAGTAAGCTCTAAGTCATGGGGAGCATATTTCTACTCATGCACCTTCATTTTTCTACTTTCATATATAATTACATGATCAGCTTGAAGAAGTATTCCTCCCAATCCTTCACTTGAGGAATCAATAACCATGGTAAAGTTTCCATTAGGATATGAAACCTTTAATATGGGTGCAAATGTAAGTTTTTCTTTTAGCAAGTTAAATGCACTCTCACATTTATAAATCCATACAAACATTTTATCATTTTTCTAAAATGAAGTAATTTGTCTAGCCAATCTCGAAAAGTCTTTAACAAATTTTCTATAATACCCAGTACCATAAAAATTCTTACCTCATGTAAATTTTTAGGTGCTAGCCACTCAATAATAGATTTGATTTTTTATGGGTCAATAGAAATCTCATTCTTATTTATGATATGACCAAGATATTGTAATTCATTTTGGTAAAAATGACATTTTGAAATATCACCATAGAATTTCCTTTTTCTCAATACCTACAACAATATTATTAATTATTCATTGTGTTCTTTAATTTTCTTCAAGTAAATAAGTAATGCCCACATTTTCAACACCAAAATACTAAGGTAAAATTATCATATTTTTTTACTTTAATTACACACTACACAACACCACATGAGATCTAAATATAGAAACTCAGCATCACATAGGACACTTACATAAATATGAACCTACTCATACAATAGGATAACATACACATCAATGTCTTACTCAAACAACATAAACAAGGACAATGATCGAATTACAGTAAGAAACACATGATATGCATACTCAACAACATGACATTTTTTATGGTTTACATATTCTTTAAATTTAGGTTTCCATTATATGAACTTATAGTTTTCAATAGAATTAAACACATAAGGTTTAAAATTTCATATTTTTCAAACTTCAATTACTTTAGTTTTCAGATCATTAGTATTTAATGGAGAATGCACGGTTGGTTCCTTTCTCCAATTCCATTAGTTATCCATATCTCATTTGTTAAATAAATTCATTTTAAACAACTGGGAGTATCCTAATATTCAATTCTTATGTTTAAGGTTTGTTTCTCAAAAAAAAATTTAGTTGACTATAATTGTCTGAAGAACACATAACATGTGACAGGGCTTCATTCCTTTACAACTAGGCTGCATGTTTTTGTTTAAAATTTCACCTATAGTGGTTCATTTAGAATTTTATCTTTTCTCTTATAGAAATAACTTTATATAACTTTATTTTGATTAGGAATGTATATACACACATGTGCCTTCTAATATTTGACTATAGGATCTTTTTTAGAGAGTTGTGTCCACTTGGTTTTAAATAAATACTCTCGTTACAAGGAGGACAAATTCACATGAATAAAAAGGAATGTTATTAGATCCATAGAAAACCTATCCCGAGTTCATTTCAAAGAATTTTTTAATACTAACAATACACTCTTTTCATCTTCAAGATATTACAACCAACTATGTAGGTTAACTAATTAAGTTGTATCATTCTTGATTCAAAATCCGTTGCTCCAATTAGGAATTCATATTTTCACAATTCTATGCATGGAAGGGTACATTACACACATGTTCCCATTATAGATATTTTTCTTTAAATTTAAGTGATGAATTTCACATTTCAAACTACTTTTGTTTCATCATCTTAAGGATTTACTCCTAATAGCAACGGGTTAATTACATGTTTCGACCATAAATTCTACTTCTTGAGTGATTCTAGGTTTAATATATTCCTATCTATGCCAAGGGTTCTACTAACTTTTACAAGTCCAACTAGAGTGCAATTTCCTTAACTCGCAATACCTTGGCTACAACTGAATTTATCCCATTCTCAAGGCTACATTTTATTATTTCATTAGCATCGTTGTTTAATCCACATTTATGCAAACAAAGCATGTAATCATGCATCATATTTGTTTGTTTTTTATTTTTAGGAGGTTGTAGTAGTCATGGAGCTCTACTTGATTACATTCATTTTATGATCACATTAAAAATTTAGTTGGTTTTGATTTGTTCAATGGCATACCATTTTTGTAGCGATCATTCCTTAGTTTAATCTTATTTACCCTTTTATTAACTACATTTACATGATTACTTGGGTCTGTATAACATCATGTTAGAAAAAATTTATTCCTATAACCCTTACGGATTTAAGACTACAGGAATATGACCTTGCACAAGACAACTCATTTTAATGATCTTGGACATGGAAGTATAAGTGTATATTGAAGGAGAGATATCCCGAACAATATTATGCATTACAAAAGCTGCCTAAGGAACTATTTGAATTTTTGGGTAAATATGCAAGTAATTTGAAATGTAGTCTTCACTTACATAATTAATATCTTACAAGAGATCAATCGTAGGTACAACCACCAATTATCTTACAAGGCTTTGGCCACCCACTAGGTAGGATGGGAAATTACACACAAGAGGGTTAAACTGATTCAAGATATGGTCATACCTGAAACACCTACACATGATCACCTCACTCCTCCCAATATGATAGGTTTCACAACATATATGCACCACATCATAAAATATCAAGGAAATGGTCCTTATTAAGACATCTTAGGTGTGAAACATGAAGATGATTAGTGAGGTTAGAGTATTTTATTAACACGATCAATGTTTTATACCTAGGAAAAAGACTCAAATGGGGGAGGACAATAGGAATTATAACTCATTCTTTTAATTTCATTAATTTTGATGAGAGGAGATTCTACCTAGCATTGTGGGTGTTAAGGAAATATCTCAATAATTAACATAGCAAAGGATTAGTTTAATATCTTTATAACATAGGTACAACATTGAGTACAACTTCACATCCAATTCAACACTATAAAATATAAACACATTGGTATATTCTTTTCAAAATATACCAAGAACAATTATTCAAACAAAAATGCATATCATTATTATATGGTAATACATGTATTACAAGATGAATATAACTTTATAATGAAAACTCATTAATTAAAACATATCACATCCAGAAAATTCCTCTTGTTCAAAGTACCTACAACCAACATTGCATCAATCCTAGGACTGAGTATGGAAATCCCCTACACTCAAGCATAAATTCCACACATCCATCATTTCAAACAATCAGAACAAACAACTAGAGAGAGATAGAGATAGGGGGAGAGAGAGAGAGAGAGTAAGGGAAGGAGGAATAAAATCTAGGATTCATTTTCTTTTCAAATCATCATAACATCCCGTATCCACTTTTCATTTCATTTCAACTCATATACATTTTGACCCATTTGTATTTTCAAAACCCAATCAATATTTTCATAATTATCTCTAGAGAGAGAAAGGAGAAGAGAGAGAAATTATGGATTTCATTTTCCTTTCTATTCATCATATCATAACCACATACATTATAAAATTTTCATTTCATTTCCAACCCATGAACATTTATAACTCATTTACATTTCTAGAACCAGTCAAAATATCAGAGTTACTTCTAGAAAGAGAAAAGGGAAGAGAGAGAAACATCATGATTTCCCAAAAGAATTCATACAATAATTTGATCAATTCATACTATATAAATTGTGGAAACAATATGTACAAGGTTACACGGTTAATTAGGAATCAATGAACAATTAGAAGGTGTGTTTAGCTAAAGTTTTAATTTATGTGCAAAGCTGGCCAAAACATCAAAATTGCATACAAAATGGGATTGAAAACACTTGGTTTGAGTTTTATCATGAATTTTGATGATTCCTACTTACTCTCTCATATATAGAGAATTTTTCGTGTCTGGCGGAAGTTGATTACGACGAGAAGAACTCAAATTATAAGGGGAACTTCGGGGCCAGAGATCATAATTGCATCAGTAACTCTTGTCGCTCAATGAAGGTGGGTCCCAAAACACAATTGAAATGATTGTGGGTTAGGATCCTCTTATTGGCATTATATAGGTAGAAGGTAGTGGTTTTCATTTTCACTCAAACTAAGTGACAATCATAAGCTGAAACCGATCGTGTTTTATTAAAATGACCATGTCACCATAAGTGACTAATAAGCCAAGGATGTTTAGGAATAAGAATTTCAAGAGCATTAAATGATTTCAAACAACATGTTTAAGGTTACGTATGGTGTTTCATGTTACCTAGGGTCATGCAAGAGTTTTGTTTTGATGTACATTTGGGTGTGGCGCTCCATGCACGTAACTTTCAAAATCAAAATTTTCTCTTTTTTTTTATGTTGATGTTTTGAGAGTTCATGGTAAGGAAATATTTTTTTTCCTATCATTCAACATTTAATTTTGAAAAATCTTGAAATGATTAAGTGAAATTTAATGCAAACGAAAAGGAGAAAATGATACCTTTTTCGCGAAACATGTGATTCCCATATTTGATGAGTCTGCATCAACTTAAGGCATTATGGTAACAATTTCAAGCTTTCTCATGCTTCCTCGATTTACATCACAAACAAGGTAATGACCCAGCTAAACACATGTCTGGAGGCTTTTGTCAAAAATTTCGCATGCCATGAGTATGCCTCCATATTTTACTAATTTGTTATCTTTCTCCATTTATAGTTTTGGTCACACTCATGCTATTCATGTTAAAACCACAAAAGGCACAATACATTTGGCCTAAGTTCTTACTTCCTCACTTTGCATTTGTAACTTTCCTCCAAAGGATTTAACTAACTCTATTTTAGAGACAAAGAGTAGAACCGAATCTTCCTCTTGTTTCAGCCATTCATGAGTAGACTAGGTGTTCTCAACCTTTTCTTCCACCATAGCTTGAAAAAATCTTAAGAAGCTAAAGAATTTTTAAGCATCTTCAAAATTTCCACAGCTATGAACACCTTTTCAAGACAACCAAAAAAAAATCACATCTTCTAAAGGATGAATCTTTTTTAAGGCATGAACAAAATATGTTTTCACGTAGAGGAGTGAAAGAGACAAATCTTGTAGACACGATATATGGGATAGTAGGAAAGAGAAATTAAAATTTCTTAAACAACATATTTTGCTATAAATAAAAGATGAAGAGTAGGTAAACAAAGTGGTAACTCTCACCTACCATGAGAATGGATTTCTAATTGTTACGGTGCACATCAAAGGTGGAAAGAAGAAAAATAGGTATAATCAATACAACTAGAAAATATTCTGAAATGAATTTCCTCTATGATCCCTCAATCCTATTCTTATCCTACAAACATCAACCAAAATAGTGACAGTTAGAAGGAATTAGTTTCTTTTCATCCTAGATACAAATGAACCGATTAAGATATAGATACAAATCCAGATCAGTAAATTTACATATATTAAAATGGGGAGATATTTGGGTTTAGATTTGTCCCAACGTGCAGGATTGATTTAACCCATAACATATTAATTTTAGATGGCTATTAGTTGCAGCTTTGTTTAGCACAATTCCACATATCATTCTATTTATTTATTGATAAGAGTATATAACTCTCACCACTACAACTATCCAATTATTGATAAATCTCTAACATTAACTTGGGTTTCATGGTGGTTAATGCATTTGGTACTCAAATAACATGCTTGAATTATTGTGCAAGGAATATGACAGTCTAAAAATTCGTTAAGGACGTGTCTCTTTTTTTTTTCCTTTCAATTATTTTTGAATCTCAAGCTTTTAATAATCATTGTTTAAAATTTCAATTATCTTATGTTTGTGGGTGCCCAACAGTAATTGGCCTCAATATGTCACACAAAACTCAACACAACATAAATGACCCACTAGGCATCTTACTACATAATTTCACGACTATATCACATCACAAGACCTCTAATTCCACCATGAAAAACAATAATTTTCCACATAACAAAGGATTTCCAACATTCATGTCATAGGCATAAATCCAACACACACATGTGACTGACAAACATAATCATCATGCTGATACATATACAACTAGTATCACATGACCCAAAGACCATGACAGTACCTTCATAATGCCAAGACCATATCCAATAGTACATAGTAACCAAGAGGAGTGTCAAACCTCAATCATAACAATGCCTAACAAGACTCACAAGAGTACATATAACTCATAACACCAACTCCACACATCACAAAACATCATGAAACAACTCCATATATCTCCCAAAGAATCACAAATCAACTCCATATACCTCCCAAAGAATCACAAATAACTCAATATACCTCCCAAATAGAAATAATCATAGTACCAAAACCAAGCCAGGTCACTCAACCATAGAGCCCCATCACTTGATTTCTCCATATTGGGTCACTCAACCATAGAGCCCCATAAATAATATCGGGTCACTCAACCATAGATCCCCATAATGAATAGTGGGTCACTCAACCATAGAGCCCCATAATGAATAGCGGGTCACTCAACCATATATCCCCATAAAGAATATCGGGTCACTCAACCATAGATCCCCATCTCCTTTCTCCTTTTAATGAGGTCGGGTCACCCTATGGCCCTGGGCACATAAATCCCCATCACCCCTAACCCAAGTGACATAATAACTTGTGGTTCAACAACCCGCTAGTTATATATAACTCCTTGGGGTGTACCCCCATACAATGAAGTGGTTCCATAGGTTCAACCACTCCATGGTGAATCCCATGACCCTATTCTAACACATTATGACATTAGAACCAACATAAAAATCTATTTCAAATGCCAAGCGGAAAAATTCTAAGCCTTGGGCTAGGCTATAAAAATTTTAAACATGAAAAGAAAGTTTAAAACTAAGAAAAACAAATGGCTAAATAGCCATAGTTAGTGCAAAAAATCCACATGTTAGTGTAGCAACCAAATAAAATGCCCAAAATATAAGAACACATCAATCAAGAAAAATGTTAGTTCTTGCAAGAAAAGAGATAATGATCAATTTACAAATAAAATATGTATTGAGAAATAGAACATTACAATCACTATGTGGCCTCATACAGCCACCAAAGGGGTACTCATCAATTTGTTGGCACTCGGATGTTGAGCCTTAGCTCGTAAAAATATACATGTAACCAGAAATGAGTATATCAAATAATGTAATTGTCATCATCTCTGTCCTGAATCATCCCTCCATACTCCCACAAGGCTCAACATAGTCAAAATCACATAGGATTGTTTTATGGAAACCCAATAGGAAAGAGTAGGGGACGCTAGTTTGCATAAGTTGAGCCTAAGGTGGTGCACATCCAAAATATATTGAGCAAGCTTGAAGTATACTAAATAGATAGAAGTGGGTTTTCAGCCTATATAAGACTCCACTTCCTCACTCATACTCAGCTCAAGATTATGAAAAATTGGTCCACACCTCTCTCCACACATACACTCTTGACAGTTTCTTCTCTTAGGGTCATCTAGTGTAAGGTTCACAACATAACACATAACTACATTACTAACACAATGGTGATTCACACACATTAACCATGACATCTTATGCATGGTATATATACAGGTATAGTAAAATCATTAATTTAACAAGATACAATACATCAATTTTCCACATAATACACCCAAGTACATGCACTGTACAATAGGGGTCATAAGATCACCATATACCCCTAATTCACAACATGAACCATCACATAATACACAAATTATACATATGATGAAAACAATGACTAACATTACAACATATAGTCAATTGTAGTACAACATGGTGATGCAAATGATTCATCACAACATGTTGGCGACATCACAATACAATCCAATTCACTCTACACCAATTTTTTCATGCAACACATCAACACACCTTCATATCACATAATAACAAAACACTCCAACACTTTGTAATCCACAATAACATTCTTTTCACACAAAACAAGGTGGCACATTACACATGAACTCCTCATTAAGTCCACAAAAGGAGAGTGAATACTCTCATCACAAACACATCAACATGATAACAAATACACACTAAGTGACATGCACAACACGTGCATTCATAATATCACAATTACAACATTGTTCACATCACAACATATATCACATTACTCTTCCCATCTCCACCACCAACATGCAAGATCATCACAAATCCAATCTATCCCATAGGTTCGAGAGCATGAACCTCCACTCTGATACCATATGTAATGCCCACATTTTCAACACCAAAATACCACACTAAAATTATCAGAATTTTTTTACTTTAATTGCATGCTACACAACACCACATGGGATCCAAATAAATAAATTTGACATCATGTAGGACACTTACATAAACATGAACCCACTCATATTATAGGATAACATAGGGTGCACATCAAACTCTTACTCAAATGACATAAACTAAGACAATGACCCAATTACAGTAAAAACACACATGATAGACAGACTCCACGACATGGCCTTTTTATGGTTTACATATTCATTATATTTAGGTTTACATTGTATGACCTTATAGTTTTCAACATAATTAAACACATAAGGTTTAAAATTCCCTATTTTTCAAACTTCAATTACTTTATTTTACAGAGCATTAGTCTTTAATGGAGAATGTGTGGTTGGTTCCTTTCTCCAATTCCATTAGTTATCCATAGCTCATTTGTTAAATAAATTCATTTTAAACAACTAGGAGTCTCCTAATATTCAATTCTTATGTTAAAGGTTTGTTTCTCAAAAATTGTTTAGTTGACTATAATTTTCTGAAGAACACATAACATGGGACCCTTCATTCCTTTACAACTAGGCTGCATGTTTTTGTTTAACATTTCACCTATAGTGGTTCCTTTATAATTTTCTCGTTTCTCTTATGGAAATAACTTTATATAGCTTGATTGTGATTAGGAACGTATATACACACATGCACCTTCTAATATTTGAATTAAGGATCTGTTTGAGAGAGTCGTGTTTACTTGGTTTGGAAAAATACTCTTGTTACAAGGAGGAAAAATTCACATGAATAAAAAGAAATGTTATTAGATCCATAGAAAACCTATCCCGAGTTCATTTCAAATAATTGTTAATACTAACAATACACTCTTTTCATCTTCAAGATATTACAACCAACTATGTAGGTTAACTAATTAATTTGTATCATTCTTGATTCAAAATCCATTGCTCCAATTAGGAATTCATATTTTCACAATTCTATTGCATGGAAGGGTACATTACACACATGTTCCCATTATAGATATTTTTATTTAAATTTAAGTGCTGAAGTCCACATTTCAAACTACTTTTATTTCATCATCTTAAGTATTTACTCCTAATAGCAACATGTTAATTACTTGTTTCAACCATAAATTCTACTTCTTGAGTGATTCTAGGTTTAATATATTCCTATCTATGCCAAGGGTTCTACTTACTTTTATGATTCCAACTAGAGTGCAATTTAATTAATTCAAAAGACCTTGGCTACAACTGAAGTTATCCCATTCTCAAGGCTACATTTTATTATGTCATCGGGATCGTTATTTAATCCACATTTATGCAAACAAAGCATGTAATCATGCATCATATTTGTTTATTTTTTAGGAGGTTTTATTAGTCATGGAGCTCTACTTGATTACATTCATTTTATGATAAAATTAAACATTTTAGTTGGTTTTGAATTCGTTCAATGGTGTACCATTTTTGTAACGTTCATTCATTAGTTTAATCTTATTAATGATTTTATCAACCCCATTTACATGATTACTTTGGTCCTGTATAACATCATGTTAGAAAAAAATATTCCTATAACACTTACGGATTTAAGACTACAAGGAGTATGACCTCACACAAGACAACTCATTTTAATGATCTTGGACATGGAAGTATAAGTTTATATTGAAGGAGAGATATCACAAACAATCTTATGCATTACAAAAGCTACCTAAGGACCTATTTCAATTGTTGGGTAAATACGCAAGTAATTCAAAATGTAGTCTTCACTTACATAATTAAGATCTCACAAGAGATCAATCATAGGTACAACCACCAATTATCTTGCAAGGCTTTGGCCACCCACTAGGGTACTAAGGGAAATTACACAAAAGAGGGTAAAACTTATTCAAGATATGGTCATACCTTAAACATCTAGACATGATCACCTCACTCCTCCCAATATGATATGTTTCACAACTTATATGCACAAAATCGTAAAATATAAAGGAAATGGTCCTTATTAAGACGTCTTAGGTGTGAAACATGAAGATGATTAGTGAGGTTAGATTATTTTATTAACACGATCAATGTTTTATACCTAGGAAAAAGACTCAAATTGGGGGAGGACAATAGGCATTATAACTTGTTCTTTTAATTTCGTTAGTTTTAATGAAAAGAGATTATACCTAGAATTATGGGTGTTAAGTGTTAGAAAATAAGGGATAAAATATGGGAAAAATCCATTACATAATCACAAGAGTGGAAAGTAATATGTAAAAAATATTATTGATCTCAAATAAAAGTGCGAGAATAAAATAACACAACACAAAGAGATAGTATTTAATGTGGTTCACCCAATTTGGGCTAAATCCACCAAGAATCACTTGCTGATATATTTATTAAAAGCCACTACTCTCTTAATACGATACCCAGATTTTTTTGAAGCTATTCTCTCCAAACTTTATAGAATTCACACCTGAATTTAGACACGTCTGATGTTACATAATACCTACCATATGCACAAAACTACATAACTAGATAAGCTGCTTAAGTAGTTTTACAAAACAATGGGTATCAAAACCATGGGCCAAAACTCTCCCATAAACCTATGGGTGAAAATCCCACCCATATGAGAAAATCATGTTTCCGGTATATCACCAAGAATAACTATTAGTGTATAGTCTTCAACACTTTCACACATGGAAATAGACTCCACAACCTAACATTAAGGAAATATCTCAATAATTAACATAGAAAAATTTAGATACAACATTGATTACAACTTGATTGAATTCAACACTATACAATATAACCACATTAGTATATTCATTTCAAAATATACCAAGAAAAATTCTTGAACAAAAATACACATCATTATTTTATGGTAAAATATGTATTACAAGATGAATATAACTTTACAATGACAAATCACAAATCATTAATTAGAACATATCGCATCTAGAAAATTCCTCTTTTCAAAGTACCTAAAACCAACGTTGTGTCGGTCATAGGATTGAGTATGGAAATCCCCTACACTCAAGAATAAATTCCACACATCCACCATTTCCAACAATTAGAACAAACACTAGAGAGAGATAGAGATAGGGAGAGAGAAAAGGGAAGAGATAGAAACATCATAATTTCCCAAAATCATTCATACAATAATTTTATCAATTCATACTCTATAAAGTGTGGAAATGATATGTACAAGGTTCCACGGTTAGTTAGGAGTCAATAGAACACTTAGAAGGTGTGTTTAGCTAAAGTTGCAATTTTGGTGCAAGTTGGCCAAAACATCAAAAGTGCCTACAAAATGGGATTGAAAACACTCGGTTTGAGTTTGATCACAAATTTTGATGATTCATACATACACTCTCACATATATAGAATTTTTAATGTGTGACATAATTTGATTACGACGTGCGAGATCTCAAGTTACAAAAGGAACTTCGAGGCCGGATATCGTAAATGTGTCAGCAAATTTTTCACTCGGTGACCAGTGGGACCCAAAACCCACTTAAAAAATTAGTTTATGAATGTGCTTTCAGTGAAATAAAGGTTTTTTATGATCCTCTTATTGGTATTCTAGAGGTAGGAGGTAGGGTTTTCAGTTTCATCAAGCTAAGTGACAATCGTAAGCCGAAACCGATCGTGTTTTATTAAAATGTCCATGTCACCATAAGTGACTAATAAGATAAGGAGGTTTATGAATACAACTAGAAAGAGTGTTAAATGATTTCAAACAACTCGATTAAGGTCCCTAAGGTGTTCCATGTGACCGGGGTCATGCAAGAGTTTTGTTTTGTTGTACGTTTGGGTGTGGCACTCCATGTGCGTAAATTTCAAAATCATATTTTTCTCTCTTTTTGTTTTGATGTTGATGTTTTGATAGATCACGTCAAGGAAATATTTTTTCCTATCATTCAACATTTAATTTTGAAAAATATTGAAATGATGAAATGAAATTTAATGCAAGTGAAAAGGGGAAAACCATACCTTTTTTCACGAAACTCGTGCTTTCCACATTTGATGAGACCGCATCAACTTCAAGCATTCTAGTAACAATTTCAATATTTCTCATGCTTCCTCACTTTGCATCACCAATAAGGTTATGACCCAGCTAAAAAAATTTCTCGAGGCTTTTGTCAAACATTTCACATGCCATGAGCATGCCTCCATATTTTACAGATCTGTTATCTTTCTCCATTTTATAGTTTTGGTCACACTCATACTATTCATGTTCAAACCACCAAAAGAACAATACATTGGCCTAAGTTCATACTTCCTCGCTTTGCATTTGTAACTTTCCTTCAAAGGATTTAACTAACTCTACTTTAGGGACAAAGAGCAGAACCTACTCTTCCTCTTGTTTCATCCATTCATCTATAGACTTGGTGGTATCAACCTTTTCTTCCACCATAGCTTGAAAAACTCTCAAGAAAATAAAGAATTTTTAAGCATCTTCAAAATTTCCTCAGCTATGAATGCCTTTTCGAGACAAAACCAAAACTAAATTCACATTTTCTGAAGGATGAATCTTTTTTAAGGCATGAAAAGAATATGTTTTCACGTAGAGGAGTGAAAGAGACAAATATTATAGAGATGATATATGGGGTAGTATAAAATAGAAATTCTAATGTCTTAAACAATATATTGACTGCTATAAATAAAATATGAAGAGTAGGTAAATGAAGTGGTAGTTGCTGCCTACCATGAGAATGGAGTTGTAAATGTTATAGTGCACAACATAGGTGGACAAAAGTAGAAGAGGTATAATCAATACAACTAGAAACTATTCCCAAATGAAGTGCCTCCATGATCCCTCAATCCTCTTCTTCTTCTACAGACATCAACCAACATAGCGATAGGTAGAAGTAAGTAATTTCTTTTCCTCCTAGAGCTAAATGAACCCGATTAAGATACTGCTACAAATCCAGATCAGTCAATTTGCATATATTAAAATGGGGAGATATTTGGGTTTAGATTTGTCCCATCGTGCAAGACTGATTTACCCCATAACATACTAATTTTAGATGGCTATTAGCTGCATCTTTGTTTACTAAAATTCCAAATATCATTTTACTTATTTACTAGTAAGATTATATAACTTTCATCCTACTACAACTATCTAATTACTATTAAATCAGTAACATTAACTTGAGTTTCACGGTGGTTAATGCATCTGGTACTCAAATAACATGCTTGAATTATTGTGCAAGGAATATGACAGTCTCGAAAATCCATTGAGGATGTGTCTCCTTCCAATCTGCAAGAACAATGCCCCAATGCTCTACCACACGCCAACCTGGACTCCACACATTCCTAATTTTTCTTTATTGTTTT
Source organism: Taxus wallichiana var. yunnanensis (assembly GCA_018340775.1). Classification (NCBI taxonomy): domain Eukaryota; kingdom Viridiplantae; phylum Streptophyta; class Pinopsida; order Cupressales; family Taxaceae; genus Taxus; species Taxus wallichiana. Next base: position 700,959,841 of record CM031237.1, on the reverse strand, counting down.
TGTATTTATTTTTGTAATTTTCTTCATTTGTTTTCTTTGAGCAATAAAAATAAGACTGTCATCAAGAAAAACTAGAATAAAATTATCTAAGTATTCTTTAAAAATATTATTCATAAGGTTCATAAATTTTGTTGGTGCATTATTGAGTCAAAATGGAAAAATAATGAACCTGATAATTCCAATAGCATGTTCTAAATGTTATTATGTGAATTTCCTCACCTTTTATTCTTAATTTATGATAACCAGATTGTAAATTAATATTATATTAAATGCATGCATCTCTCATATGATCGAAGATATCATCAATTCTTGGTAAGGGATATTTATTCTTTATCATTTCTTTGTTAAGCATACGATAGTCAATGCATAACCTTAATGTTTCATCCTTCTTTTTAACAAAAATGAGTGGTGCTCCCAAAGACACACTTTACGATGGAAAAGTGACATGCGAGCATGGGAATCTACAAGTACCTCTTCCTCATACCTGACCTCCCGAGGTCGTGTTGAGACAATTGGTGAATGTTGAATATGAATGGATACAAACAAGATAATTGGGTAATCTTATATCCTCAATACGCAATAATGGAATCTGTAAATCTAAGGCAAAGAAGGCCCTCCTAACCTAAATTGGTGTAATGGTTCGTTTGTGATATAATGGCTGTTCGGAGGCTCCAATCAATGTCGAGCTCTGCTGAGATCCTGTTTCTTGGTTGTTGGATACGTGGGAAGTGACTTGTGGGAGCTTCGTATATATCTCCAGACAAGGTCATGAAAATGGTGATAGGAGGTTTAGTGGATTTTCAGTGAACTATGGATGGTTTTCTGATCTAGCCTAGAAAATATTAGATTGATTGGCTTCTATATTTAATACGAGAGAATTACGTGATGATTCTGGCGGGAGTGGTGAGGATCTAAATACCAACATTCGTAAACCGGTGTCAATGCTTGGCGATTTCCAGGCCCATTGGGTTGTGGGATTTGGGGATCAAAGCTGTGAGTGCATGGTTGTTGTGGACTGGTATGGTCATTTGAAGAATCAATCCCTTCTTCCAACTATCCAAGTAATCATATGCCTTTTGAGCCTCTATGTTTAGGACTAGAAGTTGTATGATTTTCTCGGAATACCTTACGGGTGTTCTAGAAAATTGAATCGTAAGCTAGTATCTATGTCAACGAGGAGGTCTCTGCATCGGAGTTGTGGAACTAAAGGATCGCATCCAAATGCTTTCTCACTTTTGAATCCTTGTACGGTCATCCAGATGTTTAATCAAGGCAATCTATAGTTAGGATGGTTTGACCAAAATGTGTAAGCTTTGTCCTCTTCAATATTTAACCCTCTCGATTGTTCACTAATTGCTTGTAAGTTTGTTATTTCTTGAAAGACCTATACCCTAAGGTCTTGATCTATATCAGCTAATGTTGTGGGTAGATTTGCATTTGAGGCACTATGGGTTCGAATATATATTCTTGAGTCTCTCTAGGTCCTATGATTGTCATACAAAATGATTCCACTTTTAAATGACGTTAATAAACTAATTACGAAAGAATTATTTACACTATGCAAGCATTCTTCTATTTTTGTATTTTCAATGACCTATTTCAATGAAATTAAAGAGTAGCTACCCTAGTATATTTATAAAATGGACAACTAATCTAGTAATGTGAGAATAAAAACAAGCAAAGTAGCACGGTATGGCTATTTGCCTATGCAATTGTGATTTTATCCTAAGTATCTAAGCAGCTATTTATTTTGAATTAAAAGACCCTCGATCCTACCTCGAAGTGAGGAATGAATCACGATTTCTCGAAACTATCAATCCCCATAGCTTCCCTGGCGATATCGAGAGCAAACTTTTTACTGAAATAAAATAATTCACTACTCTATTTGATATGTTGTAACTAGAAGTTTGATAGCTCGAACTTGGAGTTTATAGAACAGTGGTAAATCTAGTCATGTGTGATTTCATCCCCTCAGTGTGATCTCCTCATTCCTTTGTGTCCTCGTGAATCTAGAAAAACATGTATATGATAGTATCAATCGAAGATGGTATTCAAACAACGGAAGCTTTGAATATAGACCGAATATAATGCGAGTAGGAGAGGGATAGCGCAAGTGAACAGAGCTTGACTATGCAATTCCTAGCGGGATTTATTACGGGAATACAACGCAAATGTACTGAGATTTTTAGAATCTATCCTTGTGACAAAACAAAACCTACAACTTTAATGGATTCTAGTCTAGAAATGAAGCTATTCTATGCTAAACTAATTGTATGGAGCAGCAATGGAACAAGACTGAAACAAGAAGATTGAATGACTTCTAAACAACAAAGGAAAACTAATAATTGATGCAAAACATGAAGCTAGTAGAATTCTAAGCAAGAAATTGAAAGACTGAATAAGAGAATTGAGAAGATGAGGGGCCATTTGCTTGAAAACAAGCTGGCTATTTATAACCAATGCATTTACAGAGGGTAACTCCCATTTGAACTCTTTTACTATAAACAAAGGAAAAACACTATTACCAGGGACCAAAAACATTAATGCAAGCCAAAGTGGTTGAAGAAAGTGTGTAAATTTGAAGATTTATGTTTGACACGATCGTCGGAAGAATCTGGAAAATGCGCACAAGACCGCCACCCTGTGCAGGGTGGCGTTTGGACCGCCACCTATCACGGGTGGTGGTCATGGGACCACCACCCAGATCAGGGTGGCAGTTTCATCACTGAAGCCTAAAATGCAAGAAAACAGGGGGCAAAGGGAAAAACAAAGCATGCGAGAGGCTAAGCGGGGCATGTGGGATATAAGCATATACTTAGCGAGCCTTTCTGGATTCGAACACCTTACAAGGAGACCTGTATCGTCATTGGGGCATGTGTAACATCATTCCGGTGGTGTAGTACCCTACAATTTTGGGTATGTACACACACACTAGGTCGATAAAAGATTTTGACAAGAGTTCATGTCATTTTACTTTGAGTTTAACTAGCTCTATCACCATTATTCTATAAGTTGCTTTTGATATTGGTTTTGTTAAGGTTTAATGTCAATTTCAAAGTCAAACTCTCTTTTAGGAGGAAGTACAAAAAAATATTCAAGAAAGACATCCTTAAAATCATGTAAAAGCATGTAAAAGTGGAAAATATTCCAAATAAGTCTTACCTTCCTTGGTAAAATCTAAGATCTTAATAGTGTACATCATACAACCTTTTTTTTTCTTTCTTTAGTTATATTGTAGAGATTTTTCTAACTTTAAAGTCTCTTTTTATGCCCTGAATGATGGTTGTTTTTTGTGTGTCATCAAGACATTATATTCACTTCTTATATAAATCCATTTTTTCGTTGTGTTTACACAACCATTTTACTCCTATTATGATGTCATAAGACCCTAAAGGAGTCACATACAAGTTAATTTCAATGGTAAAATTAGGTAATTCCAATCCTACTTGAAACAGACATTGGTACACCGCATGAATAACATCATTCTCATATTAGATAGTCTAAGTGTTTTCCATAAATCCAGCTTTTCTAGACATTTTTCTAGCTAATTTAACACAAATAAAACACTCGGTAGCACTAGTGTCAAACAAAATAGTAACTATAAAACCATTAATCTTCCTGACACTTCTATTAGGGCAACCTATTTTTCTTCTTGGTGATTACCCACTATAGCATGAATTATTTTCTATATGTTGTTACCATGATTATTTTGGGGATAGTTTTTTGCATATTGATCATCCCCGCATTTGAAACATCCCCAAACTGGCCATTTCCATTCAAATTTATTTTCTCAAAAACCATCATTATTCTACACATTCTTTCTTATCTATACAATCAGTTTAGTTGTATTTTTCCTAGCATAATTCTATATTCTAGCATATTTCTTCTACCAATTTTTCCTAGGATAAATTGTGTAGGTAAGCTAATTCTCTTCTTATTTTTCTCTTCCCTAAAGGTTGAAATGACTTGCAATTTATGTTCTTGTCTTATAGCCTTTTCAAACAATGCTTCCATTGTAGATGGTCTATGAACATCCACCTCACTTCTTGTGTTTGTATTTAATCACATGATAAACCTATGAATTCTAAACTTTTCTTCTTTTTGGTATTTGGGTACATATTTTAACAACTTTGTAAAATGTTCCCAATACTCCACAACACTCAATTTTCCTTGAGTTAAGTTCTGAAATTCTAACATTTTCTTATCAAAATAAAGTTGAGGAAACCAGTGTTGATGAAAATATACCTTGAACTGATCCCAAGTGATGGAGGAAGTATCTACTCCCAATTTTATCCTATGGTTTTTCCACCAAGAAGATTTTTCATTAGAGAGCTAGAAATGATCCCATACTACTTTAGTTTCCTTAAAAAAATCCCTTATTTCAAAGTATTTCTCCATCTCACTTAACAGTTTTCAACACCATCCCCCAAGGTAGTTCCATAAAATTTGGGTGGGCTGATCCTTTTTATGTCTCTAGATAGTTCGAAGCCAAGTGAACTCTTTTATCCCCTTGCTCATTGTAATTGTTATGTCATTTGGGTTATTCTTCCTCATGTTGTTCAGGTTGTTCTTCCTCATGCTCTTCATTTTCACCCACTACCTATTGCTCCAAGGAATTTATTTGGTTATGGGTGTCTCAAGGACTATTAGAATTTCATTTAACTTCTCAATTGATGAACCTTCAACATTAGTTGAACCGGTTCCAACTTCATAGTTCACCCTTCTTCTAAATATCGTATCATGTTAATGAAATGATAAGATGTCTATTATCATTATAAACCCATTGATTCAAAGAGATGATAAACATAAATCTTTTATACCAAACTATAACAACCATGTTATAATAATTCAATTAAGAAGAGATTTTATTTTAAATATACCATTAATGTACAATTAATTTCATTAACTATTAAAATTATTATTTATCTTACTACTAAATAAAACAACATTATTAAAATATCTATAATCCATCGATAACATACAATAACCATGTGTAGTTAGAAGGGTATATCCAAATCTTTGCGATCTCCCTTAAGTAAGCTGTAATTAAGTTTATATTTTTGTATACTCGGATTAACCTTTTATAGGTTATGAGAACTATGTGCATATCCTAAGTGCCTACCTGAAATACATTCATGAAACTTCCATTTGGTATTCAACACTAATAATTTAGGGGATTGTTGAATAGTTAATGTAGTCAACTAATACATTACTTAGGAAAAGTTTCGAGAATTTCTTTTCAAGCTTAGTTTTGAGACCACACACTAGTCTACAAAACTCGTCTTATGTCACCACACAACCACCTCAAAACATTTATTTGGATTCTTTTTATTGTTAAATAAGATGAATTAGTTAAAAAAGGAGAGTCCAATGCTTTGGCTCATTTCCCTAAATGAAAATATAGTGACAACTTAACGATTACCCATTATTACATCCTCATTACTCTTTCCATAGAAATCTTAATTTGGCACAAAACTCGGGTTCTTTTAGTAAGTTATTTATAAAGTATATTCTCAAAATAATAATAGGTTTCCAAAAAGGTCATAATAACTCCATGAGTTACTAACTTATATTAGTTCCTCTTGTCGTACTCTTAACAACTTAGTAATTGTCATTAGGTGTAGGTTAACTATTCATTTTCCCATACCGAGTTACTTTATTACATTTACTTATCATGAATAATTCATTAATACCATTAAGTACATAAACATATTTATTTCATTTTTATTGTTATCATTTTTGTTTATATGTCAAGTATTCAATTTTCTTTGATTATTCTAACATAATTAATGAAATCAAAATAAACACGTCACTTAAGAAGTTATCAACTTTAATTGATAAACCATCTTTATAAGTATGTTATCTATATTTTCAGCTTAAATAAAAAGATAATTCATAAAATAGATTTCAAATAAGGACAAATATCCCAAAATGTATTAATAATTATTCATAATAATATGCAGGAATAAAACATTGAGCCATAATGCCATTTTTACTATGTGATGATACTTCAATCGCATAATCGATTGATTACAAATAATCCTTTCAGATTTACTTCCAAATCAGCTCATGACCAAAAAAAATCACATAAAATAATCCAAACTATTACTTTAAGTATGTCGGTCATTCTGAAAAACTATAGGAGACTTATAGATATAGGTTAGTTCATAAGACATGGCATGAGTGCCTAGTGTTATTCTATGACGTAATTATAAAAAAATAACATAATAAGAGATGGGTAAGATTATTCTTAATCAATAACTTATAATCGTAAAATTCATAGTTTCTTTTATGAAATATACTTATAACATATCATAATGAGACTTCATAATTATATAAAACATTATGTCCATTGCTAGTGTATACAACCAATCTAATATAAATTAAACATTTAGAAAATAATATAACATCAACATCACAAAACATCAATTACAAATGTAATAACTCATTCTATTGTCTAACTTTCTCACTATTAATAACAATTTGAAATTTTATAATGCAAGCAGACAATAATGATAATAGTAAATTTTGTTTCAAAGAGATTTAAACTTCGTAGGTTGCAGCAGTCATCCATAACTCGGTTAGAGTTTAAATCTCTACGAACTAATGTGGTACTTATATCCTATAGACTCTTTTGAGTTGACTATACACATATAACATTAATAATTCCATGCAAATAGTCCTTTAATTATAACTGAAGTCAACCAAATATCTAGTCCCAAGAAAGAGAAAGAGAGATTTCATCAAAAGTAACGAAATAATCATCAATTGCTTTAGATATATCAAAAATAAGTAATAGAAGTATACATAAACCTTTATACCCTTTCTAAGAGTTTTTCCTACTTAATTCCAAAATAGTCAACCTCAAAATCAGGTCATTATACATATATACCAACAACAATAACCCAACACAATCGAGTGAATTAACGTAATTATGTCCATGAATGAGAATAATATGAAACACCAACCAATCCATACTATATAAAATTAAAAAATTCCCCAAAACTAGATCTGGTTTTAAAAAACACAAACCCATGTAATCCATACACTCTTGGGTATTTCCTCCACTGTTTACTCATATCAAAACAAAAGAATGAAATTAGTAATGCTCAAGGAAGGATCCATAACCAAATGATAACAAAAATTCTCAAAGGAGAGCTATAACCAAATGATAACAACAATGCTCCAAGAAGAGCTATAAAAACTAAATAAAACAACAATGCTCTAAGAAAGAGCTATTTAACTTAACCACTTTGTTTTCACTCCCTACAATTGTCCTTTATATTTTTCCCAATTTCACACAAAAATCTCAAACAAATGGATTCATAATAATAACAAAAATAATCTACAAAGAGTTTCAAATAAATTCCTTTCATTTCCCAAATAATAATAGCCAAAACCCAAATATGTATTTCTAGAGAAGGAACAATAATAACAACGCTCTGGAAGGAGTTGTAAAATTACCAAAATCATTTTTATTTTGCAAACTATCTCCTTGTTTTATTTTCCAAATCATAAAAACCAAAAACCAAAAAGAGTTTAGAGAAGGAATGATAACAATAATGCTCCATAACGGAGTTGTAAACAACTTTAATTATTTTTCCATATTTCTCATATCAAATCAAAAACATATGCAATCACAAGATATCACAAAATAATTTAAAAAAACACAAAACGTATTAATTTTTAGTTTTCATATGATAACCAAACTGGAAAATGTAACCAGGATGATATAAAAATGCTCTAAGAAGGAGATGAAGATAACTCCTTAATTATTTTTACATATCATTTGTAATAGTCCAAAACGAATTCTAAATAGAAAAAAATACCCAAAATAGGTTTATTTTTATTTCATAAAACCTTCTTATATCATTTTGAATATCTTATGTAATGTTAAAAAAGAAACGTATTCATTGATTCCTTATTCATTTTTTCAAATTTCACAAACAAAAAAACATATTAGATTTCAAATAATAAATCAGATCCAAAAATGCATTCAGTTATATCATCAAAATTGTAAAAATATTAAGAGTAGAATAACCCACTCTCTGTATTTTTTCCTCCAAACTTCTCTATGATTTACCAAGTTAAAAGATTCCAAACACTACTAAATCCTTCGACAACATATTTAAATAGAAAAAACACCATGATAGCTACAACAACAAAAATAACTCACATGCAACAATCAAAAACAGATTTCCTCCAAAAATCCATGCATAACCCATAATCGATCTCCCAAAAACAAAATAAATGCAAATGAAACAATGAGATCAATGAATGCCTTAGCTTCCAAATAAAGCTTCCAATTTCTAAGGAGTCGCATTTAATTCCCACCTATTTCTTTTTAACTTCACATGTTAGCTCATGGCTAATCAAATAATTTTTTAGAAAAATATAAATCTTACTAATAATATTTTACCATTATTCCATGTAACTTAGGTATTAACCTAATTTTAATATCTTTCAAAACAAATAACAATGCCACGTAACAATCCATGTAACTCCTCAATGCATTGGCATATTATGCCAAATGGTTCATATATATGTGGTAAATGGTATGTGACCAATAAAATGTCAATCAATAACAAAACATGTATAAAGATTATATATATATATATATATATATATATATATATATATATATATATATACACACACACACACACACACATATATATATATGTACACACACACACACACACACACACACACACACACACACACATGTGTGTGTGTGTGTGTGTGTGTGTGTGTGTGTGTGTGTGTGTACACATATATATAGTTATAGTTATGTTTATACAAATACATATATTTAATATACATATTTTTATATGCATAACTATTTGTATGTGTGTGTGTATAATTAAATCATTAAACACATATATGTGTTTATGTACATATATATATATATATATATATATATATATATATATATACATTATTAATTTATTAAATTATCAATAAACACTTAATTTTTTGACAAGTAATAACGCAAAACGTAACGATGTTACTAATCAATGAAGTATGGGATATTACAGTGTTCTTAACCCTTGACGCATTTTTCCCTCTTAATTGAGTCTTGTTCGGTTTTCAAGTACCCTATTATTTTAAGAAAATAGTTACACCTATCACATGTCGTTTCATGTATTACCCCTTTGAATGATCTCATTAAGATATCTAAGAGACATGAGTGGAGTTGGTTTACCAACACATTAAACTCTTATGTTTGACTCCTTTAACCTCCTCTCAAATTTTATCGATCTTAGGAAAGTAGTGACGATATACCTTAGGTAGTATGGAGGATTTTCAGGATAGGGAAGTTGGATTTCTCTAATTTTAACATTTATCAATATGTATATCCCTTGAGTTCAAAAGAGAAATAAATAATCCTTATACGTTATTAATATATTATTGGCAAATGAAACCTACGATGAGTTTTTCCTATTGAATTTTTATCCCTAGAATTTTGAGTTTAGAAGTGAAACAAAACATAGAAATTACCCCCTTTAAACTCATTAGTAACCCCTTCTACGTTTTAAATGATAAGAAGAAATGTTTCTTATGGGAAAAAATATTTTGACATTATGACCTTCTTTTTCGAGACATCGGATTCATATAACCCATGTGTATTTGAAAATGCATCCAAACACGGATGGACTATAGATGTGTAATTACACAAGAGGATATAACATCACAAATCCATGTTACCATAAGAACATGTTTGCTTAACATAAAAATGTAAAAACCCTCCTCATCGGATTTGCAATGGATCAACTCTTCTAAGACATTATTCTATAAGACTACGGGATGGTCCTTTTGGTAAGCCTTGAGTTATATTTGGATCTAAATTTCATTTTTTTCCTAGAGATTTAAGGGCACCATAAGATTTTGTGTTCCTCCCTAAGAACCTAGTAAAGAACATTCATATGGGTATCAAAGTTTTTAATATGCTTACATGTAAGGCATAATGTCACTTTTGTGACATGCAATATGAAAATTGAAATATCTTCCATGTAATCATATGATTGTTCTAGAAACTAAACATCATTAAAAGGGGAAGATAATGTAAAGTGATTGGGATCACAAGGATAATTAGGATATGCATTAATGCACCATTAAGATTCTAAATGCAAAATAAATTTTTAAATTACTCTTAATTATTGATAATGTACCCTTGTGATGTTTGTCTAAGAATTTTAACTATTGTAGAATTTACTTGTAACTTAATAAATTTTTCTTATGATGTGAAAGTAGATGTGAATTGATCCACATGAGAACAAGTAATTGAGAAAACATAGTTTCTCATTTGAGAATAAAAACTTATGATGTGTAAATGTTAAGATACTCTAATTAACAATCAAGTTATATAATTTATTTGCAATAATATAAACAAACTAAATTATATGGAACCCTTATAAGTTAAGTGTTAAATGAAAGAAAGGAAATGTAGTCTAGAGAAAAAAGGAATTTGCGTTTTCTGTTAATTTTTCTTCAAACATTTAATGTTAATTAATGAAATATTATTATAATATATATGTATCCATGAAAATGTGGTGTTGAAGAAAGTAGTTATCCGTGATGTTCATATTGTGGTTGAGTCATTTATTTGAAATTGTACATTTATAGAAGTGTGAAATTGATTTGCATATTTTTTGTCCTATGTATAGGGGGTTCATGTCTATACAACTATTTCATGTGATGTGGAGTTTGTATAAGTAATCACATGTGTTATCTTGTAACCATTAATAAAAAATAATCCTCGTTTATTTTGTCTTTTGTTTTGGTTCGTCGAATGTGGTCGTTACATATGGTATTTGAGTGAAGTTTCATACTCTAGAACTTCGGGACAATTTGGTGTTGTGATGTTTATTCATTATGGTGGAGGAGTTGGAAGAATAATTTGTTATTTTTAGTGATGTGAAAAATGTGGTACTTGTGATTATATGAATGCACCTATTGTGCATACCACTTAGTGTGTAATTTTTATTATTTTGGCATGTTTTTGATGAGAGAATTTTATCTCTCTCGTGAATTCAGCATGTGTTACATGCATGTTACCATTTTGTTTTGTGAAGGAAATGTGTAATGAACCATAGAAGTTTTGTAGTGTTTCATTATCATATGATATTGCATATGTGTACCAACATGTTGCATGACAAAGTGCTTTGTAGTGAAATATGTCATATCATGTTATTTTCACCATGTTGTGTTGTATTATGGTGTTATGTCACCATGTTGTTTTCGTATTTGTATGTATGTCATGATGTTAAATCACTATGTTCATTGTATATATGTATTCATACATTATGTGATAAATTCATATCGTGAATTGAAAGATGGAGATTTTATGACCCCTAATGTATTGTACTCGCACTCTTGGTGCATTATGTGGGAACGTGATGTGTGGAAAGTTATGGAATATTGTTATGTTATACCCCATAATTATACCATGCGTATGATGTTGTGGTTAATGTGTTTGTACGTAATTTTGTTAGTAATGTAGTTATGTTTTATGTTGTGTACCCTACACTAGCCAACCCTAAGGGAAGACATCGGTAAAAGTGTATGTGTGGAGAGATAAAATTGAGCCGTCGACCGGTTAACTCGAGTTGAGTACGAGCAAAAAGTTTAGTCTAGCATAGAATAAAAATATACATCTATTTGTTTAGTATATATGGAATTTTCTCGGTGACATCATTCATATTGTGTTGCATGGAAAAATTAAGCTCAATGAAATGTAACTCGTACCTATTTCTCTCTCTCCTTAACTAGTTGCCTTAAAGAACTTGTGTGGTTACAACTATGTTGAGCCTTGTAGGAGTTTGGAGGTGATGATTACGATGGAGAATATGGAAGTTACATTTTTTGATAAGATATTATATGTATTTTACAAGTTGAGGCTTGATATTTGAGTGTTATAAACTTGATGAGTACCCCTTTGGTGCCTGAAGGGACACATAGTGATCATAATGTGATTTTTATATATTCATATTTTATTCATAAATTGATCAATTTCTCATTTGTTTTAAGAACCAACAATTTAATTGATTGATGTATTCCTAAATTTTGGGCATTTAATTTTATTATGTGCTTTCAAGAGGTTTGTGCATTCTTTGTGGTTATTTAGCCACTTATATTTCTTACTTTGAAAATTACTTTTAGAGTTTAAAATTTTTTTAGCCTAGCCCAACACTTAGGATTTGGTGCAAACTATAATTTTAAATTGATTGATATGTTGGTTCTAATATTTTTATGTGATGGAATAGTGTAATCATTTTTATAACCACCAAAGAACAAGGGTTTCCCATGCACATCATCCTATCACTCAAGTAGGCATTGGCGCTCACCCGAGGCATACGCGGGCACCGAGTCTCTCCTTTATGTGAGTTTAGTGGGAGACATCATCTATGATAGGAACTTAAGGAGAGTGAGCAGAAATGAGACATGCAATCATCATAGAGCTCAGAATGTCTTCTAGACCAATGCAGTCATTCCAGATAGAAAGATACTTAATAGACTACAAGACTAAACCAAAATAGAAAGGAAAATGTATAAGGATTCATACTCATTCCATAAACATACATGAAACAGAACTATAAAGATATATGTATGGACCAGAATCTTTAATGATCATATTCAAATAAGTTGGTAACCTCATTACATCCATTGGATCCATTACAGAACATCACAGTATGGCAGACCAAATTCATACATCATAACTGGATTTACATCCCTTAGCTCTTAAAAAGAAAATACAATCCCAATCACCTTGATGCATCCTTCTCTTATATTTTATCTACCCAACCCAATATAACTCCTCGCAGAATTTCTACAGAGCTCCACTATCTATTGATCTCCCTCTTTTCTATTGTGGGCGCTTGCACTTATAGGCCTCTTAAACTGCCAACTCACCTTTTTATGGCTTTAGATCCATCACCAAGTGTCCTAATGTGGTCCTCCATGGGGCATGCTCCTCCAGGCCTGAGATCTCCACTCTTTTCCATGATGGTCTTCTAGAAGCTTCTAACGTAGGGTATATTCCTTCATAGGCCAACATGTTGCCGAATGGCACCTTATCCATTTATCATACACAGACGGGTCACATTTTTCTCATGTCATGTCTGTTAATCCAAATACAGATAATTTTTGAGACCTTTTTCTGTCGGCACGTATCACGAGTCCTTCTAAAACCTTCCTGGAACCCTACCTTGCACACCTTCTCCTTGCACGCCCACCCCTCAACTTAGGCCTTGCATGCCCATGTGCCCTTTTGTGCTTATTTAATATTTTAGGGGCCCAACATCACCCCACACTTTACCTGTTCTCCACCCTCGGGAACACTTCTTCAAAGAAAAGAAAGAAAGAATAATAATAGACTTAACGTCTTGGGAAAAGGATAAGGGAATGAAGAATTTGAGAAAGATGAAAGAATGGGCAAGTTTTTTCATTAATACAACAAGATAGGAAAATATCTTCAAAATTCAACCTCCAACTCATTCTAGGCATCAAATTCATTTTGCGCTCTCTAGCGAAGTCATCGAGTAGGGCGTTTACCTCCTCAAATCCCAGTCTATCTCCTCGAGTGTTTATTGTTTCAACCATTCCTTTCAATCCCTTTCCCACATCCTCAGGCGCATCCATCCTTCTTGTAATCTATGGGTACAACTCCTTCAGTCGGTTATTAATTGAACCTTGTAAATTTTCAATGGCTTCTAACTTCTTCTCAACCTCGGCCTAGGATTCTTTCTGCTCCACTTTGTTTCCTTTGTTCTTCTCATGGAATTCCTTGAGCTCTACCTCATGAATGGTGACTAGGATACTCGCCACTCTATCTCTATTTGTGTAATTATCATATGCAGCATCAGTAGTATGGATAGAAATTTTCACATCAGTAAGAACCTTGTTGTACTCAGAAATGATTGCTACAACCTTTAATTTTTCCTCCTTTTCCAGGTGTGCTGCTACTTCTTTGATAGATTCTAAGGCCATAGGTTGCCTCTCCATGGTGAGGATGTGTGTTAATTCTTCAAGGCACTCAAGGGAAGATCCATACTTTTTCGCGGGTGGTGCTAGGTCTAGATGCTTCAAAACAATGGCATCTGTGATGGATTCTACCTTCTTGTATACCTCGCGTACCCTTTCCTTTTCTTCCCTTAGTTCACGCTTTAGCTGTGTGCTAATTAGTTCCTCCTAATTTAAGTCCTTGGTCCTTTCTTCTATCTCTTCTTCCCTCTTTTCTAGCTCTTCCTCTAGAAATTTTACCCTATCATTCCTCTCGAATAACTTGGCTTCTAGTTCAACCGAGACCTTATTCAATGCATTACAGACTTGTTCATCTAAAAGTTGTTGAGTGCTCACCAAGGGGTTGTCTCCTTTGGTACTGTGCTTTGGAAGCACATGCACAAAACCTTGTTTGGATCATCAATATAGCTCATTCTTTGTCTCTGGATCTCCATGCACTTTCCTCCTATGCGTGTGACATTAGGGACAATTACCATTAGACTCGGGCCTCTCGCACATTGCTTTGTGATCTTTTCCTACACTTTCTTCCTTATCTTCATTCATCACTATTTCAGCGTTGTGCTCCAACTCTTTTTCTACTAAGGCTTCAATGATTTTCGGTGCTTCTCTTTCTTCCGCCTCATTTACCTACTCCTACGTTAGGCTTGGAGTACTTTTATCCTTCGTGCTAACCTCTTCACTTCCTCCCATGTCCTAGGTGCCCTCCTCCTCTGGATGTCCTTCCTTCACACAAAGTGATAGTCATTCTTCTCCTCTTCGCCTTCTTCTCCTAAATCGTGCATGTTGAAAACAAGTGGTTCTTGGTATCCTTTAGGTTCATCTTCTTCATCATCATCCCTCTCACCCCTGTAGTTCTCCAAGCTCTCTGTGTCCTTCGAATCAGCCTCCTTTATCACCTTCTATTTCTTCCTAACTAGGGATTCCAGTATAGGGATTCAGCTTTTTCTTCTTCCTCCTCTAGTGATTTCTCCTTTGTAATAGGATTTTCTTGTTCTAGCACCTCCTCTCTAATTAGGGACCTCTTCCTACATGTGTAAGTACTTATTCTAGCACTTATTCCCGAGGTGCCCATTGTTTGTGTATCTTGAACACTTGGTGCCTTTTTCTTTATCTCTTCCATCTCATTTTTCTTGGGCGCGGTATTTTTTCTACCTATTGGGTCTTTAGGTATAGATATATCATTTTCAAGATAAGTTCCCTTCTCAAACTTGGGCCTTATGCGAAGGTATACACGCACCGTGGACCTCCCTGCAATAGGTAGAGTTAGAGGTTTCATCATCTAAACTTCATGCGATATGTACTTTTCCATGTACGCATGCTTGTTGGGGTAGACCAACATCTTGTGCATCTCCCTGTGGTCCCGATCCATATTTCCAAGGTCAAACTTCAGCTTCTTGGATTCCTTGAATCTATTTACTCCCACCTGGAAGTACTGAGCGGTGAAGGAAAATGGAAGTTTACACCATGGGCTCATGCTTTCATCAACCAACTTAAATCTGCCAATGTAGAAGTGTTGGTATATTAAAAATTTAGTTTCTCCCTCTGTGAACACTGATAATTGTTCGGGATCCTCCACTCTACCCCAAATGCATTCCTCAAGTGTGTATACCACTTCTCCAGATGCACCTTGTGAATGGATGTCATGCTATCGCAAGTGTATTTTTGAATCTCTTTGCGGGTGAGGGGTCTTCCTATGGGTACTCCCAAACGAACCTATTTTCTGCATTTGGAACTCCGATCTCTAAAAACATAATTGTTAAGAGGTCATTGCCGAAAAGTATCTTTTCACCTTCCCGTGCGCTCTATGCGATAATCTCATCAAGCAATGTATGTGGACAAGCTGTAGATGTCACCTTCTCGAGATCATCGCAAACATTGAACCATGACTTGTTCACTTGCATCCACCTATCTTGGTCATTAAGTTAGGTTACCAGACATGCGACCATTCTCATCACTGGGTCTTAGATATCTACAATATCAAAGTACCTTGACCCCTTCTTGCATGCATATGTGGAAATGGTTTCTTTGAAGACTTATTTTTGCATAGGTCATCCTCTATACTTTCTCTCTCACAAATGAGACCTATGAGTTTTGAAATCGGTTGAGGCGTTATGCGCATCTTGCGACCCGTGAAGTGAAAGTGGTCTTCATTTATGCGCGACATCATCCAATGGTACAAGCACTTAGGCATCCCAAAGTAGGGAAAATCATAGAGTTACAACATTCCCACCTTCTCCAACTTCACTTTTACTTTGTCGCTATAAATGGGTAACCCTTTTGGTGTCCTCTTGTTTTTCGGGCACACTAACTCTAGTGCCATTTCCTTTTCAATCACATTTCGCAATGGTTATAATCTCTCACTATCATTTTTCTTAAATGGGACTCCCACTCCTTTCAATCAAAACCCCATACCATTCCCTTCTTCTTCATACCATTCTTCATTGGTACTTGTGGTAGTTTCTTGTTGTTTTCCCTTGCCCTTGCCTTTTCCCTTCTTAGGTGTTATAGCTGGTTTCTTGGGTGCCATTGTGTAGGTTATCTTTGCACTTCAACTTCTCTTGCTCTACTTCTCTACCCTTTCCAAGCTTAGATCTCAAACTTGTGAAGAAAATCCTTTTCAACCCATGCCCTAGCTGCCAAACCCTCACTAGAATATCCCTTTCACAAGATGACGCTTCTCCATAACTCTCTCTACGCCCGTGAACTATTTCCCTCTTGGTTTGCAGATCCAAACTAGTCACTCATGGTTAAATTTTTCCAATTTTTCTTCACACGGATCAATTCTAGAAACCCTAGTTCACAAAATCTCTTCCTTCTTCATATTTGCAATGTAAATAATGAAATGTCCAACCTTCTATTTATAGTTTTTCCCACTTTTTAACATTAAATGCTACCTCACCTACCACCATACTTCAACACTTAATGCATCTTTTTCAACAAAACCTAACTTTAGTGCCTTAACTCACGTGCCCAACCTTGTGAGACAATCCCCCAACCTTCTGGCGCACAACCAATCCATCTTGACAGGAGACTCTTGTGTGCGCGTCACCAGCACCGAAGGTACTTCTGTCATGATTTTTTCTCTCACCTACCTCGTGTTGCTTTTTTCACTTCTTCCTCTTTTATACGTGGATCCAAAATGTAGCCTTACCCTAACACCAACCATCCTTTTTCACCTTTCCTTCCATGCACTTCCTTTCCCAGGGCCATCCAACCGGGATTTCCAACACAATCCTTCCTGGCGCTTCACACTTTGTAATTTCTTCCACCTTACTCTACCCCACACTAAAATGATGCACGGTCCTCTGCGCATTCACAACCTTTGAAAAAGTAATGAGGTTACTGGTGCCCAAGGCGTAACACAAAACAACAATGAGAAAGGGAAACAAAAGAAAATAAAAATCACTAAAGGAAATCCTAAACTAGCTCATCAATCTTGCCTTATTACAAACACCAAGAAGAATTATTTACAGTAGGGCTTCAACCTACTCCCATTAAAGGGTCCTGAAATCTCATCCCATCCAATGCTTACAATCGCATGCACTGAACTGAATCAAGGATGTAGGGGCCCAAAAATGGACTTTTAACTTCCTAGGATCGCGAAAACTTGGAATCATAAAGAAAAACCATCTACCCAACTTCAAAAATTTTGTTCTTAATGTGACGATCATGCCATGCATTTTTTTCTTTTTCATTCTTCTGGCTCCACCTGGCGAGTGATCGGCTTTCATCCAATTACATTAACTTGTCAATTATTTCTTCTAACACTTGTTCGTCTGACAATCCTCCTGCACGTGCTATACGCAGAGAAGGTAACATGAATTCAACTAGTAGGACAACCTCTACACCAAACACTAATTGAAATGGTGTGGTCTTATTTAACCTCTTGTAGGTTGTCCTATATGCCCAAAGAATGGATGATACTTTTTCATCCCAATCTTGTCTACCAACATCATAGATCTTAGTCAACGTGTGACTAAGTATTTTGTTAAACGCCTCAGCAATTCCATTTTCTTGAGGGTGATAGGGAGTAGTTTTGTGATGGGCCACCATGAATTCTGATAATAGAATCCTGATTGTCTCATTTAAGAAATGTGTACGTCTGTCACTAGTCAAACTCAAAGGGCATCCATACCTTGTAATAATGTTTTCCCATAGGAACCTTGCTACGGTAGCTTCTATACAATCCTTAGTAGGTGTTGGTTCTGCCCACCTTGTCAAGTAATTTGTGTAAGTGATTAAATACCATGATCCAGTCCTATGCACGGCTGGTGCAATAGGGCCTATGAAGTCTATAGCCCACTTTCTAAATGGCTCAATGTTGGGAATAGGGCATAAAGGCATTTCATCTCTTCGCCCTAGTTTTCCAATGCACTGAAAATGGTCACACGCCTTGCAATATTCCTTGCAGTCTTGATATAGGGTCTCTCAACATAATCCATCCATTATTATCTTGCATGCAGTGGCGTCACTTGCATAGTGTCCACCTGCACTACCTTCGTATGCCTCTTCTAT